>CM075514.1:3102500-3760000 GCA_037950675.1 Hypophthalmichthys molitrix | reverse complement strand
AAAATCTAATAAAAATCTAATACAAATATTAGATTTTTTTAAAAATATATTTCTTTATCTTTCAGTTTGGTCTGAATTTTCATTAGCTTTTTAATGTTTCTATTTATCTTAATTTATTAATTTACTTAATTTTTTATTAGATTTTTTTTTTAAATTAATAAAATCTAATATATATATATATATATATATATATATATATATATATATTAATAATCAGTATATTTCTATATCTTTCAGTTTAGTCGTTTTTATTAGCTTTTTTAATGTTTCTATTTATCTTTAATTTATTTTTATCTCAGTTTTAGTCATTTTTGTACTTTAAGTTAAACTTATTTAATAAACTTTTAATTCAGTTAGATTGCATCGAGTTGAGTTTCGTCTACACGTTCTGGGGCCAGCTGCATAAACATAGCCATAATGTTAAGACTGTGTCTTAAGAACTAGTATGACCAACTAACAGTTAGTTTAGGGGTAATCAGTCTTACTTTTCGGTATTAAATTAGACCAATGTAAGTTTTTATGTAACTGATTTAAAAAAGTTATGAACAGTCTTAAAGAAAAAATTTGATAACTAACTTGTAAGACTAGACTTAGCAGTTTATGCAACCAGCCCCTGTCTCAGGACAGGCTGCAGACCTCTAAATAAAGTATGTAGAAAACACTATGTATGTGACAGCGTGTAGATGATCATCCTGTGCTTCATGTTTGAATGTAACCGTGTCAGGATGAGGCCAGGCAGCAGTATGTGGATCTCATCACGTCTCTGGTGGGAGCAGAAGCCCCTGCAGTGGCAGCACAGCCGACCGGGAGCTCGAAGGCCTTCCAGACCCTGCTGGTCACCACAGAGAACAACATCACCACCATCCGCCTCAACAGACCCGAGAAAAAAAACGCCATCACTGTAGAGGTGACAATGCGTCAAGTTGCTTTGGATAAAACGTTTTTTTTTTTTTTTTAGTTTTGGATAAAACACCTTTTTTACATTTTAAAGGTTTTAAACTAAAAGGGTTATGTCATATCAGTTGTCTGGGACAACGGTCATATTATACATTAATAATTGACAGAAGAATGCCACGATTGACCAATCCAAAGTATTCTAGAGAGTCGTGTAAAAATGACATTTTAACATTACTAAAATATTATATTTACGATCTACTATTTTTATTAGCTGTATGGTTAGCAGTGTTATTTTAGTATTATTGATTTACTAGTGTTGTTTTTATTAATAATTTGAATATGTTTTTAAGTTTTAAATTTTCTGTTTTAATTTTACTTAATTTTGATGTTTTTAAATTTATGTCTATATTTAGGGTATTAGTTATTTTTAGTTATTTTAGTACATCAAGTTATATAAAAAAAACAAAAATGTTGCTTTGGCAACTAGCTGAAATAAGTTTTTTTTTATTTCGGGTAAAGTTTTTATTTCAAGTAACAAAAATGCTTTTTTTTAATGCTTTTAGTTTTTGTATTGTAGTATTTATTATATTTTAATTAGCTTTTAGTTTTATATTTTCAGTTTTAGTTTAAATTTTAGTAATTGTATTATGTGCTTTTGTCATTTTTATTAGTTTTTTTATTTTTCTATTTAGCTTTTATTTTTATTTCAGTTTTAATTTGAGTTATTTAGTTATTTGCCAAGGCAACATTTCAAATTTTCATTTAAGTTTACATTTTTTAACTTGTATTTGTTTTATTTTATTTCAGCTTGATTTTAATTAACAAAAACATTTTCTTTTAGTGTTAGTTAACAGTAAAAGCACAAGCTGCGTTTCCTTTACCTGTCAAATTGTGCAAATTGAAATTGCGAATTGAAAATACACCCAATGGAAACACGTCAATTTCACAAAAACTTCCATATAAAAAAGCGCAAAAAAGTTTTTATGCTCACATGAGGTGGTTTTACAGGCAATTCGAAAAAGGAATATTTTACAAAACTGCAATGGAAAGTTTTTTTCGCAATTACAGGTCACCTGGCGTATGTAAAATTTGATCATTCTTTAAAGATGGCGCAGTATGTTTGGACAGAAGACGAGAGTTCTTCATTAAACTCATAAAAGACAAAAGTATTACTGGACTACTGGATTCTAAACAACAAAGAAATGCCACAATTTATCAAGATCTCAAAGCAGATATGAGGGAGAAACACCCAGAAACACCTCATACGTGGCCGCTCCAAAGTATAAGTGTCTTTCCTTGCCATTAATGCTTGGATAACACGCCTACATCTCCTTCCATTAAAAATAATGGCTAGTGCAGTGGGTGTGATATACTTAAACCTACTAACATCTGTTGCAATGATTTTTGGAATGACTTGTCACGAGAGGGAAAAAAATTGTTTTAGTCACATAACATCAGTTAATGGAAACGGTGTCATTTTGCAATAGTTTTTTATCGACATTTAGAAAACATCGCGAAAGTTTTGCGCAAATCTGTAATGGAAACCTGGCTATTGATGCTTAGACATTTTAGAAAATATTTTACAAGTGATGATGTTTTTTGCATCCTACAGATGTACAATGAGCTTATTGAAGCTTTGGATCTTGCTGGAAAAGACGATTCTGTCATTACAGTGATGACAGGTGAAGTACTCTGCTTTACCTTTCAAAGAGTCATTATGAGATTCAGCATTTGCAGATCATTTCTCACCCTCCTCTCAATGACTCTAAAGGTAGTGGGGATTATTACTGCAGTGGAAATGACCTGAACAACTTTACAAAGATCCCTGAGGGTGGAATCGAGGAGATGGCTAAAAAATCTGGGGAGTTACTGAGGTAAAGTCTAGTTTACTTTATTTGAAATTGAAACCAGTTTATTCTCCTATTTAGCTTGATAGGATGTTATGATGGACACGTGTGCTTGTGTCGTTTTAGGAGGTACGTAAAGGCGTACATTGATTTCCCCAAACCTCTGATTGGAGTTATAAACGGACCTGCGGTTGGTGTGTCAGTCACCCTGTTGGGACTTTTTGATGTTGTTTATGCCACAGAGAGGGTGAGCTGCTTTCCGCCAGTAGATCAGTGATGTCTGTGTAACCCGGGTTAAATGAAGGGAAATTGAGGGGAATTATTTAATTTATTCGCAGTTTAGTAACATTATATTTCTCTAATAAAAGTTAAAAAGAAGTGTTAAAGTTATTAGGAAACATTTAATAATTAGTGAATTTATCCTATTTAGAAGATTAGTAATTGACCAATGGGAGCTCTTTGTCATCGTGTCGACGAGCATGCGCAATGACAGAAGAGACGAGCTTGACAGAGAAGAAAAAACGTGATCCGATCTTCGTGATCTAATTTGGTGAAATATAGATTAAAAACCCTCCGAAAAGTGTACGAAAGTTTTAAATTCATTTATTTCGAGCCATCCAGTATCTAAAGAAGCCGATTGAATATTGATGAGACAAATTTTACTCGTTCACCGACGCCATTGCTGGTCACACGTGCCTGTGATAGAGATGCGCCTGTGTGAGAGCAAAAACGAACATAGAGTTCACCGACGCCATTGTTGGTCACACGTCTGTGTAAGAAAAAAAAACAATTGATTCAGAGGCCAGTTTTTTTTTTTCCCTTCCTTGTGTTTTTTCTATTTTTTTTTTTTTTTTTTTTTTTTTTTTCCTTTCTTCTTTCTTGATTCTACAAATTCGTGATACTCCTGTGATCTTCTGTGACATCCTGTGAAACTTCACATTTGATGGCGAGCCAACCAAATCTGCTACAGAGGAAAAAGGACAACACATGAAGAAGAGGACAATATCCTTTCTTTGAATTTTTCAGTCTTGCTTTGTGAAAGCAAGACAATTCCAACCTAAAGAACTATTAGGTTCCCTTTCTAGAGGGAATTGAAAAAACTGAACGGGAAAAGAGAAGAAACTGATCAGTACTTTACAGTACTTTACAACTATTAATGGTATATGGTTACCCATAACCCATTTGATTGACATCGAAGTCCTTACTGGAACATCTGTGATATTTTGAGAGAAATATTATTTCTTTTATACCTTTCTTTTATTTCTTTCTGTTATTGAAATGACCGGTCCGTGTATATTTTTGGGGTAAAAGAAGAGTGAACTCCAGGGAAATTTTCATAGTTGATCTTTATTGTATATTGTTCATATGACATTGTAATTTACTTTCTTTTATTGTGTTTATTATTTTCACATTACATCAAAACGAAACAAATTGCATTTCGATTTCAAATTTAACTTTGTGCCTGTCTGTTGTTTCTCATCACAACCTGCCACCTCCTTCACGATCTCTAAATCTTCTGATAAATTCAATTAAATTCTACCTGCTATAACAGCAATTAAATTATTGCCAATTCCTTAGACACGTGCTACATTTGTCTGTTTAATTGTGTCTATATATCTGTCTATATTTTGGCTTTGTTTTGTTTTGTATATAGGCGACGTTTCACACACCCTTCAGTCAGTTGGGTCAGAGTCCGGAGGGCTGCTCTTCATATCTTTTCCCCAAAGTGATGGGTGCAGCAAAGGTATGAATATCCACACAAACAAATCCTGAGATCAATATTTGACTACTAAAAATATAATGATAATTGCAATTCATTATTTTAATCAACTGACAGCACTAATGTACATAGGGCTGCACGATTTGGGGAAAAATGTAATTGCAATTTTTTTTTATAAAAATTGCATTCGCTATTTTAAAATGCAGAGGGGAAAAAAAGCTCCAGATTTGCTGCGCTTCTTTGTAGGACCGCAAAATTTGGCAAATATGTTGTGATTTATATATCAAAATGACTATAATATTACTAAATGGAATAAACAAAATAAGAAATATTAGTGTATTTTAACTTTTAATTTGTACAGAAAGTTGTATTTAAAATAATATAATAATAATAATTTTATAACAAATGTAAAATTTAAAATTAAAATACTAATATTTATAACGGTCTTCATTTTTTTTTTTTTTTTTTCCAATCAATAAACAGTTCCCTCAAAGCTTCTTGTTTTTGTTGACAACAGCCCATTTATAAGTACTTCGTTAAAATCCACCTCAGAATATCACTGCAGAAAAATGCCCTGGTAACCATCCCAAACACATTAGAGGAGTAATGTGCTGAAATCACCTTAGCACAGGACCTTAGCAACCACATAGCAACACCCTGGGAACCACCTACAACATTGTTATAGCGACTTACACAGGCAAGCACCACTCCAAACACCAAACTGTAATAGAAACTAGAATTTCTTTGTATGAAAGTGTGTAATTTTTTTTTAATTTTCATTCTCATATCTCAAAATAGGCAGAGACTACTATAAATAAGTGTAAATAACTATAAAACACTGTGAATTTTGTGGCAATCAAAGCATTGCTCTGTTTGTTTGAACATACTAACCAGCCCTGCCCAGCAACAGCTCAACCAATGATGTGAGATTGGGGCGGGGCTATCTGTTCGGCCAACCAATTACAGATGGGGGAAAGTGAGGAAACATTCACTGCGTCTAAACTTCTCTACTATATAGTATGCGAAAAACAGTACGCCAACATAGTATGTCCAAATTCATAGTATTTAAAGGATTAGTTCACTTTCAAATGAAAATTAGCCCAAGCTTTACTTGCCCTCAAGCCATCCTTGGTGTATTTTTTTTTTTTTTTTTTCTGATGAACACAATCGGAGAAAAATTAATAAATATCCTGTCGCATCCAAGCTTTATAATGACATTGAACTGGATCAACGAGTATGAGCTGAAGAAAGTGCTTCCATCCATCATAAACGTACTCCACACGGCTCCGGGGGGTTAATGAAGGCCTTCTGAAGCAAAGCGATGCGTTTGTGGGGAGGAAAAAAAAAAAAAATCTATATTTAACAAGTTATGAAGTAAAATATCTAGCTTCTGCCAGACCGCCTTCTGTATTCAAGTTATGAAGAAAGTTTAAACTGGCGTCGCATGAGTTACACTTTTTCCGTAAGGACGTAGCGTAAGCTTTTTGAACTGCAAGAGCTTTACACTTTCTTCGTAAGTAGAATACGGAAGGCGGTCTGGCGGAAGCTAGATATTTTACTTCATAACTTGTTAAATATGGATATTTCTTTACACAAACGCATCGCTTCACTTCGGAAGGCCTTTATTAACCCCCCGGAGCCGTGTGGAGTACGTTTATGATGGATGGATGTGGATGGAAGCACTTTCTTCAGCTCACACTCCTTGATTCGGTTCACTGTCATTATAAAGCTTGGATGCGTCAGGATATTTATTAATATTTCTCCAATTGTGTTCATTAGAAAGAAGAAAGTCATACACACCTAGGATCGTTTGAGGGTGAGTAAAGCTTGGGGTAATTTTCATTTGAAAGTGAACTAATCCTTTAAAAACAGTAGATGAAAATTACCTGAAGTGTGCATTCGCTGGACACCTTACAATCCCATAAGGCCACGGGAGAGGATTTATGAACTGCAGTGAAGCAACGCAACTGTCGCTGGTAACAATGTTGCGTCCGAATTTCATTCATACTACCCGTCGTGAAGTTCGAATTCAAATAATAGTACCTACTCAGTGCGCAAGTTTGGACATAATATTTTTTTTAAAAAAATTCTCATTCTTTTGGTGCTACTAGTTTCACTAAAATTACACACTTCATCACAATTTTTCTGTACGACTCTTCCTTGTGTCCTTTCTCTCCAGGCTAGTGAGATGCTGTTGTTTAACAAGAAGCTGACGGCCACACAGGCCTGTGAAGTGGGTCTGGTGACTGAGGTCTTTCCTGAAAGCTCCTTCCAGAGCGAGGTGTGGACCAGACTGAAGGCCTATGCCAAACTGCCCAAGAACGTAAGTGCTCAGACTGCATGATATGTGATGTACTAGTGTTAAAAAATGGCTATTAACCTCGGATTTGGCAACACTGATGATTTCCTGCGGAATTGGGCTACTTTATCAATGTTGCCCCAGGTTGTTTTTCATGTCCGCAGGTTGAAGCGACCCCAAATAACGTGATATTTAGCGAATTTTAACAGTTGAACCCTGCAATTGGGCAGGTATTGTTGTGACAACCCTGATTATCATTCTCTTCTCAGATAAAAGGATCTTTTTGCATGAAATCAAATGGAATCGAAAAGGCAATCAATTTCACTTATTTTCCAAAACACTGTAGTCACATGTCTTTGCGTTCACATTCGTCTTCTCATACCCCTTCAGTCTCTGGCTCTGTCGAAGCAGCTGATCCGCGGGGTGGAGAAAGAGAAACTTCATGCCGTGAATGACGCAGAGGTGGAGAGGCTGGTGGAGCGCTGGCTCTCAGATGAATGCATGCAGGCCATCATGACCTTCTTCCAAGCCAAGTCTAAACTTTAAGGAGCCGCTCAACAAGGAACATACAGCCTCTTCTCAAAATTAACTTCCAGGAGTTTTTACTGTTAACCCTACATGCTGCAAACTACAGGCAGACCCGGCCAACTAATCTAAACATTGTGTGTTGTCCGAAATTGTATAGGATTTGTTTGTATTAGATGAGACATTTTTTTTTAGTCATTCTGTCATGTAATTTTAACTAGAAGACCATGTACAGTACTTTAGAACAAAATGAATGTCTGTTTCATTTACTGTACCAGATGTGCACTTAGTAGGTTGTAACACTCAGTGCCTTACTAACGTGAATGCATTAGGTGGCTTTAAAAATTAAATACAAAACAATGGATTTACGGTGTTCTGGAAAATTCCCACTTTTATTGCTAATGAGGTAATTTGAGGTATGGTTAGGTTTAGAAGTAAACTTAGGGGTTAGAGTCAGATTCTGGGGTAAGGTTAACATGTTAATTAAATGCAAGTACTTTAAGACCTGGTTTCACAGACAGGGCTTAGCCTAAGCCAGGATTAGGCCTTAGTTCAATTAGGATATTTAAGTATCTTTTATAAACGTACACTAGAAAAAAACATGTACTGTTGTACATCTTGAGACAAAACAATGACACTGACATATTTTAATATATGTCAGTATAAGATGCTTTCAGTTAAAACAGCTCAAACATGCATTTTAGTCTAGGACTAGCTTAAGCCTTGTCTGTGAAACCGGTTCCATAAACCACTTCGACTAGTCTTAAAAGTTAGGACACTAATGTTTTTCTTGAAGAGTGGTCCTAATTTTTTAAAGTCCGTTACATAAAAAGGTAGATTGGTATAATTTGAATTGGGAAAATAACATTGATTACCCCTTGGTAAACTGCAAATTGGTCAAACTAGTTCTTAAGACACAGTCTTAATATAGTGACTAAGTTTATGCAACTGGCCCCAGGGGTAAATGTAATTAATGCCACCTAAGACAAAGTAAATGTATTCTTTTAGCTGAGGGCCAAAATTCAGTGCTCTACACTGTATGTTCCATTTCAGATGAATGAATATATTAAATACATTGTATAGTCTGACATGTGTGTCCTGAGTGCAGTTTTAAATAGAACCTGTAAGTAATTTGTGTTATATCAGTAGGCTATATTTAATATAGGCTAATATTAAAATCACGTTTTTTGGACATGCACCATGTTATTTCCTTGAAATACCAAGTAAATGCAACAGTGGTACTGTATATGAATATTATAATCACCAACTACAATGGTATTACCGTCTGATACTACTCGAACTGGCGGTCATTTCACAGTAAATCCAACAGATGGCAGTGCACATCCATGTAAAGTTCGTGATTTTTGTTCTTTAGGGAATCAGTTAATATCGTTTTCGAACGCGTATTGTATACATTAAAAACAATTAGTTAGTTTTGGATGCTACTGTATTCATATAAATCTAGCTGGGCACGCCATACACGTTGATTGAAAACGTGAAATAATCACATTTCTATATCTGGGAACACCCTTGTTCTTCTTCCTCAGCTTCCAGTGCTGTTCTCGTCAAACAAGTATGATATACTTTGCATCTCCCGCTTAATTTGCCTAACCTCTTTGTGACCGATAGCGAAAACCCTTGTTGTAATTTTGTTAGGGAAAGTGAAGTCCCGTCTGAAAGGTTGGAAACCCTTTATCGTCAGAGAGTGGGCAAAACTTCTGTCTGGAGTTTGTGGGTATTGATTTGTCTATGTTAGGGTTCACTGACTCATGCAATATGTCATTGGAGATTATGAATGGCATGAACACATAATTCCTCACACGTCTGGGTTTGGAAAGAGCAACGGGAGATGGGAGCAAGATTGAGTCAGGAGTGCTGCTGGCGCGTGCAACGTCATTCAGTCAGTCGCTAGGCTACTACTTCACAACATGAAACTTGTCAAGTGACTTTTTTTCCACTGTATGGAAAGAGTAAATAAAAATAGATCATTTGGCAGGGCTGCCAGTGCGTAAGAGTCACGCGATTTACGCTATTTTCACTTTCTCACGCCACAGGTCCATTTTCTCACGCAGTGAAAAAAACATGGAGGAGCAAAGAGGACACTGACAACTCGCAGATATAGAAGAGAGAGCAGTTTACTTTTGATGGAAAACAAAGTCTCAGCTTTCAGTTTCTTTAAATTTTATTATGGAATTCAAACATTAAATGCTTTAAAGAGATCGCTGTAGCACCCTGGTTCAAGAGGTATGCTTTCTCTTTACTATAGCCTAGATGTAGCACAAAATAAACATGAATGAACATCAGAAGGTATGTTGAAAGAAACAGTACAACTTATTGTGTATCATGTCTCATGTAATCACTGTTTCAACTGCAGAGAGACGTCAATAAAACACAATGCCACGTAACTTTACATTTAGGCTACCTCAGGAAAAGCCAATCAAGATCAGAATCAAATCGCAAGATTATAAATCGCATCAAATTGTGAAATTTGTGTCAATACTATAATTATCACTCCAAGCTGAATTCAAAAATCGGCAGCCCTGCAGTTTTATTTTGGTCATATTCAAATTAACAGACATGAAATGGTGTAAAAATAGATTGGTATCATGTTGATGCTATGGAAAAAAGATATTTGCATTCTGTCACTGAATTACACAATGAATGTCTTCAGCGTGAGATGTGTGGCGTCAAAGTGGCCAAACCTAAATCAGAAAGTTGATCTAGAAATGACTCTTCCTCACTAGCCTCACCTAATGATGTAATATCAGTGACCAGACAGAGTAAATGTAGATGGATGCTACATGTCCATCTCTCTTTATTGCGAAAATTGTAGTTAATGTAATAGTTTTAGTTTAGATTATAGGCAAGACTTGTGTCTAAAATGCATTTAAGTATAAATGGACATTTTAATAACAAATCACTCATGCAACAATACACTCATGTATGGAATGACCAGCTCCATTTTTAAGGTCATTTATGTGTACGGTTCTCAACGTTGATGAAATGAACATTTAGCAGATATAAAGTACAGTTTTATGAAACAATACATTTTTGGTAAGACTTTAAAATAAGGTTCCATTAGTTAACATTAGCTAATGCATCAACTAACATTAACAATGAGCGACACATTTGTCACAGTATTTGTTAATCTTTGTTAACATAGTTAATGAAAATACTCTTGTATAAGCACCGCTCATTGCCTGTTGATCGGCATTTGTGAAATGTCCTCTATTATTATGAAAAGAATCTTTGGGAAAATCGTGCTTTGGAAATACATGATACATGATATACATGATCCGTCAAATAGGCCGTCATTCGTAAAATGCAGCATATTATTATGAAAAACGGCTTTTTGAAAAAGCACATTTCATTATAAAAAAAGAATTTAAACACAATAGAGGATATTGTGAAATATATTAAACAATAAATGTTGTGTTTTAATGGAATTTTACAAAATAAATAGATACATTTATTTATTTATTTATTTAATTAATAATTAATTAAATTAAATATTTAATAATTATTGAATTATTTCAGAACAAACTGGTACATTTAATTGTTGTTTTATTGAATACATTATTTATTTAATTATTTCATTTTGAGTAATTTGGTCCTCCATAGATCCGAGCTAAGCGATTGTTAGATTTAATCACCATTGGCAGCGAGATTTATTGTAATGCTTTTTTTCTCAGTTGGTCAGAACAAAAGTCGCAGATTTGATGCTTACTTGTTCAGATGACATTTTCCAGTGAAAATTCTTATTTTGGTCATACTTCCAAGACAGAGTCTGTGATTCCGAAGTACAGTTTCCACACTGATGTGGTGACTGACAGCAAACATTAGATTCATCCACGCTGAGGAGGCGTGCCGATGCACAACCCATGTAAAGATGATAATTCCGCAAATAATTGCAATTGCAGGTTTCAAACAGAGATGGCGACAAAGAGGCAAAACTTACGGACTGCAGCTTTAATTAATGCTTATAACATGTTATTCTTTGTTAGTTCATTTTAGCTAATGTAGTTAACTAAATGGAACTTTGTTGGAAAGTGTTACCAATGTTTTAACTTTGGAAAAACAAAATATTACATGGATAGTTCAGACCTACAGTATTTTAACCTAATTTTTTTTTTTTTTTTTTTTTTTTTTGTCCATAAAATAAAAGCCAGTGGGGTCAAATGTTGTTTATTCCCCACTGATATTTAAAATATCTTCTTTTTTTTGTTTCACAGAAGAAAGACAGTTATGTTTGGAATGATATAAGGGTGATTTTTGGGAGAACTATCACTTTAACCAGAAATACTGATGCTCTCATCTCATGTTATGCAACCATCCATTAAAACTGCAGAATGAGAATGTGTCCCCAGATACCATTACTTCTTACTAGCAGTAGCAAGTAGCATGATGTTGTTTTTGTTCCTGTAATTCTTTTAATGAATTTTAAGGAATATGATTTTTACTGTGTATAAGCAGAACTGACCTCCTTTGTGACCTATCTGAAAGCCCTCAGAATCTGACAGCAGGTCCAAGCTGTGGTATTGTGGTTAGCACATGTGTTGAACTGTGGTTCTCTCATAGGGACACAGGTCTGAATCCGGCATGCATCACATTCCTGTCACTCTATCCCATAAAAAGGCCATAAATGCCCATAAATACAATAAAAAAGACCCTGACAGCGGGTAGATCCTCACACTGCATTCCCAGTGGAAATCGTGGCCCTCTGCTCGTAAAACACTGCGCGAAACTGAGCGAGGTCCACACCTCTTTCCTCTCATTGTTTGACAAATAGCAGTTAAAAAAACGCAGACACACAGCTGATAAATGAGTGTACCTGCTTACGTTTAGAATCACCCACAGGAAAAGGCCTACAGTTACCCTAATGTGCATAAGACCCTGTGGAAACTCGAGCAAAACGGGAGATGATTGCCTTCAAGCTGAGGGAAAATCTCTCCTGAGTGAAGGTCTAACCTTACAGCTGAGGACAAAGAAAAGCTACGCTGAGCTTTGGATTTCAGTCTGTGGCCCAGTTTTAGTGAGACGGTCCAATATGAAAATCCCACAAGATTCTCTACGAATTTTAAAGGCATGGCTTCTCTTAAAGACGCATGTTTCGAGTTATCTGCTAATATGCCTCCTCTGAAAACTACATATGTCACCTGTGGCAGAATCCATAATTCACTTTCCAGCTAAACAGATACATTAGGTATCTTTTGGGTTGTCCTACAGAGACTGTAAAAAATGGACATTTCCAAGTCTCGTAAAGCTGCAGGTTGTGATTTAAAGGCAATCTTCCTCCAAACCCATGGGTTTCATTGGTCTGCGAGCTTTCTGTCTTTTTCACTGTCGTATTCTCACATCCATTGTCAGGATGTTCACTCCACACGCTACTGCAAATATCAACTCCAGGGGCAAGAATAGGATACACCTTGTACAAACACAGGAATCCCACCAGGTGCTAGGAGAGTGGAAAGGCAAAACACATCCATCACAGAGCTCCAGTATTGGCAGGATTGAGCACTGGCTCATGGCTTAGGCCAGTGTTTGTCTAGCTGGGGTTGAGATCTTCAACACATTGGAAGAAACCTTCATCAGTTGGAAACAATCCACATTTACTCATCATGTCGCTCCAAACCCAACTGATTTTCCTCCTTTTGTAGAACAAAAAAAGATGTATTGATAAATGTTTACCTCCTCTTAAATGCTGAACTACAAAAACTCACCGCAGAAAAGTAGAAGGTATGAAGACCCTTCATATAGGCACATACAAATTTCCTGCTTTAATTATGATGAAACAACTACCTTTCATAATTTTTTATTAGCAGAAACTGTTGTGTTGATATATTAAAGCTACACTATGTAACTTTTGGCGGTTGAAGCATAAAACTGCAGGTGTGCAGGAACATTATTTTGGTAATTATGTGAGCTAATCTGTGTGGATAAATCTGATGATTACAGATGATCGCCGTATCAGTGCAAATATCACTTACAAGATCAAAATTCTCCCAAAACTGAAAAATTGATAACTGAAAAAGATATGAGCAGGTAAGTAGCTGTTTTGGCCTGTTGAAATAAATTGTTTAAAAAAAAAAAAAAACTGTTACAAAAGTTTGGTAACACTGACATTAGACGTAACGATTGCTGTTTATATCAGATAATGGTGGAAACTATATTCCTTTGACCTGTTTTTCATTTTTAAAGCACAGTATCCCATCCAAATAGAGCAAGTCTCCAGCAGGCACTAGCAAAGCACATTAATAAGATTTGCAATGTGTGTGTTTACACATGATGGTGTTGTAGGATAATCTTGGGAAGATCTCATCATAAGAAACTGGAATACTCCTTTGACCCCCTTACGTTCCTCCTGAGAGGGATTTAGTGGGCCTTGAGTCCTGAGCCATTAACGTGATGACCCATTCAGTAACACCCTCTCTACTGCTTATTTGGCGAGGCAGAGAGTGTCCTGATGTAATCCCTGCAATAGTGCCAACCACTAGAGACACACCAGATAAACCTGCAAATGTTTAAGAACTATTGTAAACCCTGGCCCATTTACGAGAGATCTAGACATCTGCAGTGCCATTACAACAGGGTCGGTTTAGGCCAAATGACATGATTATTTGGTATTATGAACACACTACTAAAGAACTCTGAGCACATCTATAAATGCTGCATGACTTCTACAAAAACTATCTATCTACTTATGAAGCAGCACAACTGTCTTCAGAATTGATGATAATAATAAATGTTTTTTGAGCAGCAAATAAGCATATTAGAATGATTTCTGAAGGATCATGTGATACTGAAAATTCAGCTTTGATTTACAAAAATTACATTTTAAAAAGTATTACGACAGAAAACAGTTAATAAAATACAAGTACTGCACAAAGCCACCCTCCACTGACCCTCATTAGCTTCTCATGATTCACTGCATGAATCAACTCTTTTTATAGGTTCTCATGTTTCATTAGAAACCTAAAGGAGCTCCAGCTTTGTCCAAAGCTGTCCCTGATTCAGCTGGCTGGTGATGTAAAAGCATGACCAATGCAGGTGTCTGTATGACAGAAACACTGAACAAAACCAATCTGACAAATCCTACCGTCAGAACCATTAAAACAGGAAACACCTTCTCCATTGGTGATGTCATTCTTTCATGTAGCCAGCTGTCTGTTATAGCTTTGTGTTTAATAAGTGAGAGAGATTTCAAGTGTTGAGAGAAAGTCTCTCAGATGCGGCATTCACTTCTCTATGTTTGATCTATGTTCTCATCAAAGGGTTTGTGTGAATGAGATATTGTGGTTTTGGAAAAGGACAAACATCAATGTGGTGACACGTTTGGTGGTCTGTTTGAAATAGAGGATGGTGTTATTAACGCATATCTCCTCCCCTACGATATAGCGTGTAATTCGACTTGGCAACAGAACCGGGTTAACTTAACTCCTCTACAATGTTAGCACGAAAGCTTTGATGCTATTCTGAGAGAACATGTTTACAATGTCAAATGCTAATTTGCATCACTGAGATCTGTTTGTGCAACTGTACATTTGAGATGAAAGAGTTAAAAGAGCTCATTCCTTTCATGTCTTCATGTTCACTGCAATTTTTTGACCATTCTATACTGTATAAGACATCAGTCAAGAGCATCTCTGCAATAAAGGTGTGGACAGACAGGAGTCAATGGTTTGTGTTAGCATGGCTCCAATAGCTTGTGCTACAAACTCTGAAATTGGTGGTGGTTTTTCAAAAGTAGCAGTATATTGTTCTATATAGCAGAATTTTGGCATCATTTGGGGAATGAGGAACAGGCCTCCCGATAGCTCTATAACCAGGGCTCTTAAAATCTAAGAGCCTAATTTTTGTTATCTGGCAATATCTGCCATGAATAATTTATTCTGAGTAAAGGTGTGGTCACAATAACCATTGTTCGATTTCTCCACAGAAATTTTGCATAGGATTGGTCACAAAAGTTGCTCTGGCTACTTTGATGTGTGTATAGTGTGGGAGTGGCATAGGTTATTTGATACAGTGAGTGAGAAAGTTTGACATGGAGTCAAATCTAAAAAAAAAAAAAAAAAAAAAAAAAAACAGAACAGAGAAGCTCCTGCTTTCATAAAGTGAACGTGACAGAGCTCGTAATAAAACCAGAATCAACATTGGCTTGGCTTTTCTGAGATAGCGAGAACTGGGGGATTTGAAATGTAAAAGCGAAGCAGAGATGATGTTTTTATGACTCAATGGGTGAGTAAGGTATTTTATTGAACAGATAAATTGCCATATCTAACTTATTGTAAAGCATTATCTATTGCAAAGGGTCATTTCATTATGGTTGTTGGAGCAGAATTTTTTTTTCAAGGAAATACACTGTATATTAATGGGTATAACTCTAACCAGGTCCTACTCACCCCGCGATGCACGGGCCTCGAACCTGGGTCTCCGGCGTGGGAGTTGGACGCTCTAACAAGGAGACTAAAGGCTGCAACCTCTAGCGTCAGTCGCTAGAGCATCTCTTGAGGTCAGAGGAGTGAGGTTTACTTGCACAGCAACTACTAGCTGGCCTCTGTTACATAACTACAGTAACTTCTTCAGCTAGTCAGTTTTAGATTCTTTCCATATAAACTGTTTATATCTCTTAAGCCTAGTAGTAACTCACATAAATCATGTTTTTTTTTTATTGTGCATTATAAAGTAATATCAATCAAACTGCAGTTGGGTTGTTTTGATTAAGTAACAATAACTAAAAAAAAAAAAGGTAACTTACAAAATTAAAGTTCATTGAAAGTATGTTTTTTATATAGATTAAAAGTTTGTTCTTAGCAAAAGCAGATAACTCCACATCTCATGTTTCAGAGTTAAACAAAACCAATTAATTGCTTTGTAATTGCATTTAAAACACACTCAAACACACGTGCACACTCTATAGCACTCGTGCTATATGTGGAGAATAACGCACAGCAGTCAGGCGTTAAACATGGCATTTATTGGTTTTTGCAAATGAACTCTTCAAATGTTTTATGAGCAGTAAAATAACCATATTCATAGTCACACAGAGCCGAAGCACAACCAAAATAATGTTCTCCCACAAAATGCATGCAGTTTTGTTTGTTAACCGCTAGAGGGCCAAAAGTTACATACTGTACCTTTAAACAGTGCATTATCAAATAGGTGATGTCAGCAGAAAAGGAAAGTAGTTGCAGGGTCAAAGCAAGTTATTATATTTTGATGAAAGATTGCAAAGACACTTTTTTCTTTGGTCTAACATACACTTGGAACACAAGACTTGGAATATGTGTTAACGTAAATAGGATTGTTTGGTCAAACAATGAGTAAATTGTAGCAAAACATACTAGATACTGCAACAGAAAGGCTTTACACTATGAAGTTAATTTCAGACATGAAATTTTCTTGTGTTTATAACCGTAGTATATGTATGTTTGACAAATGTGGAAAAGTCATATGAGGACTGCTCCTTCGACACTGACCTTCTTTCAGTCAGCATGCCCTGCTGCTTTCAGACAATATTCCAGTAAATTTAGCAAAATAAAGTCTGCAAATTTGTCATTGTTGGCTCTGCATTCGACTTGGCACATTCCCTAAGAAGTATATTTCTGGAGCTCTAGGATTTCTCTCTGTACTTCTGCGTCTTTATAGGCTGACAACCCAACATATTTATATTCATGCATTTTGGCAGAAACTTTTATCCGAAGCGACTTACATTGTGTTCAAGGTATATTTTATCAGTTCATTATATCAGAGTAAGTATCAGACATACATTAACATTTATGCATTTGGCAGACGCTTTTACCCAAGCAACTTACCTGTACATGGCATTCAAGGTACACATTTACATTTTATCAGTTCTTGCTTTCTCTGGGAATTGAACCCATGACCTTGGCGTTGCTGTTTACTGTTTGAGCTTTGTGTTGTTGATGCTGCTGTATTAAGCTGTACAAGGCAATGGATCACCGTCCCAATGGTAGTTAATAATTGTTGTTTGTCATAGCGATGTTCGAAGCTCAGTGTAACAAGGGCTGTGTTCAGGGAAAGAGGAGGCGGGAACGGGCGAACGTTCAACATAAACTTCAATTCCAAAAATAAACAAACAACACAATGAAAGTAAAACGAGAGCCCCTCATGGACGACTGCCACATATAAACATAATAAAACACAACATAAATGTCCCAGGCCTGGTCCTTTCTTGTCCTTGACTGTCGTCAATCCTCCTTTTATCCTTCTGGAGTTCCTCCATGGGACTCGAGACTGGTGTGGTGCACAGGCGACGCTAATTAACACTTGCGCCACTGGCCTTGCTCTGTTCCCACAGCTCTTGGCCCTGCCCTGCTTGCCATACCCCCAGTTGCCGGGGGGCACCTCACGGTAGCCGCAGCTCCTGGGGGTAAGGACAGTCAAGGAGAGAGAAAAGGAGACGGAAGGATGCGGAGGGACAAAGACAAGAGAGGGAAAAAAATTGTGTTCCGGTTCCCCGAACACACTGCCATTCAGTCCTCAATCAGCTGAGAGGCCCTCACTTGCAGTGCCATGTGATGGTACTGGATGCCCCTCGGTGGATGGCCTCCAACTCCACCCCCTGATGGACGACAACAGCTCCTCTGACTTCGGGTGCCTGGCAGCAAGCCCCCCGTTCACCGCTCCTCCCCATCATGCCAGACAGCAGCAGGCAAAAGGCAGCGACTCCTCCGTCCCCTCACAGATGGCTGCCACCCCTCCAGGACCCAGGCGGACAGCAGCGAGTTCCTTCATCCCCCCGGCAAGTTACACCAGCTGCACCACCTCAGGCAGCCACTGGCAGTCACTGCTCCTTCGTTCTGCCGACCTTCTCAGTACCACGATCCCCTTCAACATGTATGTATGAATGTAACAAGGTTTGTGTTCAGGGAAGGAAGAGGCGGGAAGCAGCGAACATTAAACATAAACTTTAATCCCAAAAATAAACAAACAACAAAATGAAAGTAAAGCGGCAGCCCCTCATGGACAACTGCCGCATATAAACATAATAAAACACAACAAAGTCCGTGCCTGGTCCTCTCTGATTCTTCACTGTTGGCACTCCTCCTTTTGTCCTTCCAGAGCTCCTCCGTGGGACTCGGCTAATTAACACTCGCGCCACTGGCCTCGCTCCGTTCCCAGGGTTCTCGTCCCCGTCCTGCTTGCCACACTCAGCTCACACAGAAGTCACTTTCATACCAAGCAGCTTTCTGTTGGTGAAGGCAGAAAATTTATGTGACCAACTTGAACACAAAAAAACATCTGCATGGGGAACTTTTTCATCCATATACAAAACTCCCAATCACATGGATTCCTAGTGAAAAAGGATATATTTTGGCCATGAAATTTCACAGAGCAGCATTAAATTTGACCACACCATAACAGTTACTGATAGCAGATATTTGTCAGTGCTCTTTGAAAATGACCGACTTAAGGTTGCTGAAAATCGCTGACAGTGTGGATGCCCTTAAAGAGTGTAAGTGACTAGATAACAGAAGGTCTTCCCCTGAATTCACTCTCATCATCCTGCATTTTTAAGAAGAAAATACAGGCTCTGGCAGCGAGTTTGGTCTCGTTGGATTAGTACTATACAATATGTCATGGTCTGGATCTCTCGCCTGGATCTTTGAATTGTGGCAGCTTCCCAGGCTCATGGAGGTCCTCCTAATGCTGACCCAGAGGAAAAAACGGCCTATTTCCACAGCTAAGATCGACATTGCTTGTTGTCTCAGAGGACCAATGTACAGCACAGATTTGGAAATATTGGATTGCAATCTAGTCCTGTCACATCATTACGGGTCCCAGACATAGTAAACATAATAAAGGAAAGTTATAAATCCCGATATGTATGTCACCAGGTTTATAGATCAGATCTAGCGCATGCTATTTTTCAGTGCCTTTCAAAAAAGTAGTGGGGACAAAAAAATCGACTTTAGCAAAAAGTGGTTGGGACATCCCATCCCACCCACAAATGACGCCTATGTGTGGATCTGTACTCCTTTCGTGCCAGACAGGCCAAAAGCTCCAGAAACTGACAGAGAAGAGAAGGCTGCTCGTGAGAGAAAGATTACCATTTTATAAGGGGCAATAAAACATAACTTGTGAAGAGAAGTTTAAGTGCTTTAGTTCTCTGTTGGGAGGGCGTGTGCCTGGACTACAAGCAGGGGAGGATGTTGAAGCTGTGCACCTTTGTGACAGATTTATCAGAAGAGTCTTTACTGGAAGACAACGTCCAACATAGACACGCTCATAGACTACTTAAATTCAGTCATGAGTGACATTATCACAGGTCAGAAAAATTTTGTCATAAAAGAGCTCAGGTGAAAAGAGAATCCACAGATGCAGAATAAGATGAAATGTTTATGTGCATTTGGGAAAGCATCTGGATGGCCTGGAGGCTAAACGTTTAGGTGTGAACAGACAAATTAAAGCCTTGTAACATCATGTAATGTAACATAATGAGATAAAAGAAATTAAAGAAAGAAAGAGCATTTTAATATCTGATCAATTGTTTATATCTGAATCATGTAACATTATTTAATGCATTGTGAAGTATAAACGGTGTTATTGGCCGCTTTTCCACCGAAATTACCCGGAACAGTTTGTCCCAGGAACTTTTTTTCCCCCAGACCTGTTGCTGTCTGTGTTTCCATCGCGGTCTTAAGAACCATGAAGATTAAGTTTGGTGACGTAGGACTGTGCGCAACTTTCCAGTTCCAGCTGGATTTTGTCTCCCGCATATATGCTTAATAAAGCCTGAACCTCGTCATTGGTCCATCTGTCATATTTTTTAAACTCCATTGTTGATTCGAATAGCAAACAACTCTTACTGCACGCACTGCAACAGACTTTTAAAAATGGTGGTTGAAATAAAATGCTGTGTGGAGTCAACCAATCAAAACGCTGCGTGAACTCAAGCAATCAGCATGTTCAGTCCTAAAAAAAGTTCCAGAACTTTGAAAAAGTACTACCTAGTGAGCAGGTACTTTTTGAGGGGGAAATTTTTACCCGGAACTTCATTCAGACCCTGGTCCCTGCAGTCAATTTTGTCTCCCGCATATATGCTTAATAAAGCCTGAACCTCATCATTGGTCCATCTGTCATATTTTTTAAACTCCATTGTTGATTCGAATAGCAAACAACTCTTACTGCACGCACTGCAACAGACTTTTAAAAATGGTGGTTGAAATAAAATGCTGTGTGGAGTCAACCAATCAAAACGCTGCGTGAACTCAAGCAATCAGCATGTTCAGTCCTAAAAAAAGTTCCGGAACTTTGAAAAAGTACTACCTAGCGAGCAGGTACATTTTGAGGGGGAAATTTTTACCCGGAACTTCATTCAGACCCTGGTCCCTGCAGTCAAATCACCCCAAGTACCACCCCAAAGTCCCTAGCACCTGGGGAAAGTTCCTGGGGTGGAAACGCGGCTATTGTCTCCCAAAAGAAAGAACGATTCTGAACTTCCTGGAACGAGTCATCAGTAATTCTAATCTTACTTCCTGCTCGGACCTACGTAGGTTTGTAACAAATTTGCATAATGCCAGCCTATGGTCCTTTAACACTGTAGTTGTAGCTGAGGCCCGGAAGAGAAAACGCTGTTTTCTACGCTGCCAAAGCAAATTCACTTTGATGCATTTCCAAAGGACGGGGACTCAGGCTTAAAGGGATAGTTCACCCAAAAATGAAAATTTGATGTTTATCTGCTTACCCCCAGGGCATCCAAGGTGTAGGTGACTTTGTTTCTTCAGTAGAACACAAATGATGATTTTTAACTCCAACCATTGCAGTCTGTCAGTCGTATAATGCATGTCAATGGGAACACAATCTATAAGAGTCAAAAAAACATGCACAGACAAATCCAAATTAAACCCTGCGGCTTGTGACGACAAATTGCATATTGTTACACCATAACATAAAATACATAATAAATATTTAATTTGAAGCAAGAAAAGTATCTGAAACTCAGAACAGAGGACTAGATACCAGACTTGCAGTGAAGCGTTCTATGATGTAGTATAAAACTATCCATGTACAGTCATTAATAAGTATAGCATGCAATATATTTGTTGTTCACTGCAAAATATTCAAACAGAATTATGTAAATTGTTTGTGAAGTGTAAGGGGACTGCCAATCATTTGAGCCATAAATACCATGTGACAACCTTCTGAAAAGGCCAACGTGAATTTTCACAGTGCTGGTCTAAGATTACTAATGCTTTCTGCACTCTCTTTAACTGTAAATGACAGGAAATAGGCAGAAATGCATGAGGACAGTGGGGTCATGCTGACAGAGAGATCTGCATTAGATCAAAAGTACAAACTTCAAGTGTGACGTGCCTTCACTGTAGCCACAAAAAGGTGAGTCACAATCAGCCAGGGGGTTAAAAATGAGAGAACGAAAGCATCTGCCAGAGAGGAGGAGAAACATAGGTGTGTAGATCAAAACAAAAGAAGCGGGATTCCATCACTGCGTCATTCTTTCTCATCCATCTCTCCTGAAGAGATCACAAGCATTTTATTCAGTGATACACCCAGGCTGTAAACCTACAGCTTCTGCTACTGTGCCAACCCACGACGTGGATTGAGAGACACTCTCTGAAGATGAACTGAATGGGAAAATATGATCGCAGATAAGTTTCTCAGCCCCAGTTTTCCCAAATGTATGACTAAAAGCACAACCTGACAAAAATACAATATCTAACTGCAAAAGACAGAAGAAAAGGTAACCAAAAACCTTAGAATTAAAATAGAGGAATGATTTTATTCTTCATTAGAAAAGGAAAACAATCAGGAAAGCATATCAGTATCTCAGAAAGGAGAATGTAATATCATATTTTTGAAAAGATCTATTAGTTCACTTTAAAATGAAAATGACCAACAAGATTTACTCACCCTCAAGCCATTCAAAAGCTCGAAACACACCAAGCCAACGCCGACGAATTAGTGGCGATGAAAGCAGACTGCGGGGTTGGCTCACGTCGGCAGCGTCTAGGTCTGAAGTTATTCTGACACACCAAACGGCCAAGTAGCACGTCCGTTCTGTGCCTGCATAAGAAGAAATGCCTTTCCGTAAAAGCAGGTGGCAGTAGCTGAACAGCCAATCAGAATGATCAGATGGCCCGACTGACCGATGAGCTCCGACGCTGATTCAATATGTTGAATCGGCCGAAAAAAAGCCAATGAGGACCAACTTCAGCCGACGGTGCGGAACACACAGAGAAAACATAGTCGGCCGACGAACAAAATCTGCCCGACAGCCAACCATTGGCTTGGTGTGTTCCGGGCTTAAGATGTATATGACTTTCTTCTTTCTGATGAACAATCAGAGTTATATTAATAAGTATCCTGACACATCCAAGCTTTATAATGGCAGTGAAAGGGGCAAGTAAAATATCTACCTTCCACCAGACCACCTTTCGTAAATGTTAAATATGGGTATTTTTCTTACACAAACGCATCGCTTCAGAAGGCCTTTGTTAACCACCCAGAGCCATTTGGAGTACATTTATAATAGATGGATGCACATTCTTGAGCTTCAAACTCGTTGGTCCCGTTCACTGCCATTATAAAGGATAGGATATTTATTAATATAACTCCGATTGTGTTCATCAGATAAAAGAAAGTCATATACACCTAGGATGGCTTGAGGGTGAGTAAATCTTGGGGTAATTTTCATTTTAAACTGAACTAATCCTTTAAAATTGCAATGCATATATAATGACTTGAATGCATCCCTTCCTTTCCTAGCTAGTCCATCACAGGGCTAAAATTTGTTATACACTCTCCGGCCTCTTTACTGTTCAACTGCCAGCAAATGCAAATATCTTATCAGCCATTTACATGACAGCGGCATTTAGGCATGTAGACATAGTCAAGTCGATCTGCTGAAGTTCAAATTGAGCATCAGAATGCGGAAGAAAGGCAATTGAAGTGACTTTGAATGTGGCATGGTTGTTGTTGCCAGACGGGCTGGTCTGAGTATTTCAGAAAATACTGAAAATCTACTGGGATTTTCACACACAACCATCTCTAGGGTTTATAGAATATGGTCCGAAAAAGACAAAATATCCAGTGAGTCAAATGCCTCGTTGATGCCAGAGGTCAGAGGAGAATGGCCAGACTGGTTGGAGCTGATAGAAAGCAGTAACTCAAATAGGCACTCGTTACAACCGAGGTCTGCAGAAGACACACCAGTACCACTCCTGTCAGCTAAGAACAGCAAACTGAGGCTACAGTTTACACAGACTCACCAAAACTGGACAATAGAAGATTGGAAAAATGTTGCCTGGTCTGATGAATCTCGATTTCTGGTGTGACATTTAGATGGTAGGGTCAGACTTTGGTGTAAACTACATGAACACATGGATCTATCTTGCCTTGTATCAACGGTTCAGGCTGCTGGTGGTGTAATGATGTGAAGGATATTTTCTTGGCACACTTTGGGCCTTTTAGTACCAATTGAGCATCGTTTAAACACCACAGCCTACCTGAGTATTGTTGCTGACCATCTCCATCCCTTTATGACCACAGTGTACCATCTTCCATCTACCATCAGGATAACAAAGCTCACAAAGCTCAAATCATCTCCAACTGGTTTCTTGTACATGACACCGAGTTCACTAAACTCAACTGGCCTCCACAGTAACCAGATCTCAGTCCAATTGAGCAGCTTTGGGATGTGCTGGAATGGGAGATTCACATCATGGATGTGCAGCCGACAAATCTGCAGCAACTGTTTGATGCTATCATGACAGTATGAATTAAGAATTAAGACAGTTTTGAAGGCAAAATGAGGTCCAACCAAGTACTTGCAAGGTGTACCTAAAAAAGATGCCGGTGAGTGTATATCATGTCTGTTTCAAGATCAATAAGTTTCTCTAAGTATCAGATAATGACCTTTTTATGACATGGCTTGAGATTTTTTTAATTGATAATTTATGATATTGAAACATAACTGAGGACTCTTCATACTGTTTTATAATCTCATAAACTATGAAAGAGGATACTCTGAGCAAAATAGTTTTCCTTATGGACAGGACATGAATAATCAAATTAAAATGCTTAAAAGCCAAATTTATAAATCCATCCTTGTTATTGTTGGATTATGTCCATATGTTACATACTCTTCAGGAAGTGGCTGAAAGAAAGCACTTTTTAAAATATGAAAGACGATTCTGGTATGCATTTATGCTGGCCGTACACATGGACAGCTTTCAAAGGAACAAGGAAATTATATACTATTACATTCTTTGTGTCTATGGATACCTGTGTTTGGATATGCAAGTCCACTTGTTAGAGGGTGGGATTCGTCAAATGCTGCATATGGTTCTCTTCAGGGAATTTTCTTATAAACACAGAACTTAACAAGACAACTTAAATAACATTTTTATTCTTTTTATTATTCAAACCTAACTTTTTTTTAAGGGATGACACTGTATGTGGTGTCTTGAGACTCATCTATAGTCATCTAAATAATGGAGTTCTTTGTAATATGAGTATTCCCCTCCAAAAAAAATCCAAAGAAATGCAGTCATTCCACCAGTTCCAAATGATACTGAAAACCATTGTTTCACAATGAGACAAAGTCATTTCTGAAGTACTCTGGAGTCATTACAAAAGCATATGACCTTAAACTGTGATGTTCAGTATTACCTTAAATCCTGTGCTGTCATTAAACACACAGACTCTAAAATAAATGATGACACATTTCCAAAGGAAGCTGAACTGTATGAATCGCAATGTCACTGTTAATATTTCCTGCATATACAGCCAACCACAGATGGCGTAACAAAGGTTATGTGTTTTGTTTCCTTACACAAGTCATCTGCAACGGAAGGCCAACTCATTACTTGGCCTAAATGTGGGAATGAACTAGGATATACAAGAGAATGTACAGTATGAAGACTTAGTGTAGACTTTAATTTCCAGTAGGAGCATTTTTATAGATCAATTCAATGTATTTAGTCGGATTGGTGGCCTTGTGGTTTAAGTAGGCCGACAGTCATGTCCCCATACTGTTCCTCTCTCTGACCTTGATTTTCTTTCTCTCTAGTCTCTACTATTGTATCTATCAATAAAACATGGCAAAAAGCCTAGAAAAATACATATTCCGAAGTACTGCTCAAAAGTTGCTCTTTCATAGCTCAGGAGACTAAATGGAGTCTTTGGTCACATTTTAAGATGTTTCACCCCAAAAAATACTTAGGAGAAACAAAAATAGACACAAATGAGATGCAGTGAGAGTATAGAGCTATACAATAAATTAGGAGAGTATAGATCAGATCAGATTATTCGGTCTTGATTCATATTGAATTTTCTTGACTTTTGATTGCAGACTTTGATATCTTGCCAAAGCTGAGCACAGTTGTGAGATTTCAAAACAGAGTTTGAGTCATTGTTGAGACTTCCACTGAAACCCTGCAAGTCAAGTCACCTTTATTTCTATGCTTTTTTTTTTTTTTTACAATACAGATCCCACACAGCAGGAGACTCCTAGGTGGATCCGCATTCAAGTCGCCAAACCCGCATGACTGTCACATTCGTTTTGGCGCCGCCCAGAGGATCAGCTCTGCCTCCGGGCAGCGCCGTAAATTCTACTGTCAATCAGCGGATCCTGAGAGGACCCATGTCGGATCCGCGGACGCGCACACGCCTTTACTGTAACGGTTGTATCAATTTGCGGGTCCCAAACGGAACCGCCAAGGAGGTAAGGTTTTAATCACGGATGCAGCGCAGAGCCACGGCGGGTCCGCGATCCGCCTTTGTTGCGGATCCGTCACTGCGCGCAAGTGGACACCAATACGGGTCCGTTTCTGGAACGTATCCGCGTTCCAATCTGCCGCGGAGTCCTTTTGCTGTGTGGGATTGTTACAAAGCAGCTTTACAGGTATAAACAAGCAAACACTGATTCAATGATTCTGTTGTAAAGCAGCTCTAAAAAAACAATAGTGTCATTATTCATGATTCGGTTTCGTTCAATAACTGTGTAAAGATCATCAAATATAAAATAAGTTCAATTCAGCTATAAAGTAGCTCTGTAGAAAATAGTAGCTACGTTTACATGGACACTTTTTGCTTCAACCTGAATGAATTTGTTCCGATTGATGAATCCGAATTTAGTGTTTACATGAACGCTAAATAAAGTGATTGGGTTGATGTGCCACAAGCTACATGTCACAAGCTTCTGGTTGGATTTAATCTTTTGACATGCGCACACTGCATGAATATACAGAGTTTTCCGCTGTTGTTGCATACTAACCATCCTCCTTTTCTTTGTTTTAAAAAGCAGTCTTAATATTTAAATATTTAAGGTCCTAATTAGGTGATGACGAGCACACTAACTGTTGAGTCGTGCTCCTTGTATTTATCAAGCAGTAAAAGCGCCTCTTCCCGAGCACAAAACCAGTCATCTATGGATGAGAGTATGAAACAAGGACTGATGGAATGTTGTCCTGGTCCACTTCACAGACGATGAGTGGAAAGAGAATTTCTGAATGACAGGACACTCATTTTTGACACTTTATTCAACAGGAAGAACAGCTTGTTCTGTGCGTCATACGTCATTGCACATGCGCAGTACTCTCCAGTTTCGGTTTTCAACCCAATCCTCTCAATCGGATTACAAAAGGAATAAACCACCCCTTACAATCCAAATGAAATTGTAGTCCGATCAGGTCAATTCATTCCGACTGACATGGTTACATGTGAATTTTTAATTCTGATTGTACTACTAGTCCGATTGCAATCGGATTATTAGGGTCCCTGTAAACGCAGCTAGTGATGTCATCGTCCAGCTCAGTTCAGTTCTCATTCAATAGTGTCAGTACAGTCAAATCAATAACATTGCTGAATATTACAGTAAGTGTCCCCAACTAAACAAGCCAAAAGGTGACAGTGGCAAGGAACTCAAACTCCATCAGTGACAGAAATGCGTCAGGATGGAATCATTTTTGAGTGAAGTCTCAATCTAATCTAACAGTTTTCTAGCAGAAACAATTGAGATAATTAAAAATTCGGTATGGGCCCTCTTGGTCCAAAAACCTACAAAGTGCCACAAATAGCAGATGAACAAGAACAATTCCTCCTTATATGTGAGAAATTACTAAAGGCTGATTTATACTTCTGCGTCAGACCTACGCTGGAGCCTCTGCGCCGTAGGCTATGCGTCTGTTTTCATTTATACTTCTGCGTTGTTGTCCGCGTCGACGTGCATGCAGACCACTAGTAGGCAGTGTCCGCGGTCATGTTGAGTATCAAGGCAAAAGCCGAAGAAGAAGCAGCTTGTCATGAACGTAGTCAGAGAAGCTTACAAACAGAAGCGGCAAATAGGTAACGACTTTTGTTGCAGTTTGACTGCATGTGTCCCCTGTTTTTTCATTCCTATGGAAGTTGAAAACGCTCAATCTTCTCCGATTGCTCCGCACCAGTTTTTTGACCTGAGGGAGGGGTTCTAGCAGATCAATCACAGCGCTTGCGGTCCACGTAGAATTGACGCGTTGTTACATTTTTGAAGAGGTGCACGTCAGGCTATGTCGTAGGCTACGCGTGGTACACTCGACGCAGAAGTATAAATCAGCCTTTAGACAACATGCTTGGTTTTCCATAGTCAAACCAAGAGGATGTTTTTCATTTTCTACCATCAGAGGATGGAACACCACAGGAATGATCACTTAAAAACATCCAAGTAATGAGAGAATGATAAATTAGTACTTAATGAAATGTGGATGATGGATTTTATTCCTTAATCTCTTTCATTCTTACAGTCTTTCCATACTGCAAGAGCAGAGGGAAAGAAGAAAATACCCCATGTTCTCCACCAAACTTGCAGGCCAAATATTGTTTCACATCACACATATCTGCCTGCCAATATGAGGCAAGGGGAATTTCTGCAAGCACTCAGCATATCAGTCCTCACACTCACACACTGGTCCAATTAAAAATAAAAAAAACAACAAAAAAAAGGGGGCTTGGAAACATATTCTTCACTTTATAACCATTAAAACAGAGAGTGGAGGTACAGCCAGCACCTCTAGACTCATACAGGAGCTATACTTCTTCGTTTACCGCTTGTCATGACTCACCGACCAACAAAATCCAATCAACCCTTGATAATTTCCAACCGGTGGGCCGTGGGTCAGTGATTCAGCTGATTAATGAATCAGTTCAGCTGGTAGTGCAGTCCCACGTCTTGCCTCAGAGTACGTCTGGACTGCCGGAAGTGAGAATGAGCCGGCAGTCCAGCTGTGGTTTCTCACAGAAAGTGAATAGAGTCGGCTGTCACCACCACAACTACTGTGTGGTTTGTATGGAAAGCTGACGTCACATTATGGAGTGATTATTGAAGAAGAATAATGACCTGGTTGGGCTAAAGTCAGTTTAGGCTTTGTTCACACTTTCGGACTAGCTGTCCATACTGTCATTCTGCAAGTGATGAAATCAGATGCATTTTTCAGATTATGTCTATGTTGTTGCTATAGTAATTAGGGAAACAACATCAAGAAACGATCATACATACAGTATGTGGTTGTTTCATCATATGGGCATTTTTGGCCCTGAGGACTTCTAGAAAATAAACTCTTAAAACACACTTTTCACACTCTTACTAGTCTGTTTACTTTAATTGAAGCTAACAAAGTCTAACAGTGTATATACATGTCTTTTTTTTCTGAGACTTTCTCACCACATTTCGAATGATGTATGTTTAATAACATCCTGTGATGGAAATTACATTTTAAACATTTTTGGAATAAAATGGCTGACTCATTTGTCTTGCGAAGACTAATTTTACAGCCGCTTGGACATAAAAGTGCCCAAAGTTGAAGAAAAATCCAGGAGTTGCTTGTTTATTCTTGCGCTACATTAATGAAAGAATCATTTCGGACACAGATACAGACACTATGTGTCCCAAATGATGAAAAACATTTTTTTTATATATTTATATTAAAGGATTAGTTCACTTTCAAATGAAAATTTGCCCAAGCTTTACTCACCCTCAAGTCATCCTAGGTGTATATGACTTTCTTTTTTCTGATCGAAGAAATATTAATATCCTGACGCATCTGATTGCAGTGAACGGGACCCACGAGTGTGAGCTGAAGAAAAAGCTTCCATCCACATCCATCCATCATAAACATACTCTACACGGCTCCGGGGGGGTTAATAAAGGCCTTCTGAAGTGAAGCGATGCGTTTGTGTAAAAAAAAATATCCATATTTAAACAAGTTATGAAGTCAAATATCCAGCTTCCGCCAGAACGCCTCCCGTATTCAAATTGCGGAAAAACGGAACTGCCGCTGCGTTAGTTCCGTAAGTTGAATAGGGAAGGTGTAGGACATACAGCGTAAGCTTTTTGAAGAATACGGAAGGCGGTCTGGCAGAAGCACTTGCAAGGTGAGCATTTGTGTTTATAAAGCATATACATTTTTATTTATTTTTAGATAATGACTGATTGTTTCGCTAGATAAGACCCTTACTCCTCGTCTGGTATCGTTTAAAGCCCTTTGAAGCTGCACTGAAACTGTAATTTTGACCTTCAACCGTTTGGGGTTCATTTAAGTCCACTATATGGAGAAAAATCCTGGAATGTTTTCCTCAAAAACCTTTATTTCTTTTCAACTGAAGAAAGAAAGACAAACATCTTGGATGACATGGGGGTGAGTAAATTATCAGAAAATTTTAATTTGAAAATGAACTAATCCTTTCAAATAGATCAGTGGACTTGCCAGTATAACGTCATATAGCGACATTTAGCGACCAATTTTAGCTAATTTCAACTGAAAGCAATTGGCAACACTGGTGATGAAGTCAATCAGAAGATCGTGTGGACGGGCTACCTCGGCAAGCTCCCGGTACTCACAATGAAATGGATAAGTACATAATCAAATTCATTAATATTACACCATTTTAATATTATTAAAAATACATACTGAGTTACTGAAACAATCTTTGTCATAGAATACACTTGTCTGTTCACAATGAGTTGAACGTTCTTGTTTCCTTTTTTTATTTTGAAGATCTAAGGTGAATTTTCCATTGTTGCTTTCAGTACAGCTATAAAAGACACACAAAATTATATTCAAACTCACATTAGATGCTTTTAACATTAAATAAAGCACATAAACAGTACCTGAGATTATCATTGCCATACTTTGTGTTGTTTCTAAAATAGAAACATCGCGTGTCGTGGCTAGTTAGGACAAAAACTCCTATTAACATGGAAAAGATACCTTTATCCCGTGTCGTGGCGCATGTAGTTAGGACACAGTGTAAGAGTGATGATCATTTTTATGCATTTTTATGTTGTTGTTGTTTTTTTTGTTTTTTTTTTGCTTTTTAAACCACAATAAACTACATTGACTAAAATAGGATATGCAACAAAATTGGATTTTTGCTCCCTTGAAGTTTTCAAAATCGTAATGAAAGAATGGTCATCTGGTTCCTAAAACCCATTACATAAGTTACATCACAAATAACCTTTGGAACGAAGATGTATGAAGCAGAATTATACGCACATATGAGTGACACACCCGCATACGTTATGTCTAGCAGATCCACAGTCCAATTCCAATCACATCCTCTCTAAACGTCCGCACCCTCTCCCTCCTTTTACCCCTACAATCGTTTTCCACTTAGAAGGTGCCAGAACTGTTAGGGAAGTTTCCCATCTAGACAGACTTCATCTTATTTCCAACATATTATTGCCTGTGTGAGGGAAGATTACACTCCCAGAGCCGGCTGAGAAGCAGCTGTTTCTGATCCCTGAATATCCAAACTGCACAATTGGAACTGATATCATTGTACTTACTCATGTCAGTATCCCAAATATGTTCCTTTCCAGCTTGTCTCTTCATTTAAAGTTAATCATTGTGTAGGGAGGCGCCAATATGGAATTTCTGGTCCGTTAATTATAACTGATTGTTCTATTTTTTTGCGTTATTCCAGCTCAAACACTCTTAAAAATAAAGGTTCCAAAAGGGGGTTTTCCCAGAGAAGAAGCATTTTTGGTTCCTTTCAGTGAACTGTTATTAAAAGAACCAAAATGTTTATTTGTGTGAAGAACATTACAATAATCTGAAGAACCTTTTTCCAATATAAAAAACCTTTTCTACAATGGAAAAATTCCATGGATTTTGAAGGTTCTTTATAGAACCATCAATGCCATTATATAACCGTCATAGTTTTTTTTTTTTTTTTTTTTTCATAGATAATGACTTAAAAATATAGATTTATTAATAAATTAAAGAGTGAATGGAATGGATAGCTAAAATGCTCACTTAAAATGTCAGTTAAAAGCTGGACTTTACATACCTGTTGGCAATCTGACTAGAGAACATGCCCCGTGTGAACAGTCCTTAAGTCACGTACAGATATAGATATTGTGACTTATTGTGAAGAATGACGTTTTTTATTTAGTGAAAAAAATAACTGCACACACTATGAGTTACCATTTCACCACTCATTCAGTGCGAGCGCCAACACGCAGTTACCACAAGACATTTATTTCAGAGCTGAATATGCTTCATTTAATCGACAACATTTCCTGTACTAATAAATAAAACCATAATTATTTCAACAGAAGATTTTTCTTTGGCCCTGTATGTCATACAGCGTATCAACCAAAACATTAGGGAGAATCAATTACATACCTACCAAAGACAGTTCTTACAGAAAATACATAGTGCATTTGCAGCGCATTATTAATAAATAATGATTTTCGGCTAGGTGGGTTTGGTCCAACTTGAAAAGCTGCCGTGAAGAAAGCCAGAGTCAGAGCACTACATTTCAAAACACTGTTGATAATACAAATGTCTTTTCAGGTCAGGTGGTTGTGGAGTGCTTGACGAATGACTGGATAGCGAACATACATTAATAAAGTCTTGTTTGCATATAAAACAACCAGAACACCCAAAGGGTATACCGTATATACCGTTGCTTCTAAGACGCAATAAACAACAATGTCGAGATTCTGTCATGGCTGTATATAAGGAGCTTGAGGTATGTAATGCATGCACTGTGCAAGTTACATTCCCACTTAGATAAAGTTAGCTATGCAATCCTTTGCAATATATTATACTATAATATTATACTATCAGTGATGGTCCACAGATGCTTCAAGCATACAGAATCAATCTGGTTCATCTAATAGAATAACATTTCAGAGACGGTTTTGTGCATAGCTCTAATCTGAAAAAAGGCACCTCAAAACACCTCTTCCCACAGTCAGATTAATATTACCTACCAGAATGCTTGATTTCCAGATTCACTTCCAAGGTTCAGCTAAAGTCTATGACAGATGTTATGCTTAAACGGCAGAACTTTGGATCCCGCCAAGGCTGTGGCCTTCATCCGGGATGAAACGACCAAGGGTGGTTAGGGTGCAGAATAGGTTATTCTCTATGAATAAATCAAAGAAAGCTAAAGGCAACATGAAATGGCATTCACAGCCTATTTTACTTCCGTAAAGTATCAAGACATCCAAAAAAAGATCACCCAAAAATGAAAATTCTGTCATCATTTACTAACCCTCAAGTTGTTCCAAACCTGTATGGATTTTTCTTCTGCTGAACACAAAAGATGATATTTTGAAGAATGTCGGTAACCAAACAGTTGATGGGTGTCCATCATTGAATTCCATATAGTATTTTTTTTTTTTTTTTTATACTATGGAAGTCAATGGGGACCATCAACTGTTTGGTTACCCATATTCTTCAAAATATCTTCTTTTGTGTTCAGCAGAAGAAAGAAATTCATACAGGTTTGGAACAACTTGACAACTCAACAGCTCAACCAATAGCGTGAGGCTATCTGTTTGGCCAACCAATGGCAAACGTCAAAACAATCAAGCACAGTAGCTTGCTTTTTTGTAGGTGCTTTTAAAGGAGTCATGAACTGCGTTGTTTTATTGTTTTGTAATGTTTCCTGGGGTGCACTTATAATGTTAGTATAGAAATAAAAGGCATTTGTCCTACCCTGATTTTAGCCCTCTTATTTGAACGCTCTGTTTTAAGGGGCGTGTCTGCTGTGAGACTTCAGTGTAAACGCCCACTGCTGTGACTGGCTAACATTTTGCATATGAAATAGCTTAGTATTACTCTCTCGAAAACTTTAAGCATGATTTTACTATTACAGCTCTCAAGGTTAACTAATCGTGAAAAGTGCTGATTATAGCATTACATTCAGATCTATGGCATATATTTAGATTGTGGCATGAAAGGTTGCAGTGATGAACATTGTAGCTAATCACAGGCATGCTGTTGAGCATGAAAGCAGTGATCTCATCATTGCAACTCAATTTCTGCACACTAACGAATGCTTTCATCATAACTAATAGAGCAAACTCGATGTAACTAAGAGATTCGTTGAATAAAACAGGAGTTTTGGCGCGAGTCCAGAAGTCAGTAATTGATAAACTCGCGCTGTTTGATTGACAGCTCCAGTGATTATAAAGGGAGCGTTCTTTGATCGCTTTCTATATATAATTTAATCACTGTTTAAATAACAGATTATTTTCATCCTACTAAGAGTAAACAACGTGAAGTCACGGGTTTGATTTACTGACACATAGACAAAGAACATCTGACTGTACATGAATCATTACATATCAGATCAGGCATTAGAATGAACACAGTTACATGTTGTTGCATTACTGTCGAGTTCATATCGTAAAAGTCTATTTGCAAAGCAAACACCAAAATGCGATTGATTTACCAAAGAATCCATAGTGAAATGTACCGAATACAAATAAATAAAGCTCAACTGAGACATTCACTTTGTTGAAAATAAATAACCATATTTCTAACGTTATGATCCTTTGAAAGGTAATGTTATTTTTAGTCCTGTATTGCTCTTCTCTCCTCATCATCTCACTAACATGCCAGTGGGCAGGGTTTACGTTGCAATGATGAAGTAGGCGTTGATTTATTGAAGTACAGTATTGGCTGACATAATAAGTATAGGCAACATGGGAGAATGCAGGATAATAAGCATGACGAATGTAATGTTTTAGCTCTCGTTTCCCATCTTCACACTTCTCCAACAGCAGAGACGCTAGGGCAGTCAACATTAGCTAACCTCATGACTTGGAGCTTTTCCCTGTGGTCTCCAATGAAACTCACACAGGGAGGCACAGTTGATTCGGGTTTCAGATAGCGCACGGCCCAGACAGCCTGACCTACAGCCTCTCTCCAACCCCAAATCCTGGAAGGGATAGAGAGCAAGGGAAACAGTGTGCGATAGAACGTTCTGAATCCTGGAGACACTCACATCTGGAGAAAGATTTACTCATTCAATCTCTCTCTGTCAATCTCTTTCTCCAGGGTTGAAAAAAATGTTTCCCTGCTTCTTCCTCTCCCTATTCTCCATTCACATTTTACTGGGACGTTGTCTCCCTGCCGTGTCGTTGAGGACCCTTCTGTGTCACCAGTCTCTCATCCCTCTCTCTGTTATGTGTCCCCTGATGAGAAAACAGAGGTGGAGGTAGGCCATCCGTCACCTACTAGCGGCCCAGTTAAGCTGCAAGCCATCCAGACTGTCCCGCCGTGAGACATTTAGCAACGGCCCAGCTAAAGTTAAGAAGTATTTCCTCAAACAGGACTTACAAAGTACTACAATAATTTTGTTCAGGACTGTCACCCTCTTGGGATTGCTTGACTTGTAATATTTGGAGAGTTGTCATTGATATCTTTATCCCCTACTTTGTATATTCAACAAGTCAGCAAGTGCTGGGTGTTTATTGTCGTGTGATACAGTGTATTACACCATGTCATTGCAAGTCTGTTTCTGGCTGAAGTGCTGTACTAAAGTAGTAACAGCTCTCCTGTCTTAGGTATGAGGCAGAGACTGCAATGCCTCATTTTAACAACCCTAATAAAAAGCTAGTCTCCACACAAACATTCAGTGCCTGAAGAAAAAAGAAAAGTTGTCTTGCTGTTTCGAATCTCTGTTCCCTCTGAGAAGAACTAGCTGAATTTCACTGGAAACCACTTCGGAAAACCAAAAATTGAGTAAAAAACGGAACCACCACAGCCATTACAACAACCAATAATTTTGGCTTCTCAGACCATAAAAACATAATGACAGATTTCGCAAGTATCGTGTGAGAATTCAATGTGGTCATGACTTGATGGTTTTACACAGACTTCCAGATTTCCTCTTCTCTGCTGTCAAATCACATCCCATGCTCATTATGATTTACCTGTTAGTTCCTTTTTATAGTTTTTGTCCACAGATTTCAGTCTAAACTATCTAAAGGGGAACAATAAAACAACAAAAGTTTAAAAAAAAAATCATATTTAGAATGCAGTCAGTCTATATAGTATTACAGCAGTTTTTACATCAGATTTTCAAGGTTCTCACATTTCTAGAAATGAAAAATAGAATATCTCATGAACTTTAAACAAAGTCAAGCAATCTCTAAGGATGGCATGGATACTGAAGATATTAAGGATAATTGGGGCCAAAGGTAAATTATTTAATTCAGAAATTACCCAAGATAGGAGAGAGACATTGTAATGTTCAAAATAATATTAAAAATAAAATATTAAATAATGTGAAACAATTTTTCAGCCTTGCTTTCCACAAGAAAAAAAAAAAAAGACTCTTAAATGACTTGACTCTCTGCAATAAGCAAGTTTCACCACAAGAGGGACTCCTTACAGTGATATTTTAAATATTAAAGTGGTACAAATGTTCATTGCCAGAGAAAAGACTACCATAACCAGTTATCCAAATCAAGTGAGATGTACAAAAAGTTATTACATTCTGGTATACAAATCAAATGTTAATAATATTTGATAAATTAATGTTGTAAAATAATTAATAAAACAGATAATAACTAGGATTAAAGCAAGAAAAACTAAAGACTAATAGACCCCTTGATTCACTATGCTTAATTATATAAATATAATTATATTTTATATTATTATATTCTTAGACTATTAAACTTATATATTAGGAAGAAAAAAATAACAGCCAGAGGCTGTCTTTTTCAAGGCAGACTTTAGACACTGACTTCAGTCAGCATCACTCGAGGAAGGTGAGTCTCCTGAATCATAATTTTGAGTAATCCCAAATTAGTACATCACCATGTCTTATATGGTAAAAACGTCTACGTAACCCACAGAACACTGTGACTCGCATGACTGCGGCATCCCTCATGCATGTTTTGGCTGATATGCAGACGAACGACCCACGCATGCCCTCAACTCAGCCTTTGATGATGTCACAACCCCAGCTGCCTGTCTCACTAAGAATCCCAGACATCTGTCCTCGGCCAATTAAACAGGAAGTTAGCCTTCCGGGCACTTCCTGGTGAATCTGCGCACAACATGTGTTGCAGCAGTAAGGGGAAGCATGGAATACTTAACGCGCACTGCTTCAAAGTGACGTCAAGACGTTCCTCGTTTAAGAATAAGGAAACTGTTTGAATGAGAAAAAAAAATGGAATTCTCCGAAAATTACCACAGGCAATCTCCAGTTGACCAGAATTGGCTAATACATTTACAAAGAATGCCACTGCACATCTCTCAAGTACTTCAAAATACCTCAGTTTGATTACTTGCCAGACCTGTATTTCTTCAACAAGCTATTGAAATATAAACAGATTGCAGAGAGTACAGCAGTGTCTTGTATTTAAAAACAGCAAGACTGTCAACTGTGTAAACTTACAAATGAATGAACTTAGAGGGGAGGGAAACATCACAGCAGAAACTCTGCACTTAACAGCAAATCACTTGTCATGTCTCTGAAGCAAATTCCACTACGTGGTCAGTAAACCCTGCAGGGGAAGTTACAAATAGAACAATTAGAAAAATAAATAAAAAGGAACGTGGAGAGAGGGAGGGAGCTAGGAAGAGGGGAGGGAGGGAGGGAAGTATAATTACTGTGTAAGAGAGAGGAGAAGAAGTAGAAACAGAGAGACAGGGGAGCAAGAGCCAGCGAGAGAGTCCAGCCCACTTCAACAAAACCATTCAACTCCTGCACAGTGAGCAGTCCCAGACCTCTTACGAGCACACTGCTTCCCTGGGGCACATCCAGAAGCCGACTGCCCATCCCATACAAACTTCCCAAGGACCTGGAGAGGGAGAAATCCACTGACAGAACTATTCCTGCTTTTTGACCAGCATCTCTTCTCACAACTTACCAGCAAGGATTACACTTTTTCGTCACTTTTTCTCCCCTAGTAGTTTAGCTCTTACTTTTTTGTTTTTGTCAGATTAGGCTCAACCACAGGCAGATAGACTTTAGAGCCAGCTGTCGGCGACTGGGCGGATTCTTGTCTTACTTTGAAAGCAACTTTTAAAGTAAGTTTTTCATTTTGCAACCGGGGCAGACACCCCTCCAGCTCTCTTCAGCGACTAACACCTCTCATTTAAGGATGTCCCCTCTCCCTCTGCTGAGCGGGATCTTCCTGCTGCTCATCCAGACCTGCTCCCTCAGTGCCATGGTCACCAAAGGGAACATGGCAACGTCCGAACAGGCAGCTGCCACGGACTGTCCCTCCTGTGCGCTGGCACGATTTCGAAAAGGTGATTCCGAAGATGAGGTCGAGGGAGCCCAGCAAGACGTGGTTGAGGCAGTGAAGAGACACATACTTAACATGCTGCACCTGCAAGAGCGCCCCAACATCACACACCCGGTGCCTCGAGCTGCACTCCTCAATGCCATCCGCAAGGTACACGTGGGACGGGTGGCCAAGGACGGCAGTGTTCTGATCGAGGACGAGGCCAGCAGCCGTCAGGAGGCTGAACAGGCGGAACAGACGGAGATCATCACATTTGCTGAAGCTGGTGAGTACAAATTTTTAACAAGACTTTAGTCCTTAAATACTTTAAAGTAAATCGGGCAGTCCTCCCTCATGGGATGAAACAGGAGAAGTGGGTTTATAAAGCTGTTCAACTGTCTGAAGAGTTCAGGGAAACCTGTTGCCATCGCACAAAGTCAGGGAGAGCAGCCGGGACTACGCTGCGGCAAACTCAGTCCCCCCTCTCAAGGTTTCTGCAAGCCTCCTGCTGCTTTAGAGAATCAGTAATTATCTGCGAGGACCCCCCAGGCTTCTAGCCATAAGCTCTGCACAGGAGCACTTCCCTGGGGACTGACAGCCTCCTATGTAGCTTCCCTATGTGACTGAAGAGGGTTGAGAGAGAGAGATAAAAAAAAATCATAACACAGAGGAATAAAAAATAGGGCTTCTCTGTATTATAGGAGAAAAAGAATGCTGTTCAGTTACTGCCTTTGTGTCAGGTTTCAAAGGCAGTTGAAAGAGTATTGTCGGCTGCAGTGAGAGCTGTTCAAAGGTGCTGTCAAGCCCATGATGTGAGGAAAGATTGGGTTCTTCTCTGACTCATACAGCTCAAACAGGTTCTGAGTGACACAGAGCCGCGGCGTGCTGCAGGAGCTCTCAACAGATGTGTCAGACCTAAAAAGCAGCAAACTGAGCAATTGGATTGCTTGTCTGAAAGATAAATGTTTCATGATTTTAGGGAGCTGAGACTGTAACACTGCAGCCTTGTGGAGAGAATGATTATAAAGAATGACATTATAGGTATGAAAATTCAGTTTAATGCATTTTTAAAATGGATTAGTATACAAGAGATGTGAAGTAAACAAGAGTAAGAAATTAAAATTTTAAGACAAGATGTTGCATGAAATAAGCCACTCGCTGAAACTCTAAAAAAAAATTTCCCCACCACAACAAGGACATTTTTCATGCAAGGTTCCTCACATTTTTGACCAATGAATTTGCATGACCTCCCCCCACCCCACTGCAAAAGTATTTTTCAAAATCATTTCATGAAGACTGCATTCACAAAGAGCAATGTCTAATCAATTACTTATTAAATAGAAAATGTATATTATGGAATTTTCTGTGACGTTTTAAGATCATCCTTGCCACATCTGTAAATCCAAATTTTAAAATTCCCTGACATTTACTGTTTTTTTTTTCATGACCGTGAGAACTCTGTTTATGAGAACCATTCCCTGATAATCTTCTGGTGCCAGACTACAGCTTGTCACATTATAAAACACATTCAGATCATGCTTAAGTGATGACAAAAACTTTGTTATGAAACACAGAACTAAATCTGTTAGTAATCAAAACTATATCAAACTTTTATCATGTGGACTATCAGTGCAAGTTTTTATTCCCTCAACATCAGACACATCTATTTGTTTTCAATGGGCTCTTGAAGTATATTGACTGAGGGTAGATGGACAGTCCCTCAAGCTGAATGAATAAATTAGGATTGCAAGCTGTCATTCATCTGCTCATACTGCAAAACGTCAGATTACTGACCAAAAATAGAACAAACCAAACACATGGTACATCATAGCTCATTTTCTATGGATATAGCTACTTTTCAATGATAGGATATGATGTCCTTCAATCACTCAATCACTCAAATTTGATATTTTAGGGGAACTAAAGAAACCAACATTAATAAATATAATATTTACCTCATGCTCACCATAAAAGTAAATAGTACAAACTAGATCATAAACGGCCTTATTGTTATGCATATAAGTAGTGGGTGGAGTATTTGCATTAGTGAGTTTAGCATGTGCGACTGCAACACATTCTGTCAGTTGATCATTCGAAATCAACGATTCTAAAACACGACTTATAGTTAATTATTATAAGTCGAATAAAACCTGATCAAATCAAAACGCATTAAAGATACATAGTTTCCCCATATCTTCACTTACAAGCTTTAGGTTACAAATTAATGTAAACCCTCATAAGATTACAGAAGATTTCCTCACCTCCTTCCGCCATCGCATTGTTATTGAACCAGAAACCTCGCGATAATCGTTTCTTACCAGAGCTCGTGAGGATTCCCGCTCGAATTCCATTCTCGCGTCTGGCGCGAAATGCCGCGTTCGGTTGCATTTGATCTGCTTTCCAAAAGTCTCCAAAATATAGCTGTTGTCAAAATCCACCACAAGGGGGAATTACTGCAGACCCTCGCAAATAGGCTAACATAACATATTTGCAGTTATTTTTTCCCCATATAGGCTAATAAACATTTATATTTGGGATGCAAATAGATGCTTTTGTAACTCCCAAGACCTTGGAATATTGACTTGTAAGCCCCCCATTGTTAAAGACAATATTCCAGTGCATTTTTGCACAGGCAATAACTAAAACCAAATAAATACCTATATAAACAAAGTTCTTACTGTGCAATTCCTTCTCACACTGCTAACTAGCCTATGACTTTTTAAAGAAAATAACATGAGAAAATTACACACACACACATTTAGTCTGCAGTGTGGCACCAGGTTATATTTTTTGACTTGGCATCATAAGCAGAGACATTACTGTAATTATATTGATTTACTAAATACTTTAATGCATAGTTCTTCATGTCTTCATGGTGTTTATTTCACACTGGTATGATTTTTAAGACACATGTTGCTGCACTGCATCACTGTAATGTTGCGTTAAGTGGGTTGTTTAGACAACTGTAATTATGTGTATGATGTAAGTCTCAGATTCTGCATACACTACCTGTCTGAAATCATGTCCAAGAAATTGCCAAGAAGACATAGACGTATCTCATAAAGCTGTGATATATATTATGAATATACATTTCTTAATCACCTTGATAAAGAAATCAGTTTGCTGATACAAGGACTGCATAATCTGTTTTTATAGTAGGACATAGTTGCTTAAACCATTATCTCTAACATACAACATGCTGTGGGTGAATAAATGCTACATGGTAAGACTGATTACTCTCAATTTATAAATGTAGCCTGAAGCCATGTGCAATCAGTGCTTGTGTATTTGCATGACTGCAAATACTTTTAGTCTGCAGACTTTCAGGCAATAGTAAAGGGTGAGAAATAACAGCATTTCTTCTAACTAATGTAAAGACACATTAGTACAACAAGTACAACAGAGGTCATTGATAAAATTGGGCTAAGTTTTCTCCAAAAGTTTCTTTTCCATCAAAAGTTGCCTTTGCTTCCAAACAAAAGAAAACAATTTAACAAATGCAGAGACTAAATATTTTATACAAAAGCATTCACTATTCTTTAAAGTGGTTGTTGAATTCAGCTGAAGCCATGTGCAGAATCTTCAAACAGAAGGCACGTTGATGATATCACTGTGGATGAACTGAATGTGTGTGGGCGTTCAGTGTTTGGCCTTTCTGATGTCATTCAGGCGTGCAGGTTACATATGCAAAGCTTGACATGTTCTGAAACAATGACTCAATATTTACTTCTTTTCCTTGTTTTGATCTCCTCCTACTTGCAAAGTAATTTATCACAGGGAAAGCCCTATAATCACTCCCTCCAGTAATGGTCAAAGCAAAGAAAAGAAGACATCCCAATTTTTCATGTGCAAGCAGTTATTTTTGCTAGATCAAATACTGATTTATTTGCAGTAAAGACAAGCTGACTTGCTGAAGGTTGAGTTTCCTTTCCTTAAATAGGAATATAAAGAATCTCTATTTCAAGGCAATGGGAATAAAATAGCCTAATTCCAAAGTATCTTTGTCTTATTTGGGGGCTACATGGCCAGCTAGCTAAACCTTACATATTACAAAGCCACAAAGTATCTCCTTTAAACACTATCCAGATTCGAGTACCACATTAGAAAGTCTCCTTGTTAGCCGAGGATCCTTTTAGCATTAGTGTGGTCAAAAAACACTTTCTTGGGTTGCAGTATACTTCACTGCTTGTGACATTTTGTAATATGCTACTTAAAGCTTTCTTGGCTTCAAGGTGCAGTACTGTAGTGAAGAAAGGATGCTGCAGCATCATGCCAACTACGCTCATTTATTACTTTGACAGCTGATGCATCATCCAAACCTGTTCGTGAGAGTGGGTTATTACTTGCAGATGCAGGCTTGGTGGAAGAGTAGCAAGCATCTCAAACCGACGTCCAACCTTGAATCCTGAAAAATCAATCAGATAAACAAGTAAAATATGAATTGCAACTCACTACATAGGTTGTCCCCCATGTTTTGTTAAGCCGCAGTCTCTCTACTCATATTGAAGCCGTGTCCTTCAGTTATTCAGCATGGCCTTGAGCCATGTTCCACAGATTCTTACCAAAGGTTAGTAGGGGGGAGGCAGCAGTAACTCTCCTCGTTACCCTCCTGGTTCCCTGGGAGCTGCACTGGCCTGCAGGGTCTGGCTGAAGCTGGTGATTCTTTGCCGCTAGATGGGGTGCCTGACTTAGATGGGGGCAGTAAATCAGGCTCGCTGTTGGTGCCTGAAATGCCTGTGGGTGATGAGGACCAGATAAAGAGGCTACAAGGCCGTTTTGGGGAAGAACATAACAGGCATGCTTGGCCTTTACGGCAGAAGGTGTGGTATCGTGAAACGGCTTGCTGGTGTTAAGGACACTCGCTTGAGAATGTATACAAGACTCTACAGTGTTATGGTTGGGAAATAAGCTTTAATTGCACTTTTTGTTTGTTTGCTTCTCATGCTGGGATGTAGAAAAGGCCATGAATGCTGTTGCAGCAATATGCAGTACACTAAAAGGAATTCTAGTGGTTTTGTGGTCTTTTCAGTGACATTATAATGTCAAAAGATGTTTTATGATTACAGTGTTGGTCTCTGTTGTATATTTTCTCTTGAAATACCTCAGATGCATTCATTACAGACCAATTTTATTTGGTTTAGTGTCCAACCTTATGTAAAATTTCTGAGATTTTGAACTGTTTTAAGTCTGTCCTTAAATGCATTATAGTAGCAAGCGATAAATATTCAGATGATAATTGACAATTGTTTAAAATGAATATGAATATCATGTGATATTACAGCTCACAGTGTGCTATAGCGCAAGAGTTTAGTCTGTGAAATCCATCCTTGCTGCTGACGGGACTGTGTTTGAAATATGTTGCATAACAGACGAGGAACTCAAATCATTCACTCCCACACACCATTAAAAGAGTCATATTTCCACCCTCAGACTTTTATTTCTAATTTAATATCTTGTTGGGTCAAAGAAGAAAATGGGTCAAGAATCTTTAATTCCTGAAGGGATCCATGAAGTGTTTTCATGTTAGCACCTAGATTTCTTCCCTTCTGGTATTTAACGTGAGTACTGGCCTTGAAACAATAACTGTTGCCGAGTTGTCAGCAAGACCTAGAGAATATACGTCAAGCTCTCTTGTGTTTTGTTATGTGAATGGATGCTTCGTTCCACTTGATCCATTAAGCACCTGTTAGCGCTGTACTCTTTGAACTAGCACGTGTGTTCTGTGCGGAAAAACTGTTGCCTTTAAACAGCATTGTCAACAAATTAGCCAAAGATAAATAGTGTGTTCTATTACAGTTAACCAGGAAGTGTACAGACAAACTTCATCCAAAGAGGTGTGTTTGAACAACCTTTCAGGTTGTGGACTTCTTTACTGCAAAAGCATTCTTTTAGCTTCAAGCACTGGGGCATTGCAAGCTATACAATATGACAGGAGGCCAACAAGGAGATGAAAGAGGCTGATTCCCCTTAAGGTAAACCAGATAGAAAAGGGGATTATAGAACACATTAACTAAAGCCATCGTTTAAAGAGGAGTGGACATCCCCCCGTCCCCCCACAAATACACTTAAGTTCCCAGGTGATTCTATACTTCAGCCACCCGCCCCTTTTGAAGACAGGGGAAGGGGGAGGGGAGGAATGTGTAAATGTTATTCTCCATCTTTGTGTGCAGGACAGCTGTGCAAACTCTGCCCTTGCGGTTAAATTGGTGTTTATTGTTGAGGGATTACCGCGTGGCTCTTTAGTCTTTCTCTACAAATTTCAAAATTTCTCTTTGCTCTCTGGCAAATATATTCAGAAGCATGCAGAGTTGCGAAGCTCCACTGGTGATCTTTCTTCTTTGGGCCTCGGCTCTGGAGGGGCAGTTGAAGGGTTTACCCAGCTTAGCAAATGCTAACGATACTTGATTCTTTCACTGGGTGCAGATTAAAAGGGAAACAATGCATTAGCCACTACTGGGAAAAAAAGCCGGCATTTGTGATGCTCGGCTGTGTTTGGACAGATGGGTTTGGACCAGGGATCCTTAAATACACTCTCGCACACATACACACTTGTAGCTTGAAGCCATTGTTATTACGTCGCAACCCTGTAAATATACTGTGGTAGGTGATAGATGTAGCATTTGTGCAATATTTTTCCAGAATATATTGCTTAATACTTTTTGCAAGAGGCTTCTTATTATTAGCAATAACATACAAGAATCATTGTGTATGTGAAACCTTTGGCAAGGTGGCCAATTTTACAAAAACTCAGCTACAGTATAAGTAAGCAATAGTCAGCTAGACCAGCCAGTAATAATGCCCCAACAAAGGTTTAGTGGCTTAAAAACGGGTTGAGTCAGTAAATTGAGAGGATTTGTTTAGAAGTTCCCAAATGATCCGTGAACTGAAATTTTCCAGAGGCCTTGCCTCTGTCTGTAACACGGTGGGAATCAAAGCCAGAGGGAACAGTCTTTTACAATCCAATGAGACAGCAAGCCACATGCCACATCACAGCTTCCAGCTGCATGCTGTATGTTGTCATGGCCATTATGTCTTACCCTGCGTTCAACAAAAACTTGTTCCAGGCGAGCAGACTCTTAATTGCTCAGTTAACTACCAGGAGAGGTGATGAAGTTGGTTTAAAGTCTTGTTGAAACCCTCAATTATTTCAATTCCAAGGTGGTACAGGAAGAACCAAGTGGGAGGGATTGTTTGTTTGCGAGTGTGCGTGTAGGAACAGCTGATTCACATCTCGCATTTGACGTGCAGGAAAAGGATGCACGACTGCATACTTCTATGCCATTTATTAATAGTCGCACAAAACAGTAGAAGGTTGTTTTGCGGAAACCTTGAAAAACTGGTCACTGTTGGCACAAAGCTAAACTGTTCCATTGATGCCACCACTCCCACTGTTAGCTCTGATGTGGTTGTATCCAAAGTCAACCAGAACCTGAGGCTGAAGTAAAATGCAAGGATAATAAAAGATCAGTGCATTTGACTAATCTCTGATGTTTCTTTCTCTTCCTATCCCACAGGTGAAGCTCCAGGCTTTGTTAACTTTCTGATCTCCAAGGAAGGCGGCGAGATGTCGTCAGTGGAGCAAGCCAACGTCTGGCTCTTTCTTAGATTGCCAAAAGGCAACCGCACCCGTGCTAACGTCACCATCCGGCTGCTCCTGCAGCAGGGTACGGGAGAAAAGCTCCTGGCGGAGAAATCTGTGGACACGCGGCGCAGCGGCTGGCATACGTTTCCTGTGTCGGCCAGTGTGCAGGCGTTGCTGCAGAATGGGGGCAGCACGCTGAGTCTGCGCATCTCCTGCCCGCTGTGTGCCGATGCCCGGGCCACACCTGTGCTCATGAATCCGGGAGGTGGCGAACGTGAGCAATCCCACCGGCCGTTCCTCATGGCCGTGGTGCGACAGATGGACGATCTGTCCCAAAGGAGACGTCGCAAAAGAGGTCTCGAATGCGACGGCAAGGTACGCGTCTGCTGCAAACGGCAGTTTTACGTAAACTTCAAGGACATCGGCTGGAACGACTGGATCATCGCACCCTCAGGGTATCACGCCAACTACTGCGAAGGTGACTGTCCCAGCCACGTCGCGAGCATCACCGGCAACTCGCTGTCCTTCCACTCCACGGTCATCAACCACTACCGCATTCGAGGGTACAGTCCCTTCACCAACATCAAGTCCTGTTGCGTACCTACTCGTCTGCGAGCCATGTCCATGCTCTACTACAACGAGGAGCAGAAAATCGTCAAAAAGGACATACAGAACATGATTGTAGAAGAATGCGGCTGCTCATAAGACCGCCACGAGAAGAGGAAGGGTAGGAAGGGAGAGACAGCGCAGCAAGGTTGGGTGGTAGGGGCAAGAACTTCAGTCCCAAAACGAATGAAAAAGAAGAGATGTAGAGGGAGGAGAGAAGGGCTCCTCTATCTCTATCTCACTGCCTCAAGACAAACTCTCACATAGACAGGCCTCTCTTTCTCTCAACCACTTGTGCGTGGTCATCTTAGAATCCAATGGGTATCACGTTACAATGGGTAACTGTAACTCAGAGTAATCTCTGTGGCACTTTCAAAAGAGAAAAGAAATATAATATATTTTTGTTACAAAGCAAAGGGAGCAAGGTCAGAGAGTATTTATGCGGCCTATTTTGCAGCGCAGACATGCACTGCAGGAAGAGAGATCACTTAGATGAGGTGCCTGAAAAAGAAAAAATCTCAAAACTATGCAACTTGTCAAGTATTATGATATATTTTTCATCAAGGTGTTGTTTTGTTTCTTAACTATTTACTTTTACAAACTAAAAAAAGTTAACATTTGTTGACTTTTTATACCTTGTATGTATGTTTTACGTATGTTATATGTTTGTCGTGTGTGTCCGTGTTCAAAAGTGTGTGTATGTACAGTCTGCCTATGGGAGTATTCGTATACGTATGTATGTGTGCATGTCTGTTCGTGTGTGTTGTTGAGAGATACTTGAAAGAAGTTTGACGGGCTGCTGGAACCAAACATTTCTCTATGTTATTATTCTAATTATTCTGACTATTGTTAATAATGTTATTATTTTGTTTTGATTTCTGTACATTTTATTGTTATCTTAAAATGAGACGTTAAAACGTTTACAGTTTTGCACTATATCAACATTTTGATCAGCGTAGCCACATATACAAATATGTTTATAGAGAAAGACTAGAAGCACTTCAGAACAGACGTACCTACATAGCATGAGTCTAACAAATGAGATTGTTAAAAATAAACAGGGAGGTTTGAGGGGAAGGCAGAGATGACTAGCACTACATCAGAGGACCATGTATACACATGCATTTTACAAAATAGTGTTTTGGATTTTTACTCAACACCAAAGAATTTAGTTTAGCGTTGCCTACCATATTAGGCTGTCTCCGAACAGTTGCTCAGAAGATACCAATATGTCTTTCAGAAGGTTGTGCTTTGTTCTCCCTACAAAGATGTCCAGGTTAGCAAACTGAAAGACCTTTAAAACAGTTTCTCAGTGTCCCACAGCGGCTCACTCCTGTGTGTGCTTTTGCACTGCTGCACAGTCCATGCACGACTGGCCATCTAAATGGTTAATACAGCACTTAAACCAACCTTTTAAAGTTTGTTTTTAATTATGAATTGTTACAAAAGTGAATGTGCAGCATTGATATTTAATTACTTGGGAGATGAATTACTATTTAGACATTTACATTTTTTTCCACCAAATATTAAAAGGATCTTCAGTGATCCAAAAAAAACAGTTTTTGTTTTGCAGATGTTATTATTTCCGTTTCCCGACCACAAAATATTTTACCACTGTGCAATGTTGAAAAAAACAAATGAAGCAATTTGGGAAAAGAAAAGAAAAAAAAAGAAAAGAAAAGAAAAGAAAAGAAAAAAGAAAACTTTTGTGTTACGTTTGGACTAAGAAACGTTTACTTTTTTCAGTATGTTCCTGACGGGAATGCAAAAACAAAATGTCATTAAAGAAAAATATTATTAAAATGGAAAAGAAAAATACAAATTCAGAAAAAAATATAAAAAGAAAGACATGTTGTATATGTTTTTGTTTGTTTGTTTGTTATTAAAAAAATAATTGACACTGAAATAAGTGGACTAAGAATAAAAAATATATTTTTTATTCTGTATATATGGAAATCAAGATACCAATATGTTGCATTGCTTTGTTGTACAAATCAAAAATGTGCTTGTGGCTATTTTTTTTAATCTAATTTATTCTTCAGTATTTTGTCCTTTGCTTCACCATTAAAGTTAAAAGGTTGTACACTAAAACAGATGAGAATTGTGTTGGCTGTGAATTCTTGCACAACACACACACATTGGGTTTTCATGTTTTATGGGGACTTTCCATAGACATAATAATTTTTATACTGTATATTCTATCCCCTAAACCTCATTTTCAAAAAAGCAACATCACAAGGAAAAGGATTTTGGATATTGCCATCTCAAGGGGGACATTTTGTTCCCGTAATGTAGGGTTTACCTGAACACAACACACACGTGTCTGTTTCACTATATCAGTGAGGATTGCATAGACTTCCATTGATTTTATATCAGTTTAATGATATTTTTCTGTTGCCACCCAACCCCTACCCCTAAACCTACCCATCACAGAGACGTGTGCAAAACACAGGATTTATATACATATGCCTTTTTAACTAGTGAGGGCCATGAAATAGTGAAATACCATGACAAGTGGGTTGTCATGGTATTTCACTATAGTTGAAGTCATTTGGCCCTCACAAGTATCATTAAACAAGTACACATATAAACCCCCCACACATCTAATTTTAAGACACACCAAATACTGCAAAAAGTATAAGATAAAAATGTGCTTGAAAATAAACAAGTACTGACAAAGCACAAGCTGCACTATATTATAGGCCTCTCAACAAGGGAACAATTTACAAGACCAAATATGTACAGAGAAGGAAAAAAGGACCCATACCCTGTCCATTTCAAAAAATATTCACAACACCCACCTCGGAAATGTCCAAAAACCACCAAAGAGAAGACTAGAAGAAAAAAAAGGATGACAGTTTGCATGTTAAATTATGATTATTGGGACAGAGAACCAGATGGTGTCTATATAAAGCATGTTGCATGCAGAGGTTTCAGTTAAATCATGGTGGTTTTGGAGGAGGTGAACCAGCCATCATGAACCATTACTGGTGTATGACACATAACCACAGTGTCCCCCTAAGACGCATGCAAAGACACGTGCAAGAAAACATCAACAGCCTCACAAACTTCAGACACTTGAGATGCATTTCACGCACCTCCTCTCTCCTAAGATGAAAAAGGTACTAGTTTAGATGACATAAAGTAGTGTCAGAGAGTTCCTGGTTAAAACAGAGCTGTCTCGGGCTAATGACAGAGAGCAACAAACGACTGGCAGTGATAATAATTCAGAAGCAAGCGATCAAAGAGCTGCAGCGACCGCATACAGGAGCTCCTTCTGAAGAGCCCAAGTCTGTGGCCAGAAGACCAGAGGACGGTCATTCATTTGAAATGCACTTTTTTTTTTAATAGTAGTGCTTGCTAAGGTAAGCATTGGGGCATCATGCACCTTTTATTGAGGGGGTATCAGTCCTGGTTTCCCAAGCAAGACATGACCAAAGAAAAAAAGTTAGATTTTTTTGTTTTGTTTTTACTTTTAAAGTTAGGGGTACAGCTTCTGATTAACATGAAAGGTAAGCTGGGTTTAATTCCCACATAGTTCACCCAAAAATGAAAATTACCCCAAAATGTACTCACCGTCAAGCCATCGTAGGTGTATATGACTTTCTTCTTTCAGCCAAACACAATCAGAGTTATATTAAAAATATCCTTGCTCATTCAAAGCTTTATAATGGGAACGATTGGACGATGAGATCCAAAAAAAAAAAAAAAATCCAAAAAAGTGCATACATCGATCATAAACGTACTCTGCTGGGGGGTTAATAAAGGCCTTTTGAAGCGAATCAATGAGTTTATGTAAGAAAAATATCCTTATTTAACCCCTTCAGACCCTGCGTCCATTGGAATGGACATCACATGGATTTTGGTTTAAACCAATAAGATTTTATGTTTTTATAATATAAGTACTGCCTGGTGTCATGATTGGTCCTTGATCTACCAATCACATTGAAAGTATGACCCATAACTTAATCTGATTGAGCTTCAGGCATCACAAAAGACAGGCATGGCTAACCAACTAGACAGGAGGAGGAGGAGCTCCTTTTTATCTTTTTATGCAGATTCATGTTAATGGTAGCATCATCAACTTGCACCTATTATAATCTTGATAATATCAAGTGATAATATTCAAAGTTAATTTGAAGATCTTTCAGAGCTGAAGAACACAGGATTTTTTTGAAGTTTGATGTCCATCACATATATATATATGAAGACTACAGATCCAAAAGCCTCTAAGTGCCATCTGAAATTTACTTCTAAAATGAACATTTTTATCAAGCTTGTATGTTTAGGGTCAGTAAAAGGACCTATTAATTGCCATTAGAATGAAATTACTGACCCTGAGCATATAGGGTATCATATTACTGCTAACCTCTGGTGGAGTTGCGTTCCAATAATCCTGAGTTCGAATCCAGGCTCATGGATTTTGACAGCTGCATATTTGTTTTATAATCAAAAAGAATCGTTACATTTTTCAAAAAGAATCGTTTCTTTCCTCAAAATGAATCGCCACATTTTTCAAAAATATTCGCTACTTACCCAAAAAGAATCGCTATTTCCCCAAAAAAAAGAATCGCTACTTTTCCAACAAAGAATCGCTACTTTCCTAAAAAAGAATCGCTACATTTTCAAAGATTTCGACAGCTGTATATTTTCACCATTTAAATTAAATGGTAAAAATATTTTACCATTCTAACGTCATGTTTCTCACGTTAGAATACTGATCCAAATAATTAATAATGCCTTCTGAAGGATTTGGTACTAGTGGGTTACCATGATCTTCACTTTAGAATTAATTATACATTATGCATCATTCATGTTAATTATGAACCTGTATATAGCAGTTCTTCGTAGTTCTCTGGGTTGCACTTTATTTTACAGTACATGCACTTACATGTACTTACAGTGTACTTACCTAAGAAAGTACTGGGTAATATAAGGTAACTACATTGGTTAAGGTTAGGTTTAGGGGTAAGTTCAGGTTAGTATCTTACCCAGTTATTGCAATTACTATAAGATTTCAAAACACTGCTTCATGAAGCTTCGAAGCTTCGAAGCTTTATGAATCTTTTGTTTTGAATCAGTGGTTCAGAGCACATATCAAACTGCCAAAGTCACGCACCCCAGTTGTGAACCATTGAAATTTTGAAACACTTGTCACGTAATGAAGCCTTGTTTACTGAAATCATATGACTTTGGCGCTCCGAATCCCTGATTCGAAACAAACGATTTTTGAAATCGCCCATCACTAGATATTGTCATAATGTCGTTTTTTTTTTTTTTTTTCCGCTAATAACAAGGGTTTCTGAATTCTACCTACACATTTAATGGTGCAATTTTATAATTGTACCATTAATTGTTTAGCTATACATTAAACTGTAAAGAAATAAAGAAATTGTGGCATTCTGGGGCAACTGTCAGTGTATACGCAATTGTTATTTCTAAAAAGAAAAGAAGGGATAATCTACACAACTGTGCTTGGTGGGTTGTGTGTAAATGACTGGTCTATCTTCGATTAGCTAAAGACAAAACAAAGCATCTAATAGACCTTTCTATAAGCACGTGACTCAAAGAGATAAGTGTAGTGTGCGCAGGGCTTGAGAGGGAGGGAGAAACTAGTTGCGCAAGGTGTTGTCAAACCCAAGACTGGATTAGGATATCTTCTGAGCTCTGCAAACAGAAACACTGATTCCTACACATGGGACAGTGGTGCTAATTGACTTTAATTGGAGAATGAGCCATTGACAAACATCTGCAAACAATGCCACCCTTTTAAGTACAACGTATTGAAATACTCAAATGCACGCACTTAGTATGCATGTGTAAGAAAGACAGAAAAAATGTTTTAAATTAAAAGTAAATATTAAAGTAAAATTTTATTTTCAGTTTAAAATTTAAATATGGGTTTTAAAAAGTTATTTTTTAATATTTATTCATTCCAATGGCAAAACATTTTTTCCCCTTTTTAATTTAAATGGTAAAAAGAACTATTTTAACGAATAGCTTTATTCAGTTTGATACACGCTTCGAACCACTGATTCGAAACAAAAGATTCGTAAAGCTTCGAAGCTTCATGAAGCAGTGTTTTGAAATTGCCCATCACTAGATATTGTTGAATAAAGTCGTTATTTTGGTTTTTTTTTTTGGTGCACAAAAAGTATTATCATCGCCTCATAACATTAAGTTTAAACACTGTAGTCACATGAACTGTATGTCTTTAGTAGCTTTCTGGGCACTGAAAGTGTTAATTGTCTTGCTGTCAATGGAGGCCTCACTGAGCCATCGAATTTTATCAAAAATATCTTAATTTGCGTTCCACGTAAGGTCTTACGGGTGTGAAACGACATGAGGGTGAGTAATTAATGACAGAATTTTCATTTTTTGGTGAACTAACCCTTTAAAGAAAAAATAGAATTAATAAAAAAATGAGTTATACAAGGAATATTTGTTCGAAATGAAATGAAAAATTTGTTTTTATTCAAACTCTGATTAAATGAGACACAATTCCGTTGTCACCGTCCAGCAACCTCATGAAGAAGTCAAAGGTTAAAAGAAGATCTAAAGGACATTTTGATACGGAACACAATTTATAACAGCATCCAAAAGTAACCTAGGACTGACCATGACCTTGATCAAACATGACTGAGAACAGACTGTTCTTTTATTTCAGAGAGAAATACAAGCCAAGGCCAAAAAGCTTAAGCGAAGTTAACGCTTGGCTCAAATACCAGTGTTTTTATCCATGTGAGTAAAAGCATATCACTGATACAAGAGCTTCTTTTTTTAGAGATCCTTTATGTTAAATCAAGATGACTCTTCTGCTCTCTGGAAATACAAATTTCATTTTGAAGAGGAAGAGTTCTTGGATGTATATCCAGCGGAAGCTAAATTTTCACCAATTGTGCTTGACAAAGGGCACAAAACTAAGCCAGATATTGATCCCTAAATCTCATACACTAAAACTAACCTTTCCAGTCCATTGATTTAGTAGAAAGCACAGAAGAAAGGCATTTGTTATCAAAACAATAGGATCGCTAGCAGTGCCCTCACTTGACATCCAAGATGTTTTCTCAGCCAAAAAATAAACAGCCGACATCACATTTGTCAAAGCACTTAATATATCTTCAATACAAAGCACCTCTGATATCAGCCTCCCCACAGTCTGCACTGGACCACAGTCAAATTCAACAGCACTGCAGAGCTTTTCATGTCTTCTTATGTTACTCCTGCAGAAGAAGAGACAGATGTGGAGAATACATTCCACTAACTCCAATGCAACACAGTCCTGACAGCAGATGATGCAATCTTTTATATTGTATATTTTATACATGTTTTCCATGTCAGTTTATTTTAAGATATCATTTATTCCTGTGATCAAAGCTGAATTTTCAGCCTCATTACTCCAGTCTTCAGCGTCACATGATCCTTCAGAAATCATTCTAATATGCTGATTTGCTGCTCAAGAAACGTTTATGATTATTATCAATGTTGAAAACAATTGTGCTGCTTCAGATTTTTGTGGAAACTGTGATACATTTTCTTTAAAGGGGACATATCATGAAAATCTTACTTTTTCTGCTATAATCGGGTCCCCGGTGCATCTACCAACCCAGAAAACATGAAAAAGGACAACCTAGTAACTTTGCTTTGGCAATCCTTTCTCTGCAAGCATGTGAAAAAAAACAAGCCACTCAGATTTCGCTCCCCTAGAGACGTAGGAAGGGGATCTTATTATAATATTACCGCCCCTTAATCTGCACGTTTCCACCCACGGTGCCGCCATTTTGTTTTCGCAAGCGAAAACGATGTACCAGTTCTAAGGCCATGGCAAAAGTTTAAGTAAAGCATGCTAACAGTTCTGTTGTTTAGAGTCACGTTAGCTTGGATGGCCTGCAAGTTGACCCTGACAAGCTTGATCGCTAAAAAAGGAGCGTTTACACCATTCATATTATACCATTCATAGCATTTCATAGCAATCATAAACGTTATCCTGGTGTGTATGGCTCTGTTTGGCGAACAGGTGTGCTACATATGTATAGTGGGCGTCCATTCGGGTTTTACACAAAACATTAACATGACGGCACATGCTAGTCGATGAGTTGAATCAACTTCACAGCAACTACATAAATTTATCCACTAACCATTCAGAAACGTCCAGTTTTATTCTAAAAGTTGTAACGTCTTCCTGAGTCTCTCCATCAGTGTCTGACTCCGGTTTGAACAATGTAAGGCTGAACACGGTTACTGACAATCCTCATTTTGGTTGCGTGAGATTCTCCAGCTTTGTTGTTGTTGAGCAGCTGAAACTTCAAAGACACATCTGGGGACACCTGAGACTTTATATTAGATCTTATGAAAAGGGGCATTATAATAGATGCCCTTTAAAGAATAGAAAGTTCAAAAGAACAGCATTTCTTTGAAATAGAAATCTTTTGTCCAATATAAATGTCATGTTGATTATTATAAAGCATCCTTGCTGAATAAAAGTAGTAACTTCTTTAAAAAACAAACAAAAAAACAAAAACAAACAAACTTTGAAGAGTAGTGTACTGATAGATAAAAAAAAAAAGTCATTGATAATATAAATTGATCAGTTGGTCTAGAAACAAGAGAGTTCAAAACAAAAAAACTCATGCTGGTTCAGTAGTTTCACCAGCTGTCGGTGGGCATGTCATCTGAGGTAAAGACTGACTAGTACCAAACCAGCACATAAACCAACTTAGACCAACATTGGAAATACATTCTGTTCTAAGCTGGTATTGTCAGCACTGGCCATATTTACTGTAACTTTTTATACAGATAATACTAATAATCACTTGATATCAGCACAGTAACATGCTCTTTTTCTTTGAATAAATGAAGGATTTTGTTCTGCGAAAAACACAAGAGAGGCATCACTTCATTTGACATCAGTATCAACAAGGTATCGGCCTGTGTTCAGCTCTGACTGGAGACAATACGCCCTTATCAGTTTGGAAACTGGCCTCAGCCTTCAGAGAAAGAACACTTTTTATTCTGTTGTCGGAAGTGATGCTTTCAGAGGAAACATTGATTTGGCTTGATGCAGTCTGGAATTTTATGTATCCATGTGCTGGATTTGTCAAACTTATCTCAGGATTTTTCTTGGAAAGACTAAAATATTAGACCTCGACCTTCTCTTATAGCATTTCAGCACAATGCGGCGACAAGGGGAACCAAAAATGATTCTGAGAATATTTCCAAAAGAATGTACATCAGTTTTTTAGTTCCACTTCAGGTTTTCCATTTCACACTGCCTGCTAACTGGTGAGAAAATCCCTAATCCGCTTCCACTCCACACCACATGCATACACTGATCTGAAAAACTGCGAATACAGTGTGATAAAACAATGAAGCATCCCATTACTATTATACTAAATATACGGAGCCCCGGACATGACATGCAGGAAAAAAATAGTAGGCTAAATCGTGCGCACGATTTACTATTTCGTTCCCTCGATTTATAAATCATGCACATGATTTATAAATCGAGGGTCCACTTCAGGTTTTCCATTTATAAATCATGCACATGATTTATAAATCGAGGGAACGAATTAGTAAATCGTGCGCACGAATTAATTTTTTTTCCTTGCATGTCATGTGTGTGGCTCCGTATAAATATGATGATTTGAGACATGAAACATGCAACAGCAGCAGAGTTCAACCATGCAAATAAGAAGCAAACAGTATACAGCGCTAGAAAACTTTAATCAAATTAATCACATAATATGATAATCATGTTAGTTATTATTACAGAAATCAGTTAATCACATTCATCAATATTTGCTGGAAGAAGTGTCCAAATGAAGATTATTCAAAGACTGCATTATTGTGGCAGATTAATAAATAATTGAATTGACTTTACAGACCCTTATTATGTAATTCACATATAGGTCATTATTATCATTTTTAAAATATAATTTATTTATATTTTATAAATATTTATCTAAAATTATTTTCATTCATTCATTCACTCACTCAACTAATCAAATGTAAGCTCTATTAAAGAGCGTTAAACCATGGTACTCGATTCTGATTGGCTGGATGGTTTGCATTTAAACTAATGCACAGATAGTTTCAAGTCAGTTTAATCACTGTTCTATATTAATGCGCTGTTTTCATTGAAGCGCACGCACATATACGTCACTCGCACACAGAGAGGTCGTATATTCTTCGAGGTCGCGCTGCACACAGAAACAGGAGCACAGAAACTTGTTGTCAAGGCGCAGCCCCTCAACTTTTGTAAATTAACTTAGCTACTGAATCGCTACATTATATCACTCACCAAGGAACGTCGCTTTTTCTTGAAGTAATTCAGCTCACTGTTTCATTGCTAGTAGAGAGACGCTGAACAAACGCAGGTAACTTACTTCACACGCACATCTCTCTCTCTCTCTCAATCTCGCTTGATAGACTAATTAATTAAAATGTTATAAATCAATCAAATAATTGTAACTTTGCCGCACTACTTTATCTCTGTTAGTCCGGGTGATATGTGAAAAATTTTAGGTGAAATGTTCACTTCTTTTTTATAAAAGCATGAAATTTGTTTGGGGACCATTTTACTTTCCGCCATAACCAAATTATGTATTTTGTATCATATCTTCTGAATCAAACATGATAACACAGAAAAGGTGATGTCTACCCCTATGTTTTGATGGTCAAGGATTACAATGATGCCATCATAAACTGTTCAGGTGAATAGTTAATGGTGAATTCAGTGACGTGAGAAGGAAATTACAGTATCTGGGAACCTAGGCTAGACTTTTATAATATGTGACCATGGACCACAAAACCAGTCATTAGGGTCAGTTTTTTTTTAAATTGAAAGCTGAATAAATATCAGACTGCCTCTTGCATACATGAAGAGGCAGATACAAGGATTTTACTCCTTGCGGCAGATTCTGCAAGAAAAGGATTTAAGAATATCACCCTGTGCGCTGTGGACACAGATGTTGTGGTCCTAGCCATTACACATGTCAGAGCTAGACATTGAGGAGATGTGGGTGGCATTTGGGACTGGCAAGAACTTCAGATACATACCTGCCCATAGACTGCCAAGTCTCTGGGTCCTGACAAATCCAAGGCCCTTCCTGTGTTCCATGCCTTCACTGGCTGTGACACAGCATCTACATTTGCAACCAGGGGCAAGAAGACAGCAGGGGATACCTGGACTGCAGATGACATGACAACAGAGGCCTTCAATGCCCTGTCAAAGGCTCCAAAAAGCATTCCAGAGGAGGTGATTTCCATTATGAACCACTTCACAATTCTCCTCTATGATCACACCAGAAGCCATTTCTCATACATCGATCAAGCTCGTCTTGCGTTGTTCACAAAGAAAAGAAGAGGAATGGAACAAATCCCCTTATCTAAGGATGCACTGGTGCAGCACCTCAAAAGAGCAGTGTACCAAGGAGGATGCTATGGGGACAAACACTTGAGGTGGCACCAAATATGCCATCTCAGTCTGGGGTTGGATGGACCCATGCAATTGGAGACCATTGTGGTCAACACTTAAGTTATGGTTGTAATAACAAAAAAAAAATGTGTCCGATTTAAAGCGGACAGAATGCCGAGTGGTAGCTGAAGGAAATATCCGCCATTTTAACCCTTCCAGTCAAATTTAGCGCTGCAAACATCAATCACAGCTCTCAATGCTCGCAAATGTCCAGGGTATAATGGGATAATCCACGGCTATAGCTTACATATAACTTGATGTTAAAGCCCATCAAGCAGTCTTTGATTATCTTTGAGTCTTCCATTATAGTTCTCCCCAAATGTACCCCACATCTGGGGAAAATTATGATGGAAAACCGTGTTTTTTTTCGTCTCTCTATTAAAAAAGCTTTCTTTTGTAAGTCTTCCTTGGGAAGGCTGTCTGCTAAGAAGAAATGGACAACATTGATATAGCATCATGGATCATTTTTATGTTACCGGTGTTCTCAGAAACACAAGTCATTGTAGAAGACGAGTAAGCTTCTGTAGTGGTGAATGGGAGACCATAGCAATTATAATTTTTGCTTTCCCATTTGCTCCAAATGCAGAAGATAAAAATACATTATTGCATTTCCATGACTTTCCAAATGAGGAAAAAAAAATAGAGACAGTGGTCAGATGAGAGAAAGATCTTAAATTTACAGCAGATGCATTCATTTTATTTAATACCATGGTAAAATAACACAATGTATAATGTTACAAATGTGAATTACATTTAAAAAAAAAAAAATAGAATTTAAAAAACAACTTTGCAAGATTTACAATGTTAATTTTATTGCGGAAATGTGTCATCACAGCTGTGAAAAGTGCCTATTATAAAAGTTGAGCCTGTGCTCACAATATGACCTTCTATTAGCACATTTTTCCTTCTTTTCGAGAGCAATGACTCCATCTCAAGAGATACAGAACCAAACATCAAATAAACTAAAATGTCACTACGTATTTTTAGAGTGTATCTGCTGAGAACGCACAGACCTTTCCCTCAGCACCACTGTAGATATAATGAGGCACGGTCACTTTGCATATAAAGTCAGTTCAGCCTGGACACGTGGCTACACGACTGCAGACTGTTTCTTATCTCATATCCCATCATTTATTAATCTAGAAAATGATTCTCGACATGTGCAATGCAGCAAAATGTCACATGCTACAGCTGAAGAAATTCTCTGCAGGACATAGACAAATCATTATATTGGCTACCCTTTTTAAGTACTATGTATTATCAGATAAATGTTAGTGAGGCCCTTAACCTTCAGAAGCACTGGGTGCTAATGTGAACTTATTAGCCATGTTTGCTCATACTAGTGTTGTTTTTTTTAACAAAAACTAAAACTATTAAAAACGTTTTAGTTAAAGGTACACTATGTAACTTTTTTCTTCTCAAAATTAACAAAATTTAAATTAGTCAATACTTCTTCCAATCCTTATTCCAAAACTTGTTTTTGTCTTACCCTGATTTATTATGGTCAGCCTATTATTAGTGTTTATAGTTTAGACCTGTCGGGATGTTTTTTGCGGGAAATTGCATATATGTCACTCGCCCATGCGTGTCTCATCAAATATGTGGATGGGTCATTGACAAATAAGGTTTTTGAAAGTGTAAAAAAACATAATGGAGATATAATTAATTTTGAAGTTTGGACAAAATTTGTCACCATAAAAGTCATTCGGTTTAACCAAAATTTCGGTTTTATCGAATGACACTTTTAGTTATACCGAATGACGATATTTTCAAACAATGCTAACAGGCTGATATCTAACTAGCTTGCAAAAGGACAATCAAACATTTTATATTTAGTACAATTTTTTTTAAATATTACAATACTTTCCATGTTTTATAGCAGTTGTACCGAATGACCTGATGTTTCGGGACATGCGTATGAGCAAGTGAGAACATGATTTTTTCAGATAGTTGAGAGAGTTAGTTACTTTGCCTCATGACCATGTGGTCCTTTGCAGGTGTCTGAATGATGTCACATCCTGTCACAAGATATTAACCGCATGACTTGATCCAAAATGGTCCCTTTATATTGGTTACTCAGAATTACATCAATGAAATTCATTTTTCTGGACATTCTTTCTCGTAACAAAGCAAAGATTTCTACACATAATTTTAATACCATTTTGCACTATGTTGATATATGATGTTATAAAATTATGCCAGAAAAAAAAAAAAATTATACATTTACTACATTTTAAGATATTTTAATCACAAATGAAATGGCTGTATTGGCCTTTGGATTATTAAACTGAATGACCTTTTGACACTTCAAAATCTTTAAAATACCTTTATATGTTGCAAAATATAATTAAAACCTTTCGGATTCAATAAAAGAGGTCTAGTTGTACTACTTTACACACTTTGGATGTTATATCTTTGTTTATTATTATTATTAAGGCCTTTGGACAAAAAAATGACCCATCACGTCATTGACCCAAATAGAGAACAGTTGCTCTCGGCTACTTTGGCACGTGTCTGGTGTGGGAGTTGCATAGGTTAATCGTCACAACAAGCGAGAAAAGATGACATGAAGCACACTAAATCTCCAACCTCCGGCAAATCACCTGTTTTAAACAAACACCAAACAGAGGAGAGTCTGCTGGCAAAAAGAGAACGCGACAGAGCTCGCAATAAAACCAGAATCAACATTGGCTTGGCTTTTCAGAGATGGCGAGAACTGAGGGATTTGAAATGTTGTAAAAGCAACGTCTTCTGCTAGTCAGTTTGAGATCCTTTCCATCTAAACTGGTTATATCTCTTAAAGGGATAGTTCACCCAAAAATGAAAATGTGATGTTTATCTGCTTACCCCCAGGGCATCCAAGATGTAGGTGACTTTGTTTCTTTAGTAGAACACAAATGATGATTTTTAACTCCAACCGTTGCAGTCTGTCAGTCGTATAATGCATGGCAATGGTAACAAAATCTGTGAGTAAAGAACATGCACAGACAAATCCAAATTAAACCCTGCGGCACGTGACAACACAATGATGTCCTAAAACATGAAACAATCGGTTTGTGCGAGAAACCGAACAGTATTTATATCATTTTTTACCCCTAATACACCACTATGTCCAACTGCCTTGAGCACGCGCACGGCATCCGGTGCGTGAGGTGTGTACGCGCTCTGGCGTAGTTTAAACATGGTGCCTGTAGTACAACAGTTGTTATACAAATGGGAGTAAACCAGTAAAAAACATGGTTTTATTACATCAAAACTTCATTTTATTTTGTTACTTTTCGTAAGGGCAGCTTTACAAATAAAAAGGACACATACAAAGATCTTGTTCACATACCTCAGTTGGATGTGGAAAAACCATAGGCACAGCTGATGGTTTAAGTCATACGTGATCCTCTCCTGGGTATGTAAAATCAGGGGAAAAACGGTCGGTGCAGACCCTCAACAACTTTAGTACGTTAATGGGTGTGTTGATATCCAGCCGAAGAGCAATCAACCATAACTTCAGGCGAGCAGGCTCAGAAGTTGGGAATACGTGGAAAGTCACCACTCCCGAATGAGTTTGTGTGAGAGAGCGTAATCTTTTAGTTTTAAGTCGGTTTGAGCAATCCGGATACGCGCAAGTAAGTACCGTTTTGATTAGCCGTCGTACCTACAATGTTTGTGCACTGTGTAAACAATGAGTGATGTATATGCGCGAGAGATCACTTCCGGCGCCAGAGCGCGTACACACCTCACGCACCGGATGCCGTGCGCGCTCAAGGCAGTTGGACATAGTGGTGTATTAGAGGTAAAAAATGATATAAATACTGTGATATAAATACTGTAAATACTGATTTTGTTACCATTGCCATGCATTATACGACTGACAGACTGCAACGGTTGGAGTTAAATCATCATTTGTGTTCTACTGAAGAAACAAAGTCACATACATCTTGGATGGCCTGGGGGTAAACAGATATACATCAAATTTTAATTTTTGGGTGAACTATCCCTTTAAGCTGAAGCACAACCAAAACAATGTTCTTCTGCAAAATGCATATAGTTTTGTTTTTTAACCACTAGAGGGCCAAAAGTTACATAGTGTACCTTTAATTATTAATAAATATTATATTAAAAATAACTTGAAGTACCAAAATTACTAAATCTAAAGCGTAAATAAAAAGAAATTAAAGCTGAATAGAACTATTTTTGAAAAGCAAAAACTAATAAATATGACAATAGTAAAATAAAAAAATATAAAATAAAAAAATAAAAATAAAAGCTGATTCAAAATATTAATAAATGGTATAATGTTATATAAATAATACTTAAATAACCCTAGCTCATAGTTAGTGCTGGTGATTTCAACAAACACTTCAACTATATTTAATTTGCTATGTATTAACTATGTAACTCATTCCACACTGAGAACAGAATAAATGAATAATAAAAATCAATACGGATGAATTAATGTTGTTTGGGACACCTTGATTAACTTTTTTTTCCCTTTACTTTTTTTCAGTTTTTCATAATACCTTATTTTGTGTTCCACTGAAGAAAGTCATATTGAAATGACATAAGGGTGATTTAAATAATTTTCAACATTCACACGTTTCTTAAAAATGAAAAAATATAGTTGTTTTTGCAGCTTGTCTTTAGCATGTGGCCTTTAATCAGTTCATAATAAAACAGTTGAATCCTAAAAGCTATGTTCCATGAAAAACTAACAATTTACAGTAGTATAATAAATCTGTTTTATGCTCTCTCTGTAATACTGCATTCCTTTTAATTCTCCTTTCCATCCATTTCTGTCTTCTACAAATATAGGACAGCTGGGTCATTTTCACAGGCATGGCCACACACCCTCAGCACACTGCTATCAGGTAGTTGGCAATGGCCCCGGTTTGAGAAAAAGACTCAACAACAGAGGCACGTCAGCACCTGACCCTGGCGCAGTATTGCTTCTCTTCAGACAAGCATCATGGGAAATTTGAGAGAGGTCAGTATAGCTGTTCAACCCTTGCCAAAACACTGGGAAAATATCTGCTAATCCATGTCTCATATGAGAATGTCTAAACATTTTTCCTAAGCAATTGATTTTGATTTGCTGAGAAAGAGGAAAGTTTTTAGTGGCACAAAGAGCTGGATTCCTCCCCTAACACGATGTGTCACTTTCAAGGCTGAGTATCTCACAGAAGTGAGTACACCCCTCACATTTTTGTAAATATTTTATTATATCTTTTTATGTGACAACACTGAAGAAGTGACACTTTGCTTCAATGTAAAGTAGTGAGTGTACAGCTTGTATAACAGTGTAAATTTGCTGTCTCCTCAAAATAACTCAACACACAGCCATCTGGCCACAAAAGTGAATACACCCCTAAGTGAAAATGTCCAAATTGGGCCCGAAATGTCAATATTTTGTGTTGCCACCATTATTTTCCAGCACTGCCTTAACCCTCTTGGGCATGGAGTTCACCAGAGCTTCACAGGTTGCCACTGGAGTCCTTTTCCACTCCTCCATGACGACATCACGGAGCTGGTGGATGTTAGAGACCTTGTGCTCCTCCACCTTCCGTTTGAGGATGCCCCACAGATGCTCAATAGGGTTTAGGTCTGGAGTAGTGCTGGGCGGTATACCGGTTCATATGGTATACCGGTTTCAATTTCGAGACCGATATGTATTTTTCAAAAACCGCCATACCGGTGCGTAGCTGACACAGCTGCTTCAGTGGCCATGAAGCGCAATGTAGAGCGTATAGAGAGCGGACTTCTATTAACTGCATACCCTTCTTACACTAATGGAAACAACTTTATAACACAACAATAAATAACTCACAAAACTAACTCTCTTTAATATTGCACATACCATGTAGAGCCATATGATTTCCGCAATGCAGAAAACATGGATGAAATCACAGAATCCAGTCACAAATAGAACTTATTGTATAAAGCGGAACGTCACAGAATTTTGCAATTTTTGGATGAATAAATCAAAAGTAGGGCTGTACAATGAATCAGATATCGATATGGACTAGTGTCTGTGAATATTAAAGCTAAAAATGACTGCTACTGAAATGTGAAGTCTGTATGAATGAGCGCCGCATTTTCGTATACTACTACACGTACTGAAGCACGCGTGACGCTCGCGATGATTTCGGTGTCTGCTGTCTCACTATACATGAACTTCATCTGCAGAGATGCTCTTAGAGTCACTTTATGAACATTTCACCATTTAATTCAATAAAACTCTCAACATTTGTTGTATCATATACACAGGAAGTCAAACGTCTGTCAAAATAAAAGTTTGGTATAACTTGAAATAACAGAAATATACTATTGTACAATCGAGTGTAATTCGATTAATTAAGATAATAATAATAATAATCATCATCATCATAATAATAACACCGTTTATTAAAACACAAACTCAAAGGTCTTCATTGAAATTACAGAAATTGCACAGTAAAAATGTAGCCAACTTAATATTATTTTAATTAAATAATTAAATTAATTTGCTTACATTTTAAACTAAATTTTTTGCTTTATGAACTGATTTGATTACATTTTTAAATACATTTTTATTTGTCCTTACAAATATATTCCCTGTACTCCTGACAGTAAATTATGACAGAAAAACCGTGACATACCGTGAAACCGCCAGAATCTAAAAAAAAAAAAAAATGTGATACAGATTTTTGGTCATACCGCCCAGCACTAGTCTGGAGACATGCTCGGCCAGTCCATCACCTTTACCCTCAGCTTGTTTAGCAAGGCAGTGGTCGTCTTGGAGGTGTGTTTGGGGTCGTTATCCTGTTGGAATACTGCCTTGCGGCCCAGTCTCCGAAGGGAGGGGATCATGCTCTGCTCATTCATGGTTCCCTCAATGAAATGTAGCTCCCCAGTGCCGGCAGCGCTAACGCAGCCCCAGACCGTGACACTCCCACCAACATGCTTGACTGTAGGCAAGACACACTTGTCTTTGTACTCCTCACCTGGTTGCCGCCACACACGCTTGACACCATCTGAACCAAATAAGTTTATCTTGGTCTCATCAGACCACAGGACATGGTTCCAGTGATCCATGTCCTTAGTCTGCCTGTCTTCAGCAAACTGTTTGCAGGCTTTTTTGTGCATCATCTTTAGAAGAGGCTTCCTTCTGGGACAACAGCCATGCAGACCAATTTGATGCAGTGTGCGACGTATGGTCTGAGTACTGACAGGCTGACCCCCCACCCCTTAAACCTCTGCAGCAATGCTGGCATACGTCTCATACGTCTATTTCCCAAACACAACCTGTGGATATGACGCTGAGCATGTGCACTCAACTTCTTTGGTCCACCATGGCGAGGCCTGTTCTGAGTGGAACCTGTCCTGTTAAACCGCTGTATGGTCTTGGCCACCGCATTGCAGCTCAGTTTCAGGGTCTTGGCAATCTTCTTATAGCCTATGCCATCTTTATGTAGAGCAACAATTATTTTTTTCAGATCCTCAGAGAGTTCTTTGCCATGAGATGCCATGTTGAACTTCCAGTGACCAGTATGAGAGAGTAAGAGTGATAACACCAAATTTAACACACCTGAGCCCTTGTAACACTAATGTGTCACATGACATCAGGGAGAGAAAATGGCTAATTGGGCCCAATTTGGACATTTTCACTTAGGGGTGTACTCACTTTTGTGGCTATCGGTTTAGACATTAATGGCTGTGTGTTGAGTTATTTTGGGGGGACAGCAAATTTACACTGTTACACAACACTATTTTACATTGTAGCAAAGTGTAATTTCTTCAGTGCTGTCACATGAAAAGATATAATAAAATATTTACAAAAATGTGAGGAGTGTACTCACTTCTGTGAGATACTGTACATCAGTCACATTTTATGTATGCATGTGTTTATCTATAAAGAAAACAGTTAGGAAGTTCTAGAAATCCCAGTTACATAATACAGATATCCAGACCACAACCTCTCCAACACAAACCAAATACATTTTATGGCTGAGAAATATCTGATTAAAAACTTTGTGTCTGATGAAAAATTTCTGCATTTTTTGCACACAACTCTGGTATTGTGATCCAAGGACAACTAAATAGAAGCATTTTTATTGTAGAAATATCATGCAGGATATATGGAGAGACAGAAGACACAAGAGCATGACATAACTCTCATGAAAAGAAGTACACTTTAGCATGCTTTTAAAAAGAGTACTTTAATAATATACTTTAAAAGAATTTACTTAAGTGCAAACTTAATGTAATGTTGTGAAACAATGAATTGCATGTTACTTTCAATTAAATGAAAATGTATTAGTTTGAATTTATAATAAGTCCAATTAGCTGAACTTTGGAGTGTTTTTGACCCACTTACACACACACATATATATGTATATGAATGTACTGAGAAGCATTTATGCTAAACTAAAATATTCTTTAATGTCATTTATATTGAAACTTGTATGCTATGTATTTAAATATATTTGTAATTACACTTTTGTAATCTGAAATAAAATGTGTTAGAAACGTATTAAATTGCAAATTAACATTTATAGGCTCTATAGTATAACAAATACGATACATAAAAAGTCATAGATGTAATATGAATGTTTAGACAAGATTTCTTTGGACTGTTTTGCACATATTATGAAGTGTTTACTGTCAAATATCCACTAAACCATTATTTTAAATTGTAATAATATTTCAGAATATTGCTGGTTTTTTTTCTGTATTTTTGACCAAATAAATGCAGGCTTGATGAGAATGAAACTTCTTTTAAAACATTAAAAATAAAAATGTGTCCAATCTTTTGGACGATTCTGTATATAGTTTAAAATATAATAGGCCTATACAAAATTACATGATATGCAATAATACATGCATGCATGAGATGAGATGAGATAAAAAAAAAAAAAAAAATGTTTTCTGTTAAGAGCGGACATAATATTAACATCAATAGTTGCTATTACCCTGTTATCAGCATGCTCACAGATTTTCTTCTTTTTTTCTCACAGATTTGAGAATCATAGTGACCAGATATTGGCCCACATTGGACAAATTCTGCATGAATATTATAGTGAGATCACTGACTGGAAGAAGGAACGTTTTTTTTTTTTTTTCTTTTTTCCCTCCAGTGCATAAACACCAAACACCTGTCACCAAACAAATGCCAGGTATGTGATGTTCACTTATATTTTTGAACAGGATTTATTTCCAGGTATAACTGTGTACTCAAATGTGCCTTTGACTCTCATTTATATTGTTAACTATATTCTAAATACACTACAAAATTAACTACTTTGTCCTCATGTTATTTATTGTTGTTCTCTCTTACATACCTGACTGAAATGCTCATTATGTGGTTCATTATGCGGGTCATTGTCTCCTCAGGTGTGAATCACAGCATTATTCAGGATTATTTACTCCTCCATGCATATTGTCTTTCTAAACAAAAAGTGTCTCATGGCGGCCATGATGGCTGAAGATTCTGGTGTGGCGGCCATGACGTGATGAGGTATGTTGGAATTTCAGGGTTCCTCATCTGCAATGCCCACTGTAAATAGAAAGCCATTCAACAATAGAGCATATAGCCCAAGTACTGAACTAGGGTCCAGTTGGAATTACCCCCTGGTATCAGTCAGCTAAAGTTAGTCTATCATTTGAATGTCATCCCATGTAGCCAAATGTCAATACCTGATGAACTCCTCTACAAAAGATTCCATAGGACATCCATCTTGATAAATGGAGCATAGTTTCTCCTCTGCACTGCTCCCTTCTGTTAGGTAGTCCATACCTTCAATTCTTTGGTGGTCTTGTGTTCTGTCACACCTGCTTGCTGGTTAATACAGAATGATCAGGCTTGAAGATCAGTTACGTAGTATTTAATATAATCCAAGAAACAAATAGAGATAATCCAGTCAACAAACGAAGATAACATCCAAATAGCAATGTTAACACAAGACAAAGAACAGAATAAAACACAAATACATAAATAAATACACAGGACAAACAAAGGATCTAATGGGTTAATTAACAAGACATGGGTAAATGGGGTCAATCAATCAAACACACTGGGAAAGTAGGTCAAACAAGCAAAGAATTGAATTGAAACCAATGAAAACTAAGACAAAACAGAACATAACCCTGACATCAGCTTCCTCGAGAGTCGAACTCGCGCCAGCAGACTTATATCTTATACGCGCATACAAACAAGCTGAAGCTCCTGAACGACTCCTGAAGACAAAATAGCTAATGACATTTAACTCTTGTGCCCTTTTATACTCACGGCGGCTCCACGTGTGACATCATGGACTGCCGTCTGACAATGATTATTGGCTTTTGTTTACACGTGCCTCAGACACCAGTCACACTTTGAAAGGAAAACTACTTTCTTATAATTGTAACTATAAATCACAGTTGTGACTTTATATTTATTAATTTCAACTTTATTTCATCTCTATATCTCAGAATTAGCCTACAACTTTATTTCTCATAATTGTGATTATAGATCTTACAATTATAACTACATCTGGTAACTGTGACTTTATTTCTTGTAATTTTAACATTATATCTCACAATTACAAATGTTTTTTCCTTGAAATTTCAACTTAATCTCACAAATACAACTTTATTACTCATAATTGGGACTTGTATCTTAATTTCTCATAATTGTTATTATATGTAACAGTTACTAATTTATATCTCACAATTGTGACTACATATTGTAATTGTGACTATTTCTCAAAAAATGTACTATTGTGAATTTTGATTTATTTCATAATAGTAAGATTGTTTTCAGAATTGTGACTTTATATCTTTATTTCTCTCAAATGCATCTATTTCTCAAAATTTTGACTTTGTCTCAAAACTGAATTTATTTCTCAGACTTTTGATTTTATATGTAGCTCTTTTTCTTCTTTAAAACTTTCTCTCAATATCATTTTGATTGCCAGAAATGGACTTCCATAAGATTACTACATAAAATACACATATTTAGGGGCAAGTAAAAACAAATCACAGTAAATTCTACATATTGTCATGCACAAAATAAATTTGAAAAGGAATTTAAAAAGAAAATTTAACGCAATATACAATGAACCAATATCAGATGCAGAGAGAACAGGCAGTGTGACAAGTGAGAAAAATGAGGAAAGGCAATGAAGGTAGTTAGTACAAAGATAAACCTTTAAGAGTAATAACTTAGGTGTCACAGTCTGATTAGAGTATGTTAAACGGCCATCCGATGGTGGTATGTTTGGAGTACTCCTTTAACTATTAGCAAAACATAACCCTTACCCTCTGTTCTTTCATCAGGCCACACATGAAGGACAGAGACAGAATGCACATTCTAAAGATCAAATCTAAGAACGGGCTGATTGTTTTGCAACCCCACCACAAATTGTTCTCATCGAACAACTAAAACAATGGCAGTGCCAATTTCAGACTAAGAATTAGCTTGTGGCATGTTCTTGTCATGCTCAACTGACATGTTGGCGATCCAGTTGGTTATTGCATAATGCGAGCCTGAGACACATTCGTGGGATATGATAAACATAACCCTGAGTGGCAATGCCAAGCTTTGTTTGGGTTTGACTGAGCTGAATTCAAAACACAAAGCTGGGAAAAATAGATGAACTACTGTGTGAAAAGACTGATAACCAGACTGTAAACGTCCAAGATATCAGTACAAAATGAATGATGGAGTGTTTTGGAGTCTTGTTTTCTTGGTGACATGTTTGTTGTTCTTCAGGAAATGAGAAGACGTGGAATTTATTTAAATCCGAACATCTCCTAGTTGTCTCTTAGTGGATGCACATGTTGTTGAGGAGGTGATTTCGATGGGTTAGGGTGGCCTCTGCCTCACATGAACTTGACCACAGTCTCTGGGTAACTGTTTAAACGGAGATGTCAAGTCCAGGCAGATTTATAGTGCTAGGGAAACCTTTATGGATTGTGAAAGATTGAGGGCCTGACACTGCCCATCGGAGAGCGGGAGCTTGAACATCTGTCTAAGAAACAGAACAGCTCAAGCATTCACAGACGCTAACAGACGAACAAGAGGAGATGAGAGAGCAAAGCAAGAAAAAAACCCTTAAACATGTTTTTGTGTGGACGATAGCAGGTTGCCAGACAAACCATGAAAAGTACACTGTACAAAGAAAGTCTGTAGGGAAACGAAAAAAATGAACCAGCAGATAATTACCTGTACCTTTTCCGTTAAGTTTACGAAATTTCCTTCAACCCTAAAACACATGATGCAAAATTCAACATACAGGTAAACCACCTGTGAAAAGTCATTAAAGAAAATTCCTTCATATAAACAGGACATTGGGCCATTTTTCTACGCACTGGGAGTTGAGCCCAAAAAGAAACAATTATTTGATTCTGATACTTTTGGAGAGTTAAAGCCTGACAAGTTAAGGCCTACGGCCCGTTCACAGCAAGGCTGACAACTATAAAGTTTTAATAACCATTCTAATTCTATAAGAATAGTGAAGTCCAAACCTTAACTATATCAATATTGTTGGAATCACTTTCAGAATGATTTTTCCAGCTGTTGAAAAATAAGAATTAGCCAATCAGAATCCACCCGACTTTAAAGAGCTCGAGCATTTAAACGGCAGATGGCAAAACTGCAGCGCGCACTTACAGTATGATCCCAGCTAACAAAGACATGTTCTAAAAACATTTTGGTAACATTCCCATTAAGTTATGAAAAAGTTAATTCTGAATGTTCCCTTAATGTTCAAATAACCAAGAAAAGATGTTTTTAAAAATTTTAAAAACATCTTTTTTTGGTTATTTGAACATAAGGGAACATTCCATTTTATCATTCTGCAAACATTCTGGGAATGTTACTTTTTAAATGTTCTAAAACAAGTAATATTTAAAAGAAACTTAAGACAAACTAAAACGTTTCAGGAATAAAAGTTTCAAGCAAGATGTATTAATAAAAGTTTTGTGCTAACGTTTTGATTAAAGACCAGATACAGTACCTTTGTATCTGTACAGTACCAACGAATGTCCTATTAGCTTTACTGGACGAACGTTTGTTCAGAACTTTGCCAGAATGTTAGCCAAAGCTCTGAGAACATTTCCTGTTAGTTGGGATAAACAGAGCATTAGTGTGTGTTGGTGTGAATGCTAATATAGTTATCTTTAAAGTTATTGTTCTTGGTATGACAGGGCCTTAAGACTGTATCCATTACCTCGATTACCTCCACTGCTACACACCTCAGAATTAAGAGCAGCTATTAGTTAGGAATTTGATTCATTCCAGTGACTTGAAACTTTTGTTTCTGTTCACAAAGAGAGATTCCAATTCGTTCTCTGCTTCATCTGTTGATTGTTTCAATTGGTTACATTATTACTCCAGCTATGTAGTGGTATCTCAACAATTTTGCCAAAACACTGAGTCAGTCATGACTGAAACCATAATATCACTGCCATACTGTACAGATTTAAAAATAATATTCTGAGTTCAAATTAAGCTCAATTTACAAAATTTGTGCTGTATTATTGACTGTAACGAAAAAAGAATTTTGATTGTCACACGTTTTCTTTAAAAACAAAAAGCAACATTAGGTTACAAGTGAATGAGGCCAATTCCAAGGATCTAAAAGTAGAAAATTGAAGCTTTTAATTTTATAAAAACGCTTTTATTCATTGTTCTGTTTAAACTGTAAAAATTAAAACAATAAAATGACAGTAAAAATGACAAAAACAAATTTACAGATTATTAATCAATCTGTAAATTTGTTTTTGTCATTTTTACTGTCATTTTATTGTTTTAATTGTGTTGTCATGGCAGCAAAGTTTTAAAACTGGATGTAGCTTTATTCAAAATTTTCACACTAAAAGCATGTTAACAGGCATATTATTTACATCATGTGGCTATACTATTGAAACGGTAAACAATTTAACATTTATGAATTATTTTTTACCTTTATTTACCATTAAAGGCAAAGAAAAAGATGATGACCAGTCGCAAATTATTAGACAAACTTGACTTTATTAGATTACACATACAAAGAGTAGGCCTATATTTATTACAATGGAACATGTCAAGATATCTTATCATTCACACTATCTATCAATAATGTGTAAATGATACTGCTGGAAACAACTTTTGGAATTGACTGCACTGTAGAGGTCTTCACGGGTCCACTTGAATCCAAAGACCTGAGCAGATTCGGGTCCAAAACTTCAATGAGTGCTTCGGACACAGGTTTGGTATTAGTGGTCTCAGGTCTCGGGTAATTTAAAATAAATGTGCTTTGGACCCGAGAAGACCCAAATTCTTTTAAACTATGCATGCGTCTCAATCAGCCCCCTAGTTCAATAGTCAGGGCACTGATCAGGGAATAGGCTACATTCATTTACATGATATACTGATTCACGACCTAGGGAGCTGATTGAGACGCAAGGTATGTCGGGCATTTAACAAAATTTTATTATTTAAAACAATTCTATGACAACGTTATCACACTTTTTCTAAGTTCTCTCTGAATCCGCGGTTCTATGTGCAATGGATTATATTGCACAGATTATTTTTGCCTACTGTTTCAACGAGCGCTGTCATCGTGGATTAAAATAAACATTAATCATCTTATGGTGAGGTAAATAACATTACACCAAAAGTTATAGGACATTATATATAATATTATATATACACTGATTGACATCGCGTACTTGCGCGCTCATGTCAAGTGCATTTTTAAGAAACGCACGTAGAAAAGGAACAAACATTTGTAACCTCACTGCACACAGAAATCCATCTTATAGCTATGAGATCCATAAGGAAAAGCCACTTGCTTCATTTTACACTGCATGTTCATGCAGGCTTTTCTTTTTTGTGTGCAGAAGCCCTTTGCCAGAGATGAGGTAAATAGCATCGCAAACAACACAAGCAAATGCAAATCCTAATGCAGGTCTAATTTTATCAGGTCTGTCTTCAGTTAGGATTTCTTTAAAAATAATAAAAAAATATGCATGTTGGGTTCGGGTAAGAAGAATTCGGGTTGGGTACAAGACCTCTACTGCACTGATTCTGAAAAGGATGCAGAGTCATTAGGATGAATTATAACAGCGTCTTTGTAATGGTTCAAAAATATAAAAGCTAAAATATAATTGCATTTAAAATAGCTGTTTTCTTACATGAGCAAGAATCAGCATAATAATAATTCAGCCCGTTATGTTTTTGAGTCATTCGTCTACTTCCGTGACAGTCAATAATTTAGTACACGTTTGCGGAGGTCCATTATCCCGAAAGGTGGCAAGACACAAAGAAAATTGGAATTAAAGGGTAAAAGTGAGAGCTCCGGTGGAAATGACCGCTGGTGATGAAAAGACACAGTTCCTGTTATCGGCTCCAGCATCCAGCATGAAGCCAACCTTTTGAAGAAGCTTTTGAAGCAGTTGTCACAATCTTCACTTCCGTCCTGTGGTCTCTAACACCTATTCCTGCCAGGCACTGATTGATTGGTGTAATGGGATTTCATACATGTGGAAGGGGGAGTTCGGCACTTGATCATTAGCATGTTGATGAGCACTGTTCACTCCATTATTCACCAGTGTAGAGTGAGAGCTTGAAATGAAGCTCATGTGCTCCGTGAGCCAAATGGGACCCGTCTCAAGGTGGGTGCGAGACGGAATTGGAAACGGCAATGACGTCAAATGGCATAAATGAGGCCTTCTCACTGCAAGACACTTTGAAATATGTCACTTAGGGCACCTGTCATCATTAGTTTCAATGACTGTTTTAATGGAATTTTTTTAATGGAATTTCAGCCTTGATCTAATCCGGATGAAGCGTGACATTTAATGCCCACTGCGGCATATTTTCTCCCATACACCTCCCGGTTCATTGTGTGCTTTCTCTAATTATTATTGAAATGTCAAGTAAAAATGATTGGAATCAAATGAACTCCATTTAATAATTCCGTCTATTTGTAGGCACAACTACCGTGATCGAAATTACTACTGACCACGCTCTCAATGGATAGAGGCATTATTGCCAAAATGCGTCATATGTTATTTCTTTCATACTGGAGTTTTAGCTATAATGATGTGAGATGAAGCTTTGGTGGCATTTTTGTCAAAGTAAACAGTGGGAGTGAGGTAAGCAGCAAGTGAAATCAATAACAGTCCTCTAGGCTCACTCTTATCAAGAAGACCTTTTGTTCAGTGAAATGCTCTTCTCCACAGAGATCTGTCTGAAGCAGCACTGTTTGGCAGCTTCGGAAGGAACAACTGTACATCTACAAGCTTAGATGGGAAGAAAATGTCTTGATTTGAGTGAGCATAGTGAACTGGTGATCAGTGGCTGTTCCTCAAACCAAGACATTGTCCTTTTCCCCTTCCCATTATCCTAAGCAGCCAGATGGCAAAATGATAGGATTTGAGACAGGCTATAAATTTTATCCCTTTTGAATTTAAGATTTGGCCACAGTTACAGATTTGACCAGAACCTTGACCCTCAAGCACCCTTGCGTCATATATTGCCTAGCCGGCCAAATGTGTGCTTTCTTGGCCAGATCCGCAACAGATGGCTTATTTTTGAAATCCTACAGGCCACAAGAAGTTAAAAATAAAACAGGATATTGGGAGAAGTCCATTGTTCTTAAACGCTTTTTCAACATCTAGCTACTTTTCAGACTTATTGGTGGTGTTTGCTAAAACAAGTTTAACTATTGCTATTAGTTAAACTGTACAAACAAACCCCTAACCACAAAGGGGTAAAACCTGAAATTATGCGAGTTTTTTTTTCTAAAATAGAGAAGTATGAAGGAAAACTGGAAAAATAATAAATAACTGAATAAAAAAAAAGACAAATTAAAGATGCATTAAAAGCATGTTTACTGCACAAAATACTGTAAATGATAGTCACATAAATATAATAATAATTATAACAACAATAATACAATTTATTTGTATAGCTCCTTACATACAAGTATGAAGAGATCAAAATGTGACTCAAAGTAAAAGTCTTATTTCCCTCTGATATTTCCTTTTCCAATATGATGAGTGAAATATAAATGAATAAATATGTAAATAAATAAAAGAATAAATGCAGAAATCAATGTATAAATAAAAAAATAAATGCATGTAAAATAAAGAAATATATTCTTCTTATTATTACTGAATTAATAAATACATTAGTAAATTAATCAATAAATATATGAATAACTTAAAATAGAACTTCCCTATTTATTATTTTTTCCCCACTGATATTTCCTTTTCCAATATGATGAGTGGAATGTAAATAAATAAATGAATATATAAAAGAATAATTACATGTAAAAATAATAAATTATTAAAATTCTTACTACTAATTTAATGAATACATTAGCAAATTAATCAATACATTTATGACTAAATTAAAATAGATCTTCCCTATTTTACGTATTACTTACTTATAAGTTTAATTTCTAGGGACCTGAATATTGTATACTTAGGCCAGTAATCAACAATAGCAACATCCTGGCAAACCTTTTTTATTTTTTTTATTTAAAGAATACAAATCCGGTTAACTAATAACAACATCCTTTTGAAATGATTTCCTCCCAAATGTAATTTCTCTTCATTTCAAAGTTTTCTATGACCGGTGATGTGAGTGACCCATTTGTTTTGGAACCACCCTTATATTTAGTGCAACATAACAACCTGTAGCTAAGGACTGTTCCCAGACTGGATGTGGGAGGATGAATCAAAAAAGACATTTCAGAAAGTATGAACTCTGTTGTGCCTCAGGATGTAATTATGCTTGTATAAAAACAGCCATTGTTGTACACCAGGAAACTCGTCAATGATGAACTCTATTGAATGGCTGATTGATAGTAGGTTAACATTAATTTGCTTCCAGGATTGGATTCACAGTTTGACCTCCGCATGTTCCTGCAGCTCTGCTGGTCCAAACCTCATTCATTTCCAGCTGTTTTAATTGTCTCTCCTGACAGTAAGTCAGTAAGAAGTTTCCACACTGTAATTAAGTGTAAGATCCTCAAGACGGGCCGCAGAATCACAGTGCGAGTTCCTGTCAGAGACCACAGGTGGGTGGTGAGATTAACCTCTAGAAGACTATTAAGGAAAACCATGAGCCGAACATCCCGAAGAAATCTAAGAGAGGAATATAATGGTGGGAGAGCGAGTCCGTGTGCATGTGTGTGGTGTCAAAGGAAATCTCCTGCGGGTGGGACGAAAGGAACAGCTTGATCCTGTGTGTTAAAAATGGAAGCGTTAGTTCCTAAAAAGGAGGAAGAGGTAGAGCGATCGTACAACTGTTTTCTCCATCATTTCATTTGTGACTGGAGATGAAGAAGAAGAAGAAAAAAAAAAGTTAATGCCTGTAAGCCATTTGGAATAGCCAATATTAAAACTCTGGAAAACTGGAGAAACACCTGCTTTGAAAGTGAAGACAAAGTGGAGGGCTCAAAGGATATTAATGTTTTTGTTGCGTTTTTTCACGGTTCTGGGAATGATATTAAGATGTCATTGGGAGAAGTGTGCTCAGCTATTGGTAACGTAATCATCTTCCAGTGTAGAAACCTAGTTTCCTCTTACACCGACACATTCTCGTTTCTGTTACAGCCTTGCGTGACCTGCACTCACGAGTCATTGGTGTAAACACTACACCTCACATGTCCCTTTCTCCCTCTCATACAGTGAGACTAGGCTACTATACACTGAAGGAAATATTTAAATATGCCCTTGTTTGTGTGCCACACATTGCAATATGTACGTCACATACTGTAATATGATAAATGGAAAAACATAGAGTTTAAAAAGGTTATATTACTTACAACAGCAGCATAAAACAATGTACAATTTTCTATTTGGCTATTGTTAATATTAACCAGTAGCCCACATGAACTAGGTGACGTCGGCTGAAGAGTAAAGTAGTTCCACTGGCAGAGGAAGTTGCAGTGCATTTTGATAGAGCATTATAAAGACAAATATTTATTGTCTTTGGAGTGACATGCACAGATGAGTCATGCACAATAGGACCAAAGATGTGCATTAAGTAAATAGGGTCAATTTTGTTTTCATGTTGACTTCTCATGATCTCATGCTTAATAAGTTTTTGCTGCTATTATGGACCCTTAAGGACAAAGTGGTTCTGCATGACTTGTGCGCCATTGATATCCATCCTACATGGTTGGATTCAAAATTTAAGATAAAAGACTTTATTGCCATATTTTCCTTATGAGCGTGCTTTATGAACAAAGCAGAGGAGAAACGTCAGTCATACACTATATCCAATTTATGCAAGAAGTACATAGAATAAACAGTTTTGAATAAATTGAACAATTTAAATTGACACAAAAAACATATTGCTTTTAGAACTTTATCGAAAAACAATTGTGTGTTTGTTTTCCTGTCACATAAGACTACAGTCACTAGCTGAGTTTCCATCCCGCCTATTTTTATGTGAATTTTAAGATATTGCATACAAAAAACAAAACAACAAAAAAAACCCTGGATGGAAATGCCAAGATGTGCATAAAAACTTTGGACATTGTGAAAAAGTACACTTTAGCATACTTTTAAAAATATAAATGCCTGATTCATTCTTTCATTCAAAAAGTTTTGTGTCAAATCTACTTAAACATGTAATCTTGAAGTGTGCTTTTTTTTTTTTTTTGACTACCTAAATCATTTTTGTTGCATTAACTGAAATTGACCTTTCACCGGGAGTTTGATTGACAGGCGATCTAACCAATCATAACACAGAATCCACCGTTATGTCCGACAAAGCAGTCAGGAGAATTAGTAGATTAATGTTGGTAGACTTGAACTTGAAAAATGGTGTGTATTGATGTCTTTCCATGGTTGAACAACATTCTTTCTGATGTTCATTCATGTTTATTTGATGCTATAAATTAACTAGTAGGAAGAAATGATCGGTTTACAACCCGCTTGAACTGAGGCGCTACAGCGATCTGTCACGACACATTTATTTATTTTTTTAAAATGACAAAATATAAAAATTGAGACTTTGTTTCATATCAAAGTAACCTGCTCTGTCTTGTTTGTCGATGTCTTGTCAGTGTCCTCTTTGCTCCACAATGTATTTTTCACTGCATGAGAACATGTGTGGTGTTAGAGTGGCATGGCTTTTCGGACATAGCAACAGTAACTAAATGGGCAGATCTTTCCGAACGGTCAGTTGGGCAGTAGAATTTTATTTCGCAGCATACTTTGCATAGGGTTGGATCAGGAAAGTAAATAAGTGTGTTCGCTTCAAGTCGAACACACCTTTTGTTGAAATTAAGGCTGCATTTGAAATCGCATACTCTGAGTAGGTGCTTATTTTGGAAAAAGTAATTACTTCACAAGTGCTAAAAATTGTTACTATATAGCATGATTGTGTGATTTATGAATGTAATCTGGATGTACTGCATTCTGGTAATTTCAACATTATGTAAAGCACTGTTTGAGCAGGGCATGTATAGTATAGTGACACAAAACAGTGATGCCATACTATACTGGCAGTTCTAGAAAATCACAGATAAGGTACGTCTCGACTCATGTTACATATTTTGATTCTTTTTGAAACTCTCTACCACAGTTTCTCCTAACAGCCCTGTGATTTAGGAGTTAAACAGCTATACTGTTGGCACTAAACATGCCTCAAGAGCATAGGTGAAGGTAAAACAGAGAGAAGAGCCAGAGAGGGTGATGAAAAGCGTGGGCTAGATAGCACGAGCGGCGGAGGAGGTCGTGTCTGAGCAGGTGATGAAGGAGATAAGCTTGTGTGCCTTTGTGGAAACAACAGTCAAGGCCTGCTCCAATTGTCTCAGTCCTCTCAGATTTCCCTCCACTTCCTCACTGTTTCTATCCTCATCATCATCCTTCAGGACAATTCCCAAGCCCAGCACACTGAGTTCTCTCATGGCTGCAAGTTCACACTGAGTAAAACTGAGCCAGAGTGGTCTTCGCATGTGTGCAATTTGCAAGGCCGTGGTAAAAAAAAAAAATGTAGATAAGTCATGAGGGAGAAGATGATTGATGGTGTTTCGTGTTAGTGGTGGCTTTGGATCAGAGACAGTGAGAGAGTTGAGCAAAAGGCCTGGAGAGATAAAATAGACAATTTAAAGCACTGAATCAAGACTTCTGAAGTCTTAAGCACATATTAAAAAAAATATAAATGTATGTATATTTGCACTAAGTGTACATACAGATGCTATTTATACTTAATAGTATACTTAGTAGTGGCAGATACTATTTGCACCTCAGTGTATTGTAGTATACTATAAAACAGTATTCAATAAAAACAACATTCAGTGTATATGATTAAATGTATTAAAATCGTAAATGGATGCTGCTTAATTGGGACATTATTTGTCCTTTAAACAGTTTATTCCAGGGCTGTCCGATCTTGATCCTGGAGGGCCACTGTCTTGTAGAGTTTAGCTCCAACCCCAATTAAACACAACCTGAACCAGCTAATCAAGGTCTTCCAGGCAGGTTGGAGCTAAACTCTGCAGGACAGTGGTCCTTCCAGGAGTTTGGACATCCCTGCTTTATTCCTACTATCGAAAATTAGCACCACACATCTTACTCTCCATACCACTGCTCCTTTTATTAGATGGGTTTCTTCTGTAATTTTGTCTAATAAATATGTATTACATATTGTTTTGTTGCCTATAGTTTTCAAAGAGAAACAATTTAATTAAAATTGCAATATGTAAGATTTTTGCAGTAAAATATCCAAAAACCACTAGGCCAGTGTTATATATTTTGTTCACTTGAGTACTTACAATATCCCAAATGTTTCCAACTATTTGTAAATCGTGAGAAAATTGCAATTTTAACCAAGGCTCCGGGATGTGTGAGGAGTCGCCTGTCAATTGCGTCATACCCGCGTTACCCTCGGTTTCCGGTTTTATTTTGTAAAAACCATTGAAACGCCAAGACGCTTTAATATATTACATGTTTTATAGGTAAGGGAACAACTGCTTGGTTATGTTTATAGACAGAAAACTAATTGTTGTTATATAGCTCAACACGTTTAGTCTTATTGTTTAAATCTAATTTTCTTTATTTTTTGTGAGTACCATGCTTTAGCATTCCTCAGAGAAAAACACTATTTTGTCAAGTGGCTAACATAGCATAATCAGATGCAGCTTTATTTTTAGTAACAGTAATACAGAATTTTCTCCATCATACAATATGTTTTAAAATTAATTGCATGCCATTTTATCAACACAAGCCATCCAGCATTTAATATGATATTCTAAAATCGATCTATCTTATTGCAGTGTGTCTCAAACAAGTGTTTCACAGCAGCCGCCGAGCGAACACACAGAGTAACATTATAACATCATTTTCAACACTCTCAAATGTATCTAATATGATAAACAGAGCTGCGTTACCTCATACTCATGACCGGAAAAGCGGAAGCGGCGCCGGCGCATTTTGGGATATCGCATAAAAATAAAACGCTGGATGGAAATGGCAAGATGTGCATACATTCTAAAAATGCGCATAAAAAAACACATGCACTCAAATGAGTTGGATAAATTCAAAAAGTTCATCAAAAAAGACGTGACTTTGCGATGGGATGGCATAACTGGACCAACCAGCGGACTGATCTCACTGCACAGCATCTGAAATGCTGTTTTGGTCATTCTGTAATGCCTGAGCAAAGTCTGTTGTTAAAGTGGTTCGGTATAGTTCCCTCCCAGAAGCGTGTCACACGAATCCGTTCACAAACACCAGTCATCAGAATGCAAGATAACATGACAGTGTTTATTGCATTTTATCTAAGCATTCTGAGGCGCTACTCATTTATTATATACGAAAATTATTATTTACAGAGGTTTCTACTGCAGAAACTTCCATTTTTCTTAGTGATATTTAGCGCCAATTTATCAGGAAGTGACAATTTTTTTTTCTTTAACTCACTGGATGGAAACAGTCCTTTATTCGCAATTTTTTTGTGCGATATTCCAAATTTGCGGATAAGTTAGATACGCAACTTTGGATGGAAACATAGCTACTGACTCACAAACAAAGCTGCATGCATCTTGAGGAATAACACTGTAGCCAGAGCTCCTTCTCTCTGTTTATGTATCTGATGAGTCACACAGGTACTGGGCTACTCCGCAGCAGTTGTCATCCTGCCCAGTCTAAAATAGTCGGAATATAAACACTTATTATGGGTGTATCATAGTGATTCAGAATTCAGAAGACAAAAACACGGTTTGAAAGATGAAAGATGGATTCATGATGTTGGCGCCGATAGCCTAGTGGTTAGTGCGTCGAAATATGGCGCAAATGCGTTCACGGCGACCCAAGTTCGATTCCCATCTTGAGGTCCTTTGCCGATCCTGCCCCTGCCCAATGCTTTCCTGTCTGCTCTCTACTGTCCTCTCTGAATAAAGGCACAAAAGGCCCATAAATATAACTATAATTGATTCATGATGTACTCGCTCATTATATAAATTTGGTACATTTTGAACAAGAAAGGTACATAATGTACCTTTAACCTGGAATTTCTTTTTTTTTTTTTAAAGATATATTGGTTTGTGACCTAGAATGCAGTTACGAAATAGTTTTACTTTTCAAATCCTACAAACAAATAGGCAGTGCATAATGGAGTGCTTCCTCAGATTAATACACACATGGGAGTTATGGCATGAGGTCAGTCTGTGTCTCCACAATTATATTAATACTTGCTTTCTCAAGAACTGCCCTTCAACCTAACATTGTGTTTCTAACCACAGCAGAAATTACTTTAACATAATCAAACAAATGGTTGCAGTGAAGGAAGTCATGTAATCTCCATAGAGGAAAGTCAGCATTTGTCGCCATGGCATTATTTACCTGTCATCTTGAAAACCCATGGCTTTGGCCTCTGCAAATATCCTTCTAGGAAACCCTGTAGAGAACATTATAGGGTGTAGGTAACCAAACCATAACATGTAGCTCAAGTGTGGCTTTAAGGAGGAGTTATGGTTATGCCAGTGAAAAAGTATACTGTTATTTGAATCACTTGGTTTGTTTGTTTTAAGAAGACCACAAAGAAACAGCACAGCTCAACCGAAGGCTTTCCTTCGAAAGCATCGTTTAATGGAGGTAAAACACGTGAATCGCAATGTATGCTTCACGGTGGGTAATGAGTCAAAAAAAAAACTGATAATGGAAGCCAAAGATGGGAAAAGTCTATAAATTACAAGGTGCTCTGAGTACAATGTGTGTGAGAGAATGTAAACTAGTGGTAATGAGACAGATGCCTGGTAACTTAAGTGCAGTCCTTTTCTGGTTCAGTTTTCTGGTTCATTTTGAAGGAATTGCCACTCTTCAGTCCTCTCAAAAAGAACCAAACTCAGACCCAGGAGTGACGTGAGGGAAATAAAGACAGTTATCTTTGCCATTACTTTACTCATTACCTTAAAAGTGGACTCAGGTTTTTGGTCCATTTTGTTTTCTTACTTGGTTTATTTCAGGGGTTTGAGAGATATAAGGAACCTGTTCATAGTTCCTAGAACTATTGGCTGAAGTACCTGGATTTTGGTGTGTTTGCACCGCAGGAACTAGGAACAGTTTTAGTTTTAGGAACTCCTTTTGCGGGAACTAAATTAGCTCCTACTTCAGAGTAGGGTCTAAACCAGCACTATAGGAACTATCAGTGATGTGAGTGTACATTGATTGGTTAAACGCATGTCAAACACCGCCACCTGGTATTTTTATTAAGCCGTGTAAACATATTTACTTCGCGAGCATGGAAAACAGCGATTACGGCACTTACCTGTTGTCTGCAGGGTTGTGTTCTTTTCTCCGCCTCGATGATATGTAATACTGAAAGTTGTCATAGGAGATTTAATCTCTTAGCCCCACTTTTTGCTCTTTCAGTTGTGTAAATTATGCGTTTACATTCCATCTCCGTTATCACGAAACCCACGACACACAAACACAGCTCCGATCACGGCATCCTCCATCCACCGTTTTTTTTTTTGTGTTTGTAATTGCCGCTGCTGTCGACCGCTTCAGAGTTCCTATTCCCAGTGAAATGCAACCGGGAACATGGCCCGGTAGAGAAATTAGTTCTCGGGGACCTATCCTAGTTCCTATAACTGAGTTCCTAGAACTATTTGGTGTAAAAGACCCTAGATGTGTTAATTTGACTGAATCTCTTCTTTACAGTCTACCAAACTAATCTGTATGATTATGCCACCAATTAGAACAACCATAAATGCAATAAATGCAATGCAATAATGAAAATCTGACATTTGAAACCAGTATACAGTGCATGTACCTACACCAATTGTTTGGACATCTTCCCACGCATGCTTGGACATGCTTATGGGAATGCTTGCTCCTAAGTATAAATGTTCAAATCCTTGGAATGTTAAAAATGCTCTCGTTTATATGCCTCCGGCAAATGGCGAGGCTTAGTGTTATGTAGCCATTTCCCAATGCCACAGGACAAAGCACTTACAAATTGCCTTTGAGTAAGTGGAATGCAATAAAAAAGGTTCTGTGCTTGATTCATACAAAGCATCTGGAGAACTGGGAAGTCTGATTTAACAGCATAATGCACGCCACTCAATATTAGTGCCTCAAGACTCTTTAAGATTGCTTAGCAGATTATGGCTTTTGTATAATATTCACAAACGTTTGCATAGAAATACTCATGCACAGGATCTGATTCTGAGATGTTGTCGTTGATAATACAATGTTTGCTTAAAAACAGACTTTCAGGCACACTTAGGACTAGCCTAAAACTCTTGAAAATTATGCAATCACTTTCTGGGAAATAACAGCTGTGTCCAAAGGTGTTTATATACGGTAATATTCATGTATGCTTGTCCTGGGGGGAAAAGGACAAAGAAAAGAGTGACAGTAACACAAGTACACTTACCAGCAAATAAAAAAAAAAAAAAACTGTTCCTGTAACATTGATGATGCAGCATCATGCCAAAGAAGAAATTCCAATCTCTGTAGAAATGACTCCGGGATTTTCATGAAACAAAAATAACCCAAGGTTGGTCTGGTTAGCATTTTCCAGTTAGTCCCTGCTACTTGATATAGTAACTACACCATTTTTTATTGATTTATTTTTTATGCAAGTTCGCTCACAAATACTTTTCAAAATAAGTTACTTTTAAAAATCTAAAATTTTGGCATAGTCTGAAACAAATGAAATCTGAAACAAAATGGCATAGCTTTCTGAGAATGACCCAAATATTTAAGACTGTATTTGTCACCCATAATTAAAGAATTCACAAATGTCAGATAATGTTGTGTTTAGTGTAGTATTGGTAATGTGACCTTATAGACCTTAAAACTACACCATATGTTTTAAAAATACTGTTTAAACATTAGTGCACCTTGAATTAAACTACACAAGCTTCATAAGATTAAATGTAACTATTGTTTTTGATCGATCAATTTTACTGTGTTGGTCTGTAAAGAAATGACATTATCATGGCAACTGTATCCATCTGACAAGTGGAATAAAATCAAGCTTTGCTTTATTCTAAATAAAAAAAGGGTTAAAAGGGATCACATAATCCAGATGTGACATACAGGCAGATGTATAAGCATCTGAGTTAATGGAATCAAAGTGGTGTTACGGTGAGCTGCTAACAATCACTGATACTAAACCTGTTCGCTTGGCAACACTTTAAACATTTTCACCTGTTAAGCTTACAAACCGTTTCTTCAATGCCATTTATTAAGGCTTCACTTGACAGATGTTCTTGCAGGTTCCAGCCCGTTAGTACTGAAGCGATGGCAACTAGCAAAATATTAATATTGATCTTCTCTGGCAACACGTTCTCACTCCCAACTCATCACATATGGATGCTTGGTCAGGATCCCTTGGTGTCACTTTTTAATGCACATGGTACCCCTTCAGTTTTTCAGTTGTTCAGATCAAGATGCATTTAATTCTTTGCATGCATTTGTAAAAGTGGAAATGATTTTATAAATATTTATACTTTCATACATAAATTTTGGAGCACTTAAACCCAAACCCTACCATAAACCTACTCACTTCTCAATATAAAATACGTAACAGGCAAATAAAAGTGCAGTCACAGGCATTTACTGCAAAAACTGACCAAAAACAGCATAAAAGTATTACAAACAACTTGTGTTGCATTCCATCTGAAGCCATTCGATATCTAAACAGAGTGGAACTAAGGGCCAGATTTACTAACCCTCTTTTGGCATTAAAAAAACTACTGTCAGGATTTACTAAAGAGACACAGTGAAAAATTAGCGCTGAAAAGGTGTGGACAGTTATTTTTGCGGCTGACCTTATGCACACAGTATGCATTTGTAGGAGTTTCCTTTTCAGACGCAAAATTTATGGGAGGAGAGTGTTTAAATGAATCGTGCAATGTGATTTACTAAGGTTTGCGCTGCTCAATTTATTGGTATTTATTTACCATTATTTACAGCCCAAAAAGAGCACGTCTTAAAGCAGATGGTAAATCTTGGTAGATTGCGATGGTCATTGTGAAAATGATTCGGCTGCGTCTGTGTTCTTTAATTTGCGCGTCATCAGTAGATCACGCACAGAACTTTCCACTCCAATCTGTGTTTTTTTGGAATTGTGCTCTAATTTGCCGTTTAGTAAATTTGGCCCTAAATGTTTTAATCGCTGAAAATGATCCTGCTCTGTTAACGCACAGTCATATGTCATTCAAAAGATACACATGACGGTCACAAGACACACAAGAGCCAATGCCATTTGACGATCAAAGCTGACGTAATGCTTCATCTGGCAGCAATGCTTGAATGTGTGCACAGGATCTGAGCTTTACGGCGGATGGAGACGGTGTTCGCTTCTAGGCCTGTTCTTCACACAAATCAATCGTTTGCCTTGGAACACTTAAAATATTTGTACTTTTGAATAAATTGTGTCTGTAGTTGTATCTGTCTGTCATATACTGTGTTTTATAATACACATGGATAGGTTTAGGGGTAGGGGTTAGGTTACATGCTCAGAAATATCTAAATAGTGTAATGTAAATAAAATTATTGTGACTGTTTAAATTGAAAATCATACACCAACATATATGTCATAATGCCAAAATTATACCCCAATATATAATTTTATCATGATGATAAAATTCCTGGTAACACTTTAGTTTAGGGTCCAATTCTCACTATAACTAGCTTATTAGCATGCATATTACTAGGATATTGGCTGATTATTAGTACTTTTAAATTACATATTAATGCCTTATTCTGCATGACCATATTCTACATTCCTTAATACTACCCAATTAGTAACTACCTTACTAACTAAGGCAAAAGTCATAGTTAATAGTGAAAATTGGACCCTAAACTAAAGTGTGATAAAATTCCCATACCCATCGTGTCTGTGTGTATTTCTCATTGAAAGCAATGGAGTGCCTGGCATTAAAAAGTGATGTTGAGGGGACCTAAACAAGCGTACGTGACGAGTTGGGAGTGAGAACGTGTTGTCTCTGGTGTCCCTGCTCGGCTAACATAATGTGGACAGAGTTGTTCTAGATGGATCAAAACTAGTTTATCAGTTGAGTATGAAAATGAAAAGTTATTGGACATTGAACTGGAATTATTTTGGTGCACCAGAAAGTGTGAAATAGACGCCCAGGATGATTAAAAAAACCATACGTGCCTCTTAAACATCCTGTCTGCCTGATCGAAACATGAGCCCTGGGGCTGTGAATATGCGAGGAGCGAATGAAATAATCATCCACAAGTCTGAACTGAGTTCATAAGTCAGACATAAAGTGAGGCTGACATTGATCACGGTTATATTTAGCAACACAGACAGGGTATTTGTAGATTTGTGGGGTGGGGCTCAGTTTAGGGCGTACAGCTGATCCGTTTTGGGAGTGTCTTCCGTCAGACCTGGTGCGCCATGTACATGTAATCACTGTGACTCAGTAAAATCCACCCCACGATTGTCTGAATATCCAGCTATGCCCAGTTATGGAGAAACAAATATTCATCTTGATTCCTTTGTGACGTGATGTTTTGTGATCTTTTGTTTTGTAAACCTTTTGATACCGATGTTAGGAATAGTTCTTCCCTAAATGAAAATGTCACAATATGGAAAGAGCACAGTGACAGAGCTTGTAAAAATTTCCACCTCAGACGAAACAGATGGAGTCATGCTCGCAAATGTAAACAAACATTTTGTCTGAAATCATCCGAGACGCTACATTGCATTGGTGTAATGCGCTTCATGATTCATCTACTCACTGTATAAATATTGCTATAAAGACATATCTAATGTTACAAACGCCCCAATAATCCCATAATAACCTTTAAGCATTTAAACATACACACTTACGCATTCTCAAAAAGCCACAAATGATCTCCTTAATATCTCAGTTGTTTCCCCTAGACAGGAATGAGATTAAATGGGAAGCAATAGAGTTTACTTAAGGGATCTTAATAGTGTCCTTTAGAGTTACAAAAGAGGTTTCAAAAATGTGTACAAATTTCTGGACTCAAATTTCTAAATAAACATTTAGAAACAAACATTTCCCATCAAATTCTGCTGAGACTAATAATAAATGAGTTATGCCAGCCACGTAGTGCTATATTCATACTGTATGTCAACAGTTGTCTCGTTTGTATCTAGAAAAAATATTTGAGATGAAGTTGAGATATCTGAGTACTCCCCTTAAATCTTAAAAGTATATTTTAAGAAACTGTACTTGCAGATAATATATTGAGGGAATAAAAGGTCACTTAAGTGTACTTAAAGAGAGTACATTTTAAAAAGTGAACTTTGTAATATTGTCAAATTAAAAAATGTTTACTTTTAATGTGTTGACATACTAAAGCACATGTAAATTACTTGATTATAATTTTATCTGATATTACATTTATAGTTAATATATTTGCAAGCTGTACACTTAAAGCATACTTCAAAGACAGAAGTAATTATGAAATGACATATAAAGATGCTCTTAATTTTTACTTAAGTGGGTCAAAACTTCAGCTAATTGCATTTAATATAAATTTTAAGCATAATACCTTTTAATTGAATTGCAATTAACATGCAATTAAGTGTCCAAAACATTACATTCAGTAATGTTTCAGTGTTTACGTTCAGTAACGCACCTAAGTTTATTACTTTAAAGTATATTATTTTAATAATGCAAACACTAAGTGTTAAAGTGTACTTCTTTTTCACAAGGGTCCATTATGTCTCCTGAACTGTGACAGAGCAACCTCTGAGCAAATGTTTCCCTTGGGCTCCCAGCAAAGACTTTGAGACAACGCCACCTTGTGTTGAAACAAAGCCCTATTCCAAATACATGGGTCAATATTTAAAAACACCCAAAGCCAAGGGAATTGTTGCTGTAGTGAGAGCATCAGGGTTATTAGAGAGAGATATGTAATAACATGACTTACATGAATAACATGACAGTTGGAAATAATGCGGATGAGTCATCATGGCAGGGAAACCCCAAAATGTCATGCACTGATGTGACTGGATACATCTGGATTCGGACTATTAATCATTAATGTAGTCATGGCAAAAAAACAAAACAATCATGTCAGACCATAAAACAATGGATCGCTCATGTGTGGCATGTCTTTACCTGCTCAATCCAGGTGCTAACACAGACGTTTTTTAATATTATTTTATATTCATACATAGTCCACGGAGATACACACTGTCTGTCTCTATGACCAAATATCATATCACACTGGGTATAAATATCAGGTAACACATCATTTCGATAGTCCACTTTAGACTATAATTATCTTTGCAACTACATATCAGCTACCAATCATTAGACTGTTAGTAGACCGTAGTGGTGTCATCAACTACGAATTTACATAGTCGAATCAGATTTGTCATGTCTTGCCTTATTAAATTATTTTATTAATTATTAGGCTTAAATGAAAATATTCTCACAGTGAGACTTGGTAACCACAGGTCAAACCATACATGGCTCACTACCACTGTCAAATGATATTATTTTATGATATGTTATATAGGCCTATAAAAAACGCCTAAACACAGGTACAAACTACACCTTAACAAAGACATGAATTATATATTCCCCTATCCACCTAATAAATATATTGCAATATAAATGGCTATAACATTTCAATATAAATATTCCACATTTCCACAAACCATGGTAATGTACCACAGTTCATTCATGGTAAATGTCCATAAGGGTGGTGATTTTGGGATTTAAAAGTCTTCTGTCTTCATTCATGGCACAATGTTTCTCCTGTTTTCCTCATCAGTGTTATTGGGAATGTTAAGGTTTTTTCATCCGATTTAAAGCTAGTTTAATCATCGAGTGATTTGTGGTTTGTAACCGAGAGGTGTGTGTCAAATTGAAACGCTTCTCACTAGATGTTGCAACGCTGTTTAATAATGGTGACCGGGAATAAACGCGGCTCCTTTAAGCTTTCGTTCTGTTATCCACTGGGCCGTGCTGCGTAGTTCAAAGTAAACTAGTGAAACACGTGAAAACAGCGCTATTTGTTCTGTATTTGTTGTTACTAACAGAGAATATACAGATGATTCGGTGACAGAGCGGTTCGAATGAATCCAAATCGTTTCAGATCGTTATGCAAGTGTGTTTGGCCTATTCACGGAAACAAAAGAATGATTAATTCACGAATGATTGGTATCGCTGGTTCAGTCGACAGAAATACGGAACACACATAATAGCTGCTGAAATATTCACACGGAAAACGTTTCTCAGGTCAGTCGGAGGAGCGTGCATGGTACGAACAGTGCGTATATAACCGTACAGCTGCAGGCACCACTGCGGCCACGTATCTAACCAAATTTAGCCGCACCACCAGGAAAAGAGGAGGAGGGAGACTGGGGTGCCGCAGGCCGCCAATGGACGAGCCCTGCCTTAAGACAATTTTTATTTTCTTTCACACACAGCACAGAGAAACAACTTTCTAAGAAAGTGACAAAAACTGCCTGTCAAGTGATAGACAAAACTGACAATGACTTTTTATCGTTTTTTTATCGTTAGCGTTTTTAAATTGAAATGAAAGTCAATGTGGATAAAATTCACAGCCACAATGTACAGAACACCACACAAAGATATAGAAGAAAATGAATAAAAACATTTTAAATCAATAAACCTAAAAATACATATATAAATAACTGCAGAAAGGCCACACTGCAAATAGATATGCATTTCACATATCTTCAAATCACATTAAATCGGCAAAATTGCCTGTGCAAGCTTTAACTCTACAGCGCAACATTGATGCACCGAAAAACAATCAACAATTAATTTAGAGAATTAGGATATTTAAGTAGCTTTTATAAAAGTACACAAGAAAAAAACATTACTGATGTGCATCTTGAGACAAAACAAAGACACTGACATATTTTAAGATATGTCAGTACAAGTTGCTTTCAGTTAAAACAGCTCAAACATGCATTTTAGTCTAGGACTAGCTTAAGCCTTGTCTGTGAAACCGGGGGCTAGAGTGATCAATAAATAAAGTAAAATTAAAGAAATTATTAAAATAATGAAAGTATACCCAGAAGTGTCAACTTTGTCTTTTTTAACTGGAGAGACAATAAACGCTAAACTGGAGTGGCAGTCTTTTTAGCTAAATATGTTCACAGCATCCAAAAATCAAATTAGAGCCGGCTGAAATGTTTTGAAATCACTTGTATTCTACCTGATCGAAATAAAAATCCAGTCTTTCACGCGATCTGCCTGTGTCCGTTTGAGTCTTTTCAAATAGTGCGGTAGTCAACTCGTTAACGTTGGCCGGCAGAAGCGCACCGCAGTGTTTGTCGTTGTTGAGCGGTAGGACATGAGCTGTTGGCACAACTTGCATCTTACTTTTTTTGTATCATCTTTTACCATTTCAAAGTGCATCCAATTCCACACTTTAGATTTTCTTATCCCAGACATTGTTAAAGATTTAATCCCTGCCGCCAAGATGCTCCTCAGTTGGTCACGGATCATGGAAAGAAGAAACTTAAATCTGTCACAGGGGTGGTTGGATTTATTCACGCACATTAAAACATATTTATTAAAAGCTTTCTTTTCACATTTTTATTTACAGCATTATTATAATAGGCTGTATATTAACCTATTGGTAGAAAACTGGTAGGTCTCTGTGAAATCAGATATTGAGCACCCCGATGTCTCGTCTCATAACTCCTCTGCGAAAATTCGACTGTGAAATTGGTAGTCAAATCAGGCTCCTCCTATCAAAACATCGAATCATTGTCTGTTCAGGGTCACTGTCAGCTTAAAGGGTTAGTTCACCCAAAAAAGAAAATTCTGTCATTAATTCCTCACCATTATGTCGTTCCACACCCTCATCTTCGCAGCACAAATTAAGATATTTTTGATGAAATCCGAGAGCTCTCTGACACCTCCAGAGACAGCAATTTAATTACCACTGTCAATGCCCAGAAAGGTAGTAAAGACATTGTTAAAATAGTCAACGTGACTACAGAGGTTCAACCTTAATTTTATGAAGCGACAAGAACAATTTTTGTGCGCAAAACTAAAACAAAAAAATGACTTTATTCAACAATCTCTTCTCTTCCATGTGATGGGGCGTTCACACCAGACGCGACTTGCGCGAATAAATCGTGCTATTCGCGCGTAGTTGGACGCTTGAACATTTTGAGTTTATTCGCTTCATTCGCACGTGAAATTCACTTCACAACAGATGCGAATTCGCGTCATGAGAGGGGCTCTCCCTCTCCTTTACATATGTGTCCCTCAGACTCTTCCACTTCTTTCTGTACACTTCCTCTGAATAAACACAACTTGTCAGCGGGAAAGTAGTTGTAAAATATGGCGAATAAGCTCAATTTGCCGGCTTTAGCTAGCTTGTAGTCTCAATATATGTGTGTGTGTGTGTGTATATATATATATATATATATATATATATATAGCTCAAATTGAGTATAGACCGTTTTTTACAACTTACCAGATTGTCCGACCTCCTCACTTACTTTCTTCCAAGCAAGATCCTTTTTATTCCTGTTTCGATAAAAGTATGAAGATGTATCGTACAGCGATGATGATTTTGTCCTCACTACTAGAGCAAGCTCCTGTTTGGTTAACGCGGTGCAAATTTTCGCCAAAGTTCAGATTTTTCAACTTGCGCGATTCGCACGTTATGCGCGTCGAACGCTCGAAATGCTCAATTCAAAGTTAAGTTCAATGCAAAGTTACTTAGTAGAATGTCTAAAGTGGACTATTGAAATAAAGTGAAAATCATGAATAAACCAACATTCTTGATGAATCACCAATGACCAGGTATAAAAATCGAAAAGACTTGATTTGAAACCAAGATTTGTTTTAGCTCTAACAATAACATATATAACTGATAAACTGTCATTCAAGGGCCATAAAACGTGTTTTATATTTGTGACAGTGTTTTTGGCAACTCTTCTGACTGAATAGTCATTTGACATAAACGCTCACATCAGATGCCTACTTGGAAGAGCATCTCTAGAAGATTGGTGTTTGCAATACTGCACCATTCCAAGGCAGAACAATGTATCTCTTGTGAACAGAGATCCCTTTAATAAAGGCCACATTGAGAAAGAAAATCCTGGCTAAAAAAACTCAAAGTTATCCAGTCTATAACTGATGCTACTTTGGAGACCATATAGAGGAACCCTATAGGCTTATCATACATGTTCTTTGAAACACCTTTAAGTATCCAGTTAAGACAATCACTCACATTTCTCTTCAATATTCTTTGCATACAACTAAATGGGAATATTTTCCCCACGGAAAGATATTTGAAATTAGGAAAACTGGAAAATTGAAGCCACTGCATGACTGTACTGTTAACCAATGAATGGATGAGGTAATCTTTAGTCCACACTTGCTTATAATGTTTACCACTGTCTTCACTTGCCCATTAACATGTAAACCAACCGGATGAGGTGGACAGCATTAGCTCGAGCTCGGGCTCTTCCAGATCGTTTTAAGCATCCAGTGATGCATGTAAGGTACATGATATGGCCAAGATGGTACTTTCCTTTTTATTTGTATTTTTATTTGTATTTTTTGCGCTCTAAATCCCGGGTCTTTAAATGTCTAGACTTCACAGAGAAGGAGCCAAGAGCTCTGATGAGGGTAGACTTCTGAGAAACTCCTCAAACGTGAGACCGCAGGGTCTGGTCACACTGAATGACTTCCTAAATCTCGGTACTCCCAAACTAACAGAGCAAAGTAAACAAAACGGAGCTTATTTCTGATGATGAAAAGAGACTCATATGATATGTGAGGGAGACTCTAAAAGAGGGAAGGTTCTTTATTGTTGAAAAACCAACCATTTCCTAACTGCTAAAGGCAACATTTGAATGCAATTTGCTGTTTTGAAGGCCTAACTATTAGCTGTAATGTTGTCAAGAACACACGCCCCGCTGCAGACCACTATCCAAGTAAACATCTATCATTAAGCAGATGTCAGATGGGTATTATTCATATGCGATCTTTTGGTATTGTGTTGTGATGTTTCAAAGCCAGTCTTTCCACGGTGTAAGCTGTTGAATGATCCAAAATTTAAACAAGACTTAAAAAGGGAAGTCGCCAAACCGCACAGAGGATTTGTTTTCAAAGTGTTGGTCCTTTCAATGAGCACATCCTTCTGGGACAAGAGTTGTGTGCATTTCATTACCTCATAAAAAAAGAGATCGATCTTTCTCAAGCGACTTGGGGATATAAAGAGTTGTAGCTGTAGTATGTGACTGGATATAGTTATTATTCACAAAGGTTATGCTATCAGGAAACACACCCTATCATTTTCCAATACTTGAGTGTTGTAGGCTGATTTGTCAAGGAATAGTTCAATTAAGTTGATTCTTTTCAATGATTTGAATTGAAATGAATGATTCACATGCAAATCGGATTGATTCAGTTATTGAATGTTTAGTTACAGTCTCTGTATTTTCATGAAAATGTCCTTTAAATTTAACCAATAAGGTAAAATCCAAGAACATTTGTTTTACTTAAAATGTTTTTATTGACGTCACGCTCTTTCACACCATTTACTGGACTATAAATCTCAACTATGATATGCAACATGCAATATTACAGCGAAATCTGCAACTACAATCAAATATGAACATTGTCTAAATCTGCTTCACACACGTTTATAATCCTTGTGAGTAATCAAATCAAATACTTTGCAGTCATATTCATTAATATTAGTCTACTACAATTTGCAGACTAAAATAACATACTAAACTAACATACTAAACTTTACCCACATTTTATTAGCAATAATTGAGCAACATAATCAAACATAATTAAAATAAATTTGAATGCACCTGACATAATAGCATATACATTGAAACATTGCAACTCCTCCAAAGAACCCATTTAAGAAAATGAGTTGGGTTTGCAGAGGAAACTTCTCCAAACAGATAATCGAAGAGCAGAGTGCATGAGAAAGAGAAAACTTAAACATTTTCAGCTATGTTTAGTATCATTCAACTATTTTAACATTCAAACATTGCCATCTCCACTTTGAGCTCACAAACTCTTTGCCATGCCACTTCAAAATTTGGACCTTATACTAACACACAACAGTTTCTGAAATCTCGCTTGTCTCTTACAGGCGTCACACAGTGATTTGCTAACTCAGAGAGGCTTTCGGTGAAGCCTGCTTAGACATCTCTAAAAAAACAGTGAGGAAGAATTGCCCTTTTAATTCACCAAATAATGTATAAATTGGGTTCAGCTGAGGGACGAAGGGTCGTTTTGTAATGTCAAGTGCTGCGTTAAAGTAAATGCAAGAAATTAGGCTGCCAACTTAGCTTTCATCGCTTGAACGTGTTTGTGTATGAGTCTACAGCAGGGCTATTCAATTAAAGTTCCAAGACGTCCGGTCTCTATATTTCCTTCCCAGCAGAGGTCCAGACAATACTTTGTTGGAACAGTTATACTGTACATTTCCATCGGGGCAGCCGTAGTACTTTGTAAAAGAGAAAATCCTAAACCAGGGCTCTTCAAGTAGTTTCATTCAAGGGCCGGAATCAAAAAGTTGTCTTATTAAATGATTTTATTAATTATTAGGCTTAAATGAAAATATTCTCACAGTGAGACTTGGTAACCACAGGTCAAACCATACATGGCTCACTACCACTGTCAAATGATATTATTTTATGATATGTTATATAGGCCTATAAAAAAACGCCTAAACACAGGTACAAACTACACCTTAACAAAGACATGAATTATATATTCCCCATCCACCTAATAAATATATTGCAATATAAATGGCTATAACAGTTTTCAAAATAAATATTCCACATTTCCACAAACCATGGTAATGTACTACAGTTCATTCATGGTAAATGTCCATAAGGGTGGTGATTTTAGGATTTAAAAGTCTTCTATCTTCATTCATGGCACAATGTTTCTCCTGTTTTCTTCATCAAAAAAACAGTCTTGTTGGGAATATTGAGGCTGTTTCATCCGATTTAAAACTAGTTTAATCGTCGAGTGATTTGTGTTTTGTAACCGAGAGGTGTGTGTCGAATTGAAACGCTTCTCCTTTAAGCTTTCGTTCTGTTATCCACTGGGCCGTGCTGCGTAGTTCAAAGTAAACTAGTGAAACACGTGAAAACAGCGCTATTTGTTCTGTATTTGTTGTTACTGACCGAGAAACATATACAGATGATTCGGTGACAGAGCGGTTCGAATGAATCCAAATCGTTTCAGATCGTTATGCAAGCGCGTTTGGCCTATTCACGGAAACAAAAGAATGATTAATTCACGAATGATTGGTATCGCTGGTTCAGTCGTCAGAAATAAACGTTTCTCAGGAACGTTTCTCAGGTCAGTCGGAGGAGCGTGCATGGTACGAACAGTGCGTATATAACCGTACAGCTGCAGGCACCACTGCGGCCACGTATCTAACCAAATTTAGCCGCACCACCAGGAAAAGAGGAGGAGGGAGACTGGGGTGCTGCGGGCCAGATGAAGAAGATTGGCGGGCCGGATTTGGCCCGTGGGCCGCCAATGGATGAGCCCTGTCCTAAACACTCAAAATAGTCATCAAAGATGAGAATCTGTCGTTCTATCGTTCTGTCTATCACATTTAGACACCCATGTGTTTGGCACATAAAAGGCCTTGGGACCAAGAAAACATACTGGGGATGCAGGGTTTACCTCTTAAGAAAAGTATGGACCATTTTTATAATTTGCTTAAGGTAATAAACTACGAAAAACAAACAACGTACATAATCTAATCAAAACTCTCACAACTTACACAATTTAACTAGTAATTTCAAAGTTTTTTGTCTTTCCTTGACATCTCTAAATAATTTTCAAAATTATAACATTGCTTATAATGAAATGCTTTTAATTAATAATGCTAAATGTATGGAAAAAAACTAAACGTCTGAAGGCGCCACATATTAAAGGGTTAGTTCACCCAAAAATTTACTCACCCTCACGTCATTCCACACCCTTAAGACCTTCGTTCATCTTCAGAACACAAATTAAGATATTTTTGATGAAATCCAATGGCTCAGAGAGGCCTCCATTGAGTATTCTCGTTGCTTCGTAACATTAAGGTTGAACCACATGAACTGTTTTAAATATGTCTTTAGTAGCTTTCTGGGCGTTTGAAAGTCTAAATTAACTTGCTATCAATGCAGGCCTCACGAGCCATTGGATTTTATCAAAAATATCTTAATTTTGTTCCGAAGATGAATGAAGGTCTTACGGGTGTAGAATGACATGAAGGTGAGTAATTAAAGACAGAATTTTCATTTTTGGGTGAACTAACCCTTAACTTTTCACAAACCAGGTTTAGTTAAATGGTCGGAGTCATCTGTATAACAGATAAAAATAATTGTATTTGCTGAATTCTCATTTTCTGCAGCGTTTTTGCAAAAGTATCTATTTTACTGCTCACCTTGTTTCTGCCACTGTTGTGTTTTGTGGTAGGGGAGGGGAGCTATAAATTGCTGTTTTAGATGTATCTGGAAAGCACAAGTCTCTGAGAACACCACTTGCAGTGTCCAACTATTCAGAGAAGAGTACTGGAAGTTAAAATGCATTCATTTTCTTTATAGAGAAAATGATTATGTATGCATTTTTCAAGACAGACCTACCAGTCTGAAATTGTTAAACGATCATACTTTTTCTTTAAAACTTTCTTTATTAATATTAATTTATATATTTGTAAAATATATTTCAATAATAAATAATTTGTACCAGAGGTTATTTTTAATGGTTACGTCATTCACAATGCTTCATGGGGTGGATAATTCATGCCCTTTATAAAGGACATTAAGTTCACATTAAGAAATCTACTTTTTTTTTTTTGCTTAAAAAGTTGCGATTCATCTCACAGCTGGTTGCTTTGGTTCATGACACGGCTTATGGAGAAAATGAATGGGGGAAAAATACTTGAACCAAGACCACTGATAAAGTGAGCGGTCACTGTTGTGCTCAATTATTCACAGAGAGTGATGTAATGTTATCCTAAATTTAACGGATTGATGCTTGAGACTATCAAGGTTACATGTTGAAAAATACACCCTGAAGGGTATTTAATTTTGCAATAATGACCGCTTGACTGTACATCACCGTGGCTACCTACCAAAATAATAAATAAACTAAATGGACATGAAATATTGATTGGAACTGGAATTATCCCATTATGTGTTAAGAAAGAGAGTTTAGAGTGATTCAGAGTGATTCAATTGACATGAAACTAGCACAGCTATGTAGGAAATCAGTTGCATGAGACATTATACAGTTTATAGAGTTTGGCAGTCATTGTACAAAAATATTTGATTGCAGAAGGCCACGACTGGCCAATCACAATAAAGAATTCTAGAGAGCGATATAATAATAAGGCTATATTTTATTTCAAAAGTCCACTTTAGACATTCTACTAACTATAAGTAACTTTGCAACTAACTCTCAGAGTAATAGACTGTTAGGTTAGGGTTTGGGTTTGTAGAGTAAGTTGATGTACTTGCAAAGATACTTATAGTCAGTAGAATGTTGGGGAGCATCAAAATAAAGTGTTAGCAGATATTAGGCAGAAAGTCTACTAATGACTGCTAGTTGACACGTAGTTGCAAAGTTACTTACAGTATAGTTAGTAGAATGTCTAAAGTGGACAATCTAATATGGGTTTGGACAGCAGGGTAAAAAAATGCTAAATGAAATTTAAAAAAATACAACTAATCGTGTAATCATTTTGTCACGGGTACGTGTAGTTAAAATTCAAAGACGAGATGCGTGACAGAATGAACGATAATACAGAAGAGAGTAACAACAATACTATCCACATAATGTTAATGAGAGATGAACGGAAGAAACTGAAGTCTTACAGAGTGTCTACAGCGGACACGAGTGGCGCGATGCAACGCGACAAAAGACAATAGTAATCAGTGATGTGATGCGACATGACATATAAACTGATGCCTTGTTCTATTTATGACGTACAGAATATCCACGGCACTGTTACTTGTAACTGATTTTGCAGATAATTTATTTCAGACTAAAAATGTCAACACAATGTAGAGTACTTGCTATATATGTCCAGCAATATTAATTTCTCATCCATTTTGTTCCGTTCTCTGCTTGATGTCGTTGTACAGCAAGAATGTTGTGACAGTTGGTCGTTGTCCCGCCCTTCCTCCACTCTGATTGGATGGGTAAAAAAATGCTGAGCGCTCAGCGCTTGTGCGTGAAAAAGACGCTCAGTGCCTTGATACGCTCCTGCCGTTTAAAAAACGCGGCGCTCCCATTGAAAACAATTGGAAAGCTGCAGGAAAAAAAAAACACTTGCACGGCCTGATGGCTAATATTGGCCACAACCCATTGTGCGTTGGACAAGGATTTGATTAGAACTACAAAAACAAATAAAAAGTGTTAAAAAACAACAAACATGACGGATGAGTCCAACGGTTAAGCAGAGCGGTTTAGATAAAGGGATTTGAGTGATTAATAATCAGTATCTAACCTGATGAAAAGATATTTATTCAATGTTATCCACATTATATTTCATCTGCAACAGCATTGTGAATTTTTATAGAGATGGGTTAAATGTTTGCCCACCCTGCTGGGTAGTTTTATTTAACTCAACTATTGTTTAAAAATGACTGTATTGCTTGCTTAAAATGAACCCAAAGTATGTTGGAAATTAACATTTATTAATATGTTTAATAAATGATCATTTAAGTTTAATGAAAAATATTTTAACAATAAACATTTATTAAATTGCTTATTAAAAAATGTTCACCTTTTGAATATTATTGTTGATTTTTAATTTCCAACCTATTTTGGGTTCATTTTAAGCCAGCCATATACTGTAGTAATTTTTAAACAATAGTTGGGTTAAATAAAACTGCCCAGCATGTAAATGCAAATATTTAACCCAACCGCTGGGTTTGACCATTTTCAACCCAACTTAGGTTGTTTTTAACCCAGCATTTTTTAGAGTGTAGTTAAGGCCACCTAATATAAAGTGGGACCAATACGTTCAGTCATTAACTTTTAAATGCATCATTATGTAAATTGCAAACACATGAGGAGAGTTCTCCACATGAAAGACCCATGACTGGAAGATCACCGTGCTACTACATTTCTCTCCGAAATAGTAGGAAATTAAATTAAATTGAATGTGGAGGATTTTAACTGGGCAGTTTAAACGGTGACAGGATGCACATAACTAAGCGACAGAAGACGCAGCTATGGCAAAGTAGTACGTCCCAAAGCTTGCTTACTCTTCTGCTATACACTTAAAAGTTTGTACTTTTTCGTCACAAAAACAGCACATACTTTTAAGGCATTGTTTAAGTAGGAGAATTGGGATGCAGCAACGGTGTTAAATGCACAGGGCATGTTGATTTACGGATTAACGGATCAGGTTCAGTTCAAACTGAACACAAGCAAAACACAAGGAAATCTATGACTTAGAAATGTTTAGTTTCTCTGTCTTTAATTTCTGTGACACATGCATAGTTATGATGGCATAAAATAATAAATATTCTTCTCAATAGAGGATCTGCTTCCCTTTTTTTTTTTTAAACATCATACGCTGTGTCCAGTGAAACAGGTAATTCAATCTGTGCCAACATGGCCAGGAAAAACTATTTTGGTACAGTCATAAGAAATAAATAACCAGGCAAACTATGGCATTAATGGACTGACTATGGAGTGAGATACTGCACAGGAAATAAAGATGAAGAGCTTTCTGTAAATATTATGCAGAAATATATGGTAGAGTAGATTTAAAATATCAAACTACTATGATAAATGCCCTCTGCAAGATGGATTTACACTCCCATATGAGCCACATTTATTCTTTTATTCTGTCTATGTTATGACAGGAGGGAAGAAGGATGACTGTGTCGATTTCTCTGAATTTTATTCTCTCACTCACTCACACAGCACAGGATGTAAAAAAAAGTGAATATAGATGTCGGTTCCTGGAATCTCTAGCTTGGACAAAATCTGATTTGACAGGTGGAAAAACCAGAGGAAGGTTTGCAAATTCACGGACACCTACATAGATACACACTATACAAACACATAAACAAGAGACAGGAAAAGTGAGAGAGCTACAAGCAATTCCAGTTGAACACTTCATAAAATGTGTGTCTTATCAAAGATGAAAGCCTGACGCGCATGAGCAAAACAAAGCCAAAAGCAATTGGATGGAATTGAACAATGAAATCTAGTTACAAGTCAGTTGCACCTGTTCCTATGTGAGGATAACGGCCAAGAAACACTTTCATCCTGTGACACATTTTCCTTGTAAAGAATTCAATTTCGTATCAAAGACACTTATTGTAAAACAATAGATGATATTATGAAACTTTCGATGCTAATTATCATAAAAAACATCATATATAACGTCTTTATATAATGCTCTTTCATGAAGGCTTAAATTCTGCTCAGATGACAGATTTTATGCATCTGATATCTGATTTTATTTTTACACACGTTCAACATTATGGAACACTATCACAAAGTGTAGCACTGTCAACAAGCACCATATTTTTCACTCTCTACAGAAGACCGCAGTCTTGTTGTTGATGAATGGTGAACATGGCAGGCATGATCTCCCTCAGGTCCTGTTTGGCCATAGAATGAATGCAGGTGGTGATATTTTCTGCCTGTCTTGGTTTCGAAGAATTCTGACGTAGAGATACGGAACTTCTGGAAACTTTGTGTCGACGGTTGGGCAACATTTCTGCCAGAAAATGTTTCCACAAATCTTGAGTGACATGGGTTGGGGTCAGAGAAGTGGATAGCAGACTCTGTCTTATTGTTTATTGGTATTTGGGTGTGTGCAATAGCTTTAGAATGCATGAATAACCCCAAAGACTATATAATATTTATTTATAAGTAATAATACTTTCTGCACTTCTTTGCAAACCCATGGAGAAATCCAGCGACTGACCTGTAATGAAATGCAGTATTAAAAAATAATGATAGATTTTATTTCCAAATGTAGGCAAGGAAGAGGCAAAGAGAAAAAGAAAAGCAGGTCTCTGTTCATTAAAAATGACAACAAAATCACCATTGGTGACCAAGTGCGTCAAAATAAACGAGAAGGTCTAAAATATCTGGCTTCTTGGAAGCACTTCACACCTGCATTGCCACTATCTTTGGTCTCCCTTCCTGTGAGAGGTCAAAAGGGTATGAATCCTTCAGCTTTATGAGTCACAGCCCCCCCTTAGCCCACTTTCATCACTAGGGGAAAATGAACAACAATACATGAAGAGCTTGTTTTTTCTTTTTTGGTCTTTCCTTGTTTCTTTGTGCCGCGCTACCGTCAACGAGATCAAGGAGTTCTTTTTATCTACCTTTCACTCTTGCTCGTATTTTTCGCACTTCGTATAACCTCGCAGTATCACCTCCTACTCTTTGCTCTGTCAGTTTGCTTCTGGCTTCGTGTACATGATGCACCCATCTAGAAAGATCTCCTATGTGCACGCATACGTGCCAGTATCAATGTATACCAGCCAACGAACCCATTCACCCTACTCTCTCTCTCTACTTGCACTATATTGGTTGCACTGACAGGAAGCATAACTCATCCTATTCTCTTCTATTGTATAGCCAGCACTGCAGAAGCTCTTCCATGACAGCCATTCTCCAGGTAATTAGCTAATTAAACAAATCGCATAGGTCGGACATACTGATTTGAATCATTTCCATAGGTCTGCCACCAAGGGCTATGCACAGAACGTGCTCTAGCTGCAAATTATTCTGCAGAGCTGAGCTGTAAAGCTTGTGTGTGTGGTTTCCGTATGTTAAGACACCATACGCTGTGGACAGAGTGACAGTTAAGTGTAAGATTAAGTATAAGATGGTGCGTAATGAGGTAGGCTAAGAGAGCGTGGCAGCTCATAGCTAAATGGGATTCATTCATAACACACAAAGATGTGGTCATGCCTAATTTACCCCTTTGCCAAACAGTGACTTGAAGCCACTCGACCTTGACCAGAAAGAGCCGTGAACCATTTATCATGGGGCCACGGACTGACCTAAATGGAAGTGTATGTGAAGGATGACTCGCAGTGTTTCTGGTTTTGGAGAGTTTCTTTTAGACAGCTTCAGATTCAATGTTGGACAAAATGGAAGCCCCTGAATTTTATGCACTGACAGTCCGACTGTCTGTCCCTGCGTGAGGGATCGCATGATTAATGACTTTAGATTTCTTCCACACTTACGGCAGCTCATCGAGAAAAGTAATTAATCAAAAGTAAATTCCTTTCCAAATATATCATGAGACGCACTAAGTATCACTAATGACACTAAGTTTGACTGGTCTGGAAACCTTTGCCAAATGGCAAATTGACAAGTGTCCTGTCTGAGGTGTATATTATTGGCCCTTGCTGTACAGAGGAACTCCGCGAAAAGGAACTAGATTTTACCACACACAGGAAACCATGTCAATAATGAGTTACTGGTTTGATAGATGGAGCAATGAATGGTATTTGAGATTTTACTCCGACTGGGACAACAAGGTGAGCTGTTGTTCAGATTTTTAGTCAAGATTTCAAAATCCAATCTGAAAAAGCGGCCTTGAGAGATTGGTCTTGATTGAAAAACATTCTGGTCTATGTCAGTATTTTGAAAAATAAGCATTAGTGCAACAAGCCCTCCATAAATATATCATGCTTTGACATTTGATGTTTTCGTAGAAAAATATATTTTATTGCAGTGGCTGCTGGTGAGTTATACCAGTATTTTGTATAAACAAAATGTGAACCTCGGAGCCAAATGTGAACCTCGAAGAAAGACAACAAAGTACAAGGACAGTTTGTATCAAACACATCAGGACTGCAAAGGTAAAAACACAGAGATCCAGGAGATAGGTTCCATTCGTTGTACCAGAAGTAATAAAATTGCTCATAGGAAGTGTCAGTGTCTGACAGAATCACTTAAGCCCCTGCTGCCTTTTCCTCTGTTACTGTGCTCAGGGGGTGTCCGGTATACTTCCCATCTGGTCTTTCCTCTCTGATTGGAAAAACACACACTCCCTTTGTTTTTTGCAGTTGTGTCAAAGGAAGCCCTACTCATTAACTCCAGTGGACATTCAGGTATCAGCTTTCCACCTTTGTTCTCTGACTTCACATGACTAGGCCGAAGAGCTAATTCAGACTTATCCCTTCCTTCCTACTTTGGGTGTGACCTCGAGAGTTCAGCAATCACCTCACCGGCCACAAATTGGCTTTATGGCCTCTAGAACAAACCAGACAACGACTCCACGACTGTATCTTGGCACCCTCCAGTCTCTCACGAACCCTGTAGACAAATATTCGAATGGCTGCTGTTCTTACACGCACTGAAGTGAGTGAGAAGTGTCAGCATGTGCGCCGGTGGGACCTGGGACCACTGACTATGATGTAACGAGGGGAGCGCTACATTCTCTGGCCCATGCAGCAGGCCAAAGCAGCTGGACTGGGTGTTTAGACTGCAGCCTCTCCCCCTCCTCCTAGAACAATTTCCCACTCCGGTTCCACCCCTCATTTCCCACAGCTCCCAGTAAACAGAACACACCCATGGCAGGACTTCAGACACAGCGAACAGACAGCCGAACTTCCAGGCCTGGCTCAAGGACATGTATACACACACACACTCACACTCACACGTGTGTGGTGTGGGGGGGAGTGAGAAAACGGACAGTCATAGCTGCAGTGTGAGGTCTGTTCGGACACGGACTGAGGCAGTAAAACAGTCTATCTTTCTGCAGCACTCTTTCTCAATTGTAGAGGCAAAGCCGAAAGGAGTACGTTCTGGGCCGCTGGGCAGTTTATCATCCTCCAAAGCTACAGCACTTTTAAACTAATGTAAGCATGGGATATCTTCTCCATTAGTAGAGACAGTAGGGAATTTACAACGTTTACAGAACACGCTGGAGGAATTTTTATGGAGCCACCTTCAGAGAGAGGCTTTGGGAGTTGGTGAGAGATGAGAAAGGTGAAGATGTAGGATTTGTTGAATAGCCCTTTCCCCAACACCACATGAAAGAGCTCAACACCTTCTGTTGTCCCATCCAGATTATCCCTAAACCCTATCCATTGTGTAGCTTTTCCAATGAAGCATGCTGTAACCCACCACGTGATGAAGTCCCACCTTGAAGTCGTCAGGTGAATGAACTACTGATGAACTACGCCGCATACTCCCTCTAAGAAGAACATCACACGTGGAGTAAGTCATGTCAGTCATGGAGACCACCCAACTGAAGCTAAATGAATGATGACACACAGGTAACAGGACATGTGTGGACTAAGTTAAGTGTCTCATCCAGGGGCCCATGTCATGATGGATATGAGAGGGTCTAAGGATGAGTGCAGAACATGACAGACAATGTTTGGGACTGTGGATTTGAACTCCCTAAAACAATCTGTCATTCCCACCCACCCCCAGAGCTAACTCCCAGCTTGCTGGAGGTGCAGCCCAACATGTACAAACATTTTTGGATAAAGAGAAGGGATGAATTACTCTTTTACACTGAACGCTTTCCATGTCATCTGTCCCTACAGTATGTATATAAAATAAATACTTGGTTTTATTTTTAGATGGTATTTACGAGATGCTGTACCTACTGCATATAAATTAACACTGAGAAAAAAGTAGGGAAAGGGCTGACATTGAAGACAGAAAATGATAAAAACAAAAATGAAGATATGCTAAGTGATAACTGGCTATTACAACACTTTAATATATATATTTATTTTTATATTTGGAAAGGTTTCATCCAGTGTTAGCAAAACTACTAACAAAAACATAAACAGTGGATTTCTTTTTTTTCTTTCTTTTTTTTCTCGGAACTTGCCCATCGTGACGATAAACAACTTTAATTAAAAAATAATGTTGACAAAAATGTGATATAAAAACTAACAGCAAGATATTAACAATTACCTAACAATGTTTTTAGAAGAAGTAAACTCAAGAAAGACTGATTGTTTTAAATAATCCACTCATAATCAATAATGTTGGGGATTGACACAATTGACCTGAAGCTAAACAGTGAATAAACCAGTAAAATAGGTTAATTAACTCACCCAAATGGATCTCATTCATATGAGATTAAAAACATATGTACAGAATAACACAAATGAGAGTTGGTTTAATTTCTTGCCACCTACAGTAAGATGCCATTTTTAAATAAAACTGACTAAAATTAAAGAACATGAGATAACATTAAGTATATTTTTGTCAAAAGACAAAAAACTATGCATATAATGAAAGCTGTTGTATATACTGCAAGCATCATTATATTGAAATAAGATTTGTTCATGTATAAAAAAGGAAATGTTTCCTGGTTTGAACTCTCTAAATGCTTTGAATTTGCTTCTTTGTCTTAAGTTACATATCGGAAAAGGTCTTGGAGGTGTTGGCAAGGAAGGGTTAAGCACTATCAAAGTTTGTCTGCAAGACGAATTCCTCTTTTGAGGACGCAGGGCCATTTAGCAATCAGTCAAAAGCCCATGGGAGCACCTGTGTACAATTCCACTCTGAAATAACACTGATTCAGTCATGTCCACTTTCTCCATGTGTGACAACATTGTGGCATTGGATGATCAAGTACAGCTGGAAAAATGTACAAGGAGTCTGTTTTTCTTCAACTCCTTTATGTATATGTAAAACTTGTGACCAGATGTTCATGCCATGGTCTTTCAGAGGATTTGTGTGCAGGGGGGTTTTGGGCGTATGTTTGGCATGCCATGTGTTTTGGGGAAAAGCGAAAGGGTATAATTTTCTGAGTAATAAACAAAACGGTGGGCTGAAGTGCGAATTACATTCTATACCATGAATGTGATTTTACTGTGATCCAACAGAAGTTCATATTTTAATGTAAGCTGGCTCGATTTGGATAAATGTGGGCGTATGATGATGTATTTTTGTAGGCCAACACGTTAAGTCAGAATCCACCCTTGTTGCCTTGTCGCGGACCCCTTAGGCGACAGAGACATGGATCGAGGACCCCCGATATAAAATGTGTCAAACAGAGCCCCCCCTTACAGTTACTAGAAAGCTGTCACTCATCTCAGTTTGCGATCTCACAACGTTACCTTAAAATCAATAAAGTTGTCTACACTGCATAATGAATATCTAACTTACATCGTGTCTTTGTTTGTTAATGAGAGGATTCAGTGAGCTGAACTCCAGCGTTTTAAGCGGTGAGTGGATTATAAGTTAAACACTCCTGGGCCCGGTTTCACAGACAGGGCTTAGCCCAAACTAGGATTAGTTCAGTTAGAGCATTTAAGTAATTTTTATAAATGTTCACTAGAAAAAAACATTACTGGTGTACATCTTGAGACAAAACAATGACACTGACATATTTTAAGATATGTCAGTACAAGTTGCTTTCAGTTAAGGCAGCTCAAACATGCATTTTAGTCTAGGACTAGCTTAAGCCTTGTCTGTGAAACTGGGGGCTGATTGGCCAACATTGCGCTCAAAACGTCAACAAACTTGTCTGTGATTGGCTACATTTCTCACTGCTGCAAAAATATGCTGTAAATCGGACCATTTCACGTTCTCGAGAGCGCAAACTCAAAATGCAGTGTTGCATATTGTATTATTAAAGTATCAGCTGAGGGTGTTCTTGTTTGTTTCAGGGTGCTTATATTGAAATTAGACTTTGTGATTTTTTTTTTTTTTACCCATGTTTTAATTTTTTTTTTTAACAAAAAATGATTGGTGATCAAACATTTATTGTCAGACCCCCTGCAGTACTATAGACCCCCTAGGGGTTGCGGACCCCCGGTTGAAGACCCTTGCTAAAAATGGTCAAATGACTTTAACATCACCACCATTAAGCTTCTGACAATTCTATCAGTTTTTCACTCTGAAAGTGTTAGAATAGTTTGCAGGAGTGTGATTATAAACACAAATGTGTTAAAAACAGACCTTATTTCAGACAAAACTGAAATATTTTAATCAAAAACCCATTAAAAAAATGAAAAGTACACAAATAAACCCCAACTGTTTTAAAATCTAACTCATTTCCAGAAGAGGGCAGAGCTTTAACAGCTCGTGCTTCAGTTGCTCAACAACAACAAAGCTGGAGAATCTCACGCAGCCAAAATGAGGATTGTCAGTAACGGTGTTCAGCCTTTGTTCAACATTGTTCAAACCGGAGTCAGACACTGATGGAGAGACTCAGGAAGAAGTTACAACTTTTAGAATGAAGCTGGACATTTCTGAATGGTTAGTGGATACATTTATGTAGTTGCTGTGGAGTTGATTCAACTCATTGACTAGCATGTGCCGTCATGTTAATCTTTTAATGCAAATCCAGAGTTGAATTGACCCTCATTTGTGAAGCAGTCCAGCGTAAAATGACGGCATGACAACAACACTCTACTACAACAACTCTTCCTCTTCTCTAAAGCAGCCCAACATGACCTCACACCCTTTGTTGCATGTTCCCGGCGGCGGGGTTTATGTAATTTTAGGGTAAGTGATGTCACTAACCCCGGAAGAAGCTTGTTGTAGTCCCTACCAGCCATTTGTAGAAGTCCTTAAACAGCAAATTCTTTAAAAGAAAATATCTCCCTTTGCATTGAACTTTGAGCATCATAACTTTGCAGATGTTGTTTATGATCAAACAGCAACATTACACACTAACTAAAGTTAAAAAAAGGTGAAATCATAATCAACCACTCCTTTAAGTAAAATGATGCAAAGGGACACTACTGAGAGATGAGTCGTATAAATCATTTAACCTGAAATGAGACGCGTGAATTAACTGATTGCTTTAAAAAATATCAGAATCAACCAATTCTCTGAAATTAATCAGACTTCCAAAAGCTACTTGAAGACATGCTCAAAGACTGCATTTTTTTATTGGTTGCGCTTGGTCTTTACTGCAAAATGAGTTTTTAAAACGATAATAGGCGTGGATTAGCCACTGTTCTTCCCTGAAACATTTTCTCCTTTGCTCACCCAGACACACAGTCCCCCAGGGTGTACAGAGAGGTCAGAAGTCAAGTTCTTTTGCTTGCCAAACCAAGTGATGACCCCATAAACAGACAAGCAGGAAAAAGCCTCGCCGCAGAGGCTCAGGGGACGGGGGACCTTTTTATTGGAGGGGAATTTTGTGGTATTTGTCTGAGTTCAGAGTGACCAGTGCAAAGGAGGACGCGAATGTGCATTCTGGGACAGCATGCAAAATCCGGCGCAAAACAACATGCCTATTTCATTACACGATGAAGGGAGAAGCCACAATAAGGATGAAATGGACTGAAAGGAAAAGAAAAATATATGATTTAACTGGCAAGCCATAAAGGCAAAATCCTTCTCTGCAACGCATCTCTGGCAGGCAAGAGTTTTAAAGTACACTAACTTAAATGGAAGATGATAGTTGAAGTGCATGGAAGCGCCAGGTATCATGGAAACGGTCACAGTGGATGAATCATGCCGATCCTTGAAGCACGTATGCTTTGAAAAACAAAATTGACGTTGTTTGGGTTTATTTAGATTCTTTTCATCAGCAAGGGAGGTAGACCTGAAGAGGAGAAACAATTTAACTGCACTTGAACCTGTCAGAGGTTACATGTTTTTAAGAAAAGGCCAATGGTTCTCTGATTAGCTCAAATGGAAACAATAGGAACGCTGACATAATCTGACTAGCTCAAGTGGAAACCTTATGAAGACTGACATAATCTTGTTGTGAGTTGATTCACTCAACTTGACTCACAATGGTCAAATGTCACAACCACTAAATGAGACAACTGATTTTAAGCACCTGGAATCTCTAAAGTTACATGTTGACACTGATGACACGAGAGAGGGTCTTTGCTCGGTAGATCAGATCAAAATAATCGCTTGATATCTCTAACTGACCATATCTTACAAGTGAATCATTCCAGCTGCTTCCCATGAACTTTCTGAAAAGGAGTACACAAGGTTCAAAACGAACACCTGTCAAATGAAAAATGCAAGTAGAAATTGGCCAACAATTAGGTTTAAACGAGTCAAACTTTCAGAAAAATAGCCTGACCATTCACTAATGAAAGAAACGTGTGCAATTCAAAGATACACACAGGCCACCAACATGAAGATATGAGCATGGGAGGCGCTAGGGAGGGGCTAGCAGGTGCTTCAGCACCCCCAAGAAAGACCAAAGCATCCCCATAGCAAATTTTTTTCATTGCATTTTATTTTAAAGAGGAGTGGTTCCTTGTGCCAAGGGCTGTCCCCGACTAAAGGTTTTTCTAGTAGTCATTCATTTAGGCCATTAATCGTTTAGTCGCACGTTTATATTAAATTAATTAATATTATAATAGCCTACTAAACCATCCTTTAATAACCAATCTATATAGCTATAGGTGTGATATAGCACGTTCTGCGCTCAAGCTCGCGCATAAATCTTGCTGCAAAGCAATGATTATGAATGTGTTGGGGGTAAAGAACACATTTTAAACTATCTAACGTATTTAAACTATACTGCTTTCTGAGTCAGTGTCAGATGCAAAGATGAAGTTGCCAACGCTGACCAAAAAAAAAACAAAAACAAACAAACAAGAGATCGTGTGTGTGCCTCCTAGCTAATCAAGTTTATTGACTTGTACAAGCTCATCTCTATCTTTGTCCTGTCTCCAAGATTTGAAGACATATTTAGCAACTGTGGGGAATCTGGGGATGCCCGAAACTGCAGCTTGGCACATTTGGCTATCCTTCACAGAGAGCGAAGGCTGGTTTGAGACTTTAAATAGCAAATAAATATATCCTAATGCTTTTTCTTGTCATATTGCCATTGACTGAAATTCCGAAATGCTTGTTCAGTGAACATCTGCCTAATTTTTTTTTTTTTTTAAATCTTTGGGAACTGACTGATGTGCTTCTTTAATTTCATAAAAAAAAAATTGTATTTAAATTGTGCTGAGTCAAATAATCATCTAATGAAATTTTAAAAATCGAGTTGGTGTTTTCCTCATTTATTTTATTATTCGTATAACAAAATAAAACGTTTTTGCGTATATTTACAAGTAATTGCCCAGCTCCCCCTGTCAATGATCTAGCGCCCCCTCAGTACCTGCGTTCAAAATTCTCTGGCGCCGCCCCTGGATATGAGAAACAAAATCATGTCATTACATCTGTATTTAGCTTTGTCTACTTGTGATCAGATTGACAAAAATGAAAAAGGGCTAAATAATTTCATAAGAGTCATGGATTTTTTTTTTTTTAAATAAAAAACTATGCAAATGCAGTTTTATGGATACACACACAATAATAAAGATTATATGTGTATTATACAATAATATGTGTGTGTGTGTGTGTGTGTGTGTGTATATATATATATATATATATATATATATATATACACACACTCCCAGTCAAAAGTTTGGACACGGTAAGATTTTTAATGTTTTAAAAAGAAGTTTTGTCTGCTCACCAAGGCTGCATTTATTTAATTAAAAATACAGTAAAAACAGTAATATTGTGAAATATTATTACAATTTAAAATAACTGTTCTATTTGAAAATATTTTAAAATGTAATTTATTCTTGTGTTGGCACATGATCCTTCAGAAATCATTCTAATATGATGATCTGCTGCTCAAGAAACATTTATTGTGTACAATTGTACAAAATATTTGTGTACAATATTTCTTTTTTAGGATTCTTTGATGAATAGAAAGTTCAGAAGAACAGTGTTTATTTGAAATATAATCTTTTGTAACATAATAAATGTCTTTACTGTCACTTTTGATCGATTTAATGCATCCTTGCTGAAAAAAATAATTAATTTCTTTCATTTCTTTTCCAAAAAATAAATAAAATAAATAAATAAATAAACAAATAAAAATAAAAATTCTTACTGACCCCAAACTTTTGAACGGTAGTGTATAATGTTAGAAAAGCTTTGTATTTCAGATAAATGCTGTTCTTTTGAACTTTCTATTCATCAAAGAATCCTGAAAAATAAATATTGTACACAAATATTTTGTGCAACTGTACACAATAAATGTTTCTTGAGCAGCAGGTCAGCATATTAGAATGATTTCTGAAGGATCATGTGACACTGAAGACTGGAGTAATGATACTGAAAATTCAGCTTTGATCACAGGAATAAATTACATTTTAAAATATTTTCAAATAGAACACAGTTATTTCAAATTGTAATAATATTTCACAATATTACTGTTTTTACTGTATTTTTAATTAAATAAATGCAGCCTTGGTGAGCAGACAAAACTTCCTTTAAAAACATTAAAAATCTTACCGTGTAATAATACATTTAATACAATAATACATAATACATTTATATATTAAATATACAAATATTATTTATTTTCTTTGTCTATATAAATAATTATATATAATTTTTTAACAATTTTTATATATATATATATATATACACACACACACACACACACACACACACATATATATATATATATATATATATATATATACACATACATACATATAGCATATATAATATTTAAATTACTTAAAACAAACAAAAATAAAAAAAAAACTTCTGTCTCAAATAAACAGTGGACTTTCCCAAAAATCTTCTGCCGTGTGTGTGAGATTGTCATTAGTTTCAGTGTAGACCGAACCACAGCTATTTCCTCTCCGCACTCCCACACTCATCGTTTGAAATCACACACAGACACACTCCCACCAGACACTCATCTTCTGATCCTCAAGGTTACTCACATTCTCACACTCACTTTCTCTCATGAGATTAAAGGCTGTAGGATTCATAGACCATTAGACTTTTAAAAACAAAAATATTATTGTAGTGATTTTGTCTCTTTTATGCTTCCTCAATACTGTTTTAATTTTCCTACTAGTCTACTGAGTCTAGTAAAAACATCAATTCTGCCTTGGACCAAGAAACATATCCATGGTAGGTATCCAAGTCAGGGGAGGGGATTGTGGGGTTGACAGCAGACTGGAGGTAAGAGTTTCCTAAATTTGTGCAGATGAGAGTTGAAGGCTTTCATGAGGACAAGCTTGATCTAGCAGGTGATGAAACAATCCCATAGACCAGGGTTCCCTTAAATCCAGCCCTGGAGGGCCATTGTCCTGCACAGTTTAGTTCCAAAGCTAATCAAGATCTTCAGAGTAATTCCAGCTAGGTGAGTTTGATAAGGGTTTGAGTTAAACTCTGCAGGACAGATTTGAGAAACTCTGCCATAGACACTTGGAATTAAATTTTTTGACTCTGAACTCCAGCCATATCTGGGCACCACAAAATCATGGCAAGTCATGGAAAAGGATCATGCCATCTCCAATATCATGGCACAATGTCAACTTCAGACTGAGACTACCCACCTGGTACCTCTGAACTCAAGCGCTCAAGGAATCTCAACGCTCCGCGGCGCAAGTTCATGCCTGCTCCAAGCTGCCGTACAGATGGTTTTCCAATTCTTATCTTCAATTTCTTTGTCCTCCTTTACTTTTTCCCATCTCTAAAACCACAGGTTCACTCTAGGTCTGCTTAGTTCATTTCATTGCTCGCCGGTTGCTCCGGAAACCATCCGTCGGCATGGCAACGGCCTACACACGCAAAACTGGAAGTGACGGCGGCATGGGTCACCTCCCATTGGCTGAGGACAGAGAGGTGCAGCGTGGGATGCAAGGAGGGGGCTAATGTCATGTGCAGCTGGTTGGGCTGGATAACCCGTTTCCTTCTCCGAACGTGTCAGCGGAACACAAACTGAAAACAGGAAAGCACTTCCCAGAGCTCTCCCTGGACTTCATATCCGGGCATCCTGAGATTCGGCGTGCACAAAGAGTGCAGAGCGACGTCAAACATAAACAAACAATGGTTTCGTGGCGATAGCAGAAGAGATTGAGTATGGTTATCGTAACCTTCACACCTCCACCCGCGTTCATGGGGAGTAATTGGCCTCTTCATAATGCTACACTTCTAAAAGACACACTCATTCGAGTTTTTCCAGTGCTCTCCCGGGACGATGATGGAAGGCGGCTGACCTTTGCCAAGTTCTGACCTTTACTATTACCGACACTCTCCGTGGCTGTCATTAAGACTGCCAACTTAAGCTGGAAAGTCTTCCCCAGCGAAGCCTTGGAGAGCTGACATCTGTTTCTTCATAGACATTCTGGGATTTGATCACACCATTATTATGTCAGCAAAAGGTTATTGGTTTGAGTCTTAATTGTCCGTTCTAACTAAATGGAAGGACCTTAGAGCTGAGTACATGACCTTGTGCAGATTATGATTTGAGCGTTATTTCATCCAAGGGACTTATTTAAAAAAGTCTCTGGTGAAATGAACTGGAACAGTATAAACACATGACTCATTCAGGAAAACTCTCTTTAACTCTGGACTGAGCTGGGCAGCTTTCTCACTATGTCTTCAGAATGAGGCTCGGGGCCTTGATGCTGTCCAACCTGAGCAAAACGTCTCCATCAAAAACACTTTCCCTGCATCCAAAAATGCGTACCTGCCTGAGTAGTATTGATGAAACAATAGACAGAAAGTACTAGGTGACATTATGTACAGCACCTGTTGAGATTCTCTGCGTGCAACCAGCTGACGGATTTTGGTATCCCAGAATCTTGCAGGATCCATCAGATTCTAAAAAGAATAATTTAATGTGTAATACATTTTTCTGGCAAAGCAAGTTTTTGTTGACTGCATCTTAAATAAGGTGAACATTTTGAACTTGAATACACCTGATAAACTACTAGACACTACAGTGTGGTTGAGTTAGTAGCATTGACTGTTTTAGCTAGTTACACTCTTAGGGCCAGATTTACTAACAGCTTGCACCAGTGCAAACTCTCTCTTGGCATTAAAAAAACTACTGTCAGGATTTACTAAAGACACACAGTGAAAAAATAGCGCTAAAAAGGCATGGACACAGTTATTTTTGAGGCTGATCTTATTGCATATGCATTTGTAGTAGATTCCCTTTCAGACGTGAAATTTATGGGAGGAGAGCATTTAAAGGAATCATGCAAAGTGATTTACTAAGGTTTGCGCTAGTCAATTTACTGGTTTTTGCACCATTATTTACCACCCAAAATAGCATGTATTAATTTGCGCTGATCTTGGTAGATTGCGTTGGTCATTATGGAAATGATCCGACGGCCTCTGTGTTCTTTAACGTGCGCACTGTTAGTAAATCATGTGAATAACTTTCCACTCCCATCGGCAATTTTAAGGAATTGCGTTCTCAGGCTAATTGCCATGTTTAGTAAATCTGGCCCTAAGACTACTAAATACTTAAAAGTCTCAGAATGCAGCAGATATTTATTAAAGTTGCAATGAAACTCAAATAGTGACAGATCTTTTCTTCAATATTGTGATGTACATCCGATTGAAACAGATTATCGAAAATGAAGGTTTTATGTATTGGTTGTTGATTAGATTGATTAGTTGATGAATTAGATCTGAATGCAAGCCTCCAGTCAGTTGTAAGAAAGAGCAAGGGTTTAGGCAAACTAAATGATTGGGGAAATCAAGATTAAAAAAATGAAACTTGCACGGACAAATTGTTAACTGTAAGATCAATAACATGCATTTTGAAAACAGCGTGAATTTTAATTTCATGGCAACTATGTTGAACAAGCAAAAGCTTTCGTACCTTCTCCTCTGTGTTCACTCTCATTGCATTGCTCTGCTATGAGTCAGTGTCCCAAGTCACAGGAAATCGGACATGAAAGATTTGGCAGTAAGACATCAGAAATGGTGCCTATTCCGCTGCACAGCTAAACAACTCCACCACGCATTAGTGCAGTGCCAAAAGCCTTGACAGGACTGTGAATTGACCTCGTGCCTTGAACTCGCACCTGCAACGGCTCATGACGGACAGTGACGGGAATAACATACTCAATGGAAGATAATGGCACTTCTGGACCATTTCAGATTTAATGAGCCACAGATAAGACGGATTGTGATTTTATTGAACATGGAAAATTTACTTTATGATACGCTGAATTATTCAAAAGACAAACCTTTCCAGAAGGCCCAAGATGTAAGATGCTGTAAAGCAACAACAATTAGTTAATTTGTGCTTGTTGTCTTGTCTCTAATTTTAAAATTTTAGTAAGTATACAAAATAATCTGATATTTTTAAATATAAATAAAACACCATCACTCATATTTATAATCAAATGTATGAAATGTTTAAAATCTTACTTTAAAATCACCTAATCAAATTGGAAAAAGTGCCGTTTCATAAAATGATCTGAAACTTTTTATTACAGCTTATTTTTACATTGCTTTTGCCAAGTAGCATATGAACAGATTGCTGAATAATTACAGTAATGGTATGCACTGAAAAAAAAAGTGTGTTGGATTTACATGATTTAATCTTGTACATCAGTCCCACATGAATCAATTAAGTTAAACAAACATAATTTGTTAATGTAACTTCAACATCATGGAATGAAGTCATTTTTAATGACTCAATTAAGTAATCTCAAAGTGAATTTTATATGGCTCCCTAACTTGATTCAGGCATTCAGTTTCATATATCCATTCAAAAATTAAATGATCCTTCAGCTAAGCAAGTAGTAGGTACCATTATCCTGAACACGCAGGCAGTATCTGGACAAATACAGTGAGCGCATATTACTAATCATTTAAAGAATGAAATCATTTGGCAGTGCACATTCTTTACGTGTGAATTGAATGCGTCGTTATGTCATTATTTTAACATCTGCAGTTTCCTCTCTGATGGACAGATCAGTTTAATCACAACCATCATTACCACTGAGCCAAGAAGGAAGACATTTTTATTTTCCTGCCTGCTGGCCAATCGCAGTAGGATTGTTCAGAAATATTTATTACCGTTCTCTGTCAATGGGACGTCTCTCACTGCACCTTGTTCTGAGTGACAGTCCGTGAGGCGAGCAGTTGGTTAATGACATCATCGCTGTACCCCAGGGTGTCTCGGAGAACCTGGACCGTGTGCTGGCCGATCAGAGGGGGAGGCATCGGGTTGCTGGATTCAAAACTACTGAAGCGCACGGCAGGGCCTGTGTGGAAACAATAAATGAAGTAATGCTGTAATATCAGTGCTTAAATTGGCATATTGAATCAAGGCGCAATAAGACGTGTGCCCCTGAACCTCCCAAACACCTAATAAACATGATTACTAATGTTAAAAATCTTTTGTGTTAGTGCTATACATAATATATCATGTCACCTATGCCAGGGCTTTTCAAACTTTTTGATACTAAAAACCTCCAAATATACGCGACACAATAAATGAGGGGCTTTCACACCGAATAGTTCTAGGAACTCAGTTATAGGAACTATCCACTAGGACAGTTCCCTGAGAACTAATTTCTCCCCCAGGCCATGTTCCTGGTTGCATTCGCACCGGGAATAGGAACTCTGAAGTGGGTGACAGTGGCATCTTTAAGCACGGCATTTACAAACGCTAAAACTGGTGGATGGAGGATCCCGTGATCGGAGCTGTGTTTGTGTGTTGTGGGTTTCGTGATAACGGTGATGGAATGTAAACGCATAATATATGCAACTGAAAGAGCAAAAAGTGGGGCTAAGAGACGAAATCCATTAAATGCCGTTATCGCTGTTTTCCGTGTCCGTGAAGTAAATATGTTTACACGGCTTTTTAAAAATGCCGGGTGCCGGTGTTTGACATGCGTTTGACCAATCATTGTACGCTTACGTCACTGATAGTTCCTAAAGTGCTGGTTTAGACCATATTTTAAAGTAGAAGCTAATTTATTTCCCCCAAAAGAAGTTCCTAGAACTAAAATCGCTCCTAGTTCCTGTGGTGTGAACATGCCAAAATCTGAGGTCTTCAGCCTATAGTTCTAGAAAGGTTCTTCCGGTGCGAAAGCCCCTATGGACACCACTGTTCAAAAGTTTGGGGCTCTGCAAGATTTTTTAACATTTTTGAAAGATGTTTCTTATGCTCAGAAAGGCTGCTTTTATTTGAGTACAGTAAAACTGTAAAATATAATTACAATTTAAAATAGCTCTTTTCCATTTTACTATATTTTAAAATGTAATTTATTCCTGTGATCAAAGCTGAATTTTAAGCATCATTACTCCAGTCTTCAGTGTCACATGATCCTTCAGAAATCATTCTAATATGCTGATTTGCTGAAAATTCATCAATATTGAAAATGTATTCATTATATTATTATTATATTTCTGATACAAAACTGTATGAAGATTTGATTTTTGTTTCTTTAAACTCTTTCAACTAGGAATTTCAACTGAATAAATGTGTTACAGTTAATCTCCTCATTTTTTTATTAGTTTAAATCATATAAAATTTGTTAAAAATGGCATATCATTTATTTTATTTACATAGTTGAATTATATATTTGGTTTAGCCCCTGTAAAACAGTATGATCGTCAGAACGCAGAACATTTACAATGAATTTTAAACAAAGACAACTAAGTGTAGGAGGGGCCTTTGAAGAAATGGCTAAAAGCTTTCATTCTTTTCTGTTCCATTTACTCATATACATAAAACCTGTAGGAAAGTCCATAAAGCAAATGACTTACAATCATTGTGGAATATAAACACAGCCTGCATATCCAAATGTGGCATTTACAGAAAGATGATGTCAAAATGGATGAGTAGGTCATCTGGTTGAGTCACTTCCTGAAACTTCAGATATTGCTATCATTAGACAGTATTAGCATATCCTTCCCTTTTCTGACTTCTTTTTTCTTATGCAACTCCCGTTAATTTCACTGAAACTAATTGTTTTTCCTCCCCCACGATTCTACGACAATTTAACCAACGCTCATTCCATGAAAAAAGGAAAGAGACATTGACATTCATACATTGTTTTATGCAATAAGGGACATACACCTACATACTTCACACGTTTCTTCCTCATTGCTTTGAACGAGTAGCGTCTCCTACGCAGCTACAGGTCACATTCCCCACGAGTGCCGAAGCCAAACGCATCCCATAAATGTGTCTTGATTGCTTAACCTCCAACATCCAGAGCTTTTTCAAATGTTTTCAAGGGCCCTAACACAAAAGACATGCGGTTTTAGAGATGGTGCGTGTCGAACAGAGGCGAGGCCTGACGTTTGTTTTTAATAGCACTACGGAAAATCTCGTTCTTCAAATGGACTGGAGAAAGACATGCAACAGATGACAGACGGCATGGATAACTTGGGCTACAGAAGCCTAAGTGGCGGCACAAAATCACTTTCTTTTTAGTTAGAGTTTGTCTCTAGTCAGGCTATATACAGTACACAACCATTTCCATATGTTCTCGGTGTACTTCAGATGTGACAAAGATGAGCATGAGACAGCCTGATGTTTAAAAGTGTCATTTCTGGAGTGTCAGCCATAAATATATTTAGCCTAATATGCTGAAGACGCACTTAAAACTTTATTAATGTCATTTTATGTGGATAACAAAATATAAAAGTGTCATCTGCAAATAAATGATGCGTGATCTAACTTCACTTTCTGAGTCAGTTTTGCAATTACTTTTAATCAACTGTTTTAGTGGATGTATGAAGTCAGATCTCCGCAAGTTCACACAGATGTCCTAAGCAGAGGAACTACCAAGTATCCAAATATTTTTGTCTTAATTTTCAACAGTATATCTTTTGTTTTACAATTTAAAAGGCAATTAACGTCATTCTGTTTAACTTTTGCTTGAAAAGTGTGCTTGTGCTTTTTTTGGAAACTCATTTTTTTTTTTATTCCAAAATGTATTATTTTATTACTCCAAATACTTTTTGGGCCACCATTTATTGTTTTAAAAAGGCTTGGTTATCAAATGCCACAATATTTTTCTGTAAATACATTAACATATTTCACATTCTCAGAAAAATCTTAAAATAATAATTAATAAAGAAGTTCTTTTGGAGAATTAATAGTTGGCAAAAACAAGACAAATGAAAGTATAGAGTTACAAAATTAATGTGGATGACTTATTTGGTCTTGAAAGAATTTAATGAGAAACGGATAATGGTTGAAATTAAATGAGATTACTGTTTCTCAGGAGGAGGAGACTATGAAAAAAATCTCAATTTGTTCTCAATTTAAAGAGGCTATATGAAGAATTCAGAAACCCTAGTTATTAGTGACACCGGTGGCCGTTAAGTGACCTGCAGCGACAACTATTGCTTGTGCTCACACTCGTGCACATGTAACATATGCGAGACTGAACGTGATTCAAGGTACTGATATACACATGGTGAAGTTCTTGTTAGTTCTTTGCTTAGAAGTACAAAGAAGTTGGAAATACCTTTGCACTGTTATACTGTCAATGAACATCCTGACATTTCTCTTTAAAATTTCTGGTTTTAAACTTCTAATTCATGACTGGTGTTTTGTTTTGCTCTATCTTCTACGCTTCCACGTCCATCATTACGTCATGAGTCGGGTCAAAGGTCACTCACTGTAAATCGATGCGTACGGCCATCGGTTGAAAGCTAGTTATTTTAGTTTTTAAAGTTTTAAATATGGATATTTTTATGGATATCGCTTTGCTTCACTTCAGAACCCCCTGGAGCCATGTGGATTATTTTTGTATTGGATAGTTGTCCTTTTTTTGGGCTTCAAACCTCATCCTCTATTTATTGCCATTATAAAGCTTGGAAGAGCCAGGAGATTATTTAATATAACTCAAATTGTGTTTGTCTGAAAGAAGAAAATCATATACACCTAGGATGGCTTGAGGGTGAGTAAATCATGGGGTAATTTTCATTTTTGGGTGAACTAACCCTTTAAGAAAGCATCTGATCATAGCGATGTGGATATGTTTGCACCATGCCGGAGACGCTGATTCGAGTCCCGCTCGGAGTGGGGCGAGTAGGACCAGGGGGGTTACATTTAGAATAGCTCTTTCAGCTATTTTTATCCTGAACATTGTATAAGCATTAAATTCATGTGTCACTGAACGGAAGAGAGGCTCTCGGGAGCGAGTGTAAAAGTCACAACCTTTTGATTTTCCTGGCAAAAACGATGCGAGTCCTTCACATAAAAATCAGTCTATACAGGCTTTCATAGACAACCTAGGAAGTCGGGGAAGGTCTCGTTTTTTAAGTTAAGTTTTGTTACACGCTGCTCACACATTGGCAATAAAAAAAGTGATTAATACATGAAAATTCTTACATACAGCCCCTTTAATCTCATTCCTATCAAGAAGAAACATTTGTTACAGACTAAGATCTAATTCGTCTATTCTTTGACATGCAGTGGCTTCTGTTGGTAATGGATAATATAACAAAGCAGACAAGTATTGGTGATAAGACATTTTACATTAAGATAAGAAATTCTAGACAGAAATTCGTAGAGAAAACTCCGCACAGGAAATGCGCCATCATGAAGATGAGAGTCAAACGGCCATTTAAATAAAAGAAACATCCAAAAAAGGAGGGAACAACAGATCGCAAACACGATTGTGTGCGTGTGTGTGGTTTCGCAGCCTCAGCAGTTAGAAGCAATGCCTTAACCACATCCTCTTTCTCCCCCTCCCTTGCTTCTGATCGACTGGCCGCAGGCTCATAATTGCCTCTTGCTCCCACATCTGCTTCTCCTCAGCCATTACCGTGGCGAACGAGAGAGCGGGACGCTCTTCTCCTCCGCAGGCATGGTCTAAGGTTTTCCTCTCACTCTACCGCAACAAAGCCCACTGTGTTCTTTCCTCCAATTCTGAACTTGATCCATTCACTCACTACTCCTGCTCTCCACTGAACACTTCAAAGGTCTGCCCGGATGACTAGACACACGCTGGTCCTAACCTACAAAAAACTTAGGGCTGAATTCGACTGTGACACAACTGTGAATGGTATTTCAGTGCAAAACCCTGTCACTAATCACCCACAACTACAAGGAAATCTCGGTTATTCAGACAAATTCTTTAATTCAGTGATTCAGCATTAAATTAGATTACATTAATAATGAAGTGACACCTATGGATTGTAACAGGGTTTCCTTTCAAATCATGAGTGTGAATTTAATTGAATTGGCCACGCCACAAGTTAAATTGGGATTGGAAGAGAAAGGAATTCACTGAAAGGAATTCAACACAGGTAACGCATTCTGGGAAATAATGTGTTCTATCCACATCACTGTTCACATTTTGAAGCCCAAAAATAATGCATCCATCCATAAAAAAAAGTAATCCATACGACTCCAAGGAGGTAATATAGGCCTTCTGAAGCGAAGCGATGCATTTTTGTAAGAAAAATATCCATATTTAAAACTTTATAAATTCAAATAACTAGCTTCCAGCGGACGACCGTACTCCCCCTGGAGTTAAGGATATTTTTAAATATATCTCTGATTGTCTTCGTCTGAAAGAAGATATACAGTTATATACACCTATAGTCATATACACCTAGGATGGCTTGAGTAAATCATGGGATAATTTTCATTTTTAGGTGAACTAACCCTTTAAAATAACCATTTTTTTCTTAGTGTGAAGAATATTTCTAAAAATCTAAAGAACCTTTTTCCACTATAAAGAAACTTTTGCTCAATGGATAGGTTAAAGGTTAAAGGTTCTTCATGGAACCATAGTTGCCAATGAAAAACCTTTATTTTTAAGAGTGTAAACAGGCAGAGTTCTTTATTTCTGAATACTCCATCCTTAATCTGTAAAGCATGTAAACATCATGACACATGTTTGGGCTGGAACAGCTTAAAATAAGATACTTGTGAACATCGGTACACAGTTCAGAGAGATCTTAGACAGTTCAGATTCTCTTGGGGAGACTGGACTGAAAGATTACGGTAAACCACACTGACATGCTAAATATACAATTGTATTGCTGAGCTAAATTGCTTCTGACGTTTTCCAAGAGATATGCATGCATGCATCCTGTGGGCCTCTGATTACATGTAAATATCATCATCCAACCATAAAGGGCATTTTCCTTCCTGATTGAAAAAAGATTGAACTTCGTTTTCCGGCATTTCCATGAAGATTCCCCCACGGTAGTGGAAAATATTCTTGCCATACAGCAATTATCAGTGACAATCGGATTGTGTCGTGGTCACCTCATTTCCATTCCCTCACAGATAACAGTTTCCTTGCTTCAAGAAAAACAAACCTGTTAAAACTAGATAGTTCTGTCCGGTTCAGATTAGTTACAGCAATCTATATCTAATCTACACCACTTTATCTGACATATGAACGGAAATGTATAACACAGCTAGTTCCGGCTGTAAAATCTGATGGGATGAGTCACATTTGAAGCGGGAATGCACACACCTGTGACCGCACATATCAAATGAGTTCTAAATTAATGTGGCAAGTTGCTTAGCAACTGTAAACATGCTAATGACCTTGGTGGGCAAACTGTTCATCAGTTTAGCTTACAAAGTTTAGTGTCCCCCTTATCTTCTTTATGAAATAGTCAATATATATATATATATATATATATATATATATATATATATATATATATATATATATATATATATATGTTTTTAAAAGAAGTTTCGTCTGTTCACCAAGGCTGCATTTATTTAATTAAAAATACAGTAATATTGTGAAATATTATTACAATTTTCTGTTTGAATATATTTTATAAAGTAATTTATTCCTGTGATCAAAGCTGAATTTTCAGCATCATTACTTCAGTCTTCAGTGTCACATGATCCTTCAGAAATCATTCTAATATGATGATTTGCTGCTCAAGAAACATTTATGATTATTATCAATGTTGAAAACAGTCCTTGATGAATAGAAAGTTAAAAAAAACGGCATTTATCTGAAATACAAAGCTTTTGTTACATTATAAACTACCGTTCAAAAGTTTGTTTTTTTTTTATTAATTTTTATTTTTTTGAAAAGAAATTAAAGAAATTAATACTTTTATTCAGCAAGGATGCATTAAATCGATCAAAAGTGACAGTAAAGACATTTATAATGTTACAAAAGATTATATTTCAAATAAATACTGTTCTTTTGAACTTTCTATTCATCAAAGAATCCTGAAAAACGAAAATATTGTACACAAATATTTTGTGCAATTGTACACAATAAATGTTTCTTGAGCAGCAGATCATCATATTAGAATGATTTCTGAAGGATCATGTGACACTGAAGACTGGAGTAATGATGCTGAAAATTCAGCTTTGATCACAGGAATAAATTACTTTATAAAATATATTCAAACAGAAAATTGTAATAATATTTCACAATATTACTGTTTTTACTGTATTTTTAATTAAATAAACTCAGCCTTGGTGAGCAGACGAAACTTCTTTTAAAAACATTAAAAATAAGAAAAAAGACAAAAAACAGACAACCTTGGCTGTTGCTCATCAATGGTATTTGCTTCTGTTGAAGCCGTAGCCTGCATTATTTCAACTTAGTTTTAAAATAATCATGTTTATCAGTGGAATTCGTGGTGAAAAACTACATTCCACCAATCATAGTGTAGAAACAAGCAAAACGCGCCAAAATAGCTCTTTAGCTCCGCCCACTCATATGACGAAATTGAGTGGGCCTCTCAAAATACTTCAATATTTGAATATATATACATATTTTGCAAAAAACTAAAAACATAAACATTTTTAAATGAGTATTTTTATATTTCTATATATCTGTTTTAATTTGATTATGCTATTTGCAATGCTTAATGGGATTGTAGTTCTTTCTATCACTAAAGCAGTTAAGTACATACGTTTGTACTTTTGTCCGATTTTCAAATACCTTTTTGCTTCAGATAAAAGTTTGTAATGTTATTCACCTCAAGCTGATTGGTTTGGTTCATGGCTTAAAATGCTATAACAAAGACGTTTTTGAAATCCCTATGGAAGAAATAAATGGAAAAATACTTCTGGAACCAACACGCTGAAAAAGCAGGGCTTAACTGCTTTTCAGGATTTTTACTGCTGACCCAATTGGACCGTTTCAGATTTTTCCTTGATTTGAGATTTTCAGGTAGGTCTAACAATAATATTCAGATAGGAAATATACAGAAATTGAATAAAGTAAATCACTAAATCAAAGTTTCTAAAACCACCTTAGCAAGTGCCTAACACTTTTCAGAAAATACAAATAAATTGGAAATTTTTCCTCTCAGTGCTGAGACATGACTGTGGGAGACACGAGAGCATCAGTGCGGTCAGACACATTTACAGCAGTCCAATTAATTTCAAATGTGTTCAGCGGGATTCAGGTTTGTGTTGACTTTCCGTATGTAGTGTGTATATGAAGAGCATCTCTAGTTCTGCATGGTTGACAAAGCAGAGGAAAAGAAGGAAAGAGAAGAAAGAGAATTTCCCAGTGGAGATCCACAGCGCTGAGTGAAGTGAAGAGAAACAGGTCTTAACCGCAGTGGGGACTTGAGAAAGAGTACATATCATTTATCCTGAGTATTGTAAAAGAGTGATGGGATTTCTACAGGCAAAACTGTTACACATAAACAATTCTCTAAGTGTACTTGCTTTACCACAGTTTCAATGTAAATATGCTCATTGGCGTTGTTAGTGTGTAATGTTGCTGTTTGAGCATAAACAACATCTGCAAAGTTATCATGCTCAAAGTTCAATGCAAAGGGAGATATTTTATTTTAAAGAATTCTCTGTTCAAGGACTACAACGAGCTTCTTCCTTGGTTAGTGACATCACTAACCCTAAAATTTACATAAACCCTGCCCCTGAGAACACGCAACAAAGGGGGTGAGGCCATGTTGGGCTGCTTTAGAGAAGAGGAAGAGTTGTTGTAGTAGAGTGTTGTTGTCATGCTGTTTTACGCTGGACTGCTTCACAAACGAGGGTCAATTCAGCGCTGGATTTGCACAAAAGATTAACATGATGGCATATGCTAGTCTATGAGTTGAATCAACTCCACAGCAACTACATAAATTTATCCACTATCCATTCAGAAACGTCCAGTTTCATTCTAAAAGTTGTAACTTCTTCCTGAGTCTCTCCATCAGTGTCGACTCCGGTTTGAACAATGTAAGGCTGAACACTGTTACTGACAATCCTCATTTTGGCTGCGTGAGATTCTCCAGCTTTGTTGTTGTTGAGCAACCGAAGCGTGAGCTGTTAAAGCTCCGCCCTCTTCTGGAAAGGGGGCTGGGAGCAGCTAATTTGCATTTAAAGGGACACACACACAAACAGCGTGTTTTTGCTCACACCCAAATAGGGGCAAATTTTGACAAGTTATAATAAATGATCTGTGGAGTATTTTGAGCCGAAACTTCGCAGACATATTCTGGGGACAACAGAGAATTATATTACATCTTGTGAAAATGGGCATTATGGGTCTCCTGTAAACATGAGGGAAGAACAAAACACTAAACGTGGTTAAATTGGTAATATGTAATTTGTAATCTGACAAAATTATTTGGTTAAAAAAAAAAAGAGGCAAACTACAGCTACAGATTTTATTTTACTTTGCAAATATTTCTCTCTTGTTTTTGCATCTGTTCATAATTTCTTTGTATGACAGCCTGGCCAAAAATGATGACCACACAATTCGTTATGTTTCATTGTGTTATCACAAATAAAACAGTTGACTCCAAGCTCAACTATGCAATATGCTTACAAAATCTTTAACACATTTTTAATAATATTTGAATAAGGGGTGTCAATTTACCTAGGCCAGACATCACTTTTGGCCACTATTGTGTGTGTGTGTGTGTGTGTGTGTGTGTGTGTGTGTTTTGAGACATATCAGGACACAAATTTGTATAATGACATGGGTATGACATAGGTATTACAAGGAGAGGGTGACTTATGAGGACATTACCTCATGTCCCCATTTTTCAAAAGGCTTATAAATCATACAGAATGAGTTTTTGTGAGAAAGTAAAACTGTGCACAGTTTCCTGTGATGGGTAGATTTAGGGGTAGTGGTAGTGTAAGGGGATAGAAAATACGGTTTGTACAGTATAAAAACCATTACGCCTATGGAATGTCCACACAGTTCACAAAAACAAACGTGTGTGTGTGCGTACACCAGTCACATGCATGTTTTCCATCACTCTTCAACATTTTTAACTGTTTCTCTTAGCCATGGAAACTAAAGACAATGTAAATGTTTCTGTGCATGAATATTTAATGAGGTAAACACTGAGGAAGTTTATGACTGGTTGACAGCTGCTAAACAGCTCACATTAACATTCTAGCACTGAATTAATTTCACTATGAAACTGCATACTGTCTAAGTAGGTACTACATATGATAAGACATTTCTTTGCTACTATTAAAAAAAGTATGAATGTGTGCAGTATGTTGTAATCTTGGCAGAAAAAAAGTAGCTCATTTGGGTGCTTTTTGTTTTATGAATATTATAAATTTAGACATTTCATATTCTGTTTTTCATCTACTATATAGGAAAGTAGGGACATTCAGATGCCGGGACACTGTTTAGCTTTGACATGACAATTCAGGTCTATTCTGGGAGTAGGGTTTCATGTTAAACCCCTCTTAATTGTTTGAATCGTTTCTAAGATCTGAACCATCGATTTTATCATTCACAACTCAAACACGCACACTCTAAGTGACCTGTAAACAATCCAATACATCCAAATGTTTATTTATGAAAATCATCTCTCATGTTGAAACATCCACATTTATCTCTCTTCCTGTGCTCTGTTTCTAGTTTGAAATGAAGAGAGGGAGAGGAAGACAGAAAAGGAGTGGGTGAGATTCAGCGTGAATTCTCATGCGTCCCAGAACGGCAGGCTCGAGCTGTCAAGCGGAGATGAACATCTTCATCTCCGGTGCTTTGAGCCCACGCAACAAGTAGCACCTCACAGTCCTTTTATTAAACCTTTCAGCTTCTTTTTAACTACTCACTGCATCTTTAATGGGCGAGGGAGAGAGATGACGACTGAAGAAAAAAAAAAAAAAAAAAAAAAAACAGAAGCAGCGTCGCATAAAAGAGTAGAATGTGAAACATACATAAGAGTGGGAAACCTCATTATATTATGGCATGAGGAAAAAGAGCAAGGAATTCAGACTAGCTGGCAAGTACTACTTAAATATGAATAAAATAATGTACAAGAGGTGCTGCCTTTGTACACTGAGACAGCAAAGAGATGGAGAAGTTAGAAGCTGATCAACTTATTCAAGATCCCTGGAAACTGTGAGTCACATTTTAAAAGGCAGAAATAAACTTCTATTCATTCTGGCTGGGTTTGAATGCAACGACCAAATAAGAGAATAAGGCCAATCAAACTGTGGTAAAATCATTCATAAAACATTATGAGCCCCATCACTGTCCAAGTCCACGTCCAGAGAAACCCAATGAGCCAAAACTCATTTCCGACATAAAACTATAAAAGTGACAGAAGAAGACATAGTCTAAGCCCTTTTTCAGGTTCAAGACAAGTTAAGCTCCATCTACAGCATTTGTTGCTTAATGTCCATAACATTTTGTCCCCAATGTATCCTTAAAAACACGAAACAAAACAAAACAAAACAAAACAAAACAAAAAAACAGTGGTGTCTATGAGGCCAACAAAAATGTGAAGCTCGTTTTTAAAGCACAAAAAAGTAAAGTCTTGTGGCTATATCTTTGAAACCGTGTATATGGGTCAATGAAGTGATGCCCATTTTTATTTCAAAAATACGTAAATATTGTCTGTATTGATATTCATTTTGATATTATTTGGGGGACATAAAGTAAAAAATGTCATTGAGAACTGTCCATAATTAAGAATATATTCTGACTTTTTTCCTCACAATTCTGCCTTTTTTCTCGCAATTGCGAGTTATAAAGTCAGAATTGTGAGATATAAAAAAAATAATTCTGAGAAATAAGTCAGTCTTTTTTCCCCTCATCTCATAATTGCAAAAAAAAAAAAAAAGTCAGAATTGCAAGAAAAAGTCACAAAAATCAAATCGCAGTTATCTTTTAAATTGTTTTATTCCGTGGCAGAAACAAGCTTCCATTTTAAACAGTCTGTGTAAAGACACCTAAAAGCTATATCAGAAGCACTTATGTGCCATCTTTGCAGTGTAAATTTGGCATATTTTAATGTTTTCTCTGAAAACTGACATTATGCCACAAATTCTCTTGATGTGAGCATTCCTTTAATGCCGGAAAATATTCAGTAAAAGTGTTAGATCATCTCGACCCATGAAACCTTGTGGAACAACTTAGAGAAAGCTAAACTACATAAAAGTAAGATTATGTGTATCCTCAAACCTGTGAGACCTTGCCACACGACAAACAAACTCCCTACGAGAAGTGGAAGGTGACCTAAATGCTCCAAAAATCAAAACAGCCTGAGGGAAAACTAAGCTTCGTAAAAACAAATGCCAAGGCATATGATTTAGGAGCAGTCCCTGCTGCATCATAGATGTTTGTAGTGCATACTTCACTAAGTCTACAGGGGGAATTACAGCAATATCAGCGCTAACAACCCAAGAAAGCTGGCTCAGGTTGACGTCAAAGCAGCTCTGTGTTGCAAAGGGATCTGACGGACTGTGAACATAAACGCTCTCATTCACACAAACTCAGACCCCAGAGACATCTGAAACATATCTTTGATGTGAAAAGGATCATCTGCAGCTTTATTGATCTACAAGTCATCTTGTCAGGAATCCTTCATGTCTGAAACAGTGTTTCCCTCCTGAATTCTTTCTGAAGAGTAAGTTTGTGTGTTCTAGCTGTGTGAAAGGGCCACGAATGTACATAAATCTACACTAAAAGCAAGAAACGATTGCTTTCATCTTTAATAAACGAATAATGAATTATCTTATGAATATTTATGCCAGTGTGGGTATATGGAAAGTTTTGAAGCATAAAGGGCGGGATTTGATTTTGTCCATGGGGCATTGATCGGATGTTTGAATGGTTGTGGTTTGCTATTGGTCGATATAATGTGAGTGACAGGTTGCCCCGCCCTCGGGCAGGTAAACACATTGTAAACTGGGTAATGTCTTCAACTAGCATCAAACAGGAAAAAATGGCTCATAAAGAATTGCAATGTTACAGCAAACGCTGAATAGCTGATTAGAACATGCAGCACAACTGGTTCCACTTTATTTCAATAGTCCACTTTAGACATTTAAGTAACTTTGCAACAACATGTCAACTAACTCTCAATAATTTGCATATATGTCAACTAAGTCTGTTAGTATAATAAGTTGACATGTACTTGAAAAGTTACTTACAGTCAGTAGAATGTCTGTTGTGGAACCAGCACAATGACAAGCAGGACTCCTTTTTGAGACTTTCTGGGTAAAAAACTTCACCTGTCAATTCATATGACATTTCAACGTTGACCAGAGGAGACCGCTGAGGGAGTTTGGGAATCTTACGTCAGAGGAGATGCACTTTGCCTACGGCCTTTCTCACCATCTCATGTCTGTACCTTCTCATTCATAAAATTTCCCTCAGGACTACATTCCTACATCCTGCCCAGCTCCAAGATGGAGGATGGGGAAACTGAAATATGTTGTATATGTTTCAATAAGGTTATAGGTGACAGCCACCAGGCTTGACAAATCACCTGTGGCCTGTTGCACAAAGCTGGTTTCAGTTTCTACCCAGGTAAGTTCAAGATTGGTTTGAGCAAACTCTGGTTTTTCGGGCACATGAAGGTGGATTGGTTTTTAGTGGGGTTCATTGCTATGGAAACTTGAGATTTGAATCCGTAGTGGAAGGAAGTAGTGCTGCACAAAAGAGGTTTTTAAAGACACTTCGTTGTTATTTCTTATTTATTTACACACTCGTGCCGTCGATCTGTTGTATAAACGCAATATCACACTAGTAGCCGTGCAATATGGCTGTATATCAGCACGCTGTGATTACCTACGGCTAACCTGCTCCGGAACAGGTTTTATTCTGGGTTAGAGATCACAAACCAAAACTAGACCAATCAGCTGTGAGTAAAGTGACATGTATCTGATGCAATAAAGCCACTTCCCTTGTATCTCTCGCTCCAAATTAAATCAGTTTATAGTGAAAACATTTTAGAGACAAAATTGCTCATCTTTTGCTGCTAATTATATTAATTGACAATATTAAACTTTGTACATGCATAATATATAAATAAATATAATGCATGCATAATATATAAAGTTTTTAAACAGATTAAGCTTACATGTATACTCTTCGGAAGAGACATGAATTGCGCGGCTCTCTCGCGAGAAGTGAATCAAACTGACGTTCTCCTTGTTCCGTGTGATTGGCTGTTTGCCGCACGTGTCACACTTTCAGGTGCACGCACATTGCAAACTCTGGATTAAACCTGAGTTGACAGAGAAAGTTTATGCCGAGCGTTGTGCAACAGTTGATCCTGATCTACACCAGGTTGGATTTATCTGGATTTGACAACTCCAAACCTACTCTGAAACTCAGAGTTTGTTCAACTAGCTTCATGCAACAGGCCACTGAAGTTCACATCAGTTCAAACCAAACTAACCAACCTCACTTCACAAGATGAGAACGGCTATGTGGAAATTACTGTAGGGCACTTCAATGTCTATAGTATTGCTCTAACACCCAACATATTTAAAAAAGAGTTGATACCTTAATGTGTTTATTTCGGAAGATCTGAATTTATTCTTTAACTAATTAATCACTTTAATTTGTGTGTCCATTTACAGTATTTAGTACATTTATTTTAATGAAGCCTGTTTTTAAATGACAATGATTTTTTTTATGAAAAAGGAGAAATGTTAGTATTGACTGGTGTTGATGAATTTTAGATGAATAAACAAAGCAACAGTTTAAATCTACACTCAAAAGTAATTCATGGGACCTGTTACCACAACTTAAATAAATGCATGATTGCAAGTTACAAATTCTAATTTAATGTTTTGGATTTCTAGTTCCCAGTATGCTTTGCATAGGACTGGATAAGGAGAATAAATGTTTAAATTAAGTGTTATTTTGTGTTTTTTAGTGAAGGGAAAGACCTGTTAGTGTTTAATGCTGTTATGCTTGACATTTAAAAGAGTTTCTGTAATGTTGAAGTTTTTGTGGTTAGCATTGTGCTGAAGAGTAGATACATGAAAGTAAACACTACATTGACTCTATAAACAATGACTGTGTAACGTGCGTGCTCAGGAAGATGAGGACGAAGACAAATGAAGCTCAAACACTTTAATACTCCAAACAGGAATCAGAACAGGCATCAGGGTAACACACACATGACTAGTACGAGACCAGAAAAAGAACAACAGACAGGCAGGAACTTAAGTAGTGCTGATGATGAGGTGAACTCATAATGACGGTGACCATGGAGATGGAAGACAGGCGGGAACACAAACAAAGGAACATGTGAGACATGAAAACCAAACTGAAAGACCATGCAAACTGAAACTAAAGTGACAGACTGTGCTAATGCCAGTGACAATATCTTACTTGTTTATTAAATATATGCTATATAAGTTATGTTAGCATGTGCTATATATGATAGCTGTTGATTTGAACTGAAATAGATAAGATTAATTGCTTCCAGGGCTGCAAGGTAGTTGGAGTGGCTTAAATTTTTTGAGTAATCAGCTTAAAAATGTGTGTTTATGCTACAAATTATTAAGTTCCTCTAACTCAATGTAGCTTGTTGGTGGAACGTAAATTCACTCAAAGTTGTCATAACTATTGTATATAAGGAATAATATACAGACAGATGGTCATTCTTGCTAAACAAACACTGACAGGGTGATTGTCTAACCCTGAAGAGGTTTATTTTGTGATTAATGAATGACTGACTGTATATTATTGACACTTATAATACAACTATTTGCCAAATAAATAAATGGAATATTGATTTGATCTGAAATTATTTTAGATGAAAAAGGCAGAGTGATATGAGACACGAAACAAGCAATGATACGCAGGAAATAGGTTGTGTGGAACAATTACTTAGCTGAGCAGTCATTGAGATAAAAATAAATAATAAAAAAGAAGAAAAAAATTGACCGCAGAATGCCAAAAGTGATCAATCAGAATCAAGTATTGTGAGCCTTGTATAATTTTTATATGCATATTACATATTGTGGATGGATAGATGGATGGACAGAACAAAAAAGACTGACAGACAGAGCAAAAAGGACAGGCAGAAAGACAGATAGATAGATAGATAGATAGATAGATAGATAGATAGATAGATAGATAGATAAATAACCATTGAGTTATAATTCATTACTTTTAAATGCACAGAAACTAAAGCAGTGCCACTGCAAGCACACACAGACTCTTCACACTTCAGAAAGTTTAGATAGCGTTCAGAGCTGGTGTTCTCTGGGTTTGGCAGCTAAAGAGCACATAATGTGCATCAGCGTTTATGTGTTCTTGAAGAATACATGGACAATAACAAAATGTTCTAGAAGACAGTAAAAATCAATGTGTTATTGTGGAACACATCAAACCCGCTAACGTCAGGAAAAGAACGATTCACAGCAGCGAGGAACTCTATGGGGTAGGCTGATTCACTGAACCGCTCTATAAAAATACACGCCAAGAACTATAGTAGCAATTACTCTGATAATAGAATTACAGATGGTTAACTTTAATTGGTCATGAATCCTAACCATTATTTGTATTATTTTCTTACTTTTACCATAGCTAAAGCGGTGAAGACTTTTAAAATCAAAATAGTTGTTCATTTTTTGGACATTATTTACTCATATATGTCAGTCCAAACCCATTTGCTGTTTATTATTTTGTGGAAAACTTTGTTACACAGCTCTTGCCATAACAATAAAAGCCTGTTCACTCAAAGAATGATAATTACAACGATAACTATGAACATAAAGCTTGACAAATTATTGTAACTCTGAGAAAAGTGGAAGTTTAAGATATTGTACACGTCCAACAAAGACAGAATCTATCTATCACTCATCCACATTCCAAAACAGTGTGTAGATGCCAGTAATGGCAAAACGGCCATTTCCTCACTTAAAGTATGACTTCAGAAGACCTATATATATATATATAAGACCTATATATATATATATATATATATATATATATATATATATATATATATATATATATATATATATATATATATATATAACGCTGTGATTACCTACAGCACTCGGCCTGCGACCTCGTGCCTACGGACAAATCACAGTGTGCTGATATACAGCCATATCGCACGGCTACGAGTGTGATATTGCGTTTATACAACAGTTCGACGGCACAAGTGTGTAAATAAATAAGAAATAACAACGGAGGGTCTTTAAAAACCTCTTTTGTGCTGAACTACTTCCTTCCGCCATGGAACCTCAAGTTGACAGTTTGACCAAGCCTCCGTTACTAATTCTAAAATGTCACTTTAGAACTAGTAACGAAGGAACGTTGAGTCCCTTCATTAAAACTCAGTGTGTTTTGTACGGTATTATTGAGAGAGTGTGTGTGTGTGAGAGAGAGGGAGATCGCCTGAGCGAGTACCTGTGTCTGAAATAACTTTCATTCTTATATATATATATCCATTATAAAAGTCCGTTTGAACGTCTGCTGAGTAAAGCGATCTTTGTATTTGTCCTTTTTTTACAGCTAAGGGAATAGGCCCTTTTCACAATGACGTCAGTTAACTTCCGCCTATCCACAAAGCAGTGGATCTGTTGTTCCGTCTTACCTTCGCGCCGGCGACTTCTCGGGAAAATGCTTTAATAACTTTAAATGCGAACTGTTTATGTCAAGGATTTACACGATCGGGTTCTTTTGGTAACATTATTTATTATTTCCTTTCTGTAACTGCCTTGCTTAGGGTTTCCGCGAGCAGAAACTTTAGCAATGTTGTGTCCTTGAATTGCTGTCAGAGTCACGACGATTTTGTCCACACAAATCTGTTAGCCTATTTGGAATATTAAGAATATTGTCTTTAAAAACAAATCTTTATTTTTAGAAATTGGTAGGCTATGATAACGGTATTGTTCTTGTGAGATTTATATACGAGTAATGGACATCTGAAAGTAGCACATCCACATATAATACTCCGAAGAATTAATGGTGTGAAGATTTTAGATTATTTTACATCATACCAGTTTAAACTGAACTGGTGCAATTTATTAAGATTGTGTAATTTGTAAGAAGTGTATTGAAAATACAAAACGGAAGTATGTGTTCATTTAATGTTATTCCCTGGAGAAATAATTTGATTTCGTTCATTTAATGCTGCTATAACAATGAGTACTGTTGTAAATCCTCTGTATATTTTTGTATGCGACAGTCTTGTTCTGCAATAAAGGGATGAATGATGACGATGTTTTTTTTTGGTAAAAAAACTAACTATGGTAAAAATGCCATGTGCATGAGTTTTTTTTTAAAAACATTAACAGTCTTTATGTAGAAATAGTATTATATTAAACACAATTTTTATTATGTATGTTATATTTATCGAAATAAAACTGGAAAAATAGACTTAGATATTTAAAAAAAATAAGCTTATGTTGATCTTCATTGTACATACAGGCACTGCAATAAGTAGTACATTAAGCATTGAATGAAAAGTTTTTCTTACTGCACGTAAATGTCGGAAACATGCGTTTATTTCACAAATACATATAAACAGCAAAGTTTGCAAGTTACTACGGGCAGCAGAAAGTGTATGGCTTCAGTACGTATTCAAGTCCTCCGACTTCAAGCAGCAAATCTTGCCGATCAGTAAGTTTGTTTGAGATCTGCCAAACACCTTGCCTTGAATTTACATGAAATTAGGCGACTACAGTCATCCTCTAAACACATTTGTGGCATACGTACAACTTTTGGGTACACTTCATTCGAGCGGCTCTACTATTCCACTGCATCGAGTCCAAATGGAAGCTGTGTGACGTCATGTGAAAAGGGTCTATTTTCCATAACATACAGCGCTAAAACAACTTCCTTTGCAAAAGTTCCTTTCAATTTAAAAGTCTCTTGTGACTGACTCATTCACTCGTAAAGTTTTGCCTCCATCTAATGGCGTTAATGTAACTTTCACTCAATCCATATTACGCACTAATGGACCCTTTCTCAATACCAAATACAACATATTTATATGAAATATTTATTGAACAACAAATTAACAACAATAGCCATTAAAAATGACAGGAGGAAATAAACAATTGTACAGTTCATTTAACCGTACAAAAGCACCAGTGTGCCCATGACAGGTTATCAAGTGTGCCAAGCTTGTGCCAAAACCTCGTAACTCCATTGGATCCTCAAACTGTCAGTCAAACCTCATAAATTCGCCCCACGTGGTTTGGAGATCTCTGCTTCTTTGCAATGCAAAGGTAAATAAAGATCTGATGTTTTGAAAAAAAAAAAAAAAAATGAAAGAGTTTTCTTTGCTCAAGAAACACTATGTTTATAAAGGCTAAAGTTTTGTGTATTTGAAGAACGGAGAACAGTCTTCGTCTGATATCTCCCGTCTAGTTGTAGTCAATATGCTATGCTATATAACGTTAGAGGATGTAAGTTGAATATATCCTTATATTAAATTATATTTAACATAGCACAATTCGACTTGCTCTAGAACAAGTAATAGATTAATAAGACCAAAGATTGCACGTTTGTACCCAAAATTAATTATGTCTCATGTTTAACCACTATAAGAGCCAGCGGCAAATCCCTGAAGGACTGGCCGAGATGAAGCTGTTCTCGGCGGGTGCAAGACCCCTAAACGGCCGTTGACGGCCTGGAGCTCGCATCTCCGAAAATGTCTAAACAAATTGTAAAATAGGCGCTATAATTAAATATGTCACATAATTCAGGTCTAAACAACTACTGTCACAGACACGCCAGGTTCCAGCATCACCCAGTCACAGCGCACTCAATCCCCGGGGTACTAATCATCTGCACCTGCACCTCATCTTCTCACTCATCACCACCAGCATAAAACACACTCACACACATTCACTCACTGTCCGGTCTCGTTTGCACATACTATGCTATATGCTTACCTCTTGGACTCCTTTGAAGATACCTACCTGTCTCCTTCGTCTCCAAATCTCCTCGTGTTGTTCCAGTTTGTGTGTGAGTGTCTCCAGTCAACCTCGTCAGTCATCTCCTCACCACATCATCGTTCATCACTCCTGCAAAACCACAAAGGACAGTATAACTATTTATCATCATCTGCACTACTCATTATCTTCATCTTCACTTACCTGCACTACCGTCTGCTCTGCTGTGTGTGATTAATAAAGTCTGTTAACCGTTACCTCTGCCTCTGCCCAGTCTGTATCGTAACAGAAGACCGGACCTGAAAACATCGTCTTCACACACAGCATGAGCCAACCGGATCCCATTCAAGAGCTCGTCGATGTCCTTCGGCGAGCTCTTTCCACCACTCCAGCATCACCCATTCCAGCGATCACTTCCGCAAACACCGCTACCTCTCCTTCACCACCTGTACACGCCAGTCCCATGGCTAAACCGGCGCCCTACTCTGGTTCGGCGGAGGACTGCAGCGGATTCCTTCTGCAGTGCTCGCTGGTCCTGGAGATGCAACCGCACAATTTCCCTACCGAAACTTCGAAAGTGGCGTTCATCATCTCCCAACTGCAAGGCAAGGCGCTTCGTTGGGCTGATTCAATCTGGTCTCAAAACCATCCCATCACTCAATCATACTCCGGTTTTGTGGCTCACTTCCGCGAAGTGTTCGGGAAGCCCATCTCAGATTCTTCTGTTGGTGAGAAACTCTACAATTTAAAACAAGGATCTCTTTCTGTTAATGACTATGCCTTGCAGTTTCGGACTCTCGCAGCATCCAGCGGCTGGAATGAGCAGGCTTTGATTACAACATATCGTCAAGGACTAGATCCTCGCGTGCGGTTGCATCTCGCTGCATACGAGGATTCCATCGGCCTGGAACGATTCATTCAACTCTTCATTCGTTTCGCCACTCGTATGCAGTCGTGTCTTGAAGAACACCAGGACCAGCCGCTGTTCTCCATCTCAGCCCGCCGACCAGAATCCGTCAGCCCCCCAGAACCAGCCAACGAACCCATGTCTTTGGAAGGCACTCGGCTCTCCCCAGCTGAACGACAGAGGCGGCTGACCCAGAATCTTTGTTTATATTGCGGATCTCCTAGGCATATCCTCTCCACATGCCCAATTCGTCCTCCTCGACCCGTGGTGAGTGCCATCATACCATCTAACAAGAAGATGAAACCACTCACCACAACTGTAACACTTACTGCTTCTGATACTTCCCTTCCAGTTGTTGCCCTCCTCGATTCTGGGTCAGCCGGTAACTTCATCTCCGGGACCCTCTGTCGTCAGCTCAACATCAAAACCACGGCCACGCCGACCACCTACCAGATACGATCAGTGACTGGAGAATCTTTAAGCCGTAAACACATTCGTCGCTGCACCGAAGCCATCCAGATACAAGTCGGCCTACTTCATGTTGAACACCTCCATCTGCTGGTTCTGGAGGGATCCACCGCTGACGTGATCCTAGGGCGCCCCTGGTTGGAGCAGCACAACCCAACACTCTCCTGGAGAACTGGCGAGGTCCTGAAGTGGGGCGAAACCTGTTTCCATGACTGCTTCCCCGGGCTACCAATCCCACGTACTCCACGCTCTGAAGCTCTTCCTGTCTGTGCCACGACCATCGAAAGCCCGGTAGACCAACGCTCTATCGACATCCCAGAGTGTTACGCCCCCTTCAGCGACGTATTCTGCCCTCAACGAGCCTCCAAGCTGCCTCCACACCGGCCATGGGACTGTGCCATCGATCTGCTTCCGGGTGAACCAGTGCCTAGGGGAAGGATATACCCTCTATCCATCCCGGAGGAGAAGGCCATGGAGGAGTATATAAAGGAGGCTCTCTCACAAGGTTACATCCGACCATCCACTTCCCCTGCTGCTTCAAGCTTCTTCTTCGTGGCCAAGAAGGACGGAGGCTTGAGGCCCTGCATTGACTACCGCGCCTTAAATAATATCACAGTTAAATTCCGTTATCCCCTTCCTCTCGTCCCTTCAGCCCTAGAACATCTCCGTGGTGCCACTGTCGTCACAAAACTGGACCTCCGCAGCGCGTACAACCTCATCCGGATACGCGAGGGGGACGAGTGGAAGACCGCCTTCGTGACACCTACCGGCCACTACGAATATCTGGTTATGCCGTATGGCCTGGTCAACGCCCCCTCCGTATTCCAGGATTTCATTCATGAGGTGCTCCGGGAGTATCTCCATCGGTTTGTCCTGGTCTACATAGATGACATCTTGATCTACTCCCGGAGCCTGGCCGAACATCGCCACCACGTTGCGGAGGTCCTCCAACAACTCCGCAAGTTCCATCTATTCCTCAAGGCAGAAAAATGTTCATTTCATCAGTCTTCAGTACATTTCCTCGGTTACATCATTGACAGCAGTGGCATCCGGATGGACGAGGGGAAGGTGGAAGCAATCAAGAACTGGCCAACTCCCTCATCCATCAAGGAACTGCAAAGATTTCTCGGATTCTCAAACTTCTACCGCCGCTTCATCCACAATTACAGCTCCCTTGCCAGTCCACTCACCAACCTGCTCAGACATAAGCCCAAGTCTCTGTCCTGGACTCCAGAGGCCACGAAGGCATTCGACCAGCTCAAGACAGCCTTCACCACCGCTCCTCTCCTCATCCACCCCAACCCAGAGCTGCCCTTCGTTGTCGAGGTGGATGCCTCCACCACAGGAGTAGGAGCGGTGTTGTCCCAGCAGCAGGGGAATCCCAGCCGACTCCATCCATGTGCCTTCTTCTCCCGCAAGCTCAACCCGGCGGAGAGAAACTACGACATCGGCAACCGTGAACTCCTAGCTGTTAAGCTCGCCCTGGAAGAGTGGAGGCATTGGCTGGAGGGAGCCAAACACCCCTTTCAAGTCTTCACAGACCATAAAAACCTTGAATACTTACGTTCTGCAAAGAGACTCAACCCCAGACAAGCCCGCTGGGCCTTATTCTTCACCAGATTTAATTTTACCATTTCCTACCGTCCCGGCCCAAAAAATATTAAAGCAGATGCTCTCTCCCGACTCCATGCTCCAGAGGAAACTCCAGAAGATCCAGAACCCATCATACCCAAGGAACTCATCATCAGCCCCATCTCCTGGTCTGAGGAATCCGTACCCTCCTCCAATGCCTCCACCAACGCTCCGCCGGGTTGTCCACCAGGCTTGTGCTACCTCTCAAGATCACGACGCACTCCTCTCATCCACTCAGCCCACACGTCACTTGGCACTGGTCACCCGGGGGCCAATGAAACCCTCTCGTTGCTGAGGGAACGCTTCTGGTGGCCCAACATGGCAGCTGATGTCAGAAGGTACGTGCAGGGCTGTAAGGAATGCGCCATCTCTAAGAGCCCACGCCATTTACCATCCGGCAAGCTCCTACCTCTGCCCGTTCCCAACCGACCCTGGTCACACCTAGGAGTCGACTTTATCACCGACCTGCCTGCCTCAAATTACAACACTTGTATCCTAGTAGTTGTGGACCGGTTCTCGAAGTCCTGCCGCCTTATACCCCTAAGAGGCCTACCCACTGCTATGGAGACGGCTGAGGCTCTATTCAACCATGTTTTCCGATACTTCGGTATCCCAGAAGATATCGTCTCCGATAGGGGTCCGCAATTTATTTCTAAGGTATGGAGAGCCTTCTTCTCGCTCCTAGGTGTGACCGTCAGCCTGACTTCCGGATACCATCCACAGTCGAACGGGCAGACGGAACGGAAGATCCAAGAGATCGGTCGCTTCCTCCGTACCTTCTGTCATGACCACCAGGACTCTTGGAACCAGTACCTGGGTTGGGCCGAGTACGCCCAGAACTCTCTCCGTCAGCCTTCCACCGGCCTCACACCATTCCAATGCGTACTCGGCTACCAACCCCCACTGTTCCCCTGGTCTGGGGAACCCTCTGATGTACCATCTGTGGATTACTGGTTCCGAGAGAGCGAGAGGGTCTGGGACTCAGCACATCATCAACTGCAGCGAGCCCTGCGCAGACGCAGGATGACAGCAGACCTTCGCCGGTCCGAAGCTCCCTCCTACCAGCCCGGTCAGAAGGTCTGGCTGTCAACCAGGGACATCCGCCTGCGTCTGCCCTGCCGGAAGCTGAGTCCCAGGTTCATTGGTCCATTTACCATCACCAAGCAGATCAACCCAGTCACGTACCAACTCCAGCTACCTCCTCACTACAGAATTCACCCCACATTCCATGTTTCACTACTCAAACCTCACCACCCTTCTGTTCCTCTCTCCACAGGACCTGGCGTGGCAGCCTCCGAACCCCCCCTTCCACTTATCCTGGACGACGGCGCCGCATACGAGGTTCACGAGATCTTGGACTCCCGACGCCGTGGTGGTATCTTGGAATACCTGGTCGACTGGGAAGGCTACGGCCCAGAAGAACGCTCATGGGTCCCCAGGGATGACATCTTGGACCCCAACCTCCTTCAAACCTTCCATTCAAACCACCCTGACAGACCAGCCCCCCGTGGAAGAGGTCGACCACCACGACGTCGGGGTCCTCGGCCCTCAGGAGCGGGCCGTGGAGGGGGGGGTACTGTCACAGACACGCCAGGTTCCAGCATCACCCAATCACAGCGCACTCAATCCCCGGAGTACTAATCATCTGCACCTGCACCTCATCTTCTCACTCATCACCACCAGCATAAAACACACTCACACACATTCACTCACTGTCCGGTCTCGTTTGCACATACTATGCTATATGCTTACCTCTTGGACTCCTTTGAAGATACCTACCTGTCTCCTTCGTCTCCAAATCTCCTCGTGTTGTTCCAGTTTGTGTGTGAGTGTCTCCAGTCAACCTCGTCAGTCATCTCCTCACCACATCATCGTTCATCACTCCTGCAAAACCACAAAGGACAGTATAACTATTTATCATCATCTGCACTACTCATTATCTTCATCTTCACTTACCTGCACTACCGTCTGCTCTGCTGTGTGTGATTAATAAAGTCTGTTAACCGTTACCTCTGCCTCTGCCCAGTCTGTATCGTAACAACTACATTCTCGCCTGAAAAACTCTTAAAACTACAGTTCGTGGTACAACAAGTGTAGTATTCGCAAAAATAGCGGAGTGATACAAATGGTGAAAAGGTAGGAGTGCTGTTATCACTAAAATATCGCACGGCTATCAGCCAATCAGATTCGAGAACCAGAAAGACCTGTTGTGTGTGTGTGTGTATATATATATATATATATATATATATATATATATATACTGTATAGTACAACAGTATTTTATAAGAGTACTATAGTACTTTTTTGGTGTTTTTTGGTGTTCAACTGGAAGAAAAAAAACAATACAGGTTTGAAATGACATTTAGAATAATGTTAGCAAACAGACATTATTTAATAAGTATATTTATTTTGAGGGTCATTATTCAATTTAAAATATTCCTTTAAATGAAATGATTTATTGAATATTTATGAAATTTAAGCAAAATTTTGTATAGGTTTCATAAGGATATGTGCGAGTATGTGGGTTTGACCATCAACAGGAACAGATTCAAATTATTTTTTAAATGAGAATTTTTATTATTTTATATTATTATTTATATTTTATATTATTTAGTATAGTTAGTATTTTTTATTTTATTATTATGTAAGTAATAAGGTACGAGAGGCTGTGCTGTATCGTGAATGAGTCACGGCTGAAGGGCGTTGTTAGGCACGACGCGAAGCGTCTTTATGAATGTGTCAGTCAGTAGCGAAGACTTTTACATTGAAAAAACTGAATTGTTGTGAACACGGAACAAGACGCAACTGACAAATGCTTTGACTAGTGCTATCAGTCATGGGAAAACCCCTTAACTGTTAAAAGGACAAGATAATACATTGGACATTTAACACTCAGAAGTCGGGAAACGCGCTGGCGCGTTTTGCTGGATTTCTTTCACATAGCAGCAAAATCAACTTAAAATACTCTGTCATTTTTTGTCATAGAGACAGAAGTAATATATCAATTAAAACTATAGAACATCTTTTATTTCTGTACACTCACATTAAAAACTAAATGTGCTTTTTGCAAAATAAAGAAAACTAACATGATGCACGACCTGTCATCTCTCTCTGAATGAAGTCCAATCTGATACTCCCTCAGAAAATGAACTGTAACTTAGTAAATACTTTTCACGCAAAAATGAGAGATATGTCTAAAGAAATGCTGATGTCAGGTTTTAAATCATGTAAGTCAAATCGAAAACAAATATTCTCTGTTTATGTAACCTGTTTGAAAATAGAGATGTCAGTCGTTCGCGTCTCAGCTCATTATCCACTAATGCGGCGACGCCCACGGAAGCGCACGCTCTATTCAGACGCAAATTCTGAGGCGAAGAGTGAACGCCTGCATCAGCTCGGAAAAATGCATAAAGCTTAGTCAGATTCATGTACTTTTCATCATTTTGAGATGCGGTGAAGAATAATTCTAAAAGAATTTACCTCAGAGGAAGAGCATGACTGGATTCAGTTCCATTTTGAGGATCAACTTGATCAAGCCGACGATTGTATGCCATGCCATGGTAATTTTTTTTTTATCCCTAAATTCTTTATTCTAATCATGATATAGACTCGTGTCTGTCAATATTAAGCCGCAAAAACACTGTTTAAAAATGAATCCTGCATGTTCTGTGTCTCTGTGTGAATGATTATTGGCATTTCCCAAAAAATATTGCTACTGAGATGAATGAAATCGACTGAAATTTGTAATAAATACTGAAATAAAATGTGTTAGCAACATATTAAACTGCACATTAACATTTATAGGCTCTGTAATATAACAAATAAGATACATAAAATGTCATAGCAATATGAATGTTTAGACAATATTTCTTTTGGCCTGTTTTGGACAGATTATGAAGGGTTTACTGTAAAATAGCATATAGTGCCACATCAGTGAAGATTTTGTTCGCAATGAATGATGAAAGCTTTGCATCACAGAAATAAATTATATTTTAAAGTATATAACATAGAAAACCATTATTTTAAATTGTAATAATATTTCACAGTATTGCTGTTTTTCTGTATTTTTGATCAAATAAATGCAGGCTTGATGAGCATGAGACTTCTTTCAAAAACATTAAAAACAGTAATGTGTCAAATCTTTTGACCAGTACTGTAATTAAAAATAAAATTTTCTTCCCATGATGTGCAATAATACATGCATGCATGAGATCACAAAAATCATGTTTTCTGTTAAGAGTGGACATTATATTAACATTAATACAATAGCTGATATGATCCTGTTATCTGCATGCTTTTTCTTTTATCTCACAGATTTGAGAATCATAGAGTTTACATTGCTAAGAGTGGTTGCTAAGGGTGTTGTGTAGTGATACACGGAACCGTTGGGTGAAGCGGTCATAACCATGTTTTATCGTGAATAAAACAGCTATTGACCAATCAGAATTGAGGACAGAAACTAACTGTTTTATAATTATAAATACTATCTAAACATCCTTAAAAACAAGATACATTTATCAATGGTCTCAGATATTAAGGATTAAAGATGTTTACATATTCTTTAGCTGGTCAGATTCGAAAGAACCGCAAACTCAGCTAACAAGAAGCTTCTGCCAAGGGCCTTTGGTTTAAATAAAGGGGGTTATTTTAGGAAGTGCCTCACAATACACTGTCCTGCACAATCGCTAATGAGGCAGCTTCTCGCAATCAGTGGCACAAAAACATCCTCTGAGCCCTTTTCGTTCTTGCTCTCTGGTGCCTTAAAAAAAAGCCGGACGATGTTTCTTAACATGCATTCCTGTAGTTTTGCCCACACAGGCATCCCTACGAACGTCTGGTCATTAGTAATTTGTCGATTATGTAATCCGATAACCCTCATTGCTGTCCGATTGTTTCATAAAGCCATTTTGGTCTCATTCAGCTCTGATGCGTGCACCCCTGACATCCATTACATAATTCTTGGTTACAGTCGACGGCAGCTAATGGCCAATTTCGCGCCTATGTTGTTCGGCACTCCATTTTTGGTTCTTTAGTGCCTTACATTTGATGTGAATAACAACATTTGAGTTTAAAGGAATAAATAGCGAGCTACTGGACTGCTGTGCTAAAAAACGAACAGCTTATCTATTGCAAATGGCTTGATAACATCACAAAGTCACCAAAGGCGGGAAATGCTCCACATGTGCAGCTGCTGGTAAGAAAAAAAGTTTGAAAACATGGACAGACAGTGGTGTTGTGTGTTATATAAATAGCTGTACAAGATTAGAGGCCTCAAGTATGCGTTGTGGTGTTATAGCAAATTTATGGGTCAGGGATGAGGAATGTGGAATGGAAAAAGGTGTTTGTTGTGGTTTCTGCTCCTTTTCTTCCAGAGAAATTCTTGACAATCATCCTTGATTTGGCTCGGATGGAGACAACACGCAAACAATGAACTGGTAAACAACCTTTCGTGGCCATCAAAGGACCTGCCTGATTATCCCGTTATCACTCCAGAGACAACTGACGCAGAATGCATTTGTTTTGTGGTTGTGGAAGCATGCAGAAAGCATGGAGTGCTCTTCATTCAAAAACATTTTTGGCGCATGTGAAAAAGATAAAATTGGGGGGACTGTGAGGATGGAACTTTAAGGACTCTTTGTACACATAGACAAAAGGATTAACCGACTAGCCATGACAAAACCATTAGCGGTCCTTTCCTGCCAGTGTTTGCTTTTTAGTCACTGAAGGTACAAAGCATAGATCATTAGCAGGGGTCATGCACTGGTGTCTACGTAAGTGGCATGTATTTGTGTGTTTACAGAACTGCAAACCGCAACTAAATTCACTGTTAGTAAAACCACCTGTCTGGAGTGAGTCCATCAGGGTTTGACATTTGAAGCACCACGAAAACAGCAGGAATCAAATCGCTGAGAACAAATGGCTGTACATTGTCTTGGCGACAGCCAACATCTGCATTTAACCTTTCTAAAATGTTGTCTATCCACTCAACATTCTTTTCTGGGGCAAAAAGCTCACCAGACCGCAACCCTGTCCGTTTTGGGGATCAATGATGGCTTGTTTTAAGTATGTGGACGATCAAACGAAAAGACGAGTTCAGAAAGCGTCTCTCTGGGACTCTCACACCGAAGAATGAAAGAGCATGGGGTGACTTTTGTGTCAATGCAGAAACCTTTACTTCACTGAACGGACAAAGACAAGTCAAAACAAAACATCAAAATAAAAGATTCTCCACTGTTCGATACAAGAGAGTCGCAAAGGGAAGTAGACCTCTTCGAAGTCCAAGGGTCTGGATGATGAGATTAAGTGTCTAGAGATTGTTGGAGAGACAGTATAGAAAAGCAATAGAAAGTTCAAGTGTAAAGAGGTTAAAGGAAGAGCTTACCCAAAAATGAAATGATGCCTTTATTTACAACAAACCTCATGTCATTCTAAACCCATTTGGTTCAGAAGACTTGGAATAAACGCTCTTATATAAAAAGGTTTAGTGGAGTTCTATATAGAACTCTAGGGTTCTTGACTCAATTTTAAAGAACGCTTTATTCCAAAAAGGTTCTATATAAGGAGAAATGTTTTTGCATCGCAAAATTCTTTCATGTTTAATGGGTTATCCCATTATTTTTTCAAATGGTAAAGTGTGTTTACAAGCTATTTAATTCATAAAATGTTATTAAAATTAATTAAAACAAAAGTTATCAAAACTGAATCCATAAAATGATCCCATAATTGGAACCCCTAAAAGGTTCTGTATATGAAGTGCCTGACAGAACCCTTTAAGGTTCTAAATAGTACTTTTTTTTCTAAGAGTGTATGTGCATGAAGATTCTTCAAAAAATGTCCCTTTTGTGTTCCAGTGAAGAAATTACAAACATGTTTTGTAACAGAATTGAAATTTTTGGGGCAAACTATTCCAGAAACTGCATGTGTTCCTGATATGCAAGAATACCACATCTCAGTTCCACCTCGGAAATAGGTGCTTAAAAGTGAACGAAATGAAGGACTGCGGGGAATGTTTTGCACTTCAGCAACAGCAAATTTTATACAAACCTGGCACTGCTATCCTTCCTGATTTTGGGTGGTCCATTTCCAAAATAAGGCCATTGTGAGCAACCTGGGAAAGGAGACAAAAGAATGTAAGCCAGAGACAATTACTCATACCATGTTTTACACTCCTTTTCTTGAAGCCATTAACTCACTGTCTTTTCAAAGACCACACAAATTTGCCATCTTACCTTTGACTCTTTTTTAACATTGAGACATCTTTGAGTTTACCAAACAAAAACAAGGTTAAATTGACAGACACGACAGCTCAAGATTTATGAACCTTGGAAACATGCATCACGGTTTCCACAAAAATATGAAGCAGCAAAACTGTTTTCAACTTTGATAATAATCAGAAATGATTCTATATCAGCATATTAGAATGATTTCTGAAGGATCATGTGACACTGAAGACTGGAGTAATGATGCTGAAAATTCAGCTGTAAAATATAATTCAATAGAACACAGTTAAAGGGATAGTTCACCCAAAAATGAAAATTCTCTCATCATTTACTCACACTCACGCCATCCCCAATGTACATGACTTGCTTTCTTCAGATAAACACAAATGAAGATTTTTAAGAAAATAATCCATCTCTGTGAGTCCATGTAATGCCTTTAAATAGCTGCCGCTCATTTTGACGCTCGAAAAAACACACAATGATTATGACGGTAATCCACATGACCCCTGGTGATCTATCTCTTTAAATTGTAATACTATTTCACAATATCACACTTTTTATTGAAAAAAATAAATGATCAAATAAATGCAGCCTTAATAAGTATTAATATAATTTTAATTAATTAATATAATATAATTAATATAATTTTGAACAGTAGTGTATGTCATGATTTACTCATCCTCATCAATCCAAACAGATTTTTCTTTCTCTTTTTCCCCCTGCGAAATGCAAAAGGTGAATTTTTAAAGAACATTCCAGCTTCTCTTTTCCATATAATGAATATAAAGGGGACTGGGGCTGTAAAGCTTACAAAAGACAAAAAAGCACCATAAAAATAGCACATACCTTTTATTCACTTTTATTTCTATATCAATTTATACAATGTAGACTGTTTCAAAGCAGACATACAACTCACAATGCGTCTTTTCATGCTATACAAAATAAAATGAATGCCATTGTTTCTTGAAAATCTGGTGTATCTCCCTCTCAAAGAAACAAAAAAACATCAAAAGTCATTGTCCTGTGACCAAACATCATCAATTGAAACTACTGTGTACACCATTCAAAGTATTCTGAAGGCATACAAGTCATATGGATAATGTTGTGGTGCTTTTGCAGTTTGACAGTATCTGTCCCATTTCATTTTCATTATGAGACAAACAGTGGCCAGGGTATTTTCACATTGCAGTCTTGTGCTCCACGGAAAAACGTGTCAAACAGGTTTGGAATGACACAAGGGTGAGTACATGACAGTTGTTTCATTTTTGGCTAAACTATTCTTTTAATCTCCTGAATTGTATGTGGTTGAAGATGAAAGGAAACGTATATGAAAACAGATGATGTGCCTGAGTTGGCATCTTTCTTTGTTGTTGGGTTTCGCTCATGAGACTCCAAATGCCACTCAAAGTCTGGCATCGGTCCCAACAGAATTCAAGGCTCTATGTAGTCTGTCAAAGCGCATTAGTGTCATTAGTGCTATAGGTTCTCATGTCACTGAGCTGAAGCCAGACAGTTATGTAAGATGATGTCCAGACCACCAGACGTGGATGACACCCTTGTGCTCTCCCTCCCTCACTCTTTTATTTTCTCCTCCCCAATGTTTTCCCTCAATGCTCTGTGTACTTTACTGACCCTTCTGGGGAAAGTTCCAGAATTTGAGAGATAGAAGCTCTGCACCACGCCATGCTTTATTTAGAGGCAGTTTGGATGTGTGGCGTGTATGCTGTGTGTTAAGCGACTCTCTTAGGGCCGTCTGAATGATGGGTTCATGGGTAATGGGAATGTTGAGGATGTGGCTTCTGATTAGAGAGCTGTCTACTTCTCTCTCATCTTTTTCATCCAACCTTCTTATCTTCAATGCCTCTTGAGCCGGTAATGTCCATTGTGATTGCTGCTTGTCAAGACTGTAACCTATGAGATGCCAATAAGATCTTGGGTAAAGCTCATGACAGACTGTGGGACACATTTGCCTTGATTTCAGACTTCCTCACATTTTGACATCCGCATTGATGCGCAAAATTGAAATGGTGCTGTGTAAACAAAAGAATGTTCTTGTGCTATTTTTGGTAAATTATTTTCCTGGCAATTGGGGCAACCACTATTGGGCACTTTTGGCCCTTTTAAAACACACTTTTCATACTCTCAAACATTTATTTTTCTTTGTCCACTAACAATGTCTAATAGTGGATATACTGTTCAAGAATTACAGAAGAATCCTGCCGTCTTTTTGTCATTTTCTGAAAATGAAGTCAAAATCCCATCAAAGTGTCATTTCCACCATCTCAAAACTGTTTAATAGATTCTGTGCCAGAAATGATGGGTGTTGCACACGGAGTCCGAAATTCTGCGTCCAAAACTTTTGTTCGTCAAAAAAAAAAAAAAAAAAAAAAAAAATGCGTTTTTCGCATCTGTAGCCAGTATTTTGAGAGATGTTTTTTCAATTCAGAGCCACCGTACAAGCCAACACCAAAATCCAGAATGGCACCTGACAAGTTGATCCACTTCGTCTCGCAGCACAAATCACTGTATGACAAACAATCTACAGAGGACAACAAATTCTTCCTCACTGCTTGAAGACTACATTTTGTATTGTTTTGCGAATTTTTTTCGCAACGGATTAATTAATACACATCGGACTCAGTGTGCAAGGTTTCTGTGCGTGACAAATTTTTAGGATGACGAATATGAAAAAATGAATACGAAAATTTCGGACTCAGTGTACAAGGACCTTAATGGTGTCTAATTTCATAGAGTATTTTATGTATTCTAAATACACACAATTAAATTATAATTTTACATTTTTTGGCATAATTTGGCAAAATTACATACTTTTTTAAATTAAAAAAATGTGCAAATTTCTTTAGCGTGGTGGACAACAACTGTGTCACGTTGGGTTGCAGAAAGGTAGACACAGACGAAGATAATAAATCCAAAATACTGGTTTTATTGAACAATCCAACAGGCAGGCGATCAGGTGCAACACAACTTACATGGACGGACAGAGACAGAGTGAACAGGAGGAACTTAAATAGCAAACACAGAGGATAAGTAATAGAACACAGCTGACATATATGAACTAATGATGACGGTAACCAAGCATACAGATGGTTACCGTAGATGGAAGATGGAGGCGGCTTGGGAGGAGGACGAGGACGTGGCAAGGGGCATGTACCAGGGGCAGGCATACAGACGGAGGACGACGACCAGGGCGGGACAGAAGGAGGTAGCATCCATGGAGGAGACGAGGGTAGGAGTGGCCAGATGGATGAGACCCAGCGCTCAGCCATGCCAAATGTCCAAGGCGGAGTCGACAGGTGGTAGGAGCCATGATGTTGATGGACTCAGGGGGATGACCGACGGCGACAGAGCCTTGGGAGGTGGAGCCCACCTCGCAGTCCGAGGCAGTGATGGAATGCCGATGACTTTGGCGGCCGTGACGGAGCTGCAGCGACAACTCTCCGAGGCGGGGATCCGGAGAGCAGAGGATGAGCTGGTGCGACCGAGGGCGGAGCTTGCCAAAGCCGAAGGGGTGGAGGGCCGGAGAGCAGAGGACGGCCCACAAGTCCGCAGCAGAAGCTTGACCAGGGGGAGCCGATGGTCCGAGGGAGCCCGGTGATTCCGAATGCTCGATGGTCGATGCCGGAGTCGAGGAGAGGAGAATTGTAGGCGCAGGAGCCAGGTTGACGGGTCGAGGCGGGACAGAGTGTGACAAGGCTCCCAAGCAGGACCACGATGTAACCTCGCCACTGAGAGGAGGATGTGGTTACACGGTGGGACTGATGGGAGACGATGATGACTGGGTGGCAGGTTTGGCGGAGGTCTGGAAAATATTGGCACAAAAACCCCCAAAAAAACAGAGTGTCCTTGATGGCAGTTAGTAGAGGTGGTGGGAGAGGGAAGCTGGGTGGAGATAACAGGACTGACGAAGAAGATTCAGATACAGGTTCAGATTCAGAAGAATTCCAGGGACATAGGGAATTTACTTCACCACACTCACTAAAACTGTCCAGTAAGTCCATTCGGTGCTCGCTCTCAGTAGCGGGGGTGGGCGGGGCTCGCATCCGTCCCCTCGAACTCCATTAGGACTCCCACGGCGATTGACAGTGACATCAGCTCACACCCCTGGTCAGGCTCTCCATGTGGCTTCGGGGCGATGTTGAGTTCCACCATCCCATCCTCCAGACTGCGTGGGGCTCAGACGTCGATGATCGCGGTGGTGACGGCGTGGGTTCTGGATCGGGAACGCACGCACTCCAGACACCTCAAGACGGCTTCCCTCCAATTAAGTCCAATGGTGTCTGGAAGGTGGATGGTGCTGTGGAAGTTGGCCCTGATCCAGAACACGGTGTTAAGGGCGTCATCCTCCAGAACGCTGTGGCTGGCCAAAAAACAAAAGTTCTTTACAAAAGAAAAAAATTTGTGGCTTTCCTGGGCCACAGTGATGAACTTGTCCCGTTCATCAAAATTAGGCGGTCCGATCATCTGTCATTGATCTGGGATTGAAGGGTAAAGTAATCAAATCTAAACATAAAAGACATTTGAGAAAAAATAAATGATGACAAAAAGTAAGTTTGAATGTGACCATTTAACAAAAAGGAATTGCTAAAAACCTGTTTCAGATGAAGAAACACTCGATTATGTAATCAACTCCTTTTTTATTTTCTCCAACAAATCTCTTTCTTTAGGGGCCGTTTACACGCCACTGTTTTCAACTAAAAATGGAAAACGTATGTGTTTTGGCCATTTATTTAATTTCAATTTATTTATACAGCACAATAAACACAACTATCGTTGACAAAGTGCTGTACAAAGTAAAAAACCTAACAAAATAAAACAACAACAAAGTCACAAATAAAAACTACAAGACATCAACACTCATATATTATAAAAAGTTTTTAACCTAGATTTAAAAATGGACAGAGTAGGAGCAGTTCTAATTTCCATGGGCAGACTGTTCCAAGGTCTTGGAGCAGCTATAGAAAATGCTCGATCTCTCCTAGTCTTGAGCCTAGATCTAGGAGCCACAAAGAGCTTTAAATTAACAGACCTAAGAGCTCTTGCAGGTTGATGGACTGTCAGCAGATCAGAAAGGTAAGACGGTGCTAATCCATTTAACGACTTAGAAACTAATAAAAGAACTTTAAAATGTATCCTATAACGCACAGGTAGCCAATGAAGTGACTGAGGGACAGGAGTTATATGTTCCTGTTTACGAACTCCTGCCAGAGCTCTGGCAGCAGCATTCTGAACCATCTGAAGGTGATTTATGGAAGACTGACTGATCCCCAAATAAAGAGAATTGCAATAATCAAGCCTTGTGGTGATAAAACCATGTATTACTCTTTCAAAATTTGTGAACGTCAGAAGGGGTAAACAACATAACCTCAGTTTTACCCTCATTTGAACTTAGAAAATTCAGAGACATCCATGCTTTAACATCCAAAAGGCAAGCGGCCACCTGTTCTAGACCATTCTTATGCTTAAGAGGAAAATATATTTGTGTGTCGTCTGTATAACAATGATAATTTAAGCCATACTTTTCAAAAATAGTACCAAGAGGAAGCATGTATAGAGAAAATATCATAGGAGTGGAGCCTTGAGGAATCCCACAGGTCAACGGTACAGAAGAAGATCAAAATTTACCAATAATAACAGAAAAACTCCTGTTTGTCAGGTAAGACTGAAACGAATGTAAGGCTAAACCTCTGATGCCCACTATCTGTTCTAGACGGGACAGCAGAACATTATGGTCTACCGTGTCAAATGCAGCACTTAAATCTAAGAGTACCAATGCTACCGAATCTCCAGAGTCAATGGCTAAAAAGATATCATTAAGCACTTTTAAAAGAGCCGTTTCAGTGGAGTGAAATTTTCTGAAGCCTGATTAAAATATATTAAAAAAATTTGTAATCGGCCAAGAAACTTTCGGGCTGACACAAACTATTTTATCTAAGATTTTTTTATGAATGGAAGATTAGAAATGGGTCTGAAATTAGGCCTAAGTTAGGCCTCTTAAGTCTGGGTTGAACTGAGGCATGTTTCAGATACTCAGGAACGACTCCTAACTCAAGGCATTTGTTTATAAAGATTAAGATTGTCGAACACATTGCACTTTTTTAAATAACTGTGCAGGGATTATGTCTAAAAGTGAACCCGTTGGTTTGAGCTGCTTCACAATGTCATTTAAAAAAGACATCAAGATCACACCTATGTATTTCAACTGACCTGCAGGATCACCAACAGCCGATTTGATGTTATGTCTAATTCCAGATATGTTATCTATAAAAAAACTGGCAGAAGCGCTCACCCATAGCCACTGACTCTGTCAAGTAGATACACACAACAGGGTTTAGTACAGCATTAACAATATTGAAATAATATTAAACAACAGCGTTTTGGGGGCCTGAAAATGCAAACTTTTGAAAACAGGATTCAAAGTGCACGTTTTTGAAAATGATACTGTTATCATCTCTGTGTAAACTACAAAAACGCAAATTTGTGGAAGCGGTGACGTCATTGTTTACATGGATCCTTGTCAATGGGGATTGTTTTGACAACGTTGTCGTCTGTACATGAAAAATGTTTTTAGTAAAGCATTGTGGTGTAAACATACCCTTAGCTGTTGTTACCTGATAATTAGTCTTGTGCAGCCAGACCTTTGACGGATGGCATACGGTCTATGCTATAACCACTTCAATTGGCCAAGAGCCGCCCACTGAAGTAGGAAGAGTCCACATGACTGACATGTAAAGTGACCAAAGTCAGTGATTTTTGCTGGAAAGAGATCTTGCCAATAAGATTTAAAGTTTTACAAACTTTGCCTGTGACCATCTATATTAAAGGCACTTTTACAAACTTTAGCTCTTACATAAAAAATAGTTCACAATTTGTGTAAAGATAATAATAATAATAATAATATTATTATTATTATTAATAATAAATAAAACAAAATTTAAAAAAATATTACTATTGTGATAATACTTTTTGACTTTAAAATTACTTAATTTTTACTTAACAGGCTCACTGAAGTGTCTTGGAACTCGCAGCGTTATTCAATATGTTGATGCAATTTCAACTGAAACAGGAAGACAGGGCGATATATCGAACAGCCCCGCTCCTTTTTTAAAATAGCCAATAGCATTTTGTTTATGTTACAGCTCGGCCAGAGCCGTTAGACTCTGTAAAACCTCTGTTTCCTTCTAATCTCTAACCGTTTGTCCTCATAATGTCCTTTATATCGCTTATATACAACATTCTGTGCAGAATTTAAATGGGTCTGATACCTTTTGTGGTCTGCGCCGACTCGCGCATTTGATCCGCTCTGTGCTCTCGTGTCTCTGGACCAGAGCAGACTGCTCGCATTGTGGCGGTTCATGTGACACTAACGCGAAAACGTTAAAAAACGACTTTTTCATTCGCATCAAAGGAAAGCATATTTACACTGTCTGAATCGTTCCCTATTCTCTATATAGTGAGAAACTAGTAAACGTGTGAGCAAATGACCGATTTCAGACGAGGCTTCAGCGTCTGTAAGAGTGTTGGAGGAGGCGGGACTTCAGATTCTAGAGAGCATTTGATTGGACCGAAGATTTGACGAGAAACTGAAGTGCGATGTGATGTCATAAAAATCAGTGATCCATTTTAGCGAAAGTGAGAGACTGTAAGTTTTGAATGCTTATATCTCCTAAATGCGAATTTTGTCATTGTTTTGGAACACACCAGCTTATTCATAACATTAAGGATAACATATTCATACTAAAAGCTAAAAAACTTGAATTTTGATTTCAGGGTGACTTTAAGAAAAATAATAATTTCATTTTACAGTACAACTGTACAGTACAACAATTCTAATATTTAGGGTTGGTTTAATGTTTGAAAATGAAGATATTAAGACATCAAATTTTTATTTTGGTGGAAACTGCACAGGGCCCTTAAAACTTCTCTTTTTTATTTATTAAACTATATTGCAGTCTTTGCAATCAGTTGCTGTGGTCCCATTGGCTCACATTGCAGGAATGTGGCCAAAACATTTTGACAGAAGTCTGTCACATGACAAGAATAATTGCAAAGGCAGTTAATTGGCCTTCGGTGAGCATGCCACACTAAAACAATCCAAAACTTCCAATTTTGCGCTTGAAAACAAATCTTAATGATCTACAAATTTAGTCTCAGATGGCAAAAAAATCACTAAAAAAGTCCAACATGTGTGCATAATGCTTTAGTCAGCCTGATCGTATTCATCACAAAAGGCTCAGTTCTGGGTTCTAAGAAAGCGTTTGCTCATTTTTCGTATCAAAAGCTGTAATATGGGAACAGTTAATTCAAGCTGAATCATTGGGCTCTTGGCCATGGAGTCACCCGCCATACATTCATCTACTTCAGCCAGTGTGTGCATCAGCCAACATATCTGCTTTGAAATGCAAATTGGTGAAGTGAGGAAAGAGAAGTTGGAGTAGACACACAGCAGCAGAGCAATTTTGTGTGGTGTTTGGATGATGCGCAGCAGGAAGAATCAGAGCGCGGTAATGGACACAGAACGCTGTGTTACACAACTGGAAGGAGAGATAATGGTGGGAAGCATAGAGTCAAAAAAGAAGAGAACAAGATGATGATGATGTGTTTTCCAGGGAAAACTTAGTAATGGATCTAGTGGAATGACTCCTTTCAGGAAAGAACACGGGGTGTCTCCACAGTGCCAAACTGATGAAATTGACCCTATGACCAATGACAGACTTTAAACAAGATCCAAACAGACATCATCTTTATGTGTGTGTGTGTGTTCTACTCATTAATATCAATGCATACATAGATAAATATTAAACAAACACATGCACACACAGAGAGAGAGAGAAGGCATTTTCACCAACAATACTGTTTTTAACGTTTTTGAAATAAGTCTCATGCTCATCAAGCCTGCATTTATTTGATCAAAAATACAGAAAAAACTAATATTTTGAAATATTATTACAATTTAAAATAATTGTTTTCTATTTTAATATATAATTTATTTCTGTGATGCAAAGCTTAATTTTCAGCATCATTACTCCAGTCTTCAGTGTCACATGATCCTTCAGAAATCATTCTAATATGATGATTTATTATCATTAGCTACTTTGAGTAACTTATTGTTTAACAAGCTACAGTTTGTAAGTAACCTCCAACCCCAGTCAAGGTGTAAACTGACTTTATAACAATTTTTTTATATACTATTATATATATATATATATATATATATATATATATATATATATATATATATATATATATATATATACACAATGTGCAAACATGTTAATAGTCATATAATGTTTACGGATTCACTGCAAACAAAATTAATAGTAAATCTCAAAAGCCAGCAAAGAAATGAAACTAGTCCAGTAAACAAACCCAAAACATGTGGAATAATTCAATAACTTATTACTTACACATGCTCACACATTACCAGCTGAAATTATTTCAGGAACAGACATGATTCTGTCGCAGTTCTAAAAGACGAATGGTTGGAACGTTTCCTTCTGATGAGCTGCCTTCTTTTAGTCTGTTAGAGGGAACAAGATTGCTTGCCACATCCTCCCTTTGCAGATTTGGAGGAGGCTGGCTGGGTAACTTGTGGCTTCTTCTTTATGAATTATTCGGTCAATGTGACTTTGCCTAAGTATATAATGACCTGACTGACGTCAGAAGCTCTGTGGATTGACATGTCAGTAAGAACAGAGAGAGATGTGAGAGCTTCATGAGCTCAAGTCATTAACTCTATGAGAGCACAGATGAAGGAAGGATCAGATCAGAGGTGTTGATGGCTGATGAATAAGGACAGCGATGGAAATGGAAATAAAACACTCAAAATGCTCAAGAAAGATCCTGTGCGAGCAAGATATGTCACTTTTTTTTCAGCAAAAACAGAATCAACTAAAACACTAGTGGTGTTTGCCTGTGCAAAACAGTGGCACATTCTAAGGTGTTATGGTGGGTTTCCAGGCTCTTGCTACAGAGGCGTCATGCCCATTCTATCCGAGAGGACTCCCTCAGACTTTTTGAGCCAAATGGATTTTGAATGTAAATTCTAAAAGACAAAAAATATTTGTTTTTACATTTGATAATTAAGCTCCACAATTATTGTAGGTACAAAATTATTAGTGCCCATTCTTCACGGTACTTTAGACCGTGATAGAAATGCAGACAACAACAGGTCTGGGGAAAAAAGTTCCTGGGACAAATTGTTCCAGGTAATTTCAGTGGAAAAGCGGCTTTTGTCTGCCTCTGTCCAAAATTTTACAAAACATTCATTTGCCAACACAAGCGGAAAAACGCTGCCTGTTCAATTCAATTCAAATTTATTTGCATAGCCCTTTTCACAATACATATCTTTTCAAAGCAGCTTTACAGAAAATGCATGTGTCTAGATTACAATTTAGAGTAATTGGTGATCATACAGAGGTAGGAAGGCAACAAGGCATGTCCGAATCCAATGTTATCTTCACTTCCCGTCTCCTGAGATACCTTCATCAGATACATTTTTGAGGGCAGCATAGATGTATCATTCATTGCCTTTGATATCCCACAATGCTGTGCTTCCATTCTGTGACAGTTAAGCTAAAAAATAAAGATGGCGTCTGAAGGTTGCAGTTGGCAGACTCGGCCTTTGCAATTCAGAGGTCAGTTTCAAACAAACAGTTGTTTTCCTTCAGAGTGCGGATGCATGTTCATTATTAACCTTATGCCTGATGAATGGCTTCAATAATGTTTCTCATTTCATCTAAAAATAGCAAAATTAAACAAAAGTTTATTAGTTTGCATCCCTAAACATTTCTATTATAAAACAGCTTACAAATATTAAATGTTAAGTTTATCTCGCACTTTATGACTGAAACGTCATGCTGGAATTCATGATCAGCATTCAGCAGCTTCTCAGAACATAAAGCTTGCCTACTCTGATTTGATTGGTCATCTCAAACATTTTGACATTGACAAGCGGTGATAGACTACTGAGGCAGCTCAGATGCGAAGATTGATTATCTTGGGCTTTCGTCCTCTTTAAGCCATGACAACTGAGGGGAATAGAGGCCCGGCATCCTAACCGGTCGGCGGCGATACGCTTGCTTCTCCATTCCGGACCACAGGTCCGGCGACTCACATCTATGGCAGTGCGGGAGTCCCTCCAAGCTCCCTTTCTGGACCCATGAGGACAGAACCAGGTCTGGTGGCATGTGGCATGCACAGGGGGAAGAGACCGGTCTCTCAAGGAGAGGCGCGCTCAGCATTTAACAGCGGAGGTGACGAGGCTTCATTGTCTTCAGGTGTGCCTCATCACACGCCACCAGACCTGGTTCAGCACCCCTCCTCTCTCACACCCACTCCAGTCGGGAACCTGGTGAAGGGCAGCGATTTAAAGGATGGGGTGGCGCTGATAATAAGGGAGAGGCAGCCGTTCCGTCACAATATCAATAAACCATTACGCTGCCTCAGAAGTCCAGAAGTACCTTCTTGCGCAATCACTGCCTGCAAAGTCATTGCCTTATAGGGCAGTGAGGCAACAAGTCAGCTGCCTAAGCTTTCAGATGCAGCCTGTGTCGCAGGTGCTGCGCGTTTCTCTAAAGGACTCCAGAGAACAGCCTCTAATTTGCAAAATGCGCTTCCAAACACAGAGATAAGGTGCAGTTTAGCCTTGTGGTGTCCAAAACTGATGGTTTAAATTCATTTGTCATATTAAGCTACAAAATATGTTGAAAACTGAATCCATGTTTTCTGGAATATAGTGACAGTAAGCATTAATAATCTATGATTGATCTTGCTTTGGTTCATTATTCAAAACGAATAAAAAAAGTATTTAAGTAACATTTTATTATAAATAATAATAATTATTTTTATGTGGGGTTGGGTTTTTTCAATGACACACAAATCAAAGTCAAAAAGTCAAATTTGCTGTTTTCCATGGGCAACATGAAGGGCGATCAGTGGCAGTTCATAAGCAATTTTGCTTGGGTTCATTATAAGAAATATTCAGAATCTGAACCCAGCCCCCTCACATCATACTAAATTGCTGCATTTATTTGAAAAACAAAACAGTAAAACAGTAATATTGAGGAAAAGTATGTAAAGGAAAATCCATGTTTAGCTGTGCAATAAACTATTTTAATGCAAGCAAAGACATGCCTCCGTGGAGTGCATTCAAATTGTTTAATGCACAGCTAGCCATGGATTATCCCGCTTATACCATGGACATTTGCCAGCATTGACAACTTAAAGCTGTTATTGGTGTTTTCAGTGCAATATTTGACTGGAAGGGTAAAACTGACGGTTATTTTCGTCAGTTACGGCTCGTTAGGCATTCTGTCCGCTTTAAATCAGACAGAGAGATAAAGTAGTGTGTAAGATTACATTTATTTGAATTAATCTGACTTGTAACTATCTGTGCATTAAACCGTTTTATTACACACCTTCCAGCCAATCAGAATCAAGAATTCAGACAGACCATGGTATGATACAATGATTTGCTGCTCAAAAATTATTATTATTATTATCAATGTTAAAAACTGTTGTGCTCCATAATATTTTTGTGGAAAGTGCATTTTTTGCAACCTTGCCTATAAGTATCAATCAAAATAAAATAAAGAAAATCTTACTGACTCTTGAATGGTAATGTATTTTGTTCTCCATCACTTCTATTCTATTGCATGGTTTCAGAAGACTTGAAATACAGTGCACAACTCATATGGGCTACTTCCTTTTTGGAGCTTCATAGATGGTCACTGTGAACTGTTCTATACAAAAGAGATGCATAAAGATTCTTTAAAATTTCTTTTGTGTGTGTGTGTATGTGTGTTCCACAGAAAAATAACAGCATACATGTTTGAACTGACATGAGGATGAGTAAACAATGACAGAAATTTCATTTTTAGGTAAACTACTACTTATATTTAGCACAATAGTAGGCAAAAACCACTAATAAGAGGCTAAATGATGATAGAATAAATATGTTGTTTTATTGTTTTAAGTGTCATTGAAAAACAAACAAACAAACAAAAAAACACTGAAAATCCTAATTGATATTTTCATCACTCTGCCTGCTTGTAATGAAAAATTTGTTATAACCACAGGGGTACAATTACGTTTCTCTGAACTGTAAAGTGGCTTAGACCTCAAACAAACCTCAAATCAGCAGCCTTTGTAGCAAACGCTTATAAGTTTGCAACTTAAATCATAACAAAATATTACATCTGACAGTGGCTTCCGTCTTCTCGGTGGACAGCATTAAATAATCAAACGAAACTGGCGGGACCACAAAATCATTTCAAGTTTTGTGAAACATGTGGACACCAAATACGAAGCCTGAAGCCTGCAACCGTCTGTCTGTTAAACTCTCATTGTGCCGAGCAATAAAGGCCCATGTGCCAGTGAGCGCCTGGCACAGCAGCTCCATATGTGTGCCCTGTTGCCCCTGCCGTGTGGTTTAAAACCAGATCACTGTGTCTGCATGCCGTAAAAGGCCTGTTTATTTGTGTTTCTCTCACGTTTAATGGCTGCCTCCGAGGCCTTCTTTCATCCAAAGAACACTTTTCTCCTCCCCCCGCCGCTCTGCGCTTGAAGAGACCATGGTTGGCAGTGCTGTGGTGGTGTAGGAGTAATAAAAAAATAATAAGGCTCAAACGTTGATCGATGGCTTTAATTTAAACATCATACATGTGTTATTTTTGGTCCATCAGAATTTATTACGCTTGCACTTTCCGTTTTATGACAGTCAATGCAGCGCATACACAACCTGACATGAAAGTTAAAGCAATCAGCTCCTGCCTATGGATCGAAGGAGGAAGGAGCTATTACAAGGAGCCATTAGGTGTCAGGTTGTCAACCAGTAGTGATATATGCTTTACTGTTCACATGCTTGAGTTATGGGATTTAGAGTATTAAGTCGACTAGTGCTGGCTAGGAATTACAAAGAAAATTTGTTTTGTAACATAACGTTAATGAGAGTGCTTGTGCGGCAGGATTGCATTGATATTCACTTTTTTGGCAATTAATTTAGCTGGGACTGCTTTACATACAGATTTTTTACATCTTGTAATACATTTTGGTATACTTTTCTTGAAGCAATACACTTTTTGTCTTGTTTCTAGTCCAAATAATAAAAAATAAAAATAAAAATCAAGAAGCATTTTATTGTCTTGTTTTCAGAAAAAAACAAGCAAAATAATCTGCCAATGGGGTAAGCAAAATAATATTACTTCAAACCGAAAACAAGATTATTTTGCTTACCCCATTGGCAGATTATTTTGCTTGTTTTAAGGAAAAACTCAATTAATTTTTACTTATTTTTTCTGAAAACAAGACAATTTTTACTTGTCAAGAAAATGCTTCTTGATTTAAGAATTTTTAGATATTTGGACTGGAAACAAGACAAAATCTAAGTAAGAAAAGCATTTTTTGCAGTGTAATGCATTATTAGTATATTTATGCATGAATTATGCCTTGTAATTAGGGCTGGACGATTATGACCTAAAATCAAAACCTCGATTAACTGAACATTTTGCCTCAATTACGATTAATGAATGATTATTTTGTTACTGGTTTTTTTTTTTTGCTCTCATAGTTCACTTACAAGGTTTGTACTGTAAATTTGCTGGACTATTAAAGGTGGGATATTTTTTACTTTTGAAGAGTGATCGGACATAACAGCTCACGTTCAGCAGCTATTTTAACTATGGTTCGTAACATTTCTTACAGATTTCTGCTCGTTGTAAATCAGATAAAGATAAATTAGTACAGTACCAGTACAAGTGACTGCGTTTGTGAATTAGTCATACCGTCTCTCTATTAATTGTGAAGCTGTGGGTTGTAAATAGTTTCTTCAAAAGTAGAAAAATATATGCTATAATAACTTTTGAATTTCTCAGCTACTTTAATGATAAATCACAGGACAGCGCTGACAACTAGTTTCTGCTCCTCAGTGCACGCGATCTTCACGTTTTGTGCAGCTAATGCCAAGTTTACACTACAGGACTTTAAAAGTCGGCAGATCGCTGTGCTGTTCAGATTACATGACTTGTTGTGAAGTCTTGAAGTTGTTGTGGTCTCATATATTTGCAAGTGAGTGTTTTGTCAGTTGGATTTACAGCACGTGAATTCATCCATCTGTACCGAAATACATGTGGCCGGTGAACTGGGAGAACAATAGAGTGAGTGAGCTTTATAGTTACTTACACAATGTGTTTCTGATATGAATAAACGTCAGCAAATTATAGGCTATTTGAATGGATTGTTATTGCTGCTTCCATAGACATCAGTGTATATTTCATTGGCTGTTGCATCGCAACACGTGACACCACAGGATATCAAGTCGGCCGACAGTTCCAGATATTTAGCATGCTAGATATTTGTCTGGCGTCTGTGAGGTGTTGGAGATCACCCGCGGATTTTCCCCCGATCACAGCCTGACCTGTCGGCGAGCTCGTTAACTTGCAAATCGGGCTGAAAATGGGCTTAAAATCCTGTAGTGTAAACTTGCCATTACGTTACTATTTGTTTGAGTGTTTGTGCCACAATGCAGCTGCACGAGCACGGTAACTCGATATAATAATACACATCCGTCTAATCCATCTAAATCGCATGAATGTCTAAACTGGTAAACTTTAAAACACATACAACTGACAAAGTTTAGTGAAGACGCAAGGCTCACCGCTCGCGTGCGTCTCTGTGTGTTGACTTAGCCTTCACCTGCATGTTGCTTTCATGCCACTGACTGGACGGGACGGAGTCACATGGCTACACACGCGGTAGTATGTTTTTAAGTGGGAAGTATTAACAGGATAAAAAAAAAAAATAAATAACTGACATGGGAAAATTACGTTGGTTAGAGGTTCTGAATTTCGATTTCAATTAATCGCCCAGCCCTACTTGTAAAGCACCTTATAGGAACTGTTTGAATTCACAAAGAGTCACCAAAAATTCACAAAGATGCACCAGAAATTGATGCACCTCTTGATGGAAATAAATGTTTAAGGTCATCAAATGGTGCATAAATTTTTGGTCAAGATCTTGAATTGACAATGCAAGAGGTGAACACTGTTTAAAGTCTACTCCAGCACATCCCAAATGAATTTAAGGTCTGGACTCGTGTGTGAAAATGATTCTTCATGCTCCTTCCCAACCATTCTTTCACAGTTTGAGCCTGATGAATCTTGACATTGTCATCCTGGAATATAGCTACAATGTGTCTTCCTACATGGTTGTTTAAGAAATGAAAAGCTACACACTCCATCAGTTAGGGTTAGAAGAACTAGTGCCAAACATATAACATGCTAAAAACATAATAATCACTGCAATAATCACCAAATCATAGATTTAGGCATTTGCCTATTTAAATTCAAACAGTATATTCACTGTTACACCTTTAGAAAGTATAATGCATTAAAACTTGACAAACTGTAACAAATATTATAATGCATTTTAACTTTGGTTAAAGTTATTTAAGACAAGATAAAGTATAATGCATTACAAGGTACATTAAGAAATACCTTGCTTCAAGTAAAGTGTTTTTTTTTTTTTTCCAGGATATTTTTTTATTTTAATTTTACTTTCAAATCCAAACCAAATCTGTGGTGTCGACATCTGCATCTAGAACTAAGATGAAACTTTGCAAGCCTTTTTCTGAAAACAATGTAATTGTAATGACATAATGTAACACAGACAGACAGTGACTCACAAATGGAAGACAAATTTAGATCAAATGTATGAGTTTTAACGTGGACAGTGTGGTATGGAAAGTTTGCTTCAGAAACGGGCATGGAGAAACAATTAGCTAAACCACCGGTCTGCCTGCGCCGTCAACGACAACAGATGAAATCAACACTGGCAACGAGCAGTGAAGGAAAAACACAAAAGTTTTAGATTTCCAGGGTGTTACTACTGTATGCAGTTTGCTTCAAGGTGGTTGCTAGGGTGTTCTGGGATAAATCTCTTAGGCCGCATTTACACTGCATGTCTTGATGTCCAATTCCGATTTGTTGACTATATCTGATTTTTTTGATGACCAGCTTTTTAAATATGACCCATATCCAATATCTGCATTTACACTATACACTTGGCGAAACAACCCAAAGTAGATGTACTGACCCGGAAAAGCTTAAAGATCAGCAAAACATTGGGTTGAGACTACGTCTTCTATTGCTCCATTGAAAAGAGTCATGTGATCGTGGTTGGTGCCCACCTGAGTTGAAGTCATTCGCCACGTCGCTGTTTCAATGACGTACGACTCACATTGACGGAAATATCCGATCTGTCAACTTGCATGCCAGATGCAAATGCACGCATATGATTCATATCAGATTTATTTTCACATATGAATGAGGCCTGAAAATGATCTGAGAATATCGGAGTGTGCTTTTTTTCCTGCTTACACATTCCTGGGGCATATCTGTTTCTGTGCCACATTTGAAAAAACTCGGAATTGGGTCACTTGAACCATGTAATGTAAATGCAGCCTAAGTCTCTACTCATACTCGGTTACTTCACACATTTTACCATTTGATTATTTAATCATGTAAAGACCAAGTGTAAATGCTCTACAAGAAACATTTGAGAAAGATATCAATTCAATCACTCAAAGAACTCAAACTCAAGATGTGGTTTGAGATGCATACAAGACGTGACTTGGCCAAGTGTAAATGCCTTTGGTTGTTCAGGCCACATACAGTACATAAACTTTATATCTCCCAAATGGAATTACGTCTGCATTCTGAAGATTGGGAGTCTTCGGCTTCACAGATGAGCAAGAAATCATGGATGAGACAATATAGATGGAACAACAACGTGAAATTCAAACACTAATTGTCACATACAATGAATATCAGGAAAGGTTGGTTGGTTTTCAGGAAAGGATGGTTGAGAGTATCAGTATATACTAGGTGTAAAAAGGGAGGTCTCTAGATTAGCTTGAGCTCTGACTTTAATAATACATCTATGGGATATATTTCTTGGTTTTATCAACCACCATGCAGATATTGTACATCTGATTGCTTTGAATATTAATAGTGCACCTCTCCTCAACAATAAGCATGATTTGAGGTATTGTTGATTTGTTTCTTAACAATTAACTAAGTAATTAACTAAGTTCAAAAATAGTAATATTCATTGCACTAAAATGAACTTGCTCATGAAACTGGAATCTTCATAGATAATTTATAAAAAAGCTATATAAAAAAAAAAATACAAATTAAAATGTTGCTAATGGGGTTTTAAAGGATCTCACCAAGGCTGTACTTAATCAAAGATACAGTAAAAACATTAATATTGAGAAATATTACGATTTGAAATGTTTTCTATTTAAATGTATTGTAAACTGTGATTTATTCCTGTGATCAAAGCTGAATTTTCAGCATCATTACTCCAGTCTTCAGTGTCATATGATCCTTCAGAAATTATTCTAATATGCTATTTTGCTGCTCAAGAAACATTTCTGATTATTATCAATGTTGAAAACAGTTGAGCAGCTTCATATGTTTTTGTGGAAACCATGATGCTGTCAAGAACAGCATTTTTTTTTTTTTTTCCTTTGTAATATTATAAATGTCTTTATTGTCACATTTGATCAATTTAATCCATCCTTTCTGAATAGAATATTATGTTTTTAGGGGGAAAAAATGGAATACTAGGGGAAAATGCCTGGGATCAGATGTGGTTTTAAATAAAATGTAAACAATTTAGAACTTGTTTGTTGCATATTTGCAAGTTTTTTTAGAAACCAACATTTTATGAGTACAAAGCTGCAAAACATGCAAACACATGATTCTGTACAAAATGAAGTATATTTATAAAAAAAAACCCACACAAACAACAACAACAAAAAACTACACATCCAAAAATACCACTAAAAAGATTTCTCACAGACTCTACAATTCTCCATGGAGTTTTGTGCACCGGTCGTTCACTAATATATGAACTTGCCACGGTCAGTTAAAGTCATCTGGGAGCTCAGCGCCAAGACAGGAAAACAACAGCATTATTTACCAAAGAGCGCATATACACTTTTCTCTTTCTGAGTGTTTCAGCAATCGGTTCACTGCAAAATGCTCGACCCCAAAAATGCTTCCATGCCTGACATTCAACAAATATTCGGGAGTGAGATCTCACAATATTCACTGTGCAGTTAATGCCTTTTCATTGTTTTGCCAATGATTTGTTTGCTTATTAGGTCATAAAATTATTAGAGAGAAGTGTAATCACAGGTCATGTGTGGATTATAGTGCCACGCTAAACTGTATTCAGCCCGGGCCTATTTAACTAAAGTCCTGAGACCATCAATTATTGGAATGAAAACCTAATACAGTCCAGATGTGTCCTGCTGAGCACAGATTCTTTTCATTCCCTTTACATATCAAACTGATCAGACTAGTATGAGGTTCAAGCTAATTATGATAAGTACAAGAGAATAACATGCAAAGCTCAAACGGGGTTGCATTAAAACCTAAATCAAACCCTGATCTGGCTTAAAGTGGTTATGCATGATTTAGATTATATGTTTTTTAATGCTCTTATTTCGGCCCATATTACATAAATCAACTCCCCAGAACATTCTGACAGGTCTAAAGATCACAGATAACATTCAAAGATCTAGATTTCATCATATTAACAGATAAAAGGCCACTTTGTAGCATTTTGAGAGACCCCCGGTCCCCTTTTTCCCTCCCTGCAAATGTGTCACTCTAATGAATTCAATGAATCACATTTACAATAGTTTACAACCCTGATTGCACTGTAATCCAAGTTGGAATTTGATCCAAACGCTTGTCTAAACCAGCCTCATTATATTTCTTACAGATGGCCCACTTAAGCTCCCGTTACATTTAATTGCAACCGTATGAATACGATGTGTTATGAATGCACTCGAGATTTTGACCTGCCAGGTGTTTTTGAGGTTTGGGCACTGCTGCACAAGTTCGGATCAGGACTAGTTTATGGTATCGCCATCATACGCTCTTTTATGTCAAAAGTTGGTTGCTTATGCATCCTGGTGTTTTTTTTTTTTTTTTTTTGCTGATCAAACGATAACGCAATGATGAGAACATCATGTTTTTTGGGGCTTGAACGAAACTCCACTTGCATTTGCTCTGTCTGTCCAAGTTCATTCCTGTTTCCTCTTGCTTTCATTTTTCTTTTCCACACAAGTGTCAAATCGGCTTTCACTTTCTTTTGATATTAAGGCAGCTTATATGAAAGGATTAATCTGCATGGTCCTGGGAGCCTTAGAGATGGATATGATAAAAAATACATGAAGGCAGCTTGTCAGCGATCTATGTGGTCATATTGAACAGGGATTCTGAAGAGAGGTGCCGGGACTTTAAATTCAGCCCCTTTTTGTGCTGAAAAAGGCGGCATATCTTGGGCCAACAACATTTGGATTTCATTTGTGTGCCAAACAAAACAAAAGCTCACAACAATTTTGTCTTTTTATTTTGTTAGATATTATCCTCACTGTCTTGTGGAGTTTAAATTAGAAGCAGACACCTCCGGTGAAGCTCATTTGTCCGTCTGTGTGCGGTGCATGCCTTTGATTGCATCTATAGGCCCTCTAATGACGTTGGCTTATCTCCGGGCTGAAAGTCTGACAAACACTGCTATGCTCAGGTCACAAGGAAGTGTTCACCGCACTCTTCTGGATGAAAGTGAATGGGAAATTTTCCAGGCCTGCGAGCTCATATGTCTCCACGTTTGATTTTAGCTCATTTCCTCTGCTTTGACGGCACATGCGCTGGATATTAGCCTCATCAAGGAGCTAGTGTGGTGGTAAGAAGATATTTAGAAAAAGTGGGTGATGTTTTAATCTGTGTGGGAGTTTATACTGCAGGGTTTGATGAATGCCAACATGAGGGTGTTTGACACAAAAAGCACATCTTTATTTGGGTCAGTGACATGAGGTCTTTTATTATATCTGGATTAATTACTTTTTTGTGGGATATAAAAAAGTCAAAGTAGTTTAACTGTCCTAATACTCTAAAAATAAAGTCTAATTGAAAGCAGTGCTGTAACTAAAGCTATTGCATCTGCTTTGGCAACTAACTAAAATAAATAAGATAAAAATACTGAAATTATTCAAACCTAAACTGGAATAAAAAAAAATTACATCTATACAGAAACATTTAAAAAACAAAACTAATAAAAATAACAGTACTAAAACTTAAACTAAAAAAAAATATAAAAAATGTATTTGAAAATATTAATAAATACTATTATAGTGAATAAATAATATTAAAATAACTGATTAAAAAGCTGGAATTTGTAAAAAAAAAAAAAAATTAAGCAGTTTAACATAAATGTTTTAAATTAAATGTAGTAAAATAATATTAATATTTCACTTTTGACTGGCTCAAAATCAATATGACATGCATGACCAACATGCAGGAAACCATTTTGTTGTCACGTGACAAAAAAACAAACAAACAAACAAAAATAAATAAATAAATAAAATAAAATAAAACAGATATTACACAGAGGAACCTCATCAAAACATCAAATAGACATTACAAAAAGTAGCTTTAGAAAAGAAAAAAAAAAAAAAAATATTTGATTCAACATAGAATTTATCACACAAACTTTTAGGCTTCAGTGCCCATGAGGGTGAGTAAATGATGACAGAATTTTCATTTTTGGGTGAACTATACCTTTAAAGGTTTTTTTTTAATTTATTGATATGGAAATATGAAATATTTTTTAATGAAATTCTAAATAAGAAACTAAAACTGACAGTAGATGAATGTCTAAATGTCATTGAGTCATTCATTAATGAATTTGTTCAAATGGCTGATTCATTCAGGAATGAAGTAAATGGCTCTCTTTATGAATGGACCATTGAATCATTGGTTCAGCCGATTGATTCACTCAAAACAATAATTAATTAAGAAATTAAACACCACTGCGTGTTGCTTGGAGATGCTCTGTTCTGGCTTTATAGGTAATATTTTCACTGGCAAAATTGAGCAAAAGCAGACAATGTTTGTGTCTAAAATACACTGAACAAAATTATAAACGCAGCACTTTTGTTTTTGATCCCCTTTTTTCATGAGCTGAACTCAAAGATCTAAGACTTTTTCTATGTACACAAAAGGCCTATTTCTCTCAAATATTGTTCACAAATCTGTCTAAATATGTGTTAGTGAGCACTTCTCCTTTGCCGAAATAATCCATCCACCTCCAGCCACCCGGACAGCTGCTGAAACAATCGGTTTGCATAACCAAAGAATTTCTGCACAAACTGTCAGAAACCGTCTCAGGGAAGCTCAACTGCATGCTCGTCGTCCTCACCGGGGTCTCGACCTGACTGCAGTTTGTCGTCGTAACCGACTTGAGTGTGCAAATGCTCACATTCGATGGCGTCTGGCACTTTGGAGAGGTGTTCTCTTCACGGATGAATCCGGGTTTTCACTGTACAGGGCAGATGGCAGACAGTGTGTATGGCGTCGTGTGGGTGAGCGGTTTGCTGATGTCAATGTCATGGATCGAGTAGCCCATGGTGGCGGTGGGGTTATGGTATGGGCAGGCGTATATTATGGACAACGAACACAGGTGCATTTTATTGATGGCATTTTGAATGCACAGAGATAACGTGACGAGATCCTGAGGCCCATTGTTGTGCCATTCATCCACGACCATCACCTCATGTTGCGGCATGATAATGCATGGCCCCATGTTGCAAGGATCTGTACACAATTCCTGGAAGCTGAAAACATCCCAGTTCTTGCATGGCCAGTATACTCACCGGACATGTCACCCATTGAGCGTGTTTGGGATGCTCTGGATCGGCGTATACGACAGCGTGTTCCAGTTCCTGCCAATATCCAACTTCGCACAACCATTGAAGAGGAGTGGACCAACATTCCACAGGCCACGATCAACAACCTTATCAACTCTATGCGAAGGATAGACAGATTTGTGAACAATATTTGAGAGAAATAGGCCTTTTGTGTACATAGAAAAAGTCTTAGATCTTTGAGTTCAGCTCATGAAAAATGGGGGCAAAAACAAAAGTGTTGTGTTTATAATTTTGTTCAGTGTATAATATTAACTTCTTATTTACTGAAGTGTTATATAAAATCAATCTCACATACTTATGCTATTCGGGACAAAAACAGCAGTCGTGTGATATTGCACTCATTACTCGTGTGATATTGCTTAATATCATAAGACAAAAACTCATACAGGGGCATTTTTGCCCTGATATCTTGAATTTTAGGGTCATTCTAACTACATTCTATAGGCTCCATCACACAGTGAGCCTGCTTCACGTTCATCACCAATCAACTTTTTGAAATGTAAGATGAACTACGTACTGTAGGTAAAGGGCGGAGCGGGTGCATTATATATACATATTTATATTTTGACATTTGACATCTTGACATTTTTTAGAACCAATAAATCAAATCTTTAATTTTCAGAAACTTAAATCCTGTTTATCATCTTTTTCATTGACCCATGTACACTTTACAGCATTAAAGCAATAAAAAGAAATATATGTTATTTTCTATAAAACCTTTAAAAATGGTCATCTGATGGATACATTTACGTATTTAACTTCATTCCATGACTTACGAGCAAAACAATAAGAAATGGAGAAGACATGTTTGTTTGGTATCATTAGTCATTTCAGCAAGACTAACGGCCTGGAATAATAAAAAGCCAAGCATGGACATAATGAAATAAAGCTCTTCCAGTGCAGCATCTGAAAGGATGCCAACCCTGTGAGGAAGATTTAAATATTTGTTCAGTGGAAAATGCGGTTCAAAATTTGGAAGTGCTTTTTAGCAATTCAAAGCAAGTGCGATTGATGCATGTTCCTAAAGAACATAAAATATATTACAATTTTCAGAAACTGCAAGTCTTCCAACGATAAAGCTTGAGATTAAATTAAAATGGCCCTGGCTGAGTTTTTTGGACAGACAACCACTGTTTCCCAAGACGGCAACTGATACTTCCTATTACATCTCTAAAGGCCTACAGGCAACATACAGCCCAAGTTGGAGTAAAGCCCCAGAGAAAAGCCTGAGGTTAGGCCATACTGTTGAAACATCCAATTTACCACACACATTTCTTGGTCCTTCTGCTTTCAACCCAATGACATTACAAACAGCCCACAGACTGCTGGGTTGACCTCAGTCGGGATCCGAAGGGAGTGAGCAACGTTCGGGAACTCCAACGTCAGCCCTGATCAAGTGCTTCACAGCTTCTCACCTCTCACTACCAAAGGAGGAACCGGGATGATTTTGTCTGAGCCAGCAACTGAATGTGTGTCTTGGCACGAGGCTCGGACTTTATGGACAACTGGAAGACAGCTGTCTGCAGAAGCATCGGTGTAACAGCTCTACACTGAGGGAAATGGGTTAAGGTGTGTTGAATAAGGAAGTTCTGCTTTTGATTAATTACTGTCAAAACATCATTTGATATCAATGCAGATCTTCAGTTAGGATGTGCTAATCCGCATGACAGAAAGGAAATCCCTCTAGCTTTGGGAGGTCAATTGGGCACATGTGTGATATGACGATGCACTTGTCAGCAAGGCATGCATCTCGCAGTGAGTTGGACCTGCGTACTACGAATGCATCCAAGTTTACAGGTATTAAAAAAAATTCATGGTCTCTCATCGTCAGCCAATTTCAGAAAGGCTTATAAAATCATGAAGGGATCCATTATTTATTGGTAAAATTTGTGGTGAAAAGACCCACATATGCACTTCTAGATTGACAAGGTTGTCTTGAGCCAGCCTGGTTCCAACACATAAAAATGGTGTTAAATCTGCAGTGGAGGATATAAATCATACTTATGCCCAATGAACATCAAATGTTTTTGAGTATACAATGACCATAAAAACTATAAAGTAACAAATGCGGCAAGTAAATTTCGAAAGTAGAAAAGGAACAAAACAAATGTTGCTCAGGGGAAAGGGAGGGAAACCCCTCCGTCAAGCTGAACTTCCTCAAGTCAACGTGCCCAAGAAAACAAAAATGGCTGAATGTGTCCAAGAGGCCATAGCACAGACAGGATCTACCTAATGTTTACACAGGTGGGCTTCTATTCAGCCACATGGTTGGCAAAGAGGAAGGCAGACTGGGATAGGAGAGTGTGATAAAAGTCAAACTGAGAAATACAGAGAGATAGGTGGAAACAGAAGAAGGGAAGAAAGTGGTGTTGTAACAAAAAACAATTACTAGAAAGAGTTATTGATTTACACTGGCAAGAGGTTTACTGAAAGAGGATTGTTTGGTTCTCTTTATTTCAACTCACAATAGTGGAAGGCCAAGTGGTAAATAAAATGAGTGCTTTGGCTGTATTTTATTCTTTCAACATTAAAATCTACAAAACAAGTGAAAACTTGATTTAGAGCACCTACACACTAAGGTGTAATCTTAAGCACTTGAACAACACATATGTCAACACAAGTATAATTTAGTAGTAAATATAGTATATATATACACCGATCAGGCATAACATTATGACCACCTTCCTAATATTGTGTTGGTCCCGCTTTGCTGCCAAAACAGCCCTGACCCGTCGAGGCATGGACTCCACTAGACCCCTGAAGGTGTGCTGTGGTATCTGACACCAAGATGTAAGCAGCAAATCCTTTAAGTCCTGTAAGTTGCGAGGTGGAGCCTCCATGGATCGAACTTGTTTGCTCAGCACATCCCACAGATGCTCGATTGGACTGAGACTGAGATCTGGGAATTTGGAGGAAAAGTCAACACCTCAAACTCATTGCCATTCCTGAATCATTTTTGCTTTGTGGCAGGGCGCATTATCCTGCTGAAAGAGGCCACCAGGGAATACCGTTTCCATGAAAGGGCGTATACTGTCTGCAACAATGCGTAGGGAGGTGGTACGTGTCAAAGTAACATCCACATGGATGGCAGGACCCAAGGTTTCCCAGCAGAACATTGCCCAAAGCAACACACTGCCTCCGCCGGCTTGCCTTCTTCCCATAGTGCATCCTGGTGCCACATGTTCCCCAGCTAAGCGACGCACACGCACTTGGCCATATACGTGATGTAAAAGAAAACGTTATTCATCAGACCAGGCCACCTTCTTCCATTGCTCCATAGTCCAGTTCTGATTCCCACTGTTGGTGTTTTCAGTGGTGGACAGGGATCAGCATGGGCACTCTGACTGGTCTGCAGCTATGCAGCCCTATACGCAACAAACTGTGATTCACTGTGTATTCTGACACCTTTCTATCAGAAGCATTAAGTTCTTGAGCAATTTGAGACAGTAGCTCGTCTGTTGGATCGGACTACACAAGCCAGCCTTCGCTCCCCACGTGCATCAGTGAGCCTTGGCCGCCCGTGACCCTGTCGCCGGTTCACCACTGTTCCTTCCTTGGACCACTTTTGATAGATACTGACCACTGCAGACCGGGAACACCCCACAAGAGCTGCAGTTTTGGAGATGCTCTGACCCAGTCGTCTAGCAATCACAATTTGGCCCTTGTCAAACTCACTCAAATCCTTACGCTTGCCTATTTTTCCTGCTTCTAACACATCAACTTTGAGGACAAAATGTTCACTTGCTGCCTAATATATCCCACCCACTAACAGGTGCTGTGATGAAGAGATAATCCTTATTTAAGTTACAAAAGTTATTCAGTCAAGAGCAATAAGTGATTGTTATTTGTCGTTTGATTAACATTAAAAACACAGAAAGCAGCAGGAATATAATTATTATTTTAAACAATTTATATAAATAAATATATAAATAATATTTATATATTTATATTTATTAATATATATCTATATATTTATTAATATATATATACGATAATATAATATATATATATATATATATATATATATATATATACACACACACACACACACACAGCAATTACATACACAATTCTTTAATAATTAGACACAGGCCTAATGTTGTGGCATAAATCATACTTATGGACATGGTGCCGTAGATGAGATAAAGACATGACCAAATAAAAATAAACCATTTTTAACAACTTTATAATAGTTATTTTCAGAGCAAGACGTTAGTCTACATGTGTCTGTAATATTTTATTTACTTAAAATTCAACAAATCATGACAGCTAGTGATCACCCTTAATTTTCATTAAAATAGAGCTTTGATATTTTAATTACTCATTTTTGTTGTACAAAGAAGATTGTACAACTTTGAAGTGACATGAGGGTGGATACATCAGGACTGAATTCAGTTTAAAACAAATGACCTGCAGAAAGTGAGATATATTTAGACACAGGAATGTGATTTCTGCCAAAACGTTTCAGATAAACACCTTTTTTTTTTAAACAATAATAATCATTCAACTTAATTATTACGGATATCACTGAATTATAGGCTCACACTTGGCACATGCCCCCTCAATTTGAACAGGTATGACGTTTCTGGCCAAAACCATGTTTTAAGCCATGTGTTTGTGTAGAGAAAGAGAACTGCCCTCTTCATCAGTAAGTGATCTGTGCAGCCTCGATTTACTTCAGAGAAAGTTCCTTTGAAATCTCCAATTACATGCTGAGATTCTATTCTCTGCACCCGTGACAGTGATTTTGCCAAGTAGGACATATCTTTTGTTGGTCCTGGAACAACGTAACTGTCAAACACAGTTCTAACCTGTCCCTAACCCTAATCCTATCCATTAACTTGCCATAAAATCCGAGTGATCTAATTGGTTGACAGAGATGTTGTTCAAAGACCAACAAGGATGCTGATCTAGAAACCTACTTTATCCTACTTGGCAAAATCACAGCAAGCGTTCCGCACCACCCATGACAATCTAAGAACTAAAGGCAGATAGTGACTCAATGCCTTATTTTACACAGGCCACAATGAAATGTCTAAAATATAAAATACATGGTCCAAAACAGTGTTTAGTTTTTCCTATTATAATCCAAACCCTAGTATTTAATAAGAGCTTTGGTATGTGTTGACTTCTAACGTTACATTTTTGTTGTAATTTAAACAAGGCTACCTAGTATAATTCAGCAAAATATTAGTATTAGAAAAAGTTATTGGAGAGAGAAGAGTTTAAAAAGGCACAAGACCATTTCTGTTCTTTTTTAATGGAGAGAAGCCGTTGTGTCTCATTTAGAGGGAAACAATATTATTTATACCGACATTATGAGACAGTACAAAGTTAAATATGGCATACTTGACCCAAGAGTAAAGACAGGCTTTTGGAGCATAACAGAGTACGTTCATAGAGTATAATACCCAGAGCAAGCAGTAAAAGCAAAGTTAATGTTGTTAAAAGAGAGAATTAAGACTAAAGAATTAGGTAACCACCAAGAACACCCTAGCATTCACATACCAACACACAATAAACTAGGGATGCACGAGTCCAATATCGATACTTTCATTTTTGGTACTTGCCGATACTGAGTACCGATACCTGTGTATACATATATACATTGCATTTGTAATTTTTAAAAATATTGGGTAGAGATACCAAAAGGATATGAATCAAATTAGTTGGCTTAATTTGTTATAGATATTTCCTTCAGTTACTTTCAAGCTTAATTATGCCTGTTAAAATGTATTGTAGGAGCTACTGTTACTTTCACTGTTCATGTTTTATCTTTCATTTAACCCTCTGGGGTCTGAGGATTTTTGGGGCCCTGGAGAAGTTTTGACATGCCCTGACTAGGCTACCATAATATGTGAGGAACATGTATGTACATGTTTGTATTTTTGAAGGAATAACATTTATGCGTGGTTATTGAAAAAACAAAAAACTTAAGTCACTGAATTAAGGCCACAAAATAAATACAAAATTTGTGTTTACAAGACTTCTGGGTATTAGAGGTTGTAGACTAGAGTTTTGCTTCAAAATGATGTAAAAATTATCCTGTCTACTCGTTCATATGAAACAATATATTGATTTAAATTTTGTAAGACACTTTTTGTCAAGAAACTCAGTATGCATGGAGGTGTGAATCTTCATGAATAATGCTGTGATTCACACCTGAGAAGACAAAGACCTGCATAATGACCCGCATAATGAGCCCTTTCAGTCAGGTAGGCTATATATGTGATCATGTGAAAATATGTTAATATATGAAAAAACCCTCTGTGATCATGCTGAAGACAGAATTAATGTCCACTCTTGACAAAAAAACATGATTTTTGTGATCTCATGCATGCACGTATTATTGCACATCATGTGAAGAAAATTTGTATAGGCCTAATTTAAATTACAGTACCAGTCAAAACATTGGACGCAATACTATTATAATGTTTTTAAAAGAAGTCTCAAGTCTCAAACCAAATAATGTTTTTTTATTTTAATATACTTTAAAATATAATGTATTTCTGTAATGCAAAGCGTCTGAACATTCATGTTACCTCTATGGCATTTCATATAGGCTATTATATTTGTTATATAGCCTAAATGTTAATGTACAGTTGACAAACTATACATCATCAAAAAGATCTAAGACTCAAGCTTCTCATTTTGACCTCTGTTTTACTCTTATGGTGACTGTAATTTGTTAATAGCCTATGCGTCAGGAGTTATGAATATGAAAAACGGAGTCGTTACCTTTGACAAAACAACATCCACCAGGGCTTTTAGCTTAAAAGCATGCACAATTGGAGAAATATTGATGGATTCTCATATGTTTATGTCAATTTTCTATACAGAGGAGTAATATTTATTCAATATTTATTGTCATCACTATGAGCGCTGGATACTGTGTTTTCAATTCATACTTGCAGCCAGAGGGCGCTCTGTGCACATTTAGTCCACAAATGACTTAGTGAAGAACAGGCATACCATGTGACATTCCAGGAGCTAACAGAGGCTTCCAGAGATCGCTAACCATGGCTTTAACATGCAGATAGACACTTTTGAAGACAATAAATACACGATTGCGATGATGTATACATGTATCGCCTCAGAATTTGCGTCTGAATAGCGCTCGCTCCGTGGGTGTGGCCGAATTAGTGGATAATGAGCTAACTCACGGACGTCTGACATGTCTCTCTTTTCATTCAGATTACATAAACCGAGAATATTTGTTTTCGATTTGACTGACACGATTTAAAACCTGACATTTCAACATTTCTTTAGACATAAGTCTCATTTTTTTGTGATTAGTATTCACTAAGTTACACTTCATTTTCTGAGAACTATCAGATTGGACTTCGTTCAGAGGGAAACGACTGATCACGCATCATGTTAGTTTTCTTTATTTTGCAAAAAGCACAACATTTTGTTTTTACTCTTGAGTGTACACAAATAAAAGAAGATATTTCACAGATTAAAATGGTGTATAACTCTTAATTGTATGTGCAAAATTGACGGAGTATTTTGAGTCTCTTTCATAGTGATAAGAAAAAAAGCAAGGTGCTATGGCCGGCACGACTGCCGACTCGAGGGGGTTAATAGCACAGTTATTGTTTAGAACTGCTTCAGCAGAGCTCAATGCTAAGGATTTTTTTCTACTGGCACTTTTGGGCCAGTGGTTCAAATTTTTAGATACCAGCGAAACATCATAATTTTCAGGTACAGAAATTAAATAATCTGTCACTTTAAGAGCTGCACATACCCAACATACTGTTACACACACATTTTCTGTCTCAACTGTTTACGTTCACTTAAGACATAATGGACTGAATTTGTCCATTCAAGTGCAAGAAGCTGTGAAATAGAACTCAATTCAGTAGGCTATTAGCTCTCTGTCTGAGAGACAGCTTTCTGGGCACACGGTTTGGATGTTTGTGCAAAGAAAACTTGAAAATGTCTTGTGATTACTGTGTTGCTTTCCTGTATTAATGTAGGGAAGCACTTGTTCTACATAAATCATCTAACAGTTCATGTCTTTACTTACATATACGATTTAGTTTTAATCCAAATCACGCATATGTGCTGAGTGAATGATCAGCAATCAAGAGCATGCAACAGAAGTGTGCTCATAGCAATGCTATGGCAACGGGCAACAAAACAACACAAAAAATGAAATGAAGCAAAACAAAACCTTAAACAAGAACAAAACAATTCAAAACACTTTAGCAACTGCACATCAACGCTCTGGCAACCACACACAACACTTGGCAACCACACACAACACTAGCATCTTGTAGCAGCCAAAATAAAATAAATAATAAAAAATAAGCAAAACGAAATCTAAATTAAAAACAAAACACTTTCACAACTGCACAGCAATGCTCTGGCAAACACCCACAACACTTTTAGCATCAAAACAAACAAACAATCAAAACAAACAAAAACGAAAGCAAAACAAAACCTGAATTATTTTGTTCTTGTTTTAGAACACTTTAGCAGCTGCACAGCAACACACTGACAACTCAAGCATCTTTCATGTTAGTGTTTTAGGATTCTACAAACATTAGCAAAAAATATTTTGGGAAATTAGCTCTCAAAGATAATGCTGCACTTGCTAACACATGCTAACATAGAACTAAGGAAATTGACAGATGATGTTTAAGTAAAAGAAAATTTTTAAGCTGAAGATATTGCTACCTTCAGCTCCAAGTGTCACAGGCAGCTGCCTTCAGGCAACCCATGTGCCTTATTTGGATACATGTGTGAAAAGCTTTTCTTCTGAAAGACGAAATTATCAATGATGACTAACTTCTCAGTAATACAAGAAATCAGACTGGAAATTGACAAACCGCTTTTAGGCAAACAGACCGGATTTTCAGGTCAACACTGTGTGTGTGTTGACATGATGTACAGTAATTTGACTATTGACACCTTTTTTTTAACATCTTTGTGAAGGAGTTTTATATGGGTTGCATATAACTGTAGACTTCTCCTTCCACACAGCTTGGCATTATTTAACAACAATATTTCTGTAATGTACCTAAACTAAACTATATGCTTTTACAAATTTTTTTGTCTCATTTGGGCTACGCTCACAGATTATTGATGTCTATGTAAACATAGCTGCTGTTTCCATTAGTCTTTCAGTCAATGGAGAGTAATTGTTGCATGTGTTAAGTTTATTTTAAATAAAATTTGACAGCCCAAACATGTTATCCCATCGTCACAAGGAATTACACATGCTAATAAAGCACAAAAAGTTCTGAGAAAATTGAACAAAATGTCCCATTCCATTCAAAGGCGGATTTAAAGCTATTCCAGTGTAATGAGCTGTTTAATTCTTAATTTGATTCCAACAAAACATCTTTCTGAATCTTTGAAAACCATGTAGGATCATCTTACTTGTAGGCCACAGGACGGACAGTTCCAACTCTCAAATGTTTTTCAATTACTCTTGTAAACCGCCTCTTTCTGTAGAAATGGGACAATGTTGCCTTTCAAAATAAATTGTGTGACAAGCCTCAGCATGCTGCTTCAAACAAAGAACAGACTAAACCAATTGAAAATGTAATATTCAAACAAAATTACTTCACTCACGTCGTAATCACTCGAGACATATTGTGTAACAGCCTAGACAAGAAGTCTTACCACCTGCTTACTGAGGACACCTAAGGCTGGTGATATTGATACCTCTGTGAACTAATCCATATGCAACACTTGATGTTTGATGTTTTGATTTTTATGTCAGATTGCATTTCTCTTCTCTTCAATAGATGACAGTTTGGGCTGGGTCAAACTGTGGCTAAATATCATATCATGATATAAGATATTAATGGGTTAGATTGTACATTTTGTTGTTATATCATTGTTTTCCCTCGGGTCTACTAATAAATTTTGGTAATGTTTTTATGTAGCAAACACAATCGTACTATATTTCAGTTTGAGACTTAAAACCTTTCTTTTTTTTTTTTTTCTCCAACACCTTAAAGAAATGTCCCCTTCCGCATGTGAAACTGAGCACTGTGCTTTGGTGCTCAAACAGTAGTCAAATACTGATGAGCCAAAACATTATGACCAGTCACAGGTGAAGCGAATATCATTGATCATCTCCTAACTAAGCCACATATTAAGGTCCGGGTAGATTAGATGGTACGCAAGCAATCAGTTTTTCTAATCAGTGTGTTGGATGCAGGACAAACGGGCAGGAATCTGAGCGACTTTCACAAGGGCCAAATTGTTATGGCAAGGCGGCTAGGTCACAGTATCTCTGAAACGGCATGCCTTGTGTGTCGCTTGAGGTCAGCAGTGGTGAAAATTTCCAACAATGTCCGAGGAGGGACAAACCGAAGGCTTTGCCATTTGGTCCGAGCCAATAGAAGGTCTACTGTGGCACAAGTCACAAAATTTCAATGATGGTTATGGGAAGAACGTGTCACAACACACAGTGCATCACACTCTGCATATGAGGCTGTGTATCCTCAGACCAATTAGAGTGCCTATGATGACACCTGTCCTCCATCCAAAGCGCCTAGGATGGGCACTAGGGTTATAACTTTTTGACTATTTTTCAAATAGATTCAGTAGCAATATATAATGTCAGAAGAACAAGGCTATCAGGACCAATCATCTAGTGAGATTTCAGCAATCACATAGAAGAAGAGGAAGTGTGCCTTTAGAAGAATCTTCACTAGAAGGAAAGTGCAGAATGCCACTCCAAATGCAAATTATTGGATGGTACTAGTTTGTTGGAGCAGAAGTCAAAGGAAGAAAGGAATGAATAGTGGAAATTTCCAAAGTAGTCACAAAATTATGGAAGAAATTTTTTCCACTTCTTTGTAAATTTCCACTATTCACTCCTTTCTTCCTTTGATTTCTGCTCTAAGGTTAAACTGGTGCCGTCCAATGATTTGCATCCTCTTCTATGATTGCTGAAATCTCACTAGATTATTGGTCCAGATAGCCTTGTTCTTCAGTAAGGTAGAATCACTTATCTTGTGCGACATTATAAATTGCTACTGAAACAAATATCAAAAAGTATCAAGTTGAGTTGTTTGTTTCTAAGCTCCCTCTCTCTCTCCGTCCCCATATGTATACAAAGATTGGGAAAACAGTTCCAGAAAATTCCAGAAAGTTCTCAACAATCCTAAAAAGTTCTAAACAGTTCTAGATATTTTAGGAAGTTTTAGGAAGTGCTACTTACTTATAAGCAGTAATGTTTGTTATATGATTGTTCCAAAATAAATGTTTTATCTCGGGTGACCTTTTTTTAAACTTAGAGGAATTACGGCCGTTTTCATTGTTTTTAAGCAAAAGTTCATCGATTTATGATACAGGAAATCTTTTATTTTAAAAATAGTCAAAAAGTTGTAACCCTAATGGGCACGTGAGCATCTGACTGGGCCTTGGAGCAGTGGAAGAAGTTTGTTTCTTTTACATCACATGTGTACAAGTGGGGTTCCCTGGTGGAAGTGGCCTCTTTCAGCAGGATAATACACCCTGCCACACTGCACACAATGTTCAGGAATAGTTTGAAAATTTCAAACAAGGGGGACCCCACACCCCGGAGCACAATTTCGCCCCTGCCCCAGTGAAGGTCTGTGCACGCCACTGATTTGAGGAACAAGATGAAGAGTTCAAGGTGTTGCCCTGGCCTCCAAATGACCCAGATCTCAATCGAGCATCTGTGGGATGTGCTAAACCAACAAGATCGATCCATGGCAACTCCACCTCACAACCTACAGGACTTGAAGGATTTGGCTGCTAACATCTTGATACCACAGGACAACTTGAGGGGTCTTGTAGAGTCCATACATCAGTGGGTCGGAGCTGTTTTGGCAGTACGCGGAGAACCAGCAGCATATTAGGCAGGTGGTCACAATCTTTTGGCTCATGGGTGTATAGTTTTTTTACTGAACTATTTATTCCTATTAGCCTGTGACAGATTCATAAAATAATTCCGATTATATCAGATTGTGATAGATTCATAATAATCCACTGAACTATTAAGTTTGAATGAAATGATGAAAATCCTTGATAAAAATAAATTGCAGCCAGTTGTTTCTAACATGGGGATCTTTCAGAAAGATTCAGACTGGTAGATATTACACCGGTTTGACGGCTCATTTTACTCTTATATTGTAAGTTTTTGATGGGCCCCCCTCGATTTTTTTTATGGGGGGGGGGGGGGGGGGGGGGTTGGGTCTTATGCAAATGAGTCACAGGACTTAAAATATAACCACTTTAAAACATGCAGACAAAAATGGTATTTCTAGGAATGACAACAACAGCACTACAGTAGGCTACTATTTGCGCTCTGCCATCATGACTTTGCATTGCGGATCTATTTAAAAAATGTGAAGAAAAAAACAGCTTTTCAACACAGTCCAAGTTTGAACTGAACCGATTCGACTCTGGCTTTGGAATTTCAGAATGATCGTAGCATCATTTCAGATGCGATGAGTCCGACTATTATTCCAGTTTTTAATTAATTATTCTGTCACAGACTTTTTTTAATGCACGTTTTATTCCTAATAAATTTACTAGAACTTTCTTCTCTAAATATGTTTCCATCACATTTTATGTGCATTTTATTTCGTTGAATAAAAAAGTATCCACCTCAGGGAGTGTACAAGTTACATTTATTCACATCTTGTGCAGTATCTTAAAATGTGCAGACGTAGCCGTTTTTTCAGAAAACCAATTAGACTCATTTAAAATTCTGTACTACTAACATTACTGCATGTAAAAGTTTAAAAAAGCCACTTTAAAAATGACAGAAAAGCAAATACCGGTCAAATACAAAAGATCATGGTTAAACATGGCATGGACCATTTTATGGTCCATTTATTCAGCTTCTTAATGATTTTTGGTACATTTAACATACATATGCTATAGCAAGATATTGACAACATTATTTCTATACTTCATTTTTCTAAACATATGTACACAGGTTCTGTCTTTGAAAGCCTCTGAAAGTATTTGGCTGCGGAAAGTGTGCACTGCGCATCTAGTGGACTTTTGTTTTCAAGCACTCAATTCACTCTCATTACACACATTACACACAATGTCCGTGCCATCACAAAAATTGGGCTGCACGCGGATGTCCGCGAACCCTCCTGATGACGAAAATTACGCGATGCGGACGGTGCGCGGACGCCCGAAGTATACCTTAGGGTTAAGCCCGTAATAGCAGGCCCCCAGTCCGCCCGGGCCCATATGCACATGCATACCCTGCATACCCAGACGCTACGCCACTGTATCTGGCATATAGGTATAATATCATCCATTTCCTGTTTTTTTCTCATTACCTCATCATAACTGGGCCGGCCAAGTTTTTGACCGTGGAACAAATGTCACTGATATATAAATGTGTACAATCATATTTTAATTTATTGGATTCATTATTCTTACAAAGTTCAAAACAGGTCGTATTTGCAACTTGGATTCAATAAACGCACTTTTTGGACTGGGTGTTTTGAGGTCTGAAAGTTTACAGAGTACATCACTTTTTGTTCTCATCATATGGCCGCTTTAAGCTTTCAACATGCCATTCTTAACAGCCGGTTTGTCAGCAACAAGTAAAAGACTGATGAAAATAACATTAAATCTGACACACAGTTTTGCTCACATACATTCTGCACTGGATTTTGGCAAAGGCAGGAAAGTCTGTTTGAGAATGCAAATGCACAGCGAGCTGTGGAGGTGAGCTCAGGACAGGAGACTGACCCAGATACAGGGTAAAGCTCTTTCTGGGAGGCACTCCTGGAGTTTCACCGACTGGCCACAGATCAATGAATGCACAGTATACTGAAAAGAACAGATGACAGTGGACTCAAGATGGTCCACTTTCACCTACACGAAGTGTAATCTGTAAATCAATTAAACATTTTAATCAAATTAATGACATGAAATGCTTGAAATGAATCACATTTTTCCATAAAAATAGAAAGTGCACTACTTTTTTTTTTTTTTTTTTTAAGAAATGTATACTTTTATCTAGCAGTGATCATTAAATTGATCAAAAGTGACAGTTAAGACATTTATTATTATGTTACAAAAGATTTCTATTTCAATTGAACACTTTCTATTCATCAAACAAGAGAACAAATATGATTCATGGTTTCCACAAAAATATTAAGCAGCACAACTTTTTTGACTGTACTAATAAGAAATGTTTCTTAAATGTTCATTATTCAGCTGACAAAGAAACTGTAACACCTCTCGCAGTTCAAAACACTTGCACTACGTCCTACACCTTCCGTATTCAGCTTACGAAAAAAGCGTAACTGATGCAACAGTAATTTTGACGGTAATTTCTTAGGGTAATTTTCATTTTAAAAACAAATCTTTTAAATGGTATTCACATTCTTCAAACTTAAAAGTTTTGTTGTTGTTGTTTTTTGTTTTTTTGTTTTCTCCAGAGGATTGACAATGATCAACAGAACAAAATATTCTTTCAAGTGAAAACAATTTTCTACAAAACATCTGTTTACATACGCATTTCTAGTCAGCATTTAGTAGATGCTCCTTTGGCGGCAGTTCCAGCATTGAGTCTGTAGGTCTCTATCAGCTTAGCACATCTGGCCACTGCAGTCTCCATTCATCTTTGCAGAACTGCTTCAACTCAGTCAGGTTGCATGGAGATTGTGAGTTAACAGCCTTTTTCAAGTCCACCCACAAATTCTCAATTGGATAGAGATCTGACTTGGCCACTCAAGGACATTAACGTTGTTTTTAAGCCATTCCTTGGGCTTGGGGTTTAAACTTGAAGTCACTGTCTTGCTGGAAAACAAATCTTATCCCAAGTCACAGGTGTCTTGCAGACTCCGTCAGGTTTTCCTCTAGTTTTTCTGCATTCATTTGACCCTCACAAGCCTTCCAGGCATCCCTATGCTGCCACCACCAGGATTCAGAAAGGGGATAGTTTTTCTTTGATGATGCACAGTTTTTAAACTTACGCCAAACATGGCATTTGCTTTGATTGCCCAAAAGCTCGATTGTGGTCTCCTTGGATCATAAAACCCTCTTCCAGATGGCTTCAGAGTCCACCGCATGCCTTCTGGAAAACTGTAGGCCAGATCTCATATGACAACAGTGGCTTTCTCTTTGCTGCTCTGCCATAAAGCTGTGATGGGTGAACTGGGCAACAATGTTGCATGCTCATTCTCTCCAGTCTCAGAAACTTGTAATTGCTTCATTGGTGTCTTGGTGGCCTCCATCTTCTCGCAAAGCCAATTTTTGAGGACGGCCTGCGCAAGGTAGATTTACAGCTGTGAACATACTCTTTCCATTTGTTAATTATTGATTTAACTGTTCTCCAAGGGATATGGTGTAAGGTCTGCCATAACACTGACTCACCAGAAGTTGGACCTTCCAGATAGATGTGTATTTATACTACAATCAATTGAAACCTCTTGAGTACACACAAGCGAACTATTTATGTGACTTCTAAAAGCAATTGGCTGCATCAGTGATGATTTAGGTGTGTCGGGGTGAATACTTATGAAATCAGTTATTTTGGAATTTAATTTTACATTCGTAAATATTTTGGATAATTTTGAGATCTGTTTTCACTTTGCGATTAGATTAGTTTCTGTTCATCAGTGCCAAAATTTGTAAATTAAGTTTAGTCACATAAACTAGTTTTGACCAGCATGGAAGTTCACTTAAACTGGTCTTTCCAGCAGTGCAGTCCTCCATCAATATGAACTATATCATCATGTAAAAAACAAACAACAACAACAACAACAAAGTAAGGTGAATCCAATTTATGATACACTGGATTTTTTTTTTTTTTTTTTTTTTTTGCTGCTTATTTAATTTACGTCATTAAAATGAGCTAAAGCAACACAATTGCTGATATTTTAATATATTTAAAATTAACAGAAATAAAATAGACATTTAAAATTTGACATTTAAAAGAGTTTATATTGTTTCATTCAATGAACGTGTTAATGTCAGTGCAGTGACAAGCATTGACAATGTATGTCTAAAATTAAGATAAATTAATCAGAAATTTAACTTTGTAATACTTGCCTTACAAAATGTAATAAAATCTTAAAGTATGTACTTATTTACTTGACTTGGTTAAGTGATATTTAATTACATTTTAAGTTAAGTTAATTGTACTTAACTTAGTTAGTGGCTTGTACTTAATTTTTTTAAGCACTAAAAACTTCCTAAAAATATTTCACACATGGAGTTGAGAAAACTGTACTAAGATTTTTTTTCAGTGTACATCTGCAGTTAAGATCTGCCAGATGATGAAACCATTGTCTGAGATGCTTTAAAAAAAGTTGTATTTGTAGTGCATCCTTCAAAGCATATTTGTGGTTCATCAAATCTGCCTTTGTTTACAATATGATGCAACATCTCTCAAAATGTACCTTGAAATTGTTGGTCAGCCTTGAGTCAGTGTAAAAAAAGACTGTTATAACAAGAGAAACAAAAGACAGCAGATTAGGCGGTTTCTGAGGTAGATCAACAATTAAGCTCTTTTTAAACTCAGATGCAAGAAAAGAGGCACACAACACTTAAATCATTGAATAAGTTTTAGACCTTTGACTATGCAAGAAAAGATATTTGCTTCCTGACGTATTAGAATTAGTCTGAAGAGTGGAGCCTTACACACAGGATGGGCTCCTGCATTCAAAAACAGTGTTTAAAACTTATTTTTACTTAAAAGGCAGTATGGCACGAGATACATTAAAAAAAAAAAAAAAAAAAAAAAAACACGAGTGACAAAGGTCAAAGACGTCCATCTAACCCATGTTGTTTACACAGAAATACAATTAATTGTACTACAATAAATAATAAACACCACAGTCGGATACAATAACACATGCTGTGTGAATGGCCCCTTACCAGAACAGGCCTCTAAATAGCAGGTGACCATCAAAGCATGAAGCCAAATAACTACATAAGATAATTAGAGCATGAACATACTGAAATCCTGAAGCCCTATTTTAAGTAAACAGCCCTGTGAAGTTGTCTTCTTTTGTCATCAATAACACACAAATAAGATCCATAAGTTTGGTAATCACTATATCTGATGATTATCACTTTATCTTATTATTGTGGATCAGCAGGGAATGAAATCTGAACTCTGCAACTGTGTGGAAAAGGCCCCCTGTAAGAAATTTACAACCCTTATGTATCTCTTATGGTTCCCATTTTACCAGGTATCTAGTCTTGGTTTGTCCAAATGACTAACCAGTTGTGTGTAAGTGCACTAGTTTTAAGTTCCTGTGGCACGTTTTTTTAGGGAATGTAAAATAAAAGACTTATTCTTGCACTTAAAATAGGGCTGCACAATTAATCGAATTTCTAATCGCGATTACGATTGCCACAATTTCGTAATTGAATAAAAAATATTGAAAAAAATATCCACTTACATTATTCTGTGTGTTTAAGAGATGTGTTATGAGCATGTCAAGTTGTGAGAGGCGAATCGTGACTACTTCAGAATGTAAAAGGTCTAACCCAGCACAAATGTAGCTACCAGTGACGTAGATAGATGTATGTTCACGCTGATACGTCGAACGCACGTGAAACACCAGCACCCACCATTTTCAAACAGCTGTGTACACAGCCTGTATATTTACTCCACGAACTAACTCTACAAACATGGAAAACAGTGATAGATGTACGCTAAGGAAAAAATCCAGGGCGACTTTGAGCAGACCAAGCGAAACATGATTATGTATTTCTGCTAAGATAGCGACATTGGGCATCAACCACACACGGCACACACTTTTTCATATACTGTCTACTTTCTTTGTATAACGGTTCTATCTAATAACGTATTAGACAGGACTGTTAAACAGATCGTAAACTAATGAAGATGGAGAATGGGAGCACAGTGTGCTCAGGATCTGTCTGAACTGTTCTCAGGCCGTCAAAATAAAAGTCCGCCGCACCATCAAAATAAAAGTAACAACAACAAGCGCAGTTTACGTCACTTCAGGCCCTAGGGGAACATTAGTTCTCGGAGAACCACCCTGGTGGAAAAAGCCCCTATTATTATACCATGCATTTGTTGACTTTTTTTTAAATTATTATTTTAAGAAGAAACCAAACCAATATATAGTTGACATTTGAGGTTTAATGCTATAGAAAAACAATAAAAAAAATGTTTTCAGATTGTTTTTTTTTATTATTATTATTTTTATACAAAAATATGGCATGCAGTTGCTTCAAACAATGTTATAAAGCTATTCAATACATCATTCAGTGTAAATTGTGATATTTGTAATCAATAATCGCAATTACAATTTCAAGGGAAAAATTGAAAATTATGATTTTTGTCATAATCGTGCAGCCCTAACTTAAAACATGATTCAAGAACCATTGAATATTTATACATATATTTTTCCACAATAAAGATTCTTTTGTGAGTGGATGTTAAAAGGTTCTTCATTGAACCATAGATGCCAATAAAGAACCTACAAAGTGATATTGATAAATCAACAAATTACATATTTTAGTCAACCAATCAGCATGTCTTTTTTTATCCTTCTCTAAGAGAAGTGGTATTTTGGATGTTCTGCCCAATGCGAGGACACTGACTTTGACTAGAGAGGGGAACTGGACAGGGTCACTTGTAACCGTCTTTGCCATGTTCCCACGGGAGGCAGCTGGAACACGTGACAAGCTTTTAAGTGCTTGGAGCTCGTGTAAGATTCATCTGTCAGACCACAAACATTTGGGACAGGGGAAGCATGGTGCGGTGTACAGACAAGGACAAGAAGAAAAAAAATACAGACATACATAAATCAGAAGAACTCTTAAAAATACTCCCAATAAGGGTTCCAAACTTAGCAAGAATTATCACTTCTCTTTTATTGCCAACAGTAAAGCTGCATTTTTAGCTTAAAAGTTTTGTTAAAAAGTTTGCTCATAATTACATGAGGTGACTCAACACTAGCATGCTTAAATTTTACACTGAGTAGAACCTGTAATATGTTCCCAGAGTGTGGCTTTGTCACAATGTACCAATATGATCACAGCTTTAGCAGCTGACATCTTTATATTTTAGTGAAGAGCTTGTTTCAATCAAATAAAATAAAATAAAAATAAAAATGACCCCAACATACAAGAGAGCCATAGTTCATACATTTGTCACACCCAAGTAGTCACTAAATCTCTATAGACTGGGTTTCTTCTTTCCTTCATTTAGTTTAAGACCGCAGAATGTTTCTGTAACATGAACGACATTAAAACATTAGAACACTGCCCAACCAGAACTCTCTATCGGTTCAAAACATATTTGATGTTGACAGGCAGATTTCTGACCATCTTAACAAATTTCATATGTGCCAAGAATGAGTATATTTAGTGTAAGGAAGCTATTTCTTTGGGCCATGCTGTGATTAACTATGTTTTTCAATTATGGGACACATGAAAATAGGAATACTGTAGGATGTGTTTTCTGGGATGACATTCAGTCAATTTTCCATACCAATATCAGAAATCATGTCTAATCAAAATATCATCCATGATTTATATCCAAAGAAATGAATGGCATTATCACACCACAAACTCATGGGTTTGGAATCTCAAACTCAAATTTAATTGTTAAACTGCAGGTCAAAGTGCATCACTGCAAGCTCATTGAGTTTGATTTGAGAATAATTTGTAAACAATAGCCACACAGTGAGCAGTGTTCAAGTGCTGACCAGAGACTGACCAACAGACTGTTCTGAGCAACAAACTGAACTGCCAATCATCATCACGGCACAAAAACATGATGGGAAATCTCCTTCTCATGGGTGATAGGAATCCTTTCTCCCTGTGGGAAAAATCAATATTGTGTTGAAATGTGAAGAATGCAGATGGGCTGCTGGCACACTCATTTCTAATTGTGAATGGATGAAGAATCAAAGCGTGTCTGTTTAGGCCATTATTTGGAAAAAGCCAGAATGAACTCTAAAGATTCTCAGACAGCTTAGCTTTTGGCACCAGTGTTGTCTTAAAGGAATAGTTCACCAAAAATGAAACTTTTGTCATTTACTCACCTTCATGATATTTTCGAAAACTGTCTGAATCTCTTGCTTCCACTTTCAAGCTTATAAAAGCACTATATTTCAAGTCTTCTGAAGCCATACACTTTGAGATTTTAAGTCATTATTGAGTGAAAATCTTGACTTCCATCCTAGCTAAAAAAAATTCAAAACCTAACAAGGATGGAAATGTCCATTTGTGAATCCATCAGTCAAATATTTTCAATAAATTGGTTCACCATCAAAATTATTAATGATTTGTAATGATTCATTCATAAATCAGACTGATTCAGTTCCTGGGTTCATATGGACAACTTATTTTTGTGGTCTTTTTGCCCTTCAGTCCTTGGTCATTCAAAAATGCATAAAAACAGCATTTGTTCCATAGAATCACATGGATGCACATTTTTGGGTGAACTCTTCCTTTAACTGGGCTTGGTTTTCTTCACTTACCCATTTACACCAGCCGTTGGTTTTGCCTCATTTAAACACAAGTTAATTTAATTCAGTAGAAGGGCATATTGGTAACTAGTAGCTGATCTTGAAAATCTAAAAGATGATCCTGTAAAGAACTTTACCCCACAAAAAAAATACACTGTCTATATAGTCTATGAATAAAATCTGCCTAAATAAATAAATGGTTCATATCTCTTGATGACTCTCTGACAGAGCTGGTATCCAGAGCAAAGAGGACCTCTATAGACAGAAAAACAGATTACATCTACAGCACATTACAGTAGCAAAATATCAGCATCCCTTTACATCTTAGAACTGAAAAAAAATAAAATAAGTATAAACCCAGTAGACCAACATGAACCAAGCCAAAGTTTTACTGATTAACAATCACAAACAACACAGACAAGCTAAGGCTGTTCTAAAACAAAGATGAAATGTCAATAATTGTGGACCATCCTACACAGACAACCAGACATAAATTAAGACCAATTGCCAGAGCAACATTTTCACCTCATAAACATGCAGGGTAAAGTTTAAAATACATCATGCAGCTACAGAGCTTTGAAAGCTGCATTCATGAGACAAAACCAGAACATTTCCCTAAACAATCCTGTTGTTTTAATACCTGAAAAAGATCACTGGGGAAAAAATAGACAAAAAGAGGAGTTAAAAAAGGTTTTAAAGATGTTTGTTGACAAATGCAAATGTTTCCCAGGTGCCTCGTGAAGCAATTGTGAAAACAACAAGCAATGACAGGGGAGTGTCCAGTAAAGGTCATTCTGGGACAGTTCCCATGAACAAACAAACACTCTCCTTTCTGAACACAGATGGTCTTGCATAAAAACAATTACCATGTGTGATAATTACTTATCATAGCCAACATGTTGACCTCATGTGCATGCTCTATATTGCATTTAGAGTCTCAGTCTGAACATGAAAGGTCTTCAAGGACATTAGGCATTTCTGCAAAGGCTAGAGATATAAAATGCATCTAATAATTAAAATTGATAAGAAAATTTAATAATCGTTTAAATTCTAATGAATTTATATAAAATGAAAAACATTTCTTATCCAAAGCACACAGTTTCTGACCTAAATTACACCAAACCAAGCTGAAATTCACCAAACCCAGATCTACTTCATACATGCACGTTTAATGGTCCTTCCAGTTTCATTCATGTCTTCAATATTTTTAAAAATAATTACAATGAAAATGAGAAGCGATAAAATCAATCAAAAACCACAGCCAATCAGAAGAGAGTGTGCTCGGAAAGAGCACAGCGGACACAATGAAATGAGCAAGTAGGCTACTTAGTAAAGTTCATAAATATTACCCAATTTAAACATTATTTAAAGTACATACGGAGTGACTGAACCGATCTTTGTCATAGAATACACTTGTTTGTTCACATTGAGTTGACAATTTGAACGTTCTTGTGCCCGTTTATTTATTTTCAAGATCTGAGGTGAATTAGCCAGTGTTGTTTTCATTACAGCTAAAAAGCTGGGACCACAGAATGATATTCAAACTCACATTAAACGCTTTTAACATTAAATAAAGCACATAAACAGTACCTGATATTATCATTGCCATACTTTGTGTTGCTGTTCCAACTGCGTCGTCGCAGAGAAATAGAAACCGCTTCTAAAACAGAATATTCGTGTGTCGCAGTCGCGGCTGGTTAGGACAAAAACTCTGATTAACATGGAAAAGATACCTTTTATCGCTTGTCGCAGCATTGCGTCTGGTTAGGACACAGTGTAAGATTGTCACTTCATTTTTATAAGCGAGCAGAGCTCATAGCAGAGGAAGTGATGGCTCTTGTGTATTGGTGTTGTTTGATGCACACAATAGTGAATGATAAAATCTGAATAGCTGTTTGATAACATAAATACGGTTTTATTTCCTTCCTTCTCCATTAAAGTAAGTGTTAGATACAGACAGCTGCAGAGCACTTTGTGTAACAGGGTAACAAGTGTTTTTTTCTGCTTTTCTATAAGTGCCACCTACGTTTAGAGACATTTTCATGTGCAGTTTTGTTACGCATTGGTCTGAACAGATAAATTGCATGCAAAAATCAGAACATTCATGGTGTGAACAAGCCTTTAACACCTCTACACATTGATGTAAATTTCACATATGTTTTAGCAAGTAGTCATCAGTAGCTCACTTGTTCTGAATTTTTCAATATGCGTTGCTATGTGGACCAACTTTGTAAATAAGAATAGTGCTGAATTTATTTTTATTATGTTTGTTTATGTGCAGATGTGGATGGTGCATACTCTGATTCAATCATTACTCACTTAAATGACGCATGAGTTCTCTGTAATTGAATTTTGTATTAATGTAAAAACATATTACAGACTTAGAAGATGCCAGAGGCCTACTGAGCAAATGAGACAGAAATCTCAAATTCTTGACATTTAAAATTCTGCTATGTTATGTTAGCATGAAGTATCAAAACCCTGTTCTGATGGCACAACATTTGGATCACAGTTGACAAAGTTGATAGGATTCCACCCTAGGGGTGTTTTGACTCATTTCTCACATGTGAAGATCTCTAGATGTTTCATTTGAGGTGAAAATATTTAGTTTTATGAACACCCTTCATTTGTTACAGATGGTTTAAGGTCCACAAAGCAGATGAACACAGACATTTTAGAGGATTCTGTGCCAGCAAAGAGTCTCATGACCGACCAGATTCTCATTTGAGAATTCATTAGGCTCGGGCCACTGCTCTAGGCCGGTATCACATGATTTTGTCGGCCATTTCTCCCCTGCTCCTCAACTCTAGAGGCCCCATGGCCATACAGCGCAGGTAAAAGGAAGGACACTCCATAAATCAGCTCCCTTTCTTTGTCCGTCCCTTCATTAACATCTTCAAGTACAGAAGAAACTGCTCCTTCCTCCCTTCCCTTCATCTTAGTTCTTCTCACACATCCCTGGTTTTATAGAAATGCATCTTAAAGAGGAACCAATGCGCACTAGAATTTATTTAAGATGATCACACATGACGTTATGGATTCTTGGAAGTCGGTCTGAAAGCAGTATCCATGGGACGTGCTTTTATACAAGAATGCTGCCTGTGAAGTCATTGACTGAGTGGGCAGCTGCTTTAGGTTATGGATGCAGCCAGGAGGATGATCATCAGTTGAATATCTCCACCTGCAGCTCATCATATGAAGACGTGCACAGCTGTGCTGCTCCACACCATCGCCCAGGACCATTAAAGAAAAGACCCTCTTATTCTGCAAGGCTTGGTTGAGGTGATGGCTTGAGGACAAGTACAGATTCAGAGCAAAGTATCCATGACCGCTGGAGCCGTATCAAAAGGGGCATATCAAAATGCCTTCCAGCTCGTGAACATGCTTAAGGGCCAGCACATGTGTAGTGACATTTATGGAGCCGTGTAGACATACAAAGTTAACTTTCAGAGCACGGTTTCCTCCTCCTTCACCCTTGGAGGATGGCAGGATGTTTGGGGACCATTTGGACCATATAAATGTCCTCCCACAAGTCAGAAGGCATAAATTATTCTGTATCACAGCAATATCACAATACATCAGGAGATACTTATAACTCATGTCTGAAACTTTGATACTTCCTTTTGGACGGAAACAGGCTCAGGCTTATGGAGAGGAGCCACGGTGAGCCTGTTTTGTACTTAGATGATGAAACTCTCAACTTATACTTTCAGACATCTAAAGATACTATTACTATGTTTACAGTTCTTTCAGAAACTCAGCTGGAGTACAGACTTGCATATTTGATAAAATTATAATGTTATTTATAAAATAAGGGAAGGAATTAAGATAAGCAACAGATATTCACTTGTGAATTTTTCACAGAGTGGCATACAATATGCATTGTCGTGTGAACCTACTTTGTGAATAAGAATAGCGCCAAATTTATTTTCATTAGATTAGTTTGTTTGTTTAGGTGCGGATGTAGAAATAAACAATCATTACTCACCTACATGACGCATGAGTTCTCTGCAGTTGAATTCTGTGTTTGTTTAAAAAGGTATTACAGACTTAAAAGAGGCTAGTAGCCTACTGAGCAAATAACTTTCTTCGGAGTGAGGAAACAGCTGTTGAAAATAGCTGCAGGCCTCATCTCTTGAAATGCTCTGCACCAGAAACCCTCAAAAAGACTTAAAGTCTTAAATTCTGGCCTTTTAAAATTAAGCCAATGTTTTTAGCATGAATGATCAAAACCCTCTTCTGACGGCACAACATTCGGATCACAGCAAAGTTGATATTTATAAAATAAGGGAAGGATTTAAATAGGAATGCCCCTAATAGTCGAATAACCGTTAGTCGACGAGAAGAGGCTTAGTCGACCAAAATTTTATTAACCGAGGAAAAAAAATCCACAGGTAGCGGCAAAGTCACGTAGTCTGTGACGGACGGATCGTTAACAGCTGGTCTATGTGGTAATTACAGAACATCGGGCAGGACATCCAAACGCTCGCCTATCATTCATCGACCTCAAATATGTCTTTTCATCTGAAACATGCTAGTAGTAGCAACTTTACATTGCCGATCACTTTTAGTTAACCTAGAAAAATAAGTTGTGTGGAGTGTGAAAGCTGAATAGTAGCACGCTTACTGCAAGACAGCTAAGGCATCGGTGCGATCATTTGCAATTAAAATACTCCATTTTCGGTCATACAGATAAGAGGAATACATCATTTAAATCTGTGAAGAGTCTACTTTTATTTGTGTGCACTCACAATAACAACAAAATGTTGTGCTTTTGTAAAATAATGAAAGCAAACAGGGTGTGATTTCTGCCTTCTCCCTCTGTGAGCTTGAGCATGGCAAGCTTTATGCTTGAACGCTGATTAGGCTATGTAGGCATTAAAGGCTCTTTATTATGATTTATACTGTATATTAATAAACGTGAGATTAGTCGACTAATTGCTTAAAATGAACGACTACTAGACGACCAGAAAAATCTTTAGTCGAGGGCAGCCTTAGAATTAAGATAAGCAACATTGTTGCACACACTAGATGGACATCTTTCACTATTGCGCTCACATCTTGTGTCTTTTACAGCATTTCGTCCATGACAGAGTTCTAAAAACATGGCGCTCAAGTTAAAATAAGTTCAGATTTTAAAGGAGACCTAGCATTTTCCCCCTATTCAACTGCCCTGTGTCTTTTTCACCATTCTGTGTGGACAGACCCTTGCTGAGCAGTCCATGATCAGACAACTCCTTATTGATTTAATTTACTTTTTTATGTCAGATGGGGTGCAAACTATTATTTTAACCAGCATTAGGGAAAAATCAATAATCAATGTGCAGAAGAAGTGTCAAAAACACAATCAGAGAAATTCCTATCCAGATGGATTAGATTTCTCTGAGGACTCCAGAGTTAGCCAAAAAACATTAGTTGATTTACTCCGTAATTTTTTACTGAGGTTGTGCAAGAAAAAGACGTGTTTATAGGATTATAATCACAAAACACATCTGTGAAATTAAATTATTTTGACCTTCTCTAATTTAGTCCAAATAGGGAGCACAATAGGGAGAGGGGAAATGGGAATGGGATACAATATGGGCCAGAATTAAATCTTGGTTTCTTAAACGAGCACTACAGCTTGATGTGTTTTTGTGAGCATGTGTGATAAACACTAGAATACAGCTCTGACAAACATCCTTATTCTTTTAAGCTTTAAATATAATCTAATTGAGCACTTGAAACAAGTCAAAAATGTTCTCCTGATAAGACTACACTATAGACCTGTGAAATAACTGGACACCCTATATCAGTGATTAAAAGAAGCAGAAGAAGCACCCAAATCATACATTCCACTTTGTGTCTGACAGGCTGTTCTGCCTTTCAGGTTCAATAAAGGTAGAGGGTTACACAGTGTCTATACGTGACAGCTTGAGGCTGTCTACACAAGAAGCGACAAAGAAACCATTGCAAATCCATCTGTTCTTCATGTCAAAAGTAGCGTGAATGTTTGAAGTACGTCAGAAATTGAAATTGAATCAATTTACTGTCAGTAAATTGCTTTGCGTTACAACCAGCGTAGACAGCATCACTGACTATAATGGGTTCTATTTGCTTTTATCACATCGTGCCGTTTGCATCTGGTGTAAAAACAGTGTTAGTTGGAGTTAGGGCAGGGGTGTCCAATCCTGCTCCTGGAGGGCCACTGTCCTGCAGAGTTTAGCTCCAATCCCAAATAAATAAACTTGAACAAAGGTAATCAAAGTCTTCAGGATAACTAGAATCTTCCAGGCAGGTACACGTAGAAGCTAAACTCTGAATGACGTTGGTCCTCCAAAACCAGGATTGGACATCCCTGGGTTAGGGCCTCTTAGCCAGTTGGGCACCATTTACCGTTAGGCTAGTGTACTTCTACTTGTTAATAATTCTATAAAATTGGGCCTACTTCACAACCTACTGTAGAAAGCTACCTCCTGGCTTCTATGGAAACATCGTAACTGAAATTGCTGCTCATACATGAACGATTTGGAAGGCTGTACACAGACAGCAACTCCACATGCCGCACAAATAGTGCTCTACATGGGAGACTCGACTTGAAACTGATTGCAAAAGGTATAAAACGTAAATAAAAGGAACAACACAATACTCAAATTAACAAAGAATATACATATTTTTGAGTAAAACAGTCAGTTATATATTATTTTTAAATTTACTACTAAACTACTATAGTTCTTTTAAGTATTGAGTGGATTATGATTAGGGATGCATCAATATTAAAATTCAGTCCAATCTGATAAGATGATCATTTGTAATTTGGCCAATAACCAATAAACGACAGCTATAAAAAGGGTACACTATTTATCACTAATTATATTTAAATTTGATGATGGCAAATGTTATCCACATGTAAAAATAAAGGAAGTGAGCATGCAATTATCCAATAAGTGATAAGTTTAAAAAAAGCTCTAAAATCAGCCCATAACCAATAATGTATAGACATATAAATAACAATAAAACAGTATTTATCTCATTTTGCTTACCATTTTGGATGAAGTCCAACTTTGATATGGAATGTGAAGCAAGGTTGTAACCATTTTTTTTGTGTGTGTGTGGGTGTTATTGTTTTTTATTTGAAAGGATTAAATAATTATTGGATTAAAATAAAATAAAAAGAAAGAAGAATATAGTTATTAAGTAATCAATTTAAACTATTTGCAAATAATATTTTATTTTAAAATATGCATATTCACTTTTATACTCTTACTATGTAAAAAACGCAAAACATTTCTTGTCTCTTCACATTCAATTAGTATGAATTGCATGAATCATGTAAATAATAGCATATGTTCACCAAAATGGTGAAATTTTATAAAAAGAAGTAGTTTGCATTACTTTTAGACATTACTGTCGATCGCTGAACATTTAAATTGTAAAACAGTTGTCAAATATTAAATGTTTAGCTTACATCTTACTATGCACTCTTTCCCCATTAAATCTAAAGTGTCGCATTGGAATTCGCACTCATCTTCTGTGAACAGTAAGCCCCGCCTTCTTTAATTTGATTGGGCATCTCGATCATTTTGACACTGATGAGCACTGTTAGGCAAAGAATGTAACTTTTAAAACTTCTTGTCATCCTAACAACAAACAAAGTGGCACGCAATGGAATGCGGGGGGGGGGGGGGGGGGGGGGATTTGGCCATTTCTAATTATTGGGGGTACTTGTCCCCCGCTATGGTGGTTATGGCCCTAATGTGAAGGGAACTGGTATAACGTTTAGTGTAAAAAGTCAACAAAAAAATAGTTCACTTATTTTGTTCCAAACCTGCATGCTGTTTTAAGCAGGACTGAAAAAAGTAGGAAAAAAAAAAAAAAAAACTATATATGCCTTTTGAAACCATTTGATAGCTTTGTGGCTAAACAGCAGGTTTAACACCATGACGTTTGGGCACCATGCAAGTAACTTACACCACAATATTGTGCAGTGTTTTGAGAGCTGCATAATGACCTCCATGATCAATCTGAGAGAAAATAACTTACATTATAGTTTGTTCATTACACAAAGCTATCGTATGACTTTATAAAGATGTAGAATGCAGCACTGCTGTGTGAAAAAAAGAAAAAAAAAAAAGGCTGCATGAAGATTCTTTGAAATTCACACCTTTTTTTCCACAGACAAAATAACATTAACGGGTGTGGAATGACTACTTTTTCCTTTACACAATAAAATATTTGTATGTGTGGTACCAGACACTGGGAAAAAGGTTAGTCTAGCCATAAGTCATGCGATCTGGCCACCCCCAGCGAAGTGATTCAACCATATGAATCATCACATTGATTTTCATTTATGACATTCTCTCTGATCCTCATTTGGAGGAGCATTCATTCGGAAACGTATTAGCTCTCTACAGTTACGAATGCTGCTTAGTTTAACATTTTTGCTAGTACTCTAATGCAGACCAGATGTCCACTTGTACAATTCACTCTTAGTGAAGCTTACTCCACTCAACAGCTGTTTAGTTTAATTGACTATGACCACCGGGTGGATCCCATTGCACGGTTCATGTGAAAAATGCACCGCAATCACGCTCTTCCCTTTCATTCACTCTGCTCCTGGGAAGCTTAATCCCAACGAAACAAAGCAAACAATCCATTGGCTGGTCAAAGAATATGGTACAGTGACTCAGAGGGATGAAAAGAGAGGGATGGGGTGGAGAGCGGAGACTAACTGTCGGGACTAACAGACAGGATTTAACATTCAGCCAGCTCACGGCAGTCCACTGAAGATGCTAGAACTTCCTCCAAGATGTGCAAATGAAGGATTACGAAAAAAGCATTTGACATGATATTAAGCATACTGCCAAGGATAAGAGAAAAGTTGTGGTTGTGGAAGCAGACAAATGTGTAAACTGTTCCGTGAAATATTGGCTAAGAAAATAAATTAGTACATGTTGTTTGACTGACTTCAGCAGATTTGCAATTACTTCAATTTATACTTACTTGTACTTATCAGCAGAATTTGTAAATCAACTGTTTTGTTATTTTTTTTTTGTTTTTTTTGTTTTCTCCCACAGATGGTTACTCTATACAAAAATATCAAAGATGGGTGGACTTTGGATGAAGACCATGGGAAAATCAGAGGCTTGGGAATTCACACTGTAATTTACACCAGTCCTTTCCCTGACATTTACACAATGGCTCCAATAATTTTTGTTACCCCTGGATTACCCATTTATTCTTGCTTGCTGAACCGTCCAAGAGCAATACCACCAACCAAAAACCAACATCCCATGGAAGTGTCATCTAGATTATGCTCCAAAGATTTACTGACTGCAAAACAAAGTAAACTGACAATCCTCCTTTGCCAGTTAGTTACTGCTCCTCTTGTGTTGAGAAAAAAATCAGATATTATCCAAGCTAATGAGAAAACCAGATCAATTAGAAGTACAAATCAAAGTAGAAGAGAGTGGGGTAGGGTGTGTCGCCCTCAGCCTTCCTTGAGATACACATGAGAAAAGTTATATTGAGAACAGCTTTTTTATAGTACAAGTTAAATTCTATTGGAGGTGTAAAATATATTTTAATATGTAAATGATTATATTTAATGATAATATATATATATATATATATATATATATATATATATATATACACACACACACGCTTGTTGTCTTTGTGCCTTGGCAACTAACTCTAATAAGTTTACGGTGAAGTATTAAAATTACTAAAACTGAAAAAAAAATAAAAAAATAGTATAAATAAAGACAAAAAAGACAAAAGCACATAACAAAATTACTTAAAGCTGTAGTTCGTAAGTTTTGCCTCTTTGTCGCCATCTCTGTTTGAAACATGCAATTGCAGTTATTTGCGGAATTATCATCTTTACATGGGTTGTGCATCGGCACGACTCCTCAGCGGATGAATCTAATGTTTGCTGTCAGTCACCACATCAGTGTGGAAACTGTACTTCAGAATCACAGATTCTGTCTTGGAAGTATGTCCAAAATAAGAATTTTCACCAGAACAAGTAACATGTCTGCTACTTTTGTTCTGACAAACTCAGAAAAAATAGCATTACAATAAATCTCGCTGCCAATGGTGATTAAATCTAACGATCGCATCAAACTGTGCAAATTATTATTATTGTTATACTTTGTTCTCAAATTGTTAATGTTAACAACATCAGTATTGCGTGACTGTATTAAGTGCGTATTAGTGTTACCTGTAGATTTCAATCTGTAGCCACTCTGCAGTCTGAAGTCTTTTGCTTTTGACTACCGGTGAATCTCACTGTCACTGGATTACAATCCGCCAACAAAATAATTTTAATAATTCCAGCTGCTGTGAGAAAAGGCTATAAATGATCCACTACCAGCAGCATCCTCACATGATATAGCCTACTAGCTGCGACTCATTCTTTATGTAAACAGACGTGACGTAATGACGCAAAGACCACCAGTAGCGATTTTATTAGAAAACATTATTACAAGATTACCACTGTGAATCGGGCTAAGGTAAGGAGATAGTTTTGAATACTGGCTGGTTATGTATTTGCTAAAAAAATTTAAACCAAAAAAGTTACGGACTGCAGCTTTAAACTAAAATGAAATGCAATACAAAATATAAATGAATACTATAATATAAATAATACTAAAATAATTATAAATACATAAAATATTAAACACAAATAAAATTACAAAATGACATGCTGCAATATAATTTAGTATTTTAATTTTACCTCATCGTGCCTACATGTCAATATAGGTAAAAAGTGGCAGAACTCATTAATCTCATTCATTAATTGCTGTAGTCGATCACATTGTCAGTCTATCTTTTCCGGATATCTCCACAACACAATTCCATACTCGATTGACTGAGTCAGTTACACAAATGTTAAGGTCTTTTGAGGTTACTCAAATTTTCCAGTTGTTTTCCTCCCACCAGAAAACAGCAGTGAACTTCTCTTCAACTGTTTCTGTGCTCATTCATTGTAAATACAAGTTCCAAGAGAAGCAAAACAGTTAGTAAGGAATGAAGTTTATCATATGCACCAAGGATCCAAGCAGCGTGTGCTGAACCTATCTAGTTACAGTACACGGGTCTGTCATTTTCACAAGGGCCCTAGGCCATAACAATGGCAAAGATCCTCGAGTGTTCAGCCAGGAAAGAACAACTGAAGTGAGCTTTCAGAGTAAACCTCCATTACTCACAAAGTACAGTGACAGAGACAATTCAGCCTTGCTAGACCTTCTCACGTGACTGGACCAATTACTGCAGCAACAGTGTTCGACCTCAACAGGAGACTGTAGGGCCTCTGTGACCTGCTGCATTGCTCCCTGCAACATCTGTTTAAGCTCCACTGCTTGGCTCTTCCCACATTTGGGTGCATTTGAAGGTCCACGGGGCCCGGAAACATCCCTTTACTTGTAAACATTTGGTGGAAAACTCTGCTGTGAGACAACACCAAGGTCCGTAATTATCAGTTATTGTGTGCAGCTGCTTTACTCGGTGTTCACATCCACTCGAAAATCACAGAGAGATGTATTGCAGGAAAACTAAGGGTCATCATTCAATCCTCTGAGTCACACTTCATTTTTTGTCAGCAAATAATGTCGTCCTTAAGGCATTACATTTATTTCCATTCATAAAATTCATGGAGTGTTTGTGGTTTCTTGGCCTTTTTCACAAATACAATACACTTTGATGTCCCATGACAATTTAAGTAATAGAGGCACAAATCAGATGTTCTTTGTTAGAACTATTACATATCGAACATGAAATAAAACTAACAGGAAAAGAATCAAGTTTTAAACATATCAAATATCTGTATCCCTCCTTAAAATAGTGATTTTGGCCCATTCCATCTCAAAGATCTTGACCTTTTTGATTGCAACCAACAACTAAAATCATACAACATTATTATGAAATTAAAAAATTACTGCATTAAAAAATATTAAAGTTACAATATGTAGATTTTTTTGCCGCTAGAGGTCGCCTATTCAAAACAAAAGCGTAACTTGATGATGGCGAGTTTGAGCACGGAATCTTGGGAAATGTCGTCTTCACCTCACAGCCAGTAGAAAAGAATCAGGACGGGACTCAGGCAGAAATCATGTTCATGGATGAGATTATTATCGTTACTGTAGTATAAAGCAGAGCAGGGCTAAGATGTTGGAGCTGAACGAGGCCGCTGGAGCGATTGCTAATGAGAGACGAACGCGACACACGCCTCGCGAGCAGTGGAACTTTTCGCTTCCGCTTCTTCCGGTATGAGGTAACACAGTGCTGTTTATCATATTAGATACATTTGAGTGTGTTGAAAATGATGTTATAATGTTACTCTGTGCGTTCGCTCTGCGGCTGCTGTGAGACACTTGTTACACACTGCGGTAAGATACATCCATTTTAGAATATTATATTAATAAAGGCTAGGTGGCTTGTGTTGATAAATGGCATGCAATTAATTTGAAAACGTATTGTATGATGGAGAAAATTCTGTATTAGCTACTTGACAAAATAATGTTTTTCTCTGAGGCATGGTAAAAGCATGGTACTCTCAGAAAATCAAGAAAACTAGATTTAAACAATAAGACTAAACAGGTTGAGCTATACAACAATAATTTGTTTTCTGTCTATAAATGTAACCAAACAGTTGTGCCCTTGTCTACTAAACCGTAACATATCAAAGCGTCTTTGGTGTTCCCATGGTTTCTACAAAATAAAACCGGAAACCGAGGGTAACGCGGGTATGGCGCCGTTGACAGGGGACTCCCGGACACGTGTCCTGTGTCCTTGGTTAAAATTAAGATTTTCTCAGGATTAACAAATAGTTGGAAACTTTTGGGATATTGTACGTACTCAACTGAACAAAATATATAACACTGGCCTAGTGGTTTTTGGATATTTTACTGCAAAAATCTTACATATTGTGCCTTTTACTTTTAATAGCAAAAACATTTTTTTTTAAAAATATAATTTACATATAATTTTCTCCTGCCGCAGCCCCATTTAACATGTAAAATTACTTGAAAGAAACTTTGGTTACTTAAGGTGACGTAGTTACATTGTACTTACCCAAACTGAGTAATATTAATTAAATACATGTACTTACTATAAAGTTATGGTTAGGGTTTGGTTTAGGATTAGTTACTTGTCATTATGCATAATTTACTGTTATTATTATAGTAAGTACATATAGTAACGTGTAACTATGTCACTTTAAAATAAAGTGTTACCGAAACTTTCTTCAACATCCTGAAAGAAAAGTACATACTCATTCCATATACTCCATTTTTATAAATATTATGGTTTCAGCTGTATTCAAAATCAACCATTCTCCCATTACCCAAAACATTGTAAAAAACAATTACTAAACAAATAATTTTTAATGAGAAATACAAGTCCGATATTCCAAGCATTGAGTGACGCCTTAATTTAGGCTAAATTTGCATCTTGCAACTTTGCAAACCTCATAGAAAGTGAATATTGAATTTAACAGCTCGTATAATATTTAATTTGACAGTGAGGTTTATGGTTTTCTGAAGGAAACTCGTCTCTTTCAACAAACATTTAGCAAAGAAGTAAGAACTGTAGGACATATTTTGTATGCTAAGTGGAATGTTGTATTTTGGCATGCATAAGGCATGGTTTAGCAGTCATGTAGTTCTCCTAGTATTGAGAAGAAAAAAAAAAAAGGAAGACCAAGAACAGAGCATTTCCAAAAAATGTTTCAAAAATATTTAAAAATGATAGCTTGACCTCATAAGTCACAACAAACTGGAGATCAGGGCAGTGTGGATTTCACTTTGAGCCCTCCATGGATTGTTGGAACAAACTCAGGTTTAGGCTTATTATGCAGTTCAAACAAGATTCAGATAAACAGGATTTCATTCACAAATGCACACACTCAAACACAACAATAACATCCAGTTATTCAGTCAGACTTGGCAGCTCAAAAAAGGAAGAGACTCTTCTCCAGAAATTCTTCCCCTTCTTTTTTTTTTTTTTCATCCATGTGAATACTCAGCATTCAACCATGCTCACATCTGGGAGCCATTTTGTCCAAGTCCAACATCTGTGCCTGGCACCTGATATGACAGGAATGATGCTCTGGAAATAACCAATATCAATATTAATCTTTCACCGGACCTCATGCAGGTGTGTGGTTCAGCGGTGAAACGGGCGATAACCTGCACATTTTTGCTAAATTCAGACAGCAACCGGGGACCAAGACTGACGTCCAATAGCTCCAGACCAAAACATAACCTGACTTTCATGGATGTGATTTCTGAAAATGAAGTATGAGCAACCTGATACTGTGTGCCTGGGAACTTAGAGGAACAAGTCGAAAGAACGTCAAGCAAACGTCACTGGAAATGGGGCCAATAAATATCATGAAAAAAGTTCAACATTTCACTTGTTTGATGACGGAGATCTAAAAGAAAAATTCCGACAGTCTGAGACGCCTAACAACACTTTCGCTATTCATTTTTCCCCTACGTTCAATGGGCTATAAATGAAGCTGTAGTAATTTTACTAAAACCCAAACATGCTTCAAAGGACCAATGAAAGAAGAAAATAATGAGAGGCTCAACCAGAAGTTCTCATCCGTGCATGCCAGGATAATTTCTTCAATACTTAAAAACCGACTTCAAATCCCATTTGGAAGAGAAAGACCAGTGTGGTTTATTAGTTTCCATTGATGTAGAACATTGTTTATTTGTGTATCATAATCAAGTGAGAACTGCAAAATTGCGCCTGTGAGCATTTAAATGTTCACAGTTGTTGAAATTATATTAAAATACAAACATCCCCAGCAGGCTTTGGGGGGCCGAAATGACTTATAACTAATAGTTGAGAAATCTTGAATAATGCTTGTGATAACTTGGTTAGTCTAACTTCACAAGAGGAAAATGACAAGAAAAACAGGAAGAGTTTAAGTTATGCTTCACGAAGAAGAAAGAACACTGAATTATAGTGTTTCAACAGGCCAAAGTTATGGATGAAGGTCACCCGAAAAACGATTTATTGACCGGGTTTAGTTTCCATCTCGGGTCAAAAGTGAAGATCCCGTGATGTTCAACCCCTACATCAGTTCATCAGGTCACATGACCTTGTGCTTCCTATGGAAGCGCTACATGAATTTCATTGACTGCCCTACCCATATTCCATCTGCTTTCCTCATTTGTCTAGTCGTAGCGCCCCTCCTCGTCCACTAAGTCTTAATATCACCCACTCTATCTTGCTCTAATACTAACCTCCCCATCCATATCCTCTCCATCTGGTTTTCTGTCCTGTACATGTGCAGCTGTCCCTTCTCCTGAATCATCTCCTTAGCTCGCTCTTCACGTCTGTCGGCTAATTTCCTCTGTGCTCTTGCAGCTACTGCTGATTTCTCCAGTGAACACTGGATGTTTTTGGTTTCGCCGTTCGGTCAAAAGGAGCAATGGCTAACAGATTTGTTTTATCCTCTGACAGATATGATCTCCAGATGGAATCATCAGCTTCAGCTGTCAAAAGTTCACCAGAATGCAATCCTGCTGGCTGTTTCTTGTGAAACTTTAGACGATAAGGACGCGGGATGTCCAATATGTCTTCAAATGGACAAGTTGTCTGCAACAAGTCATTGGAGATGAACGAACCAGATTTACAGATATATATATAAACTGAATGCTGAGACCATTTTAGGATTAGACAATTCTTCTTCAATAATAACAAATATGTTATCAAATTTTAAGACATTATTGTTATACCATTGATATTGATGATTATGATATGATTGGTTAAATGGACGGCTTGCAACTGAAAGGTTGTAAGTTCAAATCCCAAGAGAGCTGAAAAATTATTTCAACTGTGCTGTTAAACAAGGCACTTAACCTCATGCTACTCCAGGGGGAATGACCCTGGTATACTGTAAGAGAATCTGTTAAATAGCACTGACAATGTACAAGTACACTGACAATGATTGATAACTTAAAAGGTGCAATAACTGTAAACGGGGTCAGGTTGATCTACATGTCAAAACAGACATAAAGCTGTTTTGACATTAGTTCAGTGTAGAGCTGTGGCACATTGATTAATGATGTACTGTACATATACTGATTACACGAATTGGTAGATCGCTGACAATCTATAGTATGGTGCATAAAATAGTTTTTTCTCGATTTCATGAATAATTGAATGAATAATTAAGTGATTCTACATGCACTTTATTTTTATTTTATTTTTATTTTTTATATGAAGATCATAATCAAGCATTCTTGGATTTTTTAATCATGCCATCATTAATTTTTGTTACTTTTCAAATGTCTTTTGTACAGATTTTATTGTTTTACCCATATGTACAATGTGTCTTAATATTAGACTCTATTAGTACACTCTTGATACTTAAATATTAGAATTCATATTAGAAATGATAATTTAAGGAAAAAGTCATTTCAATATGTGTAAATAATTTTTTTTTAATCAGTTTTCAATCATTTTTTTATCAATTTATCAGTCATGATACTCAAATTATGACTTAATTCATTTCCATCACGACCAACAATTTTGCCCTCAATAAAGTTCTCAGAAGTTAGGGCGATACATGAAGTATGATACACATGTATGTAGGATTCATGAAAGGCTATGAAATTATCATTATCAGTTGACCTTTTATTCAAAAATTGTTCAAAGTAATCATGAAATCAAAGCTGACAATTCCTGTTTTTTATGGAATATTGCAGTATTTATTATGAATCATTTATCCATGCACATCTTCTATTTTATTCATGTTCCTCATAATCTTTAATCAAAATAACTTCCCCTCCCTCTTGCAGGAACATCTCTTCTCTGATGATATGTTTACTGACGTGAGAGCAGGGGAACCTGTCAATCATATGAGATCCACCAATAGTAAACCACAAGCATCCAATCAATTCCACATGGACAAAATCAAGTCCCGCCCTACTATGATCTTGTTCCAGAATCAGTTTCATCTGTATATACGTCAAAATAGAGAAGAAAGGACTATCGTTTCATGCCAACATTTGCCCTATACGATGCTATCGAACACAATAAATGATTTGAGGTGTGGTGGAAATGACACTGTGGGAATGTTCACTATGTTTCAGACAAAATGATAAACTGTTAAGTAATAAAATTTGTCAGTGGAAAAATTAAACTATTGAGTTTAAAAATTGTGTTTTTATTGTTGTTTATATATCTATGTGATGTATGTAATATGCTTTAAGGCAAACCATGTGCAAATTCTACAGTTCTATGATGTTCAAAGCATTTCTAAGGATGCTGATTTTTAGAAGGCAGCTGTCTGACTCTGAGATGGCAACGGGAACATGGTTTGTGTAACAATAGCAACACATTATTAGCTGTTTGATAACGTAGTCAAGCCAAAGGCTAATCATATTAATTACTGTTATGTGTCCGACGTTGTAGAGCATTACCATTCTGATGCATCGACTCTTCTACTTCTAAATCAGTTTCTGGTTCAAACATATATGACTGAATTAAATAAATATTTCTATTGTGTTACGTTTACTACAGTTGACCGAGTGGATCAGGTAGTCCAAGCTAGTGTGACTGAGTGGAGGTGGGGACTAATTTGCATATTCCTGGATCCACGAATACAAAATGAAGCAAGGGTGTAGAGTTATTTTAAGGCATGAAGAAATTATATGCACAAAAAAAAAAAAAAAAAATCATTTTGATTATCAAAGATGAGTTTTACAGGATAACATTTTTGACAGCAGGGGGATTAAGAAAGTTTCTAAAAGTTCAAAAAGTTGCCTATAGATTATATAACCAGAAAACATGCCAAACTGTAGTATTTCAATGTATCATCTAGGTAAGGATGTGATGTGGTCACAGTGATACTCAGTTTGTGTTGAGAGAAATGTGCATGTTCTTGTAGACATTTTTGTACATTCTAACACATGGTATACATGTTCTCTTGTTGTTCCTTGGGAAATGACTGCCAAGATGTTAAACTGCCTTCAATTAGGCAATATGAATGACTAATATGTTTTCAAATTCTTTGAGTAATAGTGTAGTGAAAGGCTAAATATAGCAAACCACATAGGACAAAATTAAATATTGATAGCCTCACAGGAGGTTCAATGAGTGTTTCAAATTAAAAACAATAGCTGTTCATTCTGATCATATGACGCGGTACAGCGAGAGCCTTTGCACGTTGATGGGATCTTTAAGTGCAAGCAGTCTCTGTCCCAACATGTGGTAGGAATTAAACATTAGAGTGTGTATGTGTGGAAGGAAACTTCTGCATCTTTGGTGTACAAAAACGGGTTCAAATTCCAGCAGTGTTAAATTCCTTGCTCTAGGGGCCTGTACATATGATAGTGTTTCACTTTTCACTTTATTAGCTACTGATGTGGATCAAAGAAATGGTCTTGACTCTTGTTTTGTAACTAAGCAAGTTTTGCTGATCAGTGTTATCTCAGCAATAATAATGGATGCTTGTGTTTCACAATTGCATGATGCTGTAGGTACTACTAGAGAATCTATTACACTTAGCATTACCCAGGGGAGTAACTAAGTAGCTAAGAGGCAACGCTACTAACTTAACTACTGTAGATTTTTCAGTAGCATGCCAATTGTTAATCTGTTTAAAACAATGTAAAGCTTTTCCTCTAAAAATCAACTTTTTCCCATTAAGTAGTGATAGATGAGACAACAAAACATTCTAGATCATTCTAGAAAAAACAAAACAAAACAAAAAACCTAAAAAAACAAAATCTGTAACACTTTAAAATAAGGTTCCATTTGTTAAATAAAGGCCCGGTTTCACTGACAGGGCTTAGCCCAAGTCAGGCTTAAGCCTTATTTCAATTAGGATATTTAAGTAGCTTATATAAAAGTACACTAGAAAAAAACATTACCGTTGTGCATCTTGAAACAAAACAATGGCTCAAACATATTTTAAGATATGTCAGTGCAAGTTATTTTCAGTTAAAACAGCTCAAACATGCATTTTAGTCTAGGACTAGCTTAAGCCTTGTCTGTGAAACTGGCGGTTAGTTAATTATATTAGTTAATATGAACTAAAAGTCCACATAAACTAACAAGGAAAAGTATCATTATGAACTAGCACTAATAAAGACTAATAAATACTTCAACAAATACACTGATCAGGCATGACATTATGAGCACTGACAGGTGAATAACACTGATTATCTCTTCATCACAGCACCTGTTAGTGGGTGGATATATTAGGCAGCAAGTGAACATTTTGTCCTCAAAGTTGATGTGTTAGAAGCAGAAAAAATGGGCAAGCGTAAGGATTTGAGTGAGTTTGACAAGGGCCAAATTGTGATGGCTAGATGACTGGGTCAGAGCATCTCCAAAACTGCAGCTCTTGTGGGGTGTTCCCGGTCTGCAGTGGTCAGTATCTATCAAAAGTGGTCCAAGGAAGGAACAGTGGTGAACCAGCGAAAGGGTCATGGGCGGCCAAGGCTCACTGCGAGCGAAGTACTGCCCTGGCAAACTCTAGGTGGACTTTTTTGTGCCTGGGCTTTAGGAGAGGCTTCTTTCGTGGACGGCACCCATGCATGCCATTCCTCTGCAGTGTACGCCGTATTGTGTCACGGGAAATAGTCACCCCAGTTTGGCTTTCTACTTCTTTAGATAACTGCAGGGATTTTCTTCAACCCTTCTCATCAGAAGACGCTCCTGTCAAGGTGTTAACTTCTGTGGACGACCTGGACGTCTCTGTGAGATGGTCGCAGTTCCATCTTTCTTAAATTTTTGTACCACTTTTGCTACAGTATTCTGACTGATAAGCAAAGCTTTGCTGATATTCTTGTAGCCTTCACCTTTCTGGTGTAAAGAAATTATTTTCTTTCTCAGGTCTTGTGACATTTCTCTTCCATGTGGTGCCATTGCTGACAGCATGAAATGGGAAGGGGTTTTAACACCATTTTATAGTCAACTGTCTGCTGGACACCTGTGTAATGGATAATTATACTCACCTGTGGTTGAATTCTTGTTAAATTAGACATCTGTAGTCTAAAACTTAGCTTTGCTCCAGAGACTTTCAGTGGGGTGTACTCATTTTGGCATCACCCTAATTTGAGTAAAACTGAAATTTTTGTTCTCTAAGTTATATTATTAACCTTACTTAGTTATGTTTAATTAAACAGATGTTATATTAAACTTAAAATGTTATTTTTCAAAGGGTGTGCTCATTTACGCTGAGCACTCTATGTAGCTTCATGTTTCAATGTGTTACACAATGTAGGCTATACCAAAAAAAAATGCAATTAACCATATAATTGTGCATATTATAGTTAGGGAGGCAAAACAAGGCTTCAAACATTTCCCATCTTTGTTACTTTGTTGTTATATGTTTTCTTGTTATGTTGCAGAAGCAGCCAAACTAGTTGTTAGCCTTGACAACCAGAATATTAATACATTTTTGTTTCCTTTTGTACAATAAACACTTGTTTGCACCAAATTGTGTCACCACTTTAAGTCCAATGTAAAATCCGGGTCCTGAAGCAAAACCACTGCTTTAAATCAGTTTCAGAGTAGCTTCCCCAACACTGATGTGACCTCAAACTAACCTGTGGGTTGGCGAACACCTGCTGAATGTTGTTGATAGGGCCACAGGGGACACCGGTGCCTTCGAACCGTCTCAACCACTCTCCAGTCGTCTCCTCCATGAACCTGAGGGAGGACAGAGGCCTAAATGAAGGTTTAAAAAGGGACAGAAGGGAGGGGTGCTGGAAAACAGGGCACAGGCACGATAACATGAGCTGAAATGCAAGTCATATGTGGCCACTTCCTCTCTATGTCCCTTCAGGACAACAGCACTGTGTAAAACCATTAACACTCTTTGAAAGATTTCACTTAATGTGCCCACCATAATTAAAGTTAATCCAGGCTTTTTTTTTTCTAGCATTATGTAAACATATAAGGTTTCTCATATTGTAAACATACTCTCACAAAGCATGTCTTGGCCTTCAGTGACTGATGCTGATTCACCCAGTCAGAATGTGCCATTTGAATTTTGTACAGACTTTCTGTGCACAACAATCCCATTGTTGCCAAATGTGGAAGGTTTGAGGGTGTGCGAACAAAATGCTTCAATAGCCCTTTTCGGGCAGGACTAGTTTTCCAAAAGACATTTGAGTTACTTTTTTTTTTTTTTTTTTCACTCAACATCTGTGATTTCATGTACCAATTCGGACGGGACTAACATCTCTGTGTTTATTACAGAGGCAGGAGTGTGTATTCTTGCTTGCATCACGTATGACGTAAATGTCTTTTAATTTATTATTTGGTAATATAATTTTCATTTATTATAAAAAAGTAAACTTCACGAGTTTACAGAAGTGGCTGTTTATAATAAACTTGCATACGTGAGCAGCAAAATCTAGACAAGCATCTTACTCATACCTGACACTGATATTAAAATGGGCATTCTTCACAGTTTTTTTGTGTGTGTGTGTGTGTGTGTGTGTGTGTGTGTGATTTGCTCTATTTATTAATTTTATATATTTTTTTTTTTTGTCAGATACCATCCATATTGACATGAAATGAAAGCATGCTAAAGACTGGTGTGCAAACAGTAGCTCCATAGGGGAAAAAAAAAAAAAAAAAAAGCGTTAGGATAATAAAACATCAGCACTCACAGACATTCGCATTCGATTAGTATTACCTGGTAATTTTTCCAGACCTTTTTACAGAAGGTAAAAGTTGCCATAATCTTCACTGACTTTGTCCGTAATGATTACTGAGATGGCACATTCGGACAGGACTAAAATCACTGAGAAGCTCTGGTAATAATTATTTTACCCACCCCTCCATGTAAAATGAATCCCGTCCGAATAGGGCTAATGCCAAAAACCATTAATTTGGCTTCTCAATAGAAAGCTTTTGCAGTTCTCACACAATGACCACAAAATGCATCAGACGGGCCATAGCAAACAGGAAAGTAGCAGAGAGAAAGAAACATTTTTGGTTTGTTACTTTACAGATATACAGTTATTTCTCCAGCATATAACCAATAATGTTGTCAGCATCATCAAATGTTTAAACATTTAAAGCCAATTAAGTGGTATTTATCAATCCTTTTAATTCTGATTAGAGATTGCAACAGATTTTTACCATATAAGGAGTTAAATTTTAGTATATTTCTTAAATAAAGCTATCCTATGGCTTCGGAAGACTACAAATGCTTTTATGGTGCTTTTGCATCCAAAACAGCCCTTGAGCCAAAGAACAAACAAAAACACAAAACAAACAAAACAACAAACACAAAACAAAAACACAAACGTAAAACAAAACACAAAACAAAAGTAGGAAATGATATAGAGTGGACCCCTGGTGACCATCATGACTGAGAAATATAATGATAATTATGCATTAATAATATTCTATTTATTCACCCTCGTTCCAAACCCGCAAGACTGCCGTTCATCTTCGAAACACAAGTGAAGATATTTTAATAAAATCTAAGAGGTTTCTGCCCCTTCATTGACAGTCTGCGCAACTACCACTTTGACACTTAAAAAAGCTCATAAAGAAATTGTAAAACTAATCCATATGAATTGACCGGTTTAGTTCAACTTTTTTTTTTAAGAGACTCGAGCGTTTTATATGATGAACAGATTGAATTTAGGCTTTTATTCACATATAAACATTTATCAACACACACATCAGTTATGGTAAACAGAAGCTCAAGCATGCTTGCTTGATGTGCGAGAACCAATAAGGTTCATTCTTATGTGTTGCACAACACGTTCAAGCTTCCTCAAGAACCAATAAGGTTCATTCTTATGTGTTGCACAACACGTTCAAGCTTCCGCAAGAACCAATGAGGTTCATTCTTGCGCATTGAGCATGTACAGTTGAGCTTCTGTTTATGTTCGCTGATCAATGTTTATATGTGAATAAAAGCCTAAAGTCAGTCTGTTCATCATATAAAGCGATCGAGTCTCTTCAGAAAATTTGGACTAAACCGCTCAATTCATATGGATTCTTTTTACAATCTCTTTATGAACTTTTTGAAGTGTCAAAGTGGTAGTTGTATAGACTGTCAGTGGAGGGACAGAAATCTCTCCGATTCCATTAAAAATTTCTTTATTTGTGTTCTGAAGATTAACAAAAGTCTTACAGGTTTGGAACAACATTAGGGTGAGTAAATGATGACAGAATTTTCATTTTTGGTGAAAACCATTTAAACTAGATTAGCTCATACAAGTGGGAAGGTGACGTCAGCCGAAAAAGGTGGTAAAGTGGAGCAAGTTAATACATTTTGATGAATGATTACAAAGACGTTATTTCCTCAAAAAATTACTGTCTGAAATAAAGTGCACTGATGAATGGTGCACATTACTCACAGGTTTGGTTCTGATTTCATGTTGACTTAAAAAAACCAAAACGGACACTTACTGCTCGGACAGAATCTGCAGCAGCTCTTTGCGGTTCTGAACTCTTAACTTGTTGCTTTTGTACTTCGGGCTGTCTGCCAGACCGTTCATGCACAGGACCTTGGCAAACAGAGACGTTCGATGACAGAACTGTTAGGAAATGTAAACCTTATCCCATCAGGCAAAACAAATGCATATAACTATAAAATATGACTGTGACTGAAATGTACAAATAAAGCTTGGTTAGATTCATTAATATGCATATTTGGAGTCCATAATAAAAGGTGTCTGCTTACTTTACACACTTTCATAAATTGCTGGTCATTTCCCGCTGCCACAACCAAATATCCATCTTTGGTTTTGAAACCCTGCAAACAGAGATTTAATAAGTATACAAAACAGACTGACAGATAAACTGTGTAAGTAATAAAGAAAAACCTCACACACCAACTGCCAGAAACAGAACGACAACATTGGAATCTTTGATATAACAAAATGTATAAATAGTACAACCATACAGTATTTCATGCAAATCTGCATCTAATGTTTATTTTCTCTAGGTTTCTCCCACTTAAGGGAATAGTTCACCCGAAAATTAAAGCAGTCGTTATTTTCTCATCCTCATGTTGTTAAAAAACCCTATTGCTTACTTTCTTCAGTGAAGCAAAAAAGGAGATATTTAGCAGAATATACAACTATAAAAAAATACATGTTGACCAGTGGTTATCAAAGGACAAATAGACAAAAGTACCTTAAAGTTCAAAAAACTAGTCCATATGACTACAACTTCAAATAATGAAACAAACAACTTTTACAGGAGTTTATTATGGTAAATTTATAGTAGTATAGTCAATCAAAAGTAGTTTTTATGGACTACTTTTATCATACAGGTTTTTAACAACACAAGAGGAAGATGATGATGGCACAGTGGACCCTTTTTACGGACTGTGATGACGTGTTTCCACAGTTATCACCATCGCAAATCTAGTAACGTTTTTTATATTTTCTTCTTTTTTTAAAAAAAAATTACATTTATAACACTATACTTTGTGTTATATTAGCTTGGCTTTAGCTTTGACATCTTTCTCTCTTCTGACTGCTGTAATCAATCTTTCTCTTTCTTTCGGTCTTTCTTTCTTTCTTTCTTTTTTTTTTTTTGCTTTTAGAACAAACGCACAAATTATATGGAGGAAAAATTATTTGTCAATGCTTTTGCATACTCTTGCCAATGTTTATGTTCCGTTCAAAAGGTTTTGCGAGTGAACGCAAAGTTTCTCGGGGAACGCGAACATTTGCAAGAGAACACAAAAGCATTGACTTATTATTTTTCCTCCCATCTCATTTTTTTTTTTTTCCACCACCATGTCCCTTTAGGGGCTCCGTAGATAATACTTCAAAAAAAAAAAAAAAAATAATATATATATATATATATATATATATATATATATATATATATCACAATGTTTTTAAGAATAATATGTTATATAAAGCAGGCAAATGATAAATGAACAATCCCTCTGTAAAAAAACCTTCAGAATATAGATAGGGAAAAAAAAAAAGTTTGGTGTATGTAGGCGCTGCTGAAGTAGAGATTTCTGGCTAAGTGGAGAAAAAACTCATTTTTTGAAAAAGCCCTTTAAAGATACGTATTGTAACTGAAATCTACAGCCGCAAATAGAATAGATAGAAAAGTGCAATAGAATAAACACTCAAATGGGTATTTTAGATGTTTTCTTTCCACTAGTCTGGAAGAAGACAAGTTATGGAAGCCAAAATACCCAAAATTGACTACTGCATGGAAAACAATGGTTTTGTCTTGCCTTAAGGACAATAACAGAGACATTTTGTGTTTCTCAATAACTTGTACAATTGAAGTTGCATCAAATCTTCAGGGGGAATCAGAATATTCAGTATGAATATTAGTGGTTTGATGGAAAATCTTTCAACAAAAAATCAGGCCCACAAATTCTTCAGGTCGAACTTTGAGGGTCTGTGCTCCCAGCAGAGACGCCGATTCATCCATTCCAACAAACCCTACTCCAGGCTCAATGCCTGCTGGTAAAAGTCACATATTCACATGAAAGCAGCCAAACCGAGACTTCTAGCAAAAGCTTTTTACAGAGGTAGGATAAACAATAATCCACAAGAAAATAGCAACAAAACTGTCTAAAAACAGGAAACGGGCACAGACCCAAAACCAAGCAGCACCTCTGGGACGATCTTCCGATGCCACTGAAACCACATTGAACAGGAATCAACAGGCTTAAGTCCGGCATCTCAAACACAATGATTCCTCTCACAGATCAATCCCCTTTTTCATCTTGTGAAAGATAATACACTGGCCAGAGCATGCAGACAGGCCCAAAGTTCAACTAACGTGACCTTCTCAAATGCAATCCATCAGCTTCCACTGGACCAGACCATCTGCATGAGTAAATCAAGACATTGCTAATAGTCTTTTGGCTACAGCAGCACACCTTAGAACAAAGCGTGCATTCATAGCCACAGCCTCTCTTAGCACAAGCGCTTTGCTCTATGTGTGTTTATTCTGGTGCCCCCTGGCAGTACAATAGGTCGAATGAAAAACAAAGTGCACGGACCACAGTTAATGAGACAGTGTTTTGACAAAATGTAGCCCATCAGATTAAATGATTTCAAATGAATAAATCTAGCACGGGCCAAAAGGTCACATGCCTGGGGGAGTCCAGGAAACAGCAGGAAGGCAAATACACACACAGCAGACACACAAACGTGCTCCAGCTTCATCTATGTGGGTCCAGTTTGACTCGTACAGCGAAAGAGATCAAGCCTAAATTGTCCTGCTACCAGGATGTTTCCAAACTCGTGCAAAGCACCCTGGGGCTCGCTGGATGCCACTTGCGTGTGCAAGGAGCTTGATGACGTTCAACCTGACATCATTTCCTGTTGTGTGCAGTTGAACGCAGGGGCCAGAATTAACACTCGCCAAGCTCCAATTGCGGGTAAAATTTGGCTTGGGTGAATGAATAAAACGCTCGCCAGTTGGACGGTACTTAGACAACTTTATACTTAGGTACTTAGACAAGATGCCTACATTTTGGGATGTAGAATATGGTCATGCAGAATAAGGCTTTATAAGTACTAATAAACAGCCAATAGCCTAGTCATATACATGCTAATAAGCAACTCGTTAATAGTGAGAGTTGAACCCTAAAATAAAGTGTTACCTTTGTTTCTACAGGACTTTGTGTGGCGGCATACAGTGGGGTTTAAAAAACTTGAGACCGCATTGGAAAGTCTTGGACTGCCTAAAAAAAATAACTAATTGCACTACTTGGTTACTTTTTATGGAAAGTAATGAATTGCGTTACTCATTCTGACCTGGGCTGAGCTTGCTTGTTTGTTTTTATAACAACAACAACAACAAAAAGTAAAGGCCCTTTCACACCAAAAGTGAAATGAATAAGCCTCAGGCTGAAGGAAAGTCATTTTGCTTATCGCGGACAGGAGAGCTGTCAGTCAATAAATTGGAAAACAAAGTAACTTTCCTTACTTATTTGAAAAAGTAAATCAGATATTTTGTTGTAAATTTAAAAGTAATGTGTTGCTTTACTAGTTACGTAACTGATTACATAACTCGCCTCAGAATAAACCAGACTCAAAGACAGATATAACAATTCAAAAAGTTGTTTGAACAGATGGATGAGTGGCACAATTCAGGTGAGTAATGGCATACAAACGGTTTCTGAATGAAGTCTGGTGGATACCTTGGGTCTCTTTTGTTGCAGATTGTGACTGATGATGATGACAGAGGAACTGGATGAAGCGCACACCTCTTGATGAACACAGTGTGTATACAGGTAATCTTTATGCACAGGTTTCATACACAAAGACGAAAGAGATCATTGGAGAGATGGAGACAGGGGAATCAACGCAGGAGATAAGCAACGCTTACAAGCAGAACCAACAAGGTAAGTAGAGCAGGTAAGGAGTCTGTTTCCACATTCAGGCCAGACAGTGAGTGACTTAAAGGTGTGCGCTTTTGTACTGATGTTGAGTGATGTGGTGATTAGAACTCGGGAGAGAGTGATCGCTGTGTGGGTGTGACAGGAGATCCTGGCATATCTATGACATTGCGTTACTTGTAATGCGTTACATTCAACACTGTCAAACTGGATCGTTTGTTTTGTTCCGAAACAGGGACTAAATTTGTTACAATGTTTCACATGGCGACATTTCAAAGCATACCAAAATGCGTTTATGCAAGTCACATGCGAGTACAACTGTCCTCTTATTGGTCAGAGGTTTCTCTGCATCATCCATCAAAATAATGATTGACAAGTTCGCTTCATGAGCTTATTGTGGCTTTATTTGTAAAGTCGAGTCACATGCAAACACTATATGAATATAGCCGTCATTCCCGCTGTTAAATTATACACTACATTCATATTAATGCTGCGGCAAATTCAAACGCGCTCTCTCTCTCTCTAGCTCTGGATCTCCCAGAGCTGTCTAGCAGGCGAACTGTTGTCAGTGTGTCGAGAGACCATATATGAATGTTATAATGATGCAGAGCGGGAATCAAGGCTTCGTCGCGTCAGCATTCTTGCACGGAGAAGTGCAATTACACAACATAGAGGCACTCTTTGGTTTTCATTTATGGTAAATAATGTGCTCACTCACAGAATCAGACACTACTGCTTTTTATATAGCACATTTCCCGTTATGAATTATGATTTTGTTTGGTTCGTTGGTCTGTTGGGTCGGATTGCTTTCACATCTCAAGCGAACTGCTCCAGAGTTTGTTTGAAAGCCACCTCTTCAAGGAGGTCTCGGTACGCTTGTTTGGTCCGCTTTTGTTTGGTCCGCTTTTGTTTGGTGAGATTGCTGCTTTCACACCTGCCCAAATGAACCGGCACCAAAGGGGATAACGAACTCTAGTGCGATTCAACCGAACTAAATGAGGCAGGTGTGAAAGCACCCTTAGACCCCACTGTATGTGGATAATGCACATGTTTAGGGACCAAAATTCTGGCTGATGTCGATAGGCTGATAACAATTGGTAAAACTGTTTTGTCTAAAAAAATGACAAGTAGAATGCAAAAAACTAAAAACCAAAGGTTTCAAATGCTACAAATTAATTTAGGCATGTATGTACGAAAAATTTATTTTAATTTGGGAATTAACAGTGTTATTACATTATTAGTGTTTTTAATATTAAGTGAGTGTTATACGATGGCATAGGTAATCTAAATGTAAATATACAGGTGAGCATGCACAATTAAATATCCAAAATCAACCGATACAGATCAAATTTAACACATTAAAAATCCAAATCGTCAATACAAACATCTACATTCCTTTGGCCAATTATTTCTACTACAATTATGCCTGCTTTCTATGAGAAAAAACAAAATTTGAACAGTCAAACACACTTTTAACAATTACTATCCGTATATTGTATGCACAATGGGATTTTCTGTTAACTTTCTTTTAAACAGCTGAGAATGACATTGGCTACTGCCTTTGGGCTGCTGTTATAATGAGTTTGAGGTGGGGGGGATGTGTAACTTTTGAGAAAAAGGATTATGATATCTGGCATGAGACTGTAGTTCCAGTAAGGAGTCTTAAATTGTAATATCGTCCTGTTTTCAAGCTGTGTCCTTCCAAGTTTGATTTGTTCCACTGAAGTTACATTTACCAAACTCAATTATCAACAACTGCAACACCTGCTACTAAATGCAATGGTCTGATATTATACTGCAAATACTGATATAAAACCAGAAATTTCAGACACACAGCAGGAGACAAATTTTGATGTCAATCTAAACTGACTTTACAAATAATCATGTAAAGCTTGGGTGGCAAAACAAATGGGCTTATAAATGTTTAAAAAAAAAAAGAAAAAGAAAAAGCTTCTAATATCTTTTTAAAATTATATATAGACACTGCATCCAATCAATCTCTACAGTATTTTGGCACAAATTTCTCTTGTTATTATGGCTAGTAGAACACAACATGACATTGAACTAACACAACATTTAACAAAACACAAACAATAAACTAAACTAGTATTTTTTTCAAAATGTTTTTTGTTTCTCTTTGTTTCTACATCTCACAATACTACTGTCTTAACTTATGCCCCTTTTCACAAGATGTAATATAATTCTCTGGTGTCCCCAGAATCTGTCTGTGAAGTTTCAGCTCAAAATACCCCACAAATCATTTATTATAAAACACGCCGTTTTTGTGTGTCCCTTTAAATGCAAATGAACTGCTGCTCCCGGCCCCCTTTCCAGAAGAGGGCGGAGCTTTAACATCTCGCACTTCAGTTGCTCAACAACAACAAAGCTCGAGAATCTCACGCAGCCAAAATGACGATTGTCAGTAACATCAGTAACATGGCAACAACACTCTACTACAACAACTCTTCCTCTTCTCTAAAGCAGCCCAATATGCCCTCACCCCCTTTGTTGTGTGTTCTCGGGGGCGGGGTTTATGTAAATTTTGGGGTTCGTGATGTCACCAACCTGGGAAGAAGCTCGTTGTAGTACTTAAAAAGCGATTTCTGTAAAAGAAAATATCTCCCTTTGCATTGAACTTTGAGCATCGTTACTTTGCAGATGTTGTTTATGCTCAAACAGCAACATTACACACTAACTAAAGTTAAAAAAGTGAAATCATAATTTAAACCTCTTTAAATCTGCTAAGCCTGTAGTAAGAACTGTAAAGAGATATACCAATGAAATAGAGCAGGAATTACAAGCCTGTTTTGACTGCAATGATTGGAGTGTTTTTGAGGCCGCAGCCACTGATCTGGATGAGCTCACTAGCCGCTTTTGCACTGTCGGACCAGTACGAGCCAGGGCTAACAACATGCCGGGTGAGGCCAATAGCCTTGGACCTCAAGCACCGAGGCCAAAATCAAGTTGCATTTCCACTGTCAGGCCAGTAGCCCTGCAGCGTTACCCCGCCCTTAACATGCCTCCATAGAACAACGTCACACAACCCCACCACTTACCAGTTGACTGAAAACTATCACAAAATGAGCATGACAGAAGCAAACATTTGGTCTTCACTTAAAGACTTAGTAAGACTCCAGCATCAATATTTGACCAATGTTTTACAATATATATATATATATTTTTTTACAGTGACAGTAATTTATTAATTTGTGTCAGGAGTGCACATCAATCATGCTGAATCAAACTAATACATTTAATTTAGGATATTCCCTGGTCCAACTTTGTCTGGGAAGTAGAATTAGTCCAGTATCAACAAAAGGCACAGGGAAGAGACAGATAAAACATGAAACCAAATAAATACACAATTATAATCCCACTACTGCTTTTTAAGGCCCCGATATACTTAAAGCGAAATTGAAGAATGAACTGATGTGACGTCGTTTCGAACAAAATCAGGCTAAAACAAACTTCGTTTGAAACAGCTTGCCAAAGCGAACTTTCCGGAAAAGTTTGCTTCAGTTGGTAAACAACTTTGTACTACCATTAGTCTGTGGCGATTACATAATAGGTTGGTGTGCTTGGAGACTCCGCCTTCTTTCACATGGAAATCTTTTCTGCTTCATTTCTCTTGTTCAATCCGTCCGCGAGTGAAAACATAAACACATTGGACAGCTGCTTTATAGTAGAAAATAAAGTTGTACTTCTGATGAACTAGGCACTGACACTGTTTTTCATGTTTAATACGGTAAAGCTGCTTGATTTTTAAGCAATCTACATTTACATTTAGTCATTTAGCAGCTATATAAATAAACGTGAAGTGACTTTACTAGAGTGCCCAATTGCAGAGCTCGTGCAAACAAACATATTCACGTTGCTATGATCAGATGCTTTTCTGATGCTTTATTAAAATGCTTGCCGTTTTCTCAATTTTGTTGTGTTTATTTTGTTACTAAGAGGAAAACAATCATCTAAACGTCACTCTCAGCAGTGTGGGTGATGTCAGATGTTCGATAACAGTATATCGTTACTCACGTATTTCAAACTTCGTTTTGCCCCTAAACGAAGAACGAAAAAGAACTTGGCCATGACTATATAGGGGTCTTAAGCCTGCACTTAAGATCTGTGAGGAGGATGTATGCCGGCTCTTCGGGAAACAGAAGATAAGAAAATTCGAGATCATCAACTTCCTGACAGACAGGCAACAGCTAGTGAAGCTGGGAAAACTCACATCTAGGACCCTTAACATCAGCACTGGTGCTCCTCAGGGGTGTGTGCTCTCCCCACTGCTCTTCTCCCTCTACACAAATGACTGCACCTCCAAAGACCCCTCTGTCAAGCTCCTGAAGTTTTCAGACAACACCACAATCATCTGCCTCATCCAAGACGGTGATGAGTCTGCTTACAGACAAGAGGTTCAGCACCTGGCTGTCTGGTACAGTCGTGACAACCTGGAGCTGAACACGCACAAAACTGTGGTGATGATAGTGGACTTCAGACCTCATCATCATCAACAGCACTGTGGTAGCAGTGGAGTCATTTAGGTTCCTGGGCACCACTATCTCTCAGGACCTGAAGTGGGACAATCACATTGACTCCATTGTGAAAAAGGCCCAACAGAGGTTGTAATTTCTTCGTCAGCTGAAAAACTTCAACCTACCACAGGCACAGTTCTTCACAGCTCTTACTGAGTCGGTTCTGCACTTCTATAACAGTCTGGTTTGGGTCAGCCAACAAATCAGATATAAGAAGACTGCAACGGACTGTTAGGACAGCTGAAAGGACAATTGGTGTGCACCTGCCCAACCTTCAGGATCTCCAGAGTGAAGAAACAGGCAGGTAACATCATCACAGACCCCCCTCATACCAGCCACGACCTGTTTGCACTTCTCCCCTCAGGCAGACGTTACTCCGTGCACAAGAACATCTAGGCATAAAAAATTCCCCCAATGCTATCTCCAGCTTAAACAATTAACAACTACTACCTGTTTCTATAACTCATACTTCAGTACTTGAGAGTGAGGCAATAATTAGATATTATGTAAACACATATACATATTTTTATTTATACAGTTGTATATGCAGTAAATAATGCACAAATTTGTGCATAAGTCTTCTGTTCCACATGTATATCACATTATTATTATTATTTTTCTTTCTTAGTCTTATTTAGATGTTCTTTCTATTCATGTCATGTATGTGTGTATGTACCCAGAGCTCCTAAAAAAAACAAACAAACAAAAAAAAAAACCAAACAAACAAATTCCTTGTATGGCTGTGCACACTTGGCAAATAAAGTTTGTTCTGATTCTGAAAAGGTGTCAAATTAATAGAAACTAAATCTTGTATCAGATAATATGTTTATAATCTTCACAGTATAAATATATCTTATACACTATATATACATATCTGTTTTTATATTTTAGAAATTGTTTCCCTCACATGGGAATCAACATATTTTGGGAGTCCATGTCATCAAAAAGTTTGACAACCTCAGAATAGACAAGAGAATTTTGGTCCAACCCCTCCCTTGCTTTCCCAAAGAGATTCTCACATAAGAAAGGACAATTAGCACACCCTAATTGAGCCCCAATTTGAAAGTAACCTAATCAGTCAACATTCATTTTCAGTTTTGATTAAGTGCTGGCAGAGACCTGCAGCCTTCATGTGACCCTGGGGAAATGGAGACATGAATAAAGTTCTCACGGAAGACAAAGCACTAAACAGTCTATGGTTTATTCATTACATTATTCATTATATTTTATTATATAAATGGCCTATGAGATGGATCTCGACATCCCAAACAAGTGTCCGAAGACTAGAACGAGAAGGTCTTGATTTGAGTCACCTAGCATTATCAAAAGAGAGACTTGCTTTGGGGAATCCAAGTTTCTCTGAGTTAATAAACATGGCAAACAATAAATGATTTAAAAAGACAAACCATTGCAAGAATCTCGGTGAAACACAACCACATTTTTTGTCACAGAGAGAAAAGGGAAAGGGTTTCTTTTATTAGAGCCATGCATGAACACAGTAATTGTTTTATGCTTTGGCTGCACCCCATGTCCGTGTGGTTTCCCCTCAAGAACGTTCTCATTTTACATTAGCCAGCATATCTAACTATATTTGGCTTAAGCTTATCTTGCAGCTTGCAAATACGTATTAAGCAAATAAAACACAAGTATAATCGTAGTACTAAACATTTATTATGTTGGAAGATATGTTTCCTCTTCAAGTTACCACTGTGCAAACAGTATATGTTGCAATTTGGAAGCTGGTTTGATGGGGACTACTGTTTCATATCCGATACGCCAATTTCTAAGGCCTCTAAATGATTAACATGTTGCTGAAAAACCTGTTGTACACAATCTACTACATGGCTACTTTTTTAGCAAGTAAAATTCATTTGTAAAAATATCCGCCTTCAGGTTGTGGTTCACATGTCTTTTTGCTGTGAAATCTTCAAAGATTTTTATAAAGTAAACATAAGAATAACTTTTATATAGCTAGTAATATTTCAAGATGAACACTTTACTGGACTGAAGCAACTTAGGTTTACTTGATATCCATCATTTTGTTAGAAAAATCATGTTAAAATGTGAGTATCAAATATGATCCATCAGGCTTTTGAGGAACATTTATTTGTTCATCTCTCAATTATCATTGCATTGCATTGCATTATATAAAATAAAAACTACAGAGATTTAATCATAATACTAAGCATTTAAATATCATCTTACTATCTTACTAAGACATATTATTGGGAGAAATAGAGTGACAACTGATATTTATATGCATTTTATGTAAGCAGTCTGTTATACTGTTATGTAGATCTCACTGATTTAATAACAAGCATCAGAATTTTATCTTACATTTTGGCCATATAAATATCATATTTTTGCTAATACAAGATCTTGACCAAAATCGGTGCACCTCTTGATGGAAATAAATGTTGTGATAGTTTTTTTCCATCAAGAGGTGCATCAATTTGTGGTCAAGATCTTGAATTGACAATGCAAGAGGTGAGCACTCTGTTAAGTCTCCTCCAGCACATCCCAAAGATTTTCAATGAATTTAAGGTCTGGACTCAAAGGTGCCAATTCATGTGTGAAAATGATTCTTCATGATCCCTCCCAACCATTCTTTCACAATTTGAGTCTGATGAATCTTGGCTTTGTCATCCTGGAACATGGCCATGATGCGTCTTCCTACATGGTTGTTTAAGAAATGAAAAGCTATATACTTCATCAATTAAAAAGAAAAAGAACTGTTCCCAAACATATAACATGCTAAAAACATAATAATCACAGCAATAATCATCTAGTCAGAGACTAGTATTTGCCTATTTAAATCCAAACAGTGGCTTTTTTTTTTTTTGTTTGGCCAGGCAGCGTATATAAGCCATAAAAGCCTGATGTGTTAAATATGATTGTCCACAAAAACACATATGCAAACTTTTTTTTTTGTTTGTGTTGTCTAAAGGTTAAATAAACTGTTACATTTTTTTCTGATTATTGTTTCATGTCAGGCTTTACAGCAACCCTCTACAATGCGAGTACATCACCCGTATATGCGACAAAATCTTCAATCTGGGCAACTAAAAAATACCTATCATTAGCCACTGGCTAATAAATTCTTAGATTTTACTCACAAAACTCTCAAGCGCTCAGTCAGAGTGTTCAGCGGTTGAAAATATAATCTATGCTAAACTTATATTTAGTCTCTAACACACACACTGTTAGAGGCTAAATATAAGTTTAGCATAGATTATATTTTCACTCGCTGAACACTCTGAGCGCTTGAGAGTTTTGCTCCCCATCAAGCAATCTGTAGTATTTTAATTCGGCTCAATGGATGCGCAGCATACCTGTATTTGACGTACCGCAAACTCTAGTGTGAAGGCACACGACTCGCCGTCATATTGCTGAGAGCGCTGTGTTTCTCACACACATGCAAAGAGAAAGTGAGAGAGCGAAAGCCTTAGGTTGTTTTTACACCTGAGCATTTGTTTCAGAACCTGATGCGTTTTCTCCCTTGGTTCGGTTCGTTTAGGCATATGTGAACACATCAATCGCGCTTGGACACGCACCAAAACAATCGCCCGATTGCAAACAAACTCTGGGACTTTTTGCTTGTGGTGTGAAAGCAATCCGACCCAACGGACCAACGAATATCATATTCATAACGGGAAATGTGTTATATAAAATGCAGCAGTGTTTGATTCTGTGAGTGAGCACATTAGTTACTGCAGTTAAAAACAAAGGGTGTCTCTTCATCTTAAAATGTTATCGCACTTCTCTGTGCTCTGCTGCATTATAACATTCGTATAGTGTTTGCGTCTCGACACAGTCTATTAGACAGCGCTGGGAGATACAGAGAGAACGCGCTTGAATTAATACAAATGTAGTATATAATTTAACAGTGGGAATGATGGCTACATTTGTATAGAGTTTGAACTCTGACAGTTGTACATGCATGTGACTTGCATAAACACATTTTGGTATGCTTTGAAATGTTGCCTTGTGAAAGCAAACCGAACCAAGAAAAAAAGGCAACAATGTAACAAATTAAGTCTCTGTTTCGGAACAATGCAATCGATCTACAGGTGTGAAAACACCCTTACATACCACACAGAATTGACATGCTGCACGATGTTGTATTTTTCTTTCAAAATAACGGAGTTATTTAGTAAGATGCCGGTTTCTCTGGTAGTGTGCGGAACTAATGCGCAAAAGGCAATCTCATTGGCTGCCGCTCATCTATAACCATCCCTGTTTTGATTTCAGCAAATCAGTTCGAGAGAATGCTGACAACATGATTGATATTCATGAACCCATCAGCTCATCAATCCTTAGTGTGTTGTATATTATTAGTAGTAGTAGAATTAGTAGTAGTAGTAGTAATAATAATAATTACTATTATCAGTTACTATTATCTATTTTTTTTTTTACAGAAACACTAAATGACCAACAATATCTTAAGCACCACCACCAGTTCTAAGTTCAGCTAAAATGACAATTATGCATTCATACATGGTTACCAAGTTTTAGTTCTAATTACTAAAGTTCTATCATTAAATAGTGCTTGGTTATCATAATTTCATAATATAATGATTGATTGACTGATGTTAAGAGTATACATTCAGATATTTAAAAAGATGTGCCATTTTACAAAGATAAGCTGATTTGGTGGAATTCATATATATGTGAAGAGTTCAGATGCAAAAACCCCTCAAAAAGTCCATGTTTAGATTCACATTAATGGAAATGAAAAGGTTATTAGTCAGTTAGCGAAATGCCTTATTTTCAAAAATGTCACTTTAGTCAATTCATTGGTATTTAACAAATTTTACTTTTTCTGCAAAACCAGCTAAGTTCATGTGTGCTTTTTTTTTTTTTTTTTTTTTTACAAAAACCTCTAAGTCCATCTCTTTGGACAACAAGACATAGTAAACATCAGTTTCTGTCAGTTTTACAGCAGCAAAAGGAACACTGTTGTGTTTACTTGCTACTCACGAAAGCCTATCATTGCCACGATGGACAAAACATGAACACTGACAGCCGGCTCATACACACACCGTCATTCATCTTGAAATCATATGATTCGTTTCGCATCTTCCGATTGGTTCTTCTGTGGACTTAGAGGCTCCTGCTGACAAAGGGAAGTGGTGTTTAGTGGTTTCTGCCAACAAACCTGTATTTCTGAATGGGCTGATGCTGGGATTTAGTGGATTTGAAGCAAAATAATTTGATGAACGTATTCTAAATCATTATCATTATCGTATTCTAATATCATTGTCTCATTTTTAAAGGAGGTGGTGTTTAGCGGCTTTTGCATCTGAACTCTGATTATTTCATTACATCTTGCTATACGTAGCATAGGAAGGCCTTGGTGTTGGATTAGTGGTTGGGCTAATGATATCTGGAGGTTTTGTGGTGTAATATACAGCTTTAGTGTGGCATGCAGCAGTGTTTGGTCTGGGCTGCCTTCTTTAACAGCCCACGGAAGTCTGAAAGCAAACCGCTAATGCGAGTTTTCTGGTAAGCGTCTGTCCAGCGAGAGTCCCTTGGCTAGACTAATGCATCACAGCCCCACTGTGGCTGAGATACTGTTTGCTTTGAATCAATATCTGATCTGCAGATGAAGAGTAAGGAAATGGCACACATTTTATTGATGATTCCCAGTAAACACTTGAGGACAATACAAAGTAAAAAAAATTTCACAAAAATTTCATCCTACTTTGATTTGAATGTCTCATGTCAAAATGTCCATTTACTGAGCTGACTTAAAGGGTTAGTTCACCCAAAAATAAAAATTACCCCATGATTTACTCACCCTCAAGCCAACCTAGGTGTACAAGACATTCTTCTTTTAGACAAACACAAGAGATATATTTACAAATATCCTGGCTCTCCCAAGTTTTATAATGGCAGTGAATATAGGATGAGATTTTGAAGCCCAAAAAAGTGCAACCATTCATAACAAAAGATATCCACATGGCTCCGGGGAGTTAATAAAGGCCTTCTGAAGCAAAGCGATGTGTTTGTGTAATTCGCTGTATGTTGATGATAAAGCAATGGAGAGAGAGATTTTAATGTGCACTTCTTGTGCTCTGTATTGTTTAGCTTTTGTGGTGATTTTTTTCTGGAGAGACAATAAACTTCATAAAACATCAGTAAAGTTTTGGTCATCATTCTAATAGGGTCCGCTACACTTATGAAAGTTACAAAAGTTATTTAGTCAAGAATAGTGTGCGATCTTTTGTTATCTGTTTGGCATTAAAGCACAGACAGCAGCGATAGGATTATGCAACAGTCATTATACAGCTCAGCGCCTTCACACAGTTAATTAATAAACCATCGGTTTGTTATATCGGCCTTTTTCCTGCTACAGCCGATATGCCGATGGTTGTAAATTGAGCAAAAATCGGCCGATACATCGGTCCATCCCTAATATACACCTAGGATGGTTTGAGGGTGAGTAAATCATGGGGTAATTTTCATTTTTGGTTGAACTATCCCTTTAAAGCACAACAATGTTTTAACATTTTATGAAGTAAATGTAAGTGATGCTTACGCATGCAAATCTCGCCACCACGATGTAAGGGTGTTGTGGCTGGTTGCCAGGTGATGCTATGTGGTTGCTAAGGTGTTATAAATGGTTTACAGCAGAGAATTTCAAACTTTCTGATACTACAGATCCCCAAATATTATAATCCCCTTTGCAGCCTCTTCCTAAAATACAGACTCAGATATATGGTTTAATGCAGTGTTTCCCAACCCTGTTCCCGGAGGTACACCAAGAGTACATATTTTCGAACTCTTCCTAATCAAACACATCCGATTCAATTCATCAGCTCATTAGTAGAGAGTCCAAGACCTGTAATGGATGTGTCAGATCCAAAAATGTGTACTGTTGGTGTGTCTCCAGGAATAGGACAGGAAAATTTGTTTTTCTGAGGTGAGAGACTTTTTGTTACAAACATAACATTAGAATAATGACACTGAAATATAGCCTGACAACATCTCATCTGACCGCAGATACTGAATCAGGACAATGCGTTTTTGACAGAAGAGTCAGGCAGCATTCACGCAGGTCTTTTAAAATAAAAGTCTTGCATCAGAAAAACATTTACAATTAGGTTTTTGTTGTTGTTTCTTTTTGACGACTCCACGACCCACTAAAAACGGTCTTGCGACCCACTTTTAGAGCGGAATGCAGAAAAATGAAATATACCCGGGGCTATAGTGTGCCAATGATCCCTTGTGAGAGTCACTGAAAGATTTTGGAATTCATGAACTCTCTTTGAGGCCACCGTAACACCTCAGTTAGACATCATCCCCGAGAGCCTGACTCATAAATTCCCGCAGTAAACAGAACAAGGGTACTGAGCCCTGGTTAACCAGCATGCTTCTTCTCCATTCCGTGGACAGAACACAAAGCACAATGAAACCATAACCCAAACCACCGCTTGCTCTTTAGCACAGACAGGGCTGGAGGGAGGAAACGGTGGGTGGAAATGAGGCACAAGTAATGCTGTCAGCTCACATGAGTGATTACCCCAAATCCACTGTCTTTAGGATAAAACAGCATGGTAATATCACAAAAAAAAAAAAAAAAAAAAAGTTTAAAAATCACAAAAGTCACAACATTATGAGACCCAATTTATACCAGGAGTTTTTAAACTTTTTGATACCAAATTAAAATATTATTTGGAAAACATTTACTTTTATTAAAATTACATATATTTTAATAAGTCTACTGATATGCAGACATGTATAAGTTCTATTTTCCACCCACTATTAGAGAATAAGTTAACTGTATAAACCTTTAAAACGAAAAAGATTTTTTAGTTACTGTTAAATACTGTACCAAGCCTGTCAATAGAAAAATAACTGATTAATCATGATGAGGAGTGATAATACTGAGTTTGGTAAATGTGTTAAAATGGCTACATAAATGTTAACCTGTACAGCCCTAAAAAAATATTTTTTTGTTTTGTTTTACATTTTCAACGGTCAAACAAATATTATGAGTTCCTTGAGTTTATTGACCTAAATAAATAGACAATAAACCAGATAATCCATCTCAACAAGAACTGATAATGATAAGAACAAATGCTGAAATTCCTCCTATGTTTTTCCAAGGTTTTGTTTAATGGCAAAACAGTTCAGCCTCAGAGGAACTCAACTGAGACTTGTGCCGTCTCTCCACTGAACTCTCCAGCTCAGCACTGATCAGACGGAGATATGCGTCTCTGCTGTAACTGTGTCAAACCCTTTCAGCTCAAGGGCCTTTTTTTCTTGGAAATAATGAGGTCCAGGTAACAAAGAACAGTTAAAAAAACCAACAAAGACACACACATGCCATATTAAAGAGACCTTTGGAAATAATGGGATCAGATGTTTACAGCTTTGTGTTTTCTTTCTTTTTTAAGTACAAATACTGAAGTTATCCTTTTTTTACTTTATTGACGATTGTTTTATGACTATAAAAAATATTTGCTTTGACTCAGAAATGGCGCGAAAGGTCACATGTCACCCTTCTAAATAAAGTAAAACCATAAAAATGCTTATTAATATGTCAGCATGATACTACTGATACTATGAGTCTTAATCCAGTGACACTAGATTGCAGTATATAAAGAAAGCATGCACATAAGCAGACTTTATTCCATCTGTGCACATTAACCTCGGTATCTCCAGATGGGACTCGCTTTGACCTCACAACATATTTTCATTTACCCTTAGAGTGAGTTGATAAGTCACGTTAGGTAAAGAGTCCAGCGCACACAGGTCAGTGAGGACTTGTGTCACCAGATGAGCCTGCACAGAAACAAATCTGCACTTAATAAGCGTTTCTGCCTGATAGCACTCTTGAGGTACTAATGAGATTTGGCATGAAGCCTAGACACTGAGGTACCATGTTTGCTGGGGTGTAACTCAATATCCTGAATGAAAAAGATGCCACAGAAAGGCAGCGGTGTGACTTCAGATCTTTTGGGGAGCCTCAGTGTTACTAGTGTGATACGTAGGGTGAGGGATCTGAAATGACCCCGTAACAACTGACCCATAAGTAAAAATTGTTGCCGCATTACTCGCCCCGCACCATTTGTTCCATGGACATGAATGATACCTCAAATCGTGTGGCTTGCTGAGGAGAGATTGCGATCAGATTTACAGTTTTAACGGGCAAAAAACAAACTATTTTGACATGGTCCCATAAGCAAACACACCAGTAAGCAACATCCCCGCAAGGCAATGGCAACATGTACAACCCCCTCAGACACTGGAGGTGGGTGATATGATGTGGTGATACAATTGCGTCAATCGGCTGAGAATTTACTATACTTTTATACTCAACATTATTTCTTATTATAAAAGACCGTCAGATTTTTTCCTTTACTTTATTTCCCCAATGAAGCAAGGCCACGTTCATACAGCAGCAAAATACATTTGGCAGTCCTGTATTTGAGTTCTTAATATGGTTACGTTCACACACAATTTGGTTATTCCTGGGAGTGACAACCACATTCTATTAATGGAGTCACATCCGTAAATTTTCAGGACTCACAACCGCATTCTCGGAAAACCCACGCTGTGTGAACACAACCAGACTGGGAAACTGGTTGTCTGTCACGTGATAAGACCAATTACGGACACATGCAGACCAACACCGACCAGATTATAGCACGTCACAGCATGTTCAATCAGCGAAAACAAGTTCCAACAGACAGCAATAGACTCCGACGGGTAACAAACTGATCTGACAAAACCCTATGAAATTTCTGTTGCCATCTGTTGGTGTGGTGTGAATTGGCCTATATATATTGGCCTAATGTGGTTTTTCGATAACTTACAATGACAGCGATATGAGCTTTGATCAATGTTGCTATACTGGTAAGAGAATACGGCCTTGACTCTCGTTGCATGTTCATACAGACAGTATTCGAGATGCTGCTGTAAGCTGCTGCATGAACAGGGCATTTTGGGACTCACACCTGTAAGAAAATGTGGTTGTCAATCCCAAAAACTGACAGTAGGAACATAGCCAAACAGTAGTAGCACCATGACAATAATACCAGTGACAAAAAAATGATTCGTTTTTTTGTATTATTCGTATTAATGACAAATAATTTTATTTTGCTTATTTGCAAACTTGTATAAACTTGCACAAATGCTTGTTTTGTGAGAATGAATGAATGAATGACAGTAAGTAGTAGTATGAGAAGTATGAGATAAAGGACACTTTTCAGGCACTTTCACAAAACTGTTGACTTAAAACAATTATATTTTCACTGTTTTCACCACCACTACTCCATATGCCATACATGATCTAATCACTACAAGTCTAACACTACATCCTGTCAGCTCAACCCTGCACCAACTGCTTTACTTAAAATGTGTGTTTCTGATATTTCACCCATGATAACCAGTTTGGTAAATTATAGCTTAGTATCTTCTATTGTCCCTGCCGAATTAAAAATTGCCACGGTCACACCCATCCTTAAGAAATCTGGCCTGGATCATTTGAATATGAACCATTAAAGGCCAATCTCTAATTTACCATTTCTAAAAAAAATTTAGAGAAAGTAGTGGCCTCTCAAATACGATCTTACTTGACTGTAAATGCTCTTTTTGAACCTTTTCAGTCTGGATTCTGCCCATCTAACAGCACTGAAACGACTCTTAATCGTGTGGTTAATAATATCCTTCTTTCTATGGATGCTGGGTTTACAAACATCTTAATTCTCCTTGATCTAAGTTCAGCGTTTGATACTATCTGCCATGATGTTCTCATTTCCCAACTTTCTGATATTGGAATCAGTGGTTCTGCTCTTCCCATTCATTTCTTATCTCATTCATTTCTTATCTCATGCAATATCATACGCAAGTGTGGATTTCATTTTCATTGTTATGTTGATGACATTAAAATCTATCTTACCACATCCTCTGATATTTCATCTCTGCCTGACTCACTCACTGCATGTATTAGAGAAATCAATCAATTTTCTTAAACTAAATGACAGCAAAACCGAAATAATGCTGATTAGCTCCACCATGCCTGAAAATTGAATGGACCTGTCCTTTGACATAGATGGGGTTTTTGTTAAACCCTCCTTCCCTGTACATAATCTTGGTGTTTTATTTAATTACCCTCGTTCCTTTGTTTCGCATATTGCTTAAGTTGTTAAAAACTATTTTTTATCGCCTGCGTAATATCGCACGTCTTGGCTCCTTCCCTCAATCTGGCTGATGCAGAAACCCTTGTTCAAGCACTAATAACTTCTCGTTTGCACTACTGCAATGACTTGTTAATTAGCTTACCAAAAAACATATTAAAAGGCTACAGTATGTACAAAATACAGCTGTGAGAGCGCTCACCTCGACTAGAAGCAATGCTCACATAACTCCCCTTCTCCATGATCTTCACTGGTTACCTGTTGCATCACATATTCATTTTAAGGTACTCCTGTTAATCTTTAAGGCTCTAAATGGTCTTGCACCTCTATATTTATCAGACCTACTCCACCGGGTCTCTTATATCATCTGAACTTGGCCTATTGTCAGTTCCTATATTCCAGCTGTCTACTATTGTCAGGGTAATACACAGTTTATTAGGGACACAGATCAAGGAGTGACAAAATAGCAGCAAGGGCTAGACTGGATAATGTCCACAGTCAATGACGGCCTCAGGTAGCAAGACAAAGTCCATGGAACAGAAATACCCAGCCAAGAGCAGTCTGCAGCTCAGGAGGTCAAGGATGATGGCGAATGAGACAGGGGGAGCAATGGGCAGTGATGGCAGGTGAAGTGGGGAGAAGAGGATGGGAGATGGCAGCGGGGAAGCTGGAGGTAGTGGGAAGATAAGCACAATCCAGCAGTCAAGGAAACAGGGAGACTGGAGAGAAAATAAAAAATAAAAAGTAAAAGAAAAACTAAACTAAACTGATCTGAAGGCAAAAACCACAAGAGAAGAATAAAATAAAACAAAAAATAAGTAACCAGAAAATTATGCCAAGAAAAAAAAAAAAAGAAAAATTAAATCAAGTTGGTTAAAACTAAAAGTCAAAATAAAGCTAGAAATCAAACAGAGCTCTAGTCACAGCAAAAGAAAAACAATATAGAAATAACTTGGAATTAGGCAAAAAAAAAATCTAACTGGAGAAAATAAAGCTTGACTAGAAAACTAGGAACGGCACAAAAAAATAAGACATGAACAACAAGACGCATTAACACGATCTGGCACGGAACAAAAACACGAAGGGAGTATAAAGGGAAGCTAATGAGGAGTAACATGTGAGATTAATAATGAGTTAACAGGGTAACGAGAGGGCGGGGCAACAGTAGACAGTTGAACGCATGGCGCAAACAACACAAAAACACGTGCCGAAGCACATGACGAACGAGCACAAACACCACACGCCGAAGCGCGTGACCGGACAAACAAGACAGCCATGCGTTCCGGACGAACAGCGGTACAAACACAAACACAAGGCAGATGAAACCACCGTCCTGACAACTATAGGTAGATGATCTCAAGGTCTGGTATACATTACTTCCTTCCCTTAATAATATCTCTTCTCTATCTGCTTTTAAGTCTCAACCTAAAATGTATTTGTTTGAAATGTATTTTCAATTATTTGTATCTAATGTTTTGTGTTTATTTTTGTGTTGTTTGTAAAGTTTAAATGTTCCTCAACAACCTTTGTTAAGCGACCTTGGGCTTGTGAAAAGGCGCTATACAAATAAAACTCCTTCTTCTGTTGGTATATACAGTATATAGTATATTGTCAGTATATTATTCATCTTTTTTTCTATATTGTAATATTCTATATTGTGATAAAAATTACTCAGACCACGCTACAGATAATATAAAAATCTTGACAATGCGATGTTTGCATTGTCCTCATCACATTCACAAACAAAAAGTGCAGTCATTCCTTGACATTCACTCAGTATAATAAATCCATCTGCACTTGAAAACTTGTAGAGGGCATGTTACACAACTCTACAACTTTATAGTACTCTGAGCAGCTAACAGGCCAAACATTCAGCACTTCAACACAAATATGGGAACAATTAGGAGTTCTTTTGAAACTAATTAAAACAAGATAGACCCTGGTTCATCGTAAATCTTGCATTTCACCACACACCTTTGCAAGCTCGCCCTTGCTTCTTTTCTCGTGCTGTTCTACAACGAGCGCTCAAGAGCTCAAGTTAAGAGCGTTAAAGTGTAACCCAACTGTCAAAGTCACCAGTCAAACAGTGAGGTCAACTGGTAGAATGATAGCTGGAGGATGAATGTTTCTTCACTGAGCGGAGGTCCATGTGGCTGGCCAACAGTGCCTTAAGGACTTTCTGAGAAAAGACTTCTGTTCTTAGTGTCCTGCTGCGGATGAAACTACACCCTAGCCATTCAAGACGTTCCAGTGGTCGCCCCTCGTCAATAAAAGTGAGAAAAATCAAACGGAGGACATTGTACGTCACACTGTGAACATCTGCCGACCAGAGCCGCTAACTAATTCAGAAGCTGTCTTCAGTCTTCCAGTTTCATAAGTGCTATATGGTGCGATATGAACGTCTGCTGGGTGCGAGTGGCGTGAAAACAGGTTCTGATGTTTATCCTGGGAAAGCTGTCAGAACATGAAAGGCTGTAGCTCATTAAACTTAAGTGAAATTAAATGAATTGTTGTAAGTGACAACAGAAGAATCATTTAAGGATCGTCTTTGGTTTTAACCAACAAGTAAACTGTTGTGACCAACTGATTTTTGTTCTTTAATATTATGACCACAAGACTTGAGATGTTACATTTATTCCACGTCTGATTTGGTAATGTTGTGGTAGTTTTATTGCCGTGACTATGCTGTATAGATGCCACATGTCAGAGTGATTAAAAAAAGAAAAGAAAATAGCCAAACATCCTTTGAAGAACTACAATACCCATAATCTTGACAAGAGAATCCACCAATCAGAGCAATGGAATGAACACCAATGCCAGCAAACAAACAAAAATAAACCGCAAATGACGCAAGTCACTTTCCTACATTTTTAAACTACTTCAAAACTACCATTCAAAGGTTTGGGGTTGGTAAGATTTTTTTGAGAAGTCACTTCTGATCACCAAGGCTGCATTTATTTGACAAAAAAAATAAATAAATACAGGCGGAAACCTTGTATCTCTATATTTCCTCATTTTTGTTTTATTTTATTTTTTAAAAAAATCAATGCTATTGGTCATCCTTTACGCCTGTATGTGGGTTTTAAAATATTTAACGAATGAAAAGGATTTTAAAGAGCTTGTGACAAAACCTCGGAACTCCACTGGATCCTCAAACTGTAAGTCAAACCTCATAAATCTGCCCCACCTCTATAGTGAATGAAGTGCCACACACATTTGCTTGTTTGCAATGCAAAGGTAAATAAAGATCTGATGTTTGAAAAAAAAAAAAATAAAAATAAAAAATGTACAGCGTTTTCTTTGTTCAAGAAACACTATGTCTATAAAGGCTAATGTTTTATGTATTTGAAGAGCGGAGAAAAGTCTTTGTCTGATATTTCCCGTCTAGTTGTAGCCAATATGCTATGCTATAGAGGATGCAAGTTAAATATAGCCTTAATATTAAATGATCAAATTCAACATAGCACAATTCGATTTGCTCTGGAACAAGTAATTGATTAATAAGCCCAAAGATTGCCTGTTTTATGTACCCAAAATGAGTTATATCTCATGTTTAACCACTATAAGAGCCAGCGGGAAATCGCCGAGATGGCCGAGATGAAGCTGTTCTCGGCGGGCACACTGAACGGCCACTGATGGCCTGGAGCTCACATCTCCGAAAACGTCTAAACAAATTGCAAAATGGGTGCTATAATTAAATATGAGTCACATATTTCAGGTCTAAACAACTACATTCTCACCTAAAAAAAACTTAAATCTACAGTTCGTGGTACAACAAGTGTAGTATTCGCAAAAATTATGGTGGATTTGCTTGGCTGCCAAAAGCAGAGTGATACAAGCAGTAAAAAGGTAAGAGTGCTGTTATCACTAAAATATAGCACGGCTCTCAGCCAATCAGATTCAAGAACCAGAAAGATCAATTGGATTACTTGTTTGTTCTCATGTGCCAGCAGCAATATTTCGAAATAATCCACTTCACTGACACTGAGAACATGAACATAATATTTTCTTTTAGATTGCTGGCCTATTACGAGACATGGGAGATGCCTGACTTGACAGCTCTTTTTTCAACTCCTCTCCTGACTGTAGCCACCTACTCTCATATGCATTAAAGCTGAGCCGCTTGCCATCTTAAATGAGCCCTAACAACAAAAATCACCACATGAAAGTGCAAGCAGCTCCGTAAAATAACTGCACATTAAGTAAATGTAGTTCATTTGTATTAAGCAGCAATCACTTGGGCAAACAAACAGTAAAATGAACACTGTAAAATAAAGTGAGTCTGTTTTCCTCTAAGAGCAGATAAAGAGGTGGCATCTGGCAGAACGGACACAATCAATTCCAGAGATGCAGTCATCCGACAAAAATTCATGTAAATTATCTTTAAAAATATCCTCCGGATGAATAATTGTCAAAAACAAACAAAGGTTTGTATGTTTGTATGCATTGGTCAATGGTATGAACCGGTCAAACAAATGTTTGTATGCACTGGTCAGTCCTTTCTAAAACATCATTACTCACAGCGGAGGAGTGGTAACAAATATAACTGGACAGCCACACAGGCATAACAAACAGGCAATTTAGCAGAAATTGTGGCTTCATTACCATGTATTGACTCATCAGGGCAAACAAATGATGATGACAAAATAAGTAATAAGGGTCTGAGAATAAGTGATCGAGGTTGTCACTATAGTGGACAGATATTCAAAAAGCATTTTCTCGCATATGCATGGGTTTTGATGGCATAGTTGCACATCAACCTCTACAGTGAACACTAGTGCATCATCTTATCCACTGCAACCAAGTGGCAAACCGTATGTCGTTTTTTTTCTTCCTCCAAACCAAGATGGCCGATGGGCAGCCAAAAATGCCAAGTTGCTCAGGAATATCCATCCATTCCTTCTATCCTAGGAGACTCTTACAGGTTAAAAAAAAAAAAAAAAAAAAAAAAAAAAAAAAGTTGTGGCAAGCAATATCTAATGAGTCATATCACAGTTACATTTTCCAAGTATTGTTTTTAGATTGGGAAGTAATTCTGAGTAATCATCTGTCCACTAAATTAGACATCATGCATCACTAGTTATATTTCAGCTATAATTCATACTATTACTGACAGTTAAAAAAAAAAAAAAAAAAAAACTAACTTTTTTGACTGTAAATAAATGTATTTGTTATTAGAATGTAATTTGCATTGACATCAAAAAAGTAATGTGATTACATACGTAATGTATGTTACTTGTAATGCGTTACTTTACTCCTTACATCAAAAAGTAATCAGGGCCCGTATGTATAAAGCTGCTCAGAGTAAAATTTTAGCCTTAAGTGTGTCAAAATTCTAAGAATGACTTAATTTTACTCTTATTCCTAGACTTAATAAGTATGATTCATAAAGGTTCCTAAGTGTCAAGACTAGGTCTTAGCTCCTAAATTATTTAGGAGAGCTGAAGAGGTCTCTTAACCTAGTTAGGAGTAACAAGATGGCAGCAAAGAAGAGGAGACACACGCTTTCCATTGAAGATATGATGTGTTGGAGTTATATGATGACATGGAATTGATAAAATGATATAAACTTGATTGTCAATTCTTTTTGTAACTGAACTAATAAGAAATGTAATAACTTTAAATAAATTTAATAAATTTAATAAATATTACTTAAACAGTAATTAATACGTTTAATGCATTTTAATACATTTAATGACTTTGAATCAACTTTTTATAACTTTAAATGTAACAGCTTCTCCCACTCGACAAATCAATACTCTGACTGTAGAAATGTAATAGTAATTACCTTTTTTGGTAACTGTAAAAATGCAGCAGTGCACTGGTGATGACTCTGACCCATCAGTCCACAGTAAGCAGGCTCTTAAATAGTACTATTGCTAAACTTACCACACCAAACATAGTGGCCAAAATTGATGTGCAAAGGCTTTTTTTTTTTTTTTAATGACCCTACAATTTTGCTTAAACCATCAAAATATGAGAGAAATATTTTTATTTTTTATGTTTATATTATTTAAATGTTTTAAAATATGAGGGAAGAATAAAACACTAAACTAAGCAAAGGTATTTATCTGACACAATTTTTGGCAAAAAACTACAGCTACAGGTTTCAGAAAAACAAAAGAAGCTCAGAAAAAAGCACACACTGACTACAACATGATCAGTTTTTAATATTTCATTGGTTCTCTCTTGTTTTTGCATAATTTCTTTGCATGACAGCCTGGCCAATAATAATAATCTGTTCACTTACATCTGAAAAATATGTGTAAAAACATTAATTTCATATTTTATTTTTCATGCCCTAAGGGCAATAAAAACACAAAAGGAAAAAAAAAAAAAAAATCCTGACTGAGGTTATCATAATTCATGCATGAAAGGGTTAGAGGCCATATTATGCCCTTTTACAAAGTCTTGATTTTGTTTTTTGGGCTCTTCTAAAATAGGTTTTTATGTTCAAAAAACACACCGTGTTGCAGCACTCTGTAACAATCGGTTTCCTTTATTTTGCGTATGCCTTTGGATGGAATTATTTAAATGAGGAATCTTGTGACGTGTTCATTCCCGGAAAAAAACTTCTTCCGGGAAAGTTCAGAAACAGTGCGCACTGATAACTCCCTTTAGAGTGACTTTGCAGACCTTTTTCATGCTCAAACAGCAACATTACACACTAAAGAAAGTTTATTAAAAAGGCATAATAGGTGCTCTTTAAATTAAATGATATTTAATCTTTTAACATTGCCATTGAGATAACATAAGCAGCAAAGAATGAGGACACTCAAAAGCATTAAAACTTTAAGCTTATGGTGTAAATGGTAGTGTTTGGAAATCGTACAGGTACCTGATAAGGGACAATGCTTCCATGGGCAGTTCCCCATCGCCTGGCTTCTATACCAGCGTTGAGGTAGTTGGCAGCGATGTGAGTTAGACAAGCAACCTGCAGACATATTGAAGGAGAAAAAAAGAAAATAAAGTTTTAAATCTTGAGAACTGTCAGTAAGCTCATTACACCCTGCTGTTTAGTGAGTTCAGTGAACTCTTATGCGTCTGACACAGCAGTTCGTGTGGCTGTGCTGTAAAACGTTCCTCCAACTGGAATCCACTGTTTGTTATTCTGAAAAAGGAACCAACAAAATCTTCAAGAGTTGACCAAAACCAAACAAACATTTAAGAAAAAAATCACTTAACATTTCAGATTCAAAAATCATCTTAGTTGCAATGTTTGAATAAAGCTGTTAAAAAAAAGGTACTGGCTTTTTTATGATACCCAAGTGACATCAGATCAAAAGCAACGCAGCTGAGACAATATTTTGCGGTGTATAACGATGTACTGAGAGGACACTGAGAATGTTAAGGGAGGTGAAGTATTTTGTCAGATCAAAGCATGTCGGTGAAGATTTAACAGTCTGGACGCAATTGTTGTTCCGCTCCAGACCGGGCCAGCCTCCTTCCGAAGCCTGTCCTGCTGTACACCTTGAGCTCAACCCATTCATCAATTTCCAACTAGTTTATTTCCATGACGTCTTACACTGAGGCTTTTGTTTACCAAAACGTTGATGTCTGTGTTTAAACTGCTGGAAGCAATCTCATTTTTGTCCATATGCAAGCATATAAAAATCATTTATTAGGTCAACACTAAATCACGTCGGTGACGTTTCTTAAATCAGGTAATATAATTCTGTGAATGTTTAGCTTAGGACAGTTTTGATATGTTAATAAACAGATATACTGTAAAGCTCAGGCAGTAAGCTCATTAAAATGACTAGGTCCTGAACCAGAGACAGTATAAACAGAAAAATGTGTAATGCGTACAATCCACTTGGATTATGTTTTTTTTCAGGGTCAAAAGTTTTCCTGAGAAATCAATGTCATTATCAAGAATATATCATTATATATTTTGCACACTGAAAATTCATTAGCGCCACATCCATGTCACCCTGTAGCCCAAGACCGGTAGCCCACTGAAGCTAAGCAGGGTTGAGCCTGGTCAGTACCTGGATGGGAGACCTCCTGGGAAAACTAGGTTGCTGCTGGAAGAGGTGTTAGTGAGGCAAGCAGGGGGTCTGTGTGGGTCCTAATGCCCCAGTGTAGTGATGGGACAGTATACTGTAACAAGCACCGTCCTTCAGTTGGGAAGTTAAACTGAGGTCCTGAATCTCTGTGGTCATTAAAAAAATTAAATGGCACTTCTTGTAAAGAGTAGGGGTGTAACACCGATGTCCTGGCCAAATTCTTTCCATAGGCCCTTATCAGTTATGGCCTCCAAATAATCCCCTATCGCTCTCTCAAATCCACCTACAGCTGGTGTGTGTTGAGTGTACTGCCGCTGTTCAGTGTATTTCAAGTGAATGCTGCACACTAGCGGTGGTTGAGGAGAGACCCCTGATATGATTGTAAAGCGCTTTGGGTATACAGTAGTACATTAGCAAAACGCTATATATAATGCCTCATTTATTTTTTTATACTCGCCACCTTGTGCACCACAACTTTTTATTTTTGTTATGGCTTCAAAAATTAACAAAAAAAAGAAAATATTTTCAATGTAAACAACCAAACATACAGCTGGCATTACATTATGTCAAGTAAATACTAGATAAATTAAAACTATAATTCTTTGCTCAGTGTTTTAATCACAACTGTTTTCAAATAACACATTCTCATGCATACATTCTCATGCATATTCTCATGCCCACATTTTTATGCATACACTGTTTTGACAGCACTTCACAGGGTGTTATTTTACTATATATATATATATATATATATATATATATATATATATTTATTAGGGGTGGAACGGTTCTCTGTAAAAAAAAAAAAATTTGAACCGTTCGGTTCTCCCCCCACGGTTCGGCATGCGCTTGCACCGTGGTTCATCCAAAATCTGATGACGCATCTATAATATGGTTTGTTGAAAACAACAACGTGTAAAACAGACAGACGGATTCGGCTAATGTATGTTTCAGTCGATGGATATGCATTCTGCTTTGCCAATACGTTACAACAGCGATCAAAAGAACATGGACAAAACAGTCACTCTTTGTAAACAAATGTTCAATGTGAGAGCCGTATGCTCTATGACCAGTCGTTTACCCCGTCATCACCCAGTGCTGATAGCGCGCAACGCAGGTGCAACCTGAACATCTCATGTTGTTATTTGTGTTTAAACTAAACTCATTTAAACCTTGCCAATTTAAATATTCATCCGTAAGACACGAAAGAGAACTCGCGCGCGCTGTCAGGAGATTTGTATTTGTGTGTGTGTGTGTGTGCATGCATTTTTGTGATTTATGAGGACACAAATTTGTATACTGACATGGGTATTACACTGGTATTACGACATAAACATGAAATATGAGGACATTTCATGAGTCCTCATATTTAAAATAGCTTTAAAACATACTAAACAATGTTTTATTAAAAATGTAAAAATGTTTTCTGTGATGGGTAGGTTTAGGAGTAGGTGGAGTGGTAGGGGGGATAGAATGTACAGTTTGTACAGTATAAAAAAACATTACACCTATGATATCTGCTCACTTTGATAGCAAAACAAACCTGTGTTTGTGTGTGTGTGTGTATTCATCCGAAGCGTGTACATGGAGAGCCGCGTCACAGCGCGCAAATACTCTTGCACAAATTCTCTTTCAAGTCTTGCACCTAAACAGGCAAATTCACACAAAAATTATGTCAACATGTCCATCTTAGTGAATATCCTAACAGGTTATGCCTTAAGAGAAAAACGACAGACAACCCATGTGTATCAGTATCAGTGTACTGGATCTTTGAATTATGTCTTAAAAGGAACAGCAGTCTAATATTCCTGCTCTCTATGTTTTTAATGTTAATCGAACGACAACGCACGAAGAAATCACTCTTGACTGAATAGCTTTTGTAACTTCAATAATGTTTCATCTGTATTTAATTATTCAAAGAAGTTTATATGCGGTGTTATTTTATATTTGATTACTTTATTCAGTTTCTGTACCTGAAAGCTGTTAGATACCTGAAAAACCTGTAAAGCATTGTTTATGTTATTTGTATCTTAGCTCTCATGCATTTATTTGTGCTGTTTCTTGTAGTTAGATTATTTGTTTTTATTTTCTTTATTTTTATTTGACAATTGTCATGTTTTATGGAACATAGCACATACCAAACTGTACCGAAACTGTGACCCTAAAACCGTGATACAAACCGAACCGTGAGAAATCTGAACCGTCCCACCCCTAATATATATATATATATATATATATATATATATATATATATATATATATATATATATATATATATATATATATATATATATATATATATTTACACACACACACACACACAAGTGTAGTATTTATTATTTTATATTTTATTATTTTATTTAATAAATTAATATTTATTCATGTTTTAATATTTTTAATAATTAGCTTTTATTTTTGTTTTCAGTTTTCATTTTTTAAAGTTTTAGTAATCTATGTGCTGTCATTTTTTGTTCCTTGATGTTGTTTTTTTTAATACTTCCATTTAACTATTTTTATTTGAATTTTAAATTTCATAATTTTAGTACTTCAGCCTAAACTTTTCACTATTTTACTTAAGCCAGGTTTCACAGACAGGGCTTTGATTAAGCCAGGATTAGGCCTTAGTTCAATTAGGATATTTAAGTAGCTTTTATAAACGTACCCTAGAAAAAAAACATAGTGGTGTGCATCTTGAGACAAAACAATATTTAGGATTTGTCAGTTGCTTTCAGTTAAAACAGCTCAAACATGCATTTTATTCTTGGACTAGCTTAAGTCTTGTCTGTGAAACCAGGGGTTAAAGTTTTAAGTTATTTTTTTTTTAGTTTTGATCTAACACATATATTTTATTTCAGCTTTATTTCAGTGTTAATTTTAATAACAGCACTGGGGCTACAGGTTCTACAGCACTGATCTAGTCCCAATATCTTTATTGATAAATGTGTCCCCTTTTATGCATGTGCATAAATGTCTTTTATGTTTAGCATAATTTGAGCTCAAGAAACTAAATTTATTGGTGCTCTCCATTTTTATTTTTTGACATAATTTAGATTTTTTTCCTTCTCATTCAAGCAAAGCAGACTGCTGCTCCCCAACAAACTCAGGAGGAGTCAACACTCTATCCAACACTTCAACGCAACAGAAAGCTAGAGCCAAGAACATGAATGAGTTCAAAGACAAAAAAACAAGTAGCATCTTGTTATACTCATAGCACCTCATGTGTAGTCTTCACCACAGATCTTTAATTTAACATGTGATAAACATTTACAGGGTAGCAAGAGGTCACTGAATATCACTGTTCTCCGAATCTGCTGCACACATGTTCTTCTAGCCAGATATTTTCCAATTAAAACACAATAGAATGAACTAAAGCACATCTCAGTCTTCTCTCCTGAGCTCGGAACTTGTTCTTGGCACAACATCTAAGAAAACGTAAAAACTTTTCAAGCTGTTTCTCTCAAAACAAAAACCAAAGACATCCCAGCATAATTGCTGATACTTTTGTTACCTTATTCTACCCAGGCACTGTCTCATAAGATGAAAAAGTATGTAGTAAAAAAAAAAAAAAAAAAACAGTATATAAAGCATTTTTTCTCATCTGTAATTTATTGGTAATAAAAATAATTCTATGAGTTCTAAAGTATCTGTTTTACATTTCTGTCTTCATGTTGCCAATTTGATATTTCAACAGACAACGGTTTATTTTACGACTGACAGTTATAGAATCAAACTTATTTAGGGCAGCAAAAACAAAACACATTATTGATTTTCTTTTAATCAGTTGCAAACGCAAAGTAGAAAAATGCATTCCAGAAGGCAAAGTCTGAATATGCACACTTCCCTGCTACAGATTAGGTGAAAATTATGACTTACAGCATCTGCTGAGATTCTGAAGTGTGCAATCAGTGAAGACTTAGCTATCACATAAGGCCAAAGGAGATGATGAGCGAACAGATTCAAAAAAAAAAAAAAAAGGAGTTTACCACAAGTTGGGCAGCTCCTTCCAACTGTGTAAGTGCTACAAGCAAATTGTTCCTCATGGTTATTTATGGAACATATGGGTCAAAGATGCCAACATGGCAGATGTACTGTAGTATTGGGATGGTACCGACAAATTTCACAATTTGGATTCACAAGCTTGCAATTCAATTCATTTGTTTACAAGCTGTTTTATTGATGTCTTTCTGCAGTTGAAGCACTATTAGAGTGATTATGTGACATAAAACATTTCATTGAGTTATACTGTTTATGTCAAAATACTTCTGATGTTCATTCATGTTTATTTTGTGCTATAACTAGTAGTAAAGGAAATATGATCAGTTAACATGCCGCTTGAACTGAGGCGCTACAGCAATCTGTCACGTCACAGTGCTATAATCGGGTCCCCGGTGCATCTACCAACCCAGAAAATGTGAAAAAGGACAACCTAGTAACTTTGTTTTGGTAAGCCTTTCTCTGCAAGCATGTGAAAAAATGAGCCGCTCAAATTTCACTCAACGTAGGAAGGGGATCTTATTATGATATTACCGCCCCTTAATCTGCATGTTTCCACCCACGACGCCACCATTTTGTTTTCGCAAGCGATAACGGTGTACCAGTTCTAACACCATGCAAAACACAAAACACGCAACAAAGGGGGTGAGGCCATGTTGGGCTGCTTTAGAGAAGAGGAAGAGTTGTTGTAGTAGAGTGTTGTTGCCATGCCGTCATTTTACTGCTTCACAAACAAGGGTCAATTCAATGCTGTTTGACGGCACATGCTAGTCGATGAGTTGAATCAACTCAACAGCAACTACATAAATTTATCCACTAACCATTCAGAAACGTCCAGATGCATTCTAAAAGTTCTAGGAATGGAGTCTCTCCATCAGTGTCCGACTCCGGTTTGAACAATGTAAGGCTGAACACAGTTACTGACAATCAGCATTTTAGCTTGAGTGAGATTCTCCAGCTTTGTTGTTGTTGAGCAACCGAAGCATGAGCTGTTAAAGCACCACCCTCTTTTGGAAAGCAGCTCATTTGCATTTAAAGGGACACACACACAAACAGCGTGTTTTTGCTCACACCCAAATAATGGCAAATTTGACAAGCTATAATAAATGATATGTGGGGTATTTTGAGCTGAAACTTCACAGACACATTCTGGGAACACTAGAGACTTATATTACATCTTGTGAAACGTGGCATAATAGGTCCCCTTTGAAGAGAGCCAAATAGGTATTTATTATTTCAATTTCGTAATGAATCTGACAGAGTTAGAAAGCTGAGACATTGGATCATATCAAAAAGTAACCACAAAGCTTATTGTGATTATTGGATTGCAACCACACTGCAAATAATATTTGATTTAATTTTGTTCATGCATCAACTGTAAACAGCAAAGACTAAAAGATCGATTCTTGAGATTTAAGAATCCATATCAAAATCGAGAAATCAATATTGTCAACCCAGTCCTACTGTAGTATGCCCAGGAATGTCAACAGTCAAAAAGTTCTTCATCGTAGTTTTACAGGAATTCGGACACAGCCATAGAGACATTATATGACTGAGTTCAAGAATAATGATTTCCAAACAACCTAAGGTTTTCCCAGGACACAAAGTGCAGCCCATAAATACCCATGTTTGCATCTGGATTAAAAGAAACTGTGGTGTAGTTATCTTATGCCCTCAGTGCTTTTGCTATTGCAGAGAACCTATAAATTTGCTAAAGGGTTATTTTACTGCGACCACAAGACGATCAGTATGTTCGGAAAGAGGCGGAACTCACTTATTTCTGCCAGCTTAGGGTCTACTACCACCGCAGCCGTGACCCATCATCCCTTCAGCACACAGATAAGACATATGCATCCAATAAATTCCTACCAGCAACTCTGAATCTGATGTACATGAAAAAATACTGCACAAAATCAAGCACAGTCATCGAGCAGAGCCTGGACTTCTTCTCCTTAAATTGAAAGCAATTAAAAACGTATGACGGGTAAGAAAAAAAAAAAGTTCCAAGAGAAAATGTACTTGAACCACAACAGACAATCACAAACAATCGGATTATCGGAACCATTTCTGGAAACCACATCCTTTGTTCAAGCTGGTATCATTCAGGGGACGAGCGCTCTGACTTGTTAGCTCTGCAAAGGTTTTGCGGTATCATGTCAAAAACAAGAGTTAGACATGTTGTGGATCTTTTGAATGATCTTTTCAGAAAACTAATGGGACAAGATGACCGACTTAAAATACAGCTCTTCACAAGGCCGGTGCAGGACAACAGATTTAACTCAGATGCCTGATTTTAAACCCTCTGTTCATTTGTTAGGTTCATACAGAGTCCAAGGCTCACAGCGGCCAACGTAGGCAGCACTTTAAGGCCTTCTGAAATGCCTTATGTTGGCCAAAATCTAAAGCTGCACTGCATGTATTCTTTGTGACAAGCTCAGTAAAAAAATGGCAATTAAAACTGATCCAATACTGATGTGTATAGATAAAAAGTTCAATCTAATTAAAATTGCTCATTTTACCCAATTTTAAGATCAAGATCAAGTTAATCAGCCCCTGTCGGAAGATGACTCAACTAAATTTTGATTCTAAAAAGCATATTTTTTTATTGACCACCATTCAAAAAAACCTGGTATTCTGGCCTTTTTCCCACATACACTACCGTTCAAAAGTTTGGGGTCAGTAATTTATTTATTTATTTTTAAATTAAAAAAATGCAGCAAGGACCCATTAAAATGGTCAAAAGTGACAGAAGAGAAATGTATAATGTTACAAAAATTTCAAATAAATGCTGTTCTTTTGAACTTTCTATTTATCAAATAATCCTGAAAAAAAAGTATCATGGTTTCCACAAAAACATGAAGCAGCACAACTGTTTTCAACACTGATAATAATCATAAATGTTTCTTGAGCAACAGATCAGCATATTAGAATGATTTCTGAAGGATCATGTGACACTGAAGACTGGAGTAATGATGCTGAAAATTCAGCTTTGATCAGAGAAATAAATTATAGTCTACAATATATTCACATAGAAAACAGTTTTGTAATATTATATATATTATATAAATTGTAATATTTCACAATTTGTATTTTTGATCAAATAAATGCTGCCTTGGTGAGCAGAAGAGGCTTCTTTCAAAAACATTAAGACAACTTTTGAATGGTGGTGTAAACTGCAAGTATTATATTGTAAAATACCATTTTTTATTAACCAGAGCCTTTTTCTTTTTGTGGGTCTTATTATTCCCTGTCAGCTACCTTCAACACCACAGCTAAGGATAGTTGCTAATGAATTTCCTGCATTTTGAGAGTGATTAGTCACAGGGCAATTACGGCTCAGCGTGAGCAAAGACAGCACATTTCCGGCATTCTTCCAGCATGCATCACCCGAGCGAGCACATTTAAGAAGAATCCTAACGGATATCCTCCCCACAATAAACAAAGCCTGTTGCGATTTGTTTCATTACCATGATATTTGAGGATATTAAAAGATTAGGGGCCAGAATTTAACACGATCAATGCGGGTTCGAATCCGCCTTTTGCCGAGCTCGCTCTTCTCGTAGTCCCCTAATAGAATGAAAAGTATTTATTGGGTAGGGCTATGGGAAGGTGTAGGGAGGGTTTGTATTATTAATAATTTTAATAAATATGATCATTTACACTCTATGATATTATTACATCCTGTTGTACAAAAATACTAAGGTGCAAATATTATCTGCCAATATAAAGCAGCCTACAGATAGCATCTAGTTACTATTTACACTTATTGCAAAGAACTGCTACTTTTACATGGTTTAAATAGAATCTATCGCTAAGAAAAAATGCTATTTTCACAGTGTAAATAGCATCTAATTTACACTTAGTGTAAATAGCATTTATCGCTATTTGGACTTAGTGTAAATAGCCCCTATTTCTATTTGCTATTGCTATTGATAGTTGCTAATGAATTTACTGCATTTTGAGAGTGATTAGTCACAGGGCAATTACGGCTCAGCGTGAGCAAAGACAGCACATTTCCGGCATTCTTCCAGCATGTCCTGCATCACCCGAGGGAGCACATTTAAGAAGAATCCTAATGCATATCCTCCCTGCAATAAACAAAGCCTGTTGTGATTTGTTTCATTACCATGATATTTGAGGATATTAAAAGATTAGGGGCCAGAATTTAACACGATCAACGCAGGTTCGAATCCGCCTTTTGCCGAGCTCGCTCTTCTCAATTTTCCCATCACATATCTAATCAGAAAGGCATTTATTTTCAACAAAAATTAAAAAAAAAAAAAAAAACTGTTCTAAAAGTGGACATAAAATACCTAGTGTTTAATAGTATGAAAAGTATTTATTGGGTAGGGCTATGGGAAGGTGTAGGGAGGGTTTTTATTATTAATAATTTTAATAAATATAATCATTTACACTCTATGATATTATTGCATCCTGTTGTACAAAAATACTAAGGTGCAAATAGTATCTGCCAATATAAAGTAGCCTACAGATAGCATCTAGTTACTATTTACACTTATTGCAAAGAACTGCTACTTTTACATGGTGTAAATAGAATCTATCGCTAAGAAAAAATGCTATTTTCACAGTGTAAATAGCATCTAATTTACACTTAGTGTAAATAGCATTCATCGCTATTTGGACTTAGTGTAAATAGCATCTATTTCTATTTGCTATTGCTATTGATAGTTACTAATGAATTTCCTGCATTTTGAGAGTGAATAGTCACAGGGCAATTACGACTCAGCGTGAGCAAAGACAGCACATTTCCGGCATTCTTCCAGCATGTCCTGCATCACCCGAGCGAGCACATTTAAGAAGAATCCTAACGGATATCCTCCCCGCAATAAACAAAGTGTGTTGCAATTTGTTCCATTACCATGATATTTGAGGATATTAAAAGATTAGGGACCAGATTTAATAACAGCTAGTGCCAGCACAAACCCTCTTTTGGTGTGGAAAAACAACTAGGTGTGGACACAGTTATTTTTGCAGCTGACCTTATTGTATATGCATTTGTAGGAGTTTCCCTTTTAGATGCAAAATGTATGGAAGGAGAGTATTTACATGAATCATGCAAGGTGATTTTCTAAGGCTTGCGCTAGTCAATTTACTGGTATTTGCACCATAATTTACAGCCCAAAAAAGCATGTCTTAAACCAGATGCTAATTTGCGCTGCTGTTGGTAGATTGCTTTGGTCATTATGGAAATGATCCATCCAGCTGCGTCTGTGTTCTTTAATTAGTGCGTCGTCAGTAGATCACTCCCATAGGCGCTCTCACGCCAATTTGCTCTGTTTAGTAAATCTGGCCCTAGGTCTAATATTCGGGAATTTTTCTTATTTGTCTTAAAATTCTAAACTTTAAGTGTCCAATTTCTAAATAACTTTGACAATGTGGAGGGATTGAGGAGCTATTATTGTGCCAGTGATTTGACTTGGTTTGAAATGTCGAGTTACAGTTTGCAGTACTGCTAATCTCGAAGTGGTTCAGTTTAAATAAACAGGGCTTGTGTGTTTTGGACACTTCTAATGCATGTTTGCTTCAGTAACCCTTGACAGTTATTATGTTCTCCCTTATTCTATCCTGTGTCAAAACACAATGAGAAGCTGTGTGATGGAAACACATTCTACATAAAACATGTTTGTTGCATGTAAATATTTATCTATCAAGACTAGTCAATCTAGAATTTCTACTTGGAAACCAGCCGCAACTGAAGAGGGTATTTGAGGTTTCAGGTAGTTACTATGGAGAAAAACTCAAAAAAATGATTAAAAAAATCTTGTTAAGTGATACTGCAGATGCAAAAGTCATTTGAAAGAAAAGTGCTATACTGTACGTCTCCATTTTTTTTTCAGTAAACACACATACAGCCTGGTAATTAAGAGACAAGAAGGGAATTTAAAACATTCACCAAGTGAACCAATGTCTTCCCTCATATTTACCCTGGCTGTAGCTTGCGGTGAAGTCTGCTGTATATCAACGTCAACAGACAGCCACACACAAGTAAACTTAGCGTCTCACACTCCATTGATTCCCATGATGCGTCTCAACCGACTGCTTACGGTGCTGACGTCTTCTGTGTGAGAGCTGCTATTTAGATCCCTTGTAATCTCACATTTCCACGCAGGATGGGTGGTTGGCAGACGAGCCACGGTACAAGTGGCATTAAAGTTTTTTGAAGTCGCTCAGTCATCAGTCAAATTATTCCCAATCTGTGTGCCATTTCCTCATGCAAGGACAGGTATTTAACAGTCTCAAAAACTGGTTTGCTCATGAAGTACACAGTGGAATGGCAGGAAAGCCTACTGCTTCTTACAATACATATAATACTTATTAGCTTTTAGCATGCCTACCAAACCAGCATTACGTACGACAAGGACAAATTGAGCTAAGTCACCCCTTACAGTGCACAGCATAAATGAGTACACCCCCTCTGAAACTTCTGAAAGTCAGCAATTACTTAGAAGACATGTTAGGGTTCTTTAGAGATATAATGTTCCAGTAAGTCTGCTTAATCAATTACCAGAGAAGCATGTCAAAATTATTCAGGAAAATAAGATTTTCTTATCAAGGTGATAAAATGTTGTGTAGCAAAAATAAGTACACCCTTCTAAAAGTTGCTAAATAAAACGAAATAAAAAAATTCTGGTTTAAGTTTAAGGCATGTTTCATCAACAGGTAAGTATGTTGAACCAAAACATTTAAAGAAAAGTAATTTCTTGACAATTAAAAGTGTTATATAGCCCACTGAATCATTCTCAGACTTAATGCTGACAACAATGGAAGCACTTGGGAGAGAACTGTCAAGAGATTTATTTCTTAGCACAAAAGAGGACAGTGGTACAAGAGGATTACCAAATCATTGTTTTAAGGGTGAAAATATAGCAAAAGTAACACAGAAATTCAAAAATAATGGACTTGTGACAAGGCCCCTGAAATAGGCCTTGATTTTAAGCTTTCATTTAGTGATGACGGATTTTTTTTTTGCTAGACAAAGAGCAGGAGAAATACCAAGCGAGTGTCTCAGAGCCAGCAAAGGCTATGAAAAGAGTGACTGTTCATCTCACAGAGTAAGATGCAGCCTGCAGAAATGACATGCATAGTTGTTGTTCCCACTGGAACTATCTACTGTAGCCAAAGCACAATAAAGTCAGTGAGCCATTTCCAAAGCCCATATTTACAAAATATAGATTCTGGGAATCAATACTCTGGTCTCATGAGACCAAATCAATCATTTTGGATCTAACATCATCCAAAATGTTATGGTGTTGCTAGAGGAGGAGTACAGTGAGAAGTGCCTGGTTCCCACAGTAAAGTTCAGTGGTAGTAAAGCTGTAGAGATGAGTTGAGCAACACTCCCCATTAAAGATCAGGGCATTTAAGGAGCTCATCATCCAGGAGTTAAACAGGACAGATGTGACAATTTGTCATGAACTTGTACAGTCCGTGCTAAGAGGGGTCAGAGCAGTATATTCAAAATTATGGAGGGCATACTAAGTACTAGAATATTATACATTTGTTGAATTAAATCTAGGGTGTACTCATTTCTGCAATCCTTAATTCAAACAAAATTGGCTAATTTACTTATTTTATAGCTATTAATGGCATATATTTCATTGTTTTTATTATGTATATGTTTAATACATTTTAGCTTTGCCATCTTTCCATGAATTGTATTAGTGATCATAAAGAAAATGTATTTGTATTTGTTCAGAGGGGGTGTACTCATTTATGCTGTAAACTGTATATAAAGCAAAAAAAAAAAATAAAAATAAAAATTCATCCAAAAAATACATCTGACTAATTTCGAAGTCCAAGTTTACAGTGACCACATGAATTAGAAACTTCACTTGAACTTTACTTAAAAGCCATGAAAGTTGTATATTTTATACTAAAACAATATTCAAGGTGAAAAATCATATAGATTATATAGAAAAATGTCTTTGAGTCAAAGGTATAGCAGAAACCACAAACAAAGTCAAAACTATCAAGCCATCACGGCAAATTAAATAGCGCATACTGAAGTAGCTAGGGAAAATGATTGGTTTATTCGCTTATGCAGTTATGGAGAGCTGATTTATTTATACAGTAAAGTAAAACATTCATGTTTTCTCTAGAGTAGTGAACGGGTCAGATTAAACTCACTTCCAGGGAAAAGCATTCTTTCAGGACAAAGAAAAAAAAAAGAGTAGTCTGGTTCAATTTAAAAAGTTAATTTCATGCATTGGGCAAGAGACAATAACAGTCCTGAAAACTGAATAAGGGATACTTCTAAGAATATTTCATCATGCAGATATTCTATGAAGTATTAAATACATCAAATTTAGTCAGTGTTATTGAACTGTCAGTTTAAGAACATGAAAGTGAATTGATGTACTGTATCAGCAAATCAGTTATACTCTCAGGTGTCAGAAAATGACTGAATCATGTTCAAGAGGCATTCAATCGGTGTCAAGCATGTCTGCTTCTATTTAAATTTCTGTTTTTAAATTTACATTAGCTCCGCCCATCAATGTCTGGTTGGGTCACTCAAGATTAAAAACTGACACGTGGAATTCAACGTCCTCAGTAGCACAGCAGTAGCCAGTAAGGCTCGTAGAACTGGCTTTTAATGCGATCAGTTCAAAATCGCCTTTTGCCGAGCTCTCTCTTCTCTATTTTTCGATCACATATCAGTAATATTAAAAGTATTTATTGGGTAGGGTTAGGGGAAGGTGTAGGGAGGGTTTTTATTCTCCCAATAAGGCAGTCCATTTAATAATTTTAATAAATACAGTTTACAGCATAAATGAGTACACCCCCTCTGAACAAACACAAAAGATGTATTTTCTTTATGATCACTAATACAATTCATGGAAAGATGGCAAAACTAAAATGTATTAAACATATACATAATAAAAACTGAGAAATATAGTAAATTAACCAATTTTGTTTAAATTAAGGATTGCAGAAATGAGTAACCCAAGTTTTAATTCAACAAATGTATAATATTCTAGCACTTAGTATGCTCTTGTGATGGAATTTTTGAACTATTTAATAATGAACTAACATTTCTTTTCTTCTACAGGCCTAATAAGCTAACTTTGAAATAGAGAAATAGCCACTAGGACTGAGTGTTGTAACAAGGATAAAAAAAATAGGCTTTGAAAAATTGTTTTAACCTATTGAGTAATCTGAACTATTAACCCGGTGATATTTTTTTTGGTGATCTTGTTCTAATCTAAATTTACTCCACCAGTAAGCGGGGCAGAGGAACTGAGATGTTTTTCTTAAATCTGAACCAATCATATTAAGACGATGATAATGAGTAATAGATCATGCTATACTGACTGTGAAATGTACCTGAAATCCTATAAAACCTTGCTGTATTCCTTTGTTCGGAAAGAGATTCTCTGGGATTGATGGGAACTCTCCCGGTCGCCGAACGTGACACCTGGGTTCACGTGTCGCATTGTAAGCCCCACCAACACGCAGATTGAAGCGTACTAGTGATGATCCCTCCTCTGCCAACGAAGGAAAGACCTTGCTATGGCTAGCAAAGAGTCATCAAGGTGAAGATGGAACGCTTCAGACGGGATGATCTGTGGCAGGATGAACAGGCCAAGAATAAGGGGATAGGATGGAGTTCAGATTGGATCTCCAATGCCTTCCGCAATGCTTTTGGCAATATCTTCGGACCCACACTTAAGTTTTTGGCAATGATAATCACAACCTTGCTCGTTGCAATGCTGATAATTGGATGTTTAATGAGGTGCATTCGAGCCGTATTGGGGAGATTTGTCTGAAGCATTGTGGAAACAGGAGAAGAAAGAGAATATGTGGAATTGTTGCCAGCTAACAGGAATGCTGAATACCAAAATCTGCATGATAATGCGCATCAATTTTAATCAAGTTTGATCATTTTTGATTGAAGTAAAATATGATCAAGAGAGGGGAATGTGATGGCATTTTTTAACTAATTAATAATGAACTAACATTTCTTTTCTTCTATTTGCCTAATAAGCTAACTTTGAAATAGAGAAATAGTCACTAGGACTGAGTGTTGTAACAAGTGGAAAAATTCTGCTGTGCTGGCTAGACAGCATCCTGTTTTTCAAATAGGCTTTGAAAAATTGTTTTAACCTATTGAGTAATCTGAACTATTAACCCGGTGATATTTTTTTGGTGATCTTGTGATTCAGTTGTTCTAATCTAAATTTACTCCACCAGTAAGCGGGGCAGAGGAACTGAGATGTTTTTCTTAAATCTGAACCAATCATTTTAAGACTGATGATAATGAGTAATAGATCATGCTGATCATACTGACTGAAATGTACCTGAAATCCTATAAAACCTGCTGAATTCCTTTGTTCGGAGAGAGATTCTCTGGGATTGATGGGAACTCTCCCGGCCGTGATTAAAGCTTTGAAGGACAACAACTAAAAAAAAAATGTAGTCTGTTCATCTCACAGAGTCTCTGGTTATTGCTGCGCAGCAAGTCAGGTTAGGGAACACTAGGTTTCAGAGGGTCAAGACGTTGACCAAGATATTATTGAGTGTCGATTAGGAGACGCTCCAAAAGATCAGGAAATTTATTGAGTGTCGATTAGGAGACGCCCCAGGAACAGGTAAACTTAAGTCAGGTGCGTCTTGGAAAATCTACCACACCCTCCATAATATACTGCAATGACCCTTCTTGGCACAGAGTGTACAAGTTCATGACAAATTGTCACATCTGTCCTGTTTAACTCCTGGATGATGAGCTCCTTAAATGCCCTGATCTTTAATGGGGAGTGTTGCTCAACTCGTCTCTACAGAATCCCCCACAGGTGCTCAAGAGTGTTAAGATTGAGTGCAATACATGTCCACAGAAGGTTTTTCACCTTGGGAGAATGCATATCCTCATTGTCAAGTTGAAAAATGCCCAACAATGCAGGGAATGAGGAAAGGGTAATATCTTCTGTTTAAAGTTTGTGTATTAAATTACACAGTGGTGTGGGAATTCATGACAGCATTGATAAAGCACAACTCCCTCACACCTTCAGCATTCATACATCCCTATATAAGAGCTTTACTACCACTGAACTTTACTGTGGGAACCAGGCACTTCTCAATGTACTCCTCCTCTAGCAACACCATAACATTTTGGATACTGTTAGATCCAAAATGATTGATTTGGTCTCATGAGACCAGAGTACTGATTCCCAGAATCTATATATTGTAAATATGGGCTTTGGAAATGGCTAACTGACTTTATTGTGCTTTGGCTACAGTAGGTATTTCCAGTGAGAACAACAACCATGCATGTCATTTCTGCAGGCTCCATCTTACTCTGTGAGATAAACAGTTACTCTTTTCATAGTTTTTGCTGGCTCTGAGACACTCGCTAGCCTACAGATAGCATCTAATTACTATTTACACTTATTACAAAGAACTGCTACGTTTACATGGTGTAAATAGAATATATCGTTATTTTCACTTAGTGTAAATAGCATCTGTCACTAAGAATTTTCACAGTGAAAATAGCATCTAATTTACACTTAATGCAAATAGCCACTGCCTTAAAATAACTGTTTTCCATGTACAGTGTTTCCCATACATTAACTAGACTGTGGTGGCCCACCACATTCGTATTTGTCCCGCCACAGTCTCAAAATAGGCCTGTCGTGATATTTAAATAACGACTGATAATTGCACTCTTTTATACTGCAAAAATGGGAGTCATAGAGCAAAAGAAATAGAATACCACCAATTAAGTTTTCGTGTACTATATTCAAAGTCATCTGAAGCCATTCCATAGCTTTATGTAAGGGACAAAAGAATATGGACATCGCTAAATTTAAGTTTACGGAAACTCGTCTTCCCTCCTCTGCAGCTGTCAATCATTCTCTGTTCAGCACTCAAAACAGCGTGTCGCATTCAGTAACGACAGTCAGCATGGTATAACTCTCCAATATGATATATTGCCATTATAATACTTGATATATACATAAAGGGCTGTGGATTTGGATAAAATTACTTTATCTTGCTGGAGTTTATTGCTGTTTCTGAACGATGTCATCATACTGGCTACAGCAGTGTGTCTGTTAGATCGCACAACAACACAAGGACTATGAATTGGCATCACACACACAATAACTGGAATTTAAAAGTGAAAAGAAACATATGATCAATAAACTGTTAGATGTAGATATACACAGGGATTCTCTTTGTGCCGTGAACTTTTCAATGTGCAGCACAATTGCACGCTGACTCCATATTGCTTTAAGCACATCATTCTGCACCTGGGGTGCGCATAAGCAGTTTGTGCTGCTGTTTTGAAGCGTTTTATATTATCATGGTTTTGCACACTGAAAGATTATTAATAGCCTATTTTGTTCTGTCGTATCTATCATATCATGTTGCCCCATTAAAAAGCTGCACAATACATTTAAACATAAACATCTTTTAATCTTATATTATTATAAATAATACATTATGTCTTCACATTCAAATTATACGTCTTTACATTCATTTATAAATATAAATCAAATATAAATAGTTTTTTAATTTCATAAGAATACAAATAGTAATTTTAAACTTTTTATTAACATATTTAGATTTTATAAAATTACTGTGCAGTTTTTTTCAAGAATTAGGCTAGCATACTTTTTGCTGCTGAATTATATAGTCACCCACATTTTATTTATTTATTTAATTTTTATTAATTTGTTATTTTTTTCTATAATTAAGTAGTGTGTTTAGTGCATTCTGGATCGTGTTTAACAAATCAAAGAGTGACCATTAGTTCCACAAATACAGATAGTATAGAAATAAATTAATTCAACAAAGGTAACCTCTTTTGCTACATGTTTTAATGGTTTAAATGTATACTCTACATGTTTGACCACTTATGAACTATCATTTAGCCTACTATATGTTTTGTACGTGACTAATGTGCCCTACCATCACCAATAAATAAATTACTATTAGAGCACAAAATTGTTTACAAGAGAACAAATTTCTTTATTGATCTAATCACTTAAATTTTGCTCTCAGAATGCAACAGATTTATGCATTTAAATTTAAAATGTACAAAATTTTCCTCCGGGGGGCATGCCCCCGGACCACCCTACAGGGACCGATGTCCTCCCATCACAGTCTCACAAAATCATGTGGGAAACACTGCATGTATATATACTGTAAAATGTAATTTATTCCACTGATCAAAGCTGAATTTTCAGCATCATTACTCCAGTCTTCAGTGTCACATGATCCTTCAGAAATCATTCTAATATGCTGCTATGCTGATCAAGAAACATTTCTGATTATTATCACTGTTCAAAACAGTAGTGATCCTTAATATTTTTGTGGAAACTGTGATACAGTTTTTTTTTTTTTTTTTCAGGATTATTTTATGAAAAGAAAGTTCAAAAGAACAGAATTTATTTGAAATAGAAATCTTTTGTAACAATGTAAAAAAACTTTACTGTCACTTTCATTCAATTTAATGCATCTTTACTGAATAAAATTATTCATTCTTTCAAAAAAAAAAAATCTGACTGACCCTAAACTTTTGAATGATAGTGTGCTTACAAAATAAATTCATTAATGGAGGTGAAATACTGATTTGAGTTTTTATTATGCAAGAATAAAGTGACTGCAGAGCGATCAGTTGCCTGGGACCAATTATACAGTTTAGTGTCATTATACAAAAAAATATTTGACTGCAGAAACAAGCATTTCAGAGAGACATTTAATAGCTTTTTAATATAAGTTAAATATTTGTAAGCATACTTCCAAGGTATTTTTAACTTATTAATAAAAACGTGAAAATTAATAATTTTTATTTGTACTAAACATTATTAATTGTACTATCAAATAATTATTTTTATTTTACTTGCATAACAAGTCAGTGCTGTATTACCTGTGAAGACAGAAGATTGCAGTCTATATGAAGGCCTCGTCCTGTTTTCTGTCTCTGAAGCAAAGCAGCCATGACGGCTCCCTGAGTGTATAAACCAGTGGCCAGATCTGTCATCGCGACACCTGGTCTGACTGGATCCCCATCCTTAAAAAAAGAAGCACTTAAATAAACAGGAGATAAAGGACCTAAAATAGGATGTAATACTTAAAGAGGACCTATTTTGCTTTTTTACATTTTTAACTTTCTGTAGTGTTTAATCTTGCTGTTTGAGCATGAAAAAGTTACAAAGCACAAAGTCCCTCCAGCAGGAGTTCTTCTCTATATCAGTGCGCACTGTTTCTGAACTCCCTGAAACGCCTTCATTGTAGTCTTGTTTTCCAGAATCGAACACGTCACAATATTCCTCATTTCAATAATTCCCGCCCAAGGCATACGGAAAATAAAGGGGCTGGGCCTGGTTGAGTAAGTTAGTAGTGTGTTGAAACTCGTGGTTATGGTAAGGGGGGGGGACATTTCCCATTTGACCAATCACAACACACTGGTCTAGCCGACCAATCAGAGCACATTGTGCTTTTCGGAAGGAGGCGCTTCATAGAGACAGAACCTAAACAGAACGTTACTGACAGACTGGGAAGTGAGGAGCTGCAACAATGTCAAATATGGGAAAAAATCATGTTTTTTGAACATTCAAGCATGAAAACCTATTCTATTAGAGCCCAAAAACAAAATCAAGACATAATATGTCCTCTTTAAAATAAAGTGTGTGACATTTTTTTCGATGTCAAAATCAATGATGTGGGTTTGGAATGGTATCTGTTTGTGTGACCAATATTTGGCAATTTGGTGATGCTAGAAATGACACATTTCACCTTTAAGCACATCAGATAATTGCCCTCACCTCAGGACCAGTGATGTGCATCATTCCAGACACCGCAGACGCAATGGAGTCATATCCAGGCTTGTGTGACTCGGGGCCCGTCTGTCCATATCCTGAATAAATTAACAGATATTGTTACTGATTATGTGTGTGGATGATTATCAGATGGAAATGTGCTTACAGCTGACAGTTTCGTGTAACATGAGCATGTCAGAGCTACAATCTCCAGCATATTCTGTGTTGCCAGTAAGGCTTGATTTGGGCCAGTGTGCGGCTCTTAGAAATCCCTACAGCTGAGCACACACGTCCAGAGAGAATGTGGGCAAAGACCAGATTACATTTCTATTATCATCAGAGCAGTCAGATTAATTCAGTTCTAGGAACTCCACCGTAGTTCTAAGACTTTGACTCACTGAAGGTAAACATCCATGGATGTGTTTATTTCCTTGGCAGAGGTATGGGCGGCTTAAGGAAAATCTGTCATGCCCTAGTATGAAAACAGCAGTCTTCTAGCCAGAGTTTGTGCAAGAACATTTCATAAACCAGTTTCACTTCATATCCTTTGTTCCCTCTCTCTTTGCTTTAATTAATGGTTGCTAAGGCAACCATCACTATTATTATTTTTCATATTCAAGTTTAAGTATATAGCCTATATATACACAAGGCTTGACATTAACTTTTTTGCTCACTAGCCACTGTGGCTAGTGGTTTTTCAGAGTGTCTAGCCACAAAGCATTTTCACTGGCCACAATTTTGACATCGATATGATGGGGAAAAACTGCCATATAGATATCATTATCATATCATAATTTGGCAGCAGGTATATTAGGCACTTTAAGACCTGACGCATAGATCCATTATACTGCTACACATGCCTTTTCTTTCTCAACTGTTTACGTTCACTTAAAACATAACTGACTGTGTTTACGTGAATACTCACCCGCAAGACTGTATTTGACTGTTTAAGCGCAATAAGCAGTGAAAAAGAACTCAATTTAGTACTGAGAAGTGGCTTTATGTGTGCGCATAAAGGAATTAGTAAAATTATGCATGATACGCTCAATCCCACGCCGAAATTCAAGCCCTGTAACACCAACAAAATCCATCAGGAGCAAATGAAATGAGCGAGTGAGGGGAGGCGGGTTTGTGTGTCAACTCGGTGTCGGAGAGATGAGAGAGTGAGAAAGTGCAGCTGGTATCGTGTATCTATTCTATTCAGTGGAAAATGAGTATTGGAAGCATTTCAGATGTCTCAGTATCAATCTGTATTGAAAAATCTATATTTCTGACAACACTGCATTGTAGTTTATTATTCAGATGCCTTTTTAAAAGACTACAACTGAAAAATGTATATATTATAAATGAATTTCAAGTGTGATAGCGTTACACGCCACTGCTGAAATACACTGCATTTGGTGGGTGTTATATGTATAAATAACATATAACACCTGCCATATACACAATATATATCTTACATTTATAAAAAAATATTGTAGCATTATTTTTGGGATGCCTGTACATTTCAGTAATTGATATGTTAATATACCAATCTACTTTTTAGCAAAATCTGCTTTTAACTTAAATATACTGATAAACACCATAATGATAAAGCTATTAAAATAGAAAATCACATGATGAATCAGAGTTTATCGTTAGAGGCCTGTCCATGAAACATACACACAAACCACCATCAGGGAATAATACACTGAAATAATGCAAATAACATTAAATAACGTAAAAACTGATACAAAAATAATAAACTAAATAACAAAATTTACTTATACAAAATACCATATGTGATGTGTCATGCAGAGACTTCACTGAATGTTCTTTTACTGTTTTTCACCATAAACTATATGGTAATTCATCGGGGTGGTCCAAGCCGCCTTTTTCGTCTCCGATACCGATCCGATACTAAAATAATAATAAAAAAAATAAAAATACAAATAAAAAAAACAGTGCTGAATTACCTAATAAACTGTATACCTCACTGTGTGGAAGAGACTGGGATCATTCTTTTGTGAAAGGCATCAGGCTTGACTTAAACATTATTTTTCCTAACTTAGTAAAACAATATACAAACACAAATGTGGTGAATTATTTATTAAATAATTGTGCACCAGTGCAACAACTGTAAATAAACCAATAGTTTCAGTAGCTTGGTTGACATTCAAAATAAACAGGAGTCAGGCTAACTCCTTCATTCATGATTTTGTCATGTATGACTCATACATTCATTAAAAACAATATATATAAAAATATACTATAAAATTAAAACAAGAATGGGTATTAATAATCTATCATTGCACAGAAGTATTATAATTTGACAGGCTCAATACAGAGCATCACTGAGCACTTATGCACATCTAATGCGCAGAATGATGCACTTGAAGCAACATAGAGTCACAGCGAGCAGAGGCAGCACTTGGCATTGAAAAGTTCAAAGCACAAAGGGACGAGATATTGATGCGTAGTGTAATATATCTATGGCTATGCAATAGTTTATTGAGCCTTTTCTTTGAACAGTTTTAAATTTCAGTTACTGTGCGCGTGAAGAACAATTATAGCGCTCTCTACTCCAGTGTTGTGATCTAACAGACACCCGGGAGAAAGTAACATGTGAAACAGCCAGATAAAGTCCTTTTATGTGAAACCATAGACCTTTATCTACAGATCAAGTATATAAAAAAAATAAAATAAAAAAAAAAAAATATATATATATATATATATATATATATATATATATATATATATATATATATATATACACATACACTACCAGTCAAAAGTTTGGACACAGTAAGATTTTTAATGTTTTTAAAAGAAGTTTCATCTGCTCACCAAGGCTGCATTTATTTAATTAAAAATACAGTAAAAACAGTAATATTGTGAAATATTATTACAATTTAAAATAACTGTTTTCATTACTCCAGTCTTCAGTGTCACATGATCCTTCAGAAATCATTCTAATATACTGATCTGATGCTCAAGAAACATTTATGATTATTATCAATGTTGAAAACAGTTGTGTACTTTTTCTTTTTTTTTTTTTTCAGGATTCCTTGATGAATAGAAAGTTCAAAAGAACAGCATTTATCTGAAATACAAAGCTTTTGTAACATTATACACTACCGTTCAAAGTTTTGGGGTCAATAAGAATTTTTATTTTTTGGAAAAGAAATTAAAGTCCCCCGTAGTCAATTATTTTATCCCTGAAAACTCATCTTTGATCACCAAAATGACATATTTTAAAAAAAAATTTGAGTGAAAAACATTTCTTCATGCCTTAAAATAGCTTGAATGTACCTCTACACCCTTGCCTCATTTAATATACACGGATCAATGAATATGCAAATTAGACCCGCCTCCAATCGCTCAAGCCAGCTCTACTGTTGCTGTAGTGACAAGCAATTTGTTGTTTGCGTTGTGGATATTTAAGAAAAAAGCTTGCTTCGCTTCGTATATTCAGTTTAACAGCTGTGCAACTGAACTGCTCATATTTTCTGACACTTAAATTGTGTTTTAAATTATGCATTGGTAAAACGCCTTTGCAAAACAGTCTGAATCCACTTGCATTTGTTTGGACTGCTCTCTCACTGAATCACCTGAAGCGATTTCTCAGTAAAACAGACAGTATCGAGAGAACAAGCAGCCGTTTTCCTCTGTGAACATGCGCTAAATGGATGTTTGACAATTTCGTTGCTTTTTTGGAGTTTTCAGATTTAAAAAAAAAAAAACATTCAGAAGAAATCCTGCAGGCGCCCGTGCCTTCTCTGTACATGAAATAAATGCACATCCTTGAATGAACGCAGATTTCCAGCGTATTTACTTGAACTTGTCAAGTAGGCTAATATCTATGGTTTGATTCATTCCAAAAGCGGTCAAAATCAGAATTTATAATGGACTGAATAGTTCTCTTAGAACTTGGTGTGCGATTCCACACTGACTGACATATGCACATGAATCACGGTCACACGCACACGCTCAGAGCAATATTGTTTTAGCTATGTTATATAGTATTCAAAATTTTGTCATTAATATAATTAGCCTTTTGCTTGACTACGTTATCAAACAGCTAATAATGTGTCGCTAATGTTACACACCTTTCCCGTTCTTCATCTCAGACAGTCAGACAGCTGCCTGCTATATATATATATATATATATACACAAATTCAGTTATATTAGATGTCTGTCTATAAAATGTGTTTCCAAGAGAAATGGCTAGTTAGCTTTGTATAGAAAGGATTCAACCATACACAGTACAGCTGTTTTTGAATTCACATCAGACAAACATACAGTTTATATTACAAAAATAAAAAAGAGAATACATTTATATCATTTATTGCAGCCAAAATGATGAATTGTGTCACTACCATCACAGAACGTCAGACGTAATACCCTTTTTATAGCACACTACATTCATAACATCTCTTTTACTACTGATGTCACAACCCATAAGAACCACCACAAAAAGGGGTGTAAAGATATTTTGAACACAAATAAACAAAGAACAAAGATCTCTATAATTACCCCTTCTGCCAGGCCCCATCACTGCCATAACCACAACAATATTAACACAAGAATGAGAACAGGAAGAACTAGATTTGTACATTTCTAAAGAAAATGTGAGTTGTCTGCACAAAACTTGTGGGTGTTTTTAGCACATTGTAAATGATTTCTAGGCCGGGTCTCAGAATTCTCTGAAAAGTATAAAAACAAGTACTGTCAAAACATTGCCATGCTTGTTTGAGAATCCTGACCAGCCCTGCACAGCCACGGCTCAACCAATGGCATAATTTGGGGGTGAGGCTAATTTTTTATCTGACCAATGGCAGAGAGGGAGAGTGTTTGTGAAATTTGTTCTAATTTTTGCCATTCTGTTCGCAGAAATTATGCACTTCACCATTAAATTTGGCAGCGTCTGGGTCCAAAGTTGCCCTGACACACCAAACCAACGCTCGACAGACGACGGCCAAGTAGCACGTCCGTTCTGCGCCTGCGTAAAATGAAATGCCTTTCCGTACCAGCAGGTGGCAGAAGCTGAACAGCCAATCAGAATGATCAGATGGCCCGACGAGCTCCAAAAGAAGCCGACGAGGATCAACTTCAGCTGACGGTGCAGAACACACTGAGAAAACTTAGTCGGCCGACGAACAAAAACTGCCCGTCAGCTTGGTGTGTTCCTGCCTTTAGACTCAGGTCAGGGATTAGAAACTATTAAAAGGAATGAATGAACCAAAAATAAACAATTTACCAACCAAATTATAAAACCAAACATTGCTTTGAAAGAGCTCCACTTTTTGTTGCCCAAATACTTTCATTAGAAAGCAAAACTAATAATGATATGCATTTTAGCAATTATTCAGGGAAATTAGAAAACTGGTTTCTAGGAGAATAGACGGTTTCTAGGAGAATATATGCACGGTTACTTCCTGCTTGTCGTAAAGCCAGCTTGGGCATATCCGGTGAACTTTTAGCTGTTCATTCTGTACTCGCTGTACATCGACACAAAACCATCAGTGTTTTAATGTTGTAATCATATTTTAATGCAGTTATCACATGTACCTAATCTGCCAAAAAAAAAAACAGTTTTATTGACTGCAATAAAGACGAAGCTATTGGGACCATTTAAAAAATGCTGTGTCTATAATTAGACACACACATTAATTTTTCCAGCACTTCAAATGTTATTTTTAATGTGATGACCACAAACATTACTTGTTCATCCTTCTGAAATGGTCCCCATTTGTAAAACCGAACGTTTCAAAATGTAGGAAATTCAACATTTAATAGAAAACACTTAGGCTATTTAAAAATAAAAAAGACAATAATTACCACTATAACCAGCAGGTGGAGGCAGAGCAGCATTTATTTGCACATATATCAGCCATTTCCTCTAATAGTTTCGGTTTGACTAAATATTAAACATTATAAAATAACTATAGGTTTAAAAATACATTTTGTCAATGTGAAGTATGAAATACTCACAAAATCTTATGAAAAACAATAACTTTTCTTGTGAATGAATTACACAGAAAGCGACCCTTTATAATCCCAGCAGCTGTCAAGTCAGTGCAGCGCAAGTTCAAAAATGTATGAAAACACATTTTATTCAATTAATCTAACTAAAGTGCACAATAAATATTTATTTTTTTACTTTTTTTTTTTTTTTTTTTTTCCACACAAAAGTGTGAAACCTGATGGTCGAATTGAATTTAGCCGAGGAGGAACAGTGAGTTACGTCTATATTTATTTTTATTTTTTTTACGCCGTCTTATGTTTGAATAACTAAATTAATGCTACCCTGACTATTTAAGTGACTATATTCTGATTATAAACTAAGTATTACACTATTGATGCTCAACACACCAGCAAGTGACATTGCACCGGATGTTTTCGAGCTGGCTTATATTATTGCGAAAGTTATATATGAACGCTCCGTGCATATAGCCCATTCATAACATATTAATTCATTCATCAAACAGCCCAGGTTTCTCCACTGCCAGCTTTGACACAATATAAAAAAAAGGCATCCAATGCCAAACCTCAACACATTTGGGTGTGGGGGCCTATCTAATGAAGGACATATGCTGAAAATAACTTGCGTTCTCAGACACCACTTAATCCTCTTTAATTTGCTGTAAAGAAATTAAACCCCAATAATAAAACGAAACAGGGAGCTTTGTCGCTTCTGTGGAGCGCCGAGCGCCATGGAGACCTCAAACACATCCAGAGAAGGAACAGGAGTCTGTGGTTCGTGTTCTCCATACTCATCAGTGTACAGACCGAGACTGATTATTCCACTTTAACCAGACTAGACAGTGCGTGTCTCGACCTAAAATGCTCATTCCATATTTGCATGGACCATAACAGACATGATGTACTCTTGATAAAAACAGTGTGAAATTAAAACCACCTTTTTATTATACAGTGTACAAGGGAACATGGAAAAACTGAATAAATCTGACGGGTATTCTGGCATTTCCATTTCTCGCTGACATGTCGAGTGATGAGTTTACCATTTTGTTGAATATACTATTCACTTATACACATTATGGCTCAAAGAAATGACCGGTTTTGCTTACAAAATGGAATTGATAGTAAATAAAAGGGTGACATGGCATAAAACAAGAGAAGCCAATGACAAAAAAGCTTTAGATGAGATAAACGATAAAAAGAAGGAAAAAAAAAAAAATCATGCAGAGTGTGTACTAGATGTTCCAATCGAAGCATAATGTTCTACCGGGGCATCCATAAACCTAAATGTAGCACTTTAACACTGCTGGATATGGGGAAAACATCAGTAAAAAAATATTATTCAACGCTCTTGGGTCAAATTTTGGGCATTGTTACGCCAGCTATGGCAAATCACATGGTTCCTGGCAATGCTGATGTCAACATCTGATTAATCTCCCATGTGTGGGACCTCTTTTTTTGGAGCACAAGGCAAATTATGTCTCCTATCAAAGACATTTCTAGTCTGCCAAGTCATGGTTTTAAGTCTCTTCAGGGATTTGCATGAACAATCACAATGTATAGGTTATGCAGTGCCATTTCCTGATGAAATTGGGCCAAAATAAAAAATGGGTCAATCCCAAATTGCTACTGGACCAGAATTTTGCCCCCTCAGGACTGAAGCAATAAACCAAAGGATGTCAATAAATCAACTGACGACATGCCACTGCAAGGCCCATTACAAATAAATTAGACAAGACTGCAGAACTGCTACAGCATGTAAGATACAAACCAGCCATAAATGAATGGCTTCCCTTATTCCTGATTGGGGTGTCTAATGAATCACAGTTCATGTGGTGGGGCAGGAGACTGGTAATGATATTTTCTTAAAGCAAAGATTTAAAGGCTTCAACAAAAGGGCCACAGCAGACTTCTAGTGCTGAATTCAACATTCCCAATCTAACTAACACAGCAACATATGAATATCAATCAAAAAACTGCAAGAACATCAACAAAGCTGAGTAGCTTTTGGAACAGTCCATAAATTGGGTGCAAAATATGTATTACACAAGTATAATATATCAGATGCCCCCCATATTTATTGTAGTCATGGAGTTTCCCGACATGAGCCATCAGCTCCTCTACGATTAGTCAGGCCTCCACAGACAGTGCACGTCCTGAGCAAGATCCAAATCCACATGAATGGGCATAAGCAAGAAAAACTCTGTTCAGAGAGTCAAAGCTAGTCCACAGTTTAGTAAACATTAGCAACCTCTTTAAGTTGTTCTTGACTGTGTCGATGAGCACCACATCGTGTGAAAGAACTTTTTCTTGCTTGCGTGGACTGAAAACATACATGAGAAACACCATGAGACAGGATAGACTCTCGGACATTGCAGTACTGAGCAATGAACGGGCCATTCAAGTGGATTTGGATAAAACAGTTAATTGCTTTGATGCCGTTCCCAGTGGACACCGTTTAGCCCTTCACAGTGGTGTATAGCGGACAGGCATGCAGGGTCTATTAAATTATTTTTATTATTAGGCTACTTTTATTATTAAATTAATATTACAATTAATTTGCCCCGCAATAATTTCATAGCTCATCACTACATAACCGACGCGCTGCAAGGATAATAAAAGATTAGTTAAATTAGCTCACTCCTCATTTAAAAACCAACTTGTTTAACATGAAATACTTCAATAATTTTTCCCTATTAGATTCATGTCTCATCGACTCTAAGAGAATATGCACAGTTAATGCCGAAATGCCGAAAGCTCAGTCAGTTTTTACTTTCAGTTTCTGTAGTGAATAATTGACTGCCGTTTGAGACTTCTTCATCAGCATAACTCTCACGCAAAGTTTGCACATTGCTTGTGTGATATCCACTGACTAATGATTATTTTGGTAATCGAGTAATTGGTCAATTATTTTGACGATTAATCGAGTAATTGGATATTTTTTTTGTGGTAATAAAAATAGACCTAAGCAAACAATAGCCTTTAAAATGACTTAAAATACATATATAACAATGAGGCAATAATTTTTGGTTCAAATAAAGTTTCAAAAGCAAATAATCATATGGTTTTATAGAACAACACTGTTAAAATACACAATATAATATACATAATATAATCAATCAACTATTAAAACAAATGCCTGCAGAGGGCGTCAACGACCTGGTAATTGTTCCACTTTACAGCAGATCAAATTATTGTTTAATAAAACGACATTTAATTCAAATGTTCACTTAATCTTTCATATTTGGTCATTTCTTTATGATAGAAATATTATAGCCACTGTAATTTCTTGAACAAGAATATGTGGACATTAAAACATGCAAACACAGAGCGAGGGTTTAATATCTTGTTGATATTGATATACCTCACAAATATGATGAAATGGTGCACATTGCGTTCCCAGATGATATGGAGTTTGAGATGTGCTCCTTGCCTGTAAATAATAACAGTTCATGTGGAGCACGCATTTACTGTGAGACGCACCTAAACTACACATGGACATAATTAAAGCGCATATATGTTTATTTAAAGGGTTAGTTCACCCACCGTCATTAATTACTCACCCTCATGTTATTCCAAACCCGTAAGACCTTCGTTTGTCTTTGGAACACAAATTAAGATATTTTTGATGAAATCTGAGGGTATCTGATCCACACACAGGCAGCAAAGTCATTGCACCTTTTGAGGTCCAGAAAGGTACTAAAGACATTGTTAAAACCGTCGATTTGACTACAGTGGTTCAATCTTTATATTATGAAGCAACGAGAATACTTTTGTGCGCAAAAACAAAACAAAAATAATGACTTTATTAAAAAATTTGTCTGTCCCCAGTCATAATGCTACACTATTTTCGTTGCAGAGCTTCAGTGTTTATATGTCTGAATGCAGGCCGGCTCCTGCGTCAGCATCACATGCATGTGTCCGTGGAATGCGCCACGTATTTTGTTGGTTACTCGACACGGGTAAATGGCAATCAAGGAATTTTTAAAATCAAGTACTCAAATTTAAGATTCGAGGAATCGTGACAGCCCTAGATGACTGATGATGGACAATGATTCACATTTTGTGTCATTTCCCATGATAATACATTTTTATATAATTTTATTATATAAAAATATAAAATATAAAATAAAAAAATTTATTATATAAAATTATAATATAATATTATAATTATTAATTATTAAATAAATGAATAAACAAACAAGTAGGAAAATAAACAAGTAACAAGCAAACTTGTTTGCTTAAAATTTCTGTGAATAATTTGCTGATGCAGGTACAAAAAGACTCTTGATTTTACATAATATTAAATAAAAAACATTATCAACCTAAAATATAGTATATTTGTTTCATTGAAATAAAAAAGGAGCACCAGATTAAGGAAGTTTATTTCTACTTATTTCTTAATAGCTACTCTTCATGCTGTTCATTTTATGTTAAATAATAGTTTCTAATATCTAATAACTATTAGTTTAACTCCCCAAAAATTGCATTAGGGTCTTTATTAAGTAATTGGGCCTTACAAATTGTCCACCTTGGGTCAGCGCAAGTTCAGACCAATGTTCAGTTAGACTTCTCATATTTCTTATTTTATAAAAAAATAATGTACCAATGTTTTGTCAAGCAGACATGGCTTCAGTTTGATAAAACATGATCTAGATACCATGGAAAGCCTAAAAAATAAATTCACATATCTATTACAGTCAATATAGGACAAATTAAGTTCTAGCCAAAACTATCTGAAAGATAAATGATCCCTTTGGATCAACAGTGCAGCTTTAAATTGATCTAATTTGATAGAGTTATGGTTCCAGGAATTCTCTAGGGAATATTATATACACACACACACACACACACACAATATATATATACACACACACACACACACACACACACAGTGAAAGGCTTTAACTGTTTTTTTTTTGTTTGTTTTTGTTTTTTTTACTTTTACTTTTACTTTAATACTGATATCCACACAGATTTAAGTAAACTAAAGCAGTCAGCAAAACACACAGAAACACAATGACGACAATTGACTAGAGAGGCTTGTCCTAAAAATCCCTGTCAAGTTAACATTTGAGTCTGATAAATCAAACTGCACTTGTTGAAACTAAGCATTCCAGACTGATTTTACACCCAAGAAGAAAGTAAAAATCCTTTCAGAAGGGAAAAATTAAACGATACAGGATGAGCACAGTAAATCATTCCAATTTAACTGTCCAGCATCCACAATTTAATGAGGTCTTGTGGGTTACGCCTCCAGGTCTTTATAAGCAGCGAGAGACATGGGAATTTGGCTGTGATTTGTGATCTTACAGAGAACAGCTGAAAAAAAAAAAAAAAAATGCAGTCTTTGAGTTCACTTCATCACTAACCACAAGAGATACCGCTGCAGTGTTGACACAATGTAACAACTTGCATGAAATGTATGAGCACTGCCAACATCAGACTACCGTTTCCTGAACTCCTTTGAATGGTTTGAATTTTTTGCATGGATATACGTTATAATTTAACTTTACTACTTCATGTTTTCATTTACATAAAAACAGACATTTCTCAGTAGTTCTAAAACAGTATTAAATCCAGATGCATCTTGTAGTAAAAAAAATTAAATACATATATATGCAGGGAAAAATGCAAGGCACTTTGACCAAAACTGGTGTCTTTTTACAGCACTGACTTGGGTTTATGATAGTCAGTACACACAGAAATGTGTAGCCACTACAGAAATGCTGATTCCCATTTCCTTATCAAGCATGACTTGACTGTAGGATTTATGGGTGCCTGACACGTGAAACCAATCACCAAAACAGCCAGCTTGGTGACAATGCCCATCCGCTTCAGATTAGTGTGGCTACAGAACAATTTTCAAGTAGAGAGTGGCTTCCTTTATGAGTGTGATTAAAAAATAAAAAATCAGACAGTAAAGTAAATGAGCCTTTTCATAAGGGCCATACAATTGAAAACATTAGGGTTTATGGGTTAAAAGCAGGCCAGATTTAGATACCAAAGGCATGTCTAAGAACACGTCAGCTTTTTTGTTCCCGCTGTCTTTCTCCAATTACACAAATACACACAGTTTCTCTCTTCATTCATGTCATGGACTGCATTATTCTACATAATAAAGAGAAAATACACCAAATGCATCTAAAACCTTCATATACAAATCAAACAAATAACTCTGCGGTCACTTTTACTGTTGTTCAGCGAATTTCGCATGAGGCCAAAAGATTTTCCCATGCAGATTGCAACCGGTTCAAACTGGACATTTTGGCCATGTACACACTGTAAAAACTGCATTTAAAGGGATAGTTCACCCAAAAATTAAAAATATCCCATGATTTACTCACCCTCAAGCCATCCTAGGTGTATATGCATCTTCTTTCAGACATGCACAATTAGAGAAACATAAAAATATATATATATATCCTTGCTCTTCCAAGCTTTATAATGGGAGTGAATGCCAGATTTTGAAGCCCAAAAAAATCAGTTTTTATTATAGTTAATAAAGTTTTAAATATGGATATTTTTCATACAAAAACCCATCGCTTCGCTTCAGTACACCTTTATTAACCCTCTCGAGCCGTACGGATTACTTTTATGATGGATGGATGCATTTTTTTTGGCTTCAAAAAACCTAGGATGGCTTGAGGGTGAGTAAATCATGGAATAATTTTCATTTTTTGGGTGAACTTTCCCTTTAAACATGGGAGTGAATCCCCTAAATTATCATTGCAAGTGTGTACGGAAAATGACTCACTCCCGAAATTGCGATAATTGACAGCATGGTAACCATATTAAAGTTCTGGCATCTCACGTATTTGGTATAAACTATTTTTGAAAAAATTAATATTAAAAGACTTGCTATGCTCTACAATTTTAACTAAATCATCATTTACAAAGGCATCATGTTTTGCTTCTTTTTTTAAAGCTGTGAATTCTAGAATTTTTGGAAATGCGGTTCATTCAGTTTAAGGATGCGTTTGTCACTCCCTTAAATTACTGTACTGTGTGTGTACAGAACAGGATTAAGCACTAAAAGGTCATCTAACAACTGAATTTAACTGCAGTGTGTACGTGGCCTTTGTGAGCAGTTGCCAGGGTGTTAATGTTCTGTTTCTAGGGTGTTCTGGGTGGTTGCCAAGTCACTGCTATGCTGTTGTGGGATGCTTTTTATTTTTAAGGCTAAAGACGGTGTCCGAAATCGACCCCTATATCCTTAAATAGGGCACTATTTGAGGGGACAGCTATTTGTAGTGGTGTCCAAAACTATAGTGAACGTTATCAAGCGCACTCATTCAATCCCATAATGCACCACAATAACGGATAACAGATAGAGAATACCCATAGAGAATACAGCTGAATCATCCATCCACCCATTCTCCAAACCGCTGGTCCAATGTGGGTACAGTGTAATATCATACAGGTTTAAATTCCTTTTTAATTGATTATTAAATTGTTTAATTAAGTTTTATACATGCTAGTAGTTTCCATGACAGAGTTCAAGATAAACCTTTTATTACTATTGTAGCTGCCGGTTTTCTAAGTTTCAAATAATTATTAAACAGCAAGCATAAACTATGCAAAAGCAGCAGCTCTTCTGGCAGCCCTATTGGGAATAGTGAATGTGGGTATAGGGGGCGATTTCGGACACAGCGTTAATTTGTATGGGTCATTTTATCATATGCCAAAAAACAAACAAAATGCAAGTCTGTTTGCTTCAAAGCATAATGGCAAGTACAAGACACAAGAGGCATCATTAAAGGCAGCGGTTCTCAATCAGGGGGCTTCCAAGGGCCTCAAGATGACAAACAAAACTTAAATTAATAAACTATAATGGACATGTTAAAATTAGCATATTAATGCATGTGATTATTTTTATTTTATTTTTTTCGGTTTAACACGTTAAAAATATTTAATGCAGCATCAATTTTTTACATTATAATTTGGCTAGCGTTACATTATATGATCACGCTCTTATTCACGCAAACTCCACAAGACAAAACGAGAACTTGCTGTCTGTGAATGTTGTGTCATGTGACACACACACAACTCATGAGGACGGAAAGACGCGCCAGTATCGACTTCGCTTTTAAAACATTAACACACAGAATTATGACAAAATGCCCGTTTTGTCGAGTATCCTCATAAGTGAGTCTTAAATGAGTTCAATAACGTCTTAAATAAACTTAAAGAGTTGTGGGAAAGTGAGATGCGCATCAGATACATGTCATGTTTGGCAGCTCTTAAAGTCACAGCAGCCTAATAAATCAGTTGCTGTGATGTCTGTCATTAATGTTAATCAAAGAACAAAGGTAACAGAGAAAAATGTAGCTTTAATAAGGATTAATCTATATTTAATTTAGAATTTATGCAGTGAAGACTGTAAAGTGTTTGATAACTTTATTCAATTTCTGTATATTTCCTGTTAGACCGGTAGAAAGACCACAGGTAAATATTATATATAATATAATATATATAATGGGTTATATATAATATAATGGGTTTATGAGAAGATTGTTTTAAGTTCACTTAAATTAAAAGTTGTTATTTTTTTAAAGCCTATTTGATAGCTTTCAGTTATACTGTAATGCTGAATGTCTATAATTTATGTTTAGAAACATCAATTTCATAGCGACATCAGTTCCAGTATTAGTAACAGTGATACTGGCCTTAGTTTATAAAAAGATGCCATTAAACATATATTTAAAATATACTGTCTAAGTTGTTTCTACATTAATTTGGAAAGTAACTGAGAAATTATTACAATATAAAAATATTAAAAACTCCAATGTTCTTAATCATGTTAAGTGTGATTAATTACAGAAAAATGTGTGATTAATTAGTTAATATTTTTAATTGATTAACAGCATTAGTTAAAATAATCAAACTCTAAATCTAAATCTACACTAAATTATGATGTAAAATCTGAAATTTTATTTCTTATAAAATTATGGTGCAATAAAAATAATGGCAACACTTTAGTTTAGGTTCCAATTCTCACTATTAACTAGTTTTAGCTTACTATCATGCATATTACTAGGATATTTGCTGTTTCTTAGTGCTTATAAAGCACATATTGATGCCTTATTCTGCATGACCATATTCTACTTCCTGTAATCCTACCTAAAACCTAAACTTAACAACTACCTTACTAAGTTTACTGAAGCAAAAGTCATAGGGTGTGTCTCAATCAGCTCCCTAGCTCCCGAGCTTGTGAATCAGTATATCGTGTACATGAATTCGGACACTGGTAAGGACAGTAAAGGACGCTGGTTCACCACACAATGGGACACTTATGATTTCCGGCAACATGACAACGTCTTCATTGTACAACATATAATGTTATTTAAAGTACATTATGATAAAATCTTTGCTTGTTACATATACGTGCAACATTTCAGCCGTAAATAAATTATAAATGTTAGCTAGATTATGTTCATTACCTGTCTAGCGATGTGTGTTTATGCTGAAATATAATAAAATAATGGTTTGTATTTTTAAAAACATCTATTGCGCGTCGTTATGAGTAGTGAGTTGGCTCACGTGATTTAAGTTTAGCGCTTCAGAACTTCCGTTAAGGGAGTAAGGTGAGCATCGATGCTCCCTGGTTTTCACGGTGCATTGTGGGACTTTTTAAGGAGCGAACGTTTTAGTGCCCTGGAAGGATTCTGTGATTGAGACAGCCCTTAAAATGGCCGCCTCCCTGATCAGTGCCCTGACTACTGAACTAGGGAGCTGATTGAGACACACCCATAGTTAATAGTTAGTTAATAGTTAAAATTGGACCCTAAAGTGTGACAAAATAACTAATAAAATAACATTTTGTCAGCTTTGTCATTTTTAGAGCAGAAATTGTGGAAACAGCTTCAATCAGGGAGACTTTGTCTATAGTGAATATTATGTACACCTGTTATAGAGCAATAGATGAGCTGAGGGGCCACTTCACTCAACTCCTCGTACCCTAGTCCCATCTCATTCAGCTTCCCGGGCAAGTAATTCTCCACCAGAACATCACAGACTTTGGCAAACTGACAAGAGAGAGAGAGTATGAAGTGTGACAGACTAGCGCCTGGTTTCACAAACAGGGCTTAGATTAAGCCAGGATTAGGCCTTATAATTAGGACATTTAATAAATGTACCCTAGAAAAAACATTACTGGTGTGCATTTTGAGACAAAACAATGGTTCTGACATATTTTAAGGTGTCAGTGCAAGTTGCTTTCAGTTAAGACATGCATTTTAGTCTGGGACTAGCTTAATCCTTGTCTGTGAAACCAAGCATAGGTATTCAAGCCAAAATATATCAAACATCAAATGTAATGTAATGCATTACGAACTTTACCTCAGTTACAAGTTTGGTCCCCTTTGGATCTTTAAGATTAACAGCAATGCTCTGCAAGAAAGATGAATGAGGGGAGAAAAGTTATAACTCCAGAAATCCTGAGCCAATGCATTTTTTAAGGTTTTTTAATAAAAAGTATACCTTTTTGTTCCTGTTCACACTCAGAAAATAAGCACTCTCATCACCCACAAACGGAGGGCCCCATGCTCTTGTGTCGTCTCCTGAGCCTGTCACACATTCACATCTGAATATAGTTCACTGCAGTCAGACACTGTTTAGATCTAAACTAAGAATCATTTTTACAGGAACTGGCAACATGAAGTGATTAATATAGTAAGTGTCACTATATTGCAGCCATTTAACATAGAAACAGCATTACCCACCTCAAAATATTTGCTCTAGAGACATGCTTGGTCAAATATTACTATAATATATACGCAAGTAAACTTAATGAAAGGGGATTTTTATTATTTTAGAGCTTTAAAGTCCTAATTCAATTTCATTACATTGAAGTTTTATTATCATAGTGGCAAAGACATTCTTTAAAATGTCAAATAAAATAAATAAATAAATAAAGAAAAGAAAAAGACATGGTGGTGAGGAAATGGTAAAACTAAAATTCAACAATATATCTTCAAAAAAAAAAAAAAAAAAAAAAATCACATTATAGCACATTTACATAAACCTCACCTGGTCGCTCAACTTTGATCACCTCTGCTCCCAAATCTCCTAATATCATAGTAGCAAAAGGTCCAGCCAGAACTCTGCATTGAACACCATAATGATATTGTTTAATAACCTTTACAAGTATATAAAGAGCGTACACCAAAGTCTCTTTCAAGGAAAATCTGTTCACTCGGTGGCCATATTTGCGACGCTTCCGGCCAGCTATTTCAGGACTCAAGTCCTATCTATCTGAATGGGGGAATCCTGAAATCTCAAAAACAATTAATTAACATATTTCAAATCCGCAACAAAATCTGACATGAACGGTCCCATAAATGTTGTTTCTTATGCTCAAATAGCGTTATTTTGCAGGCTAAAAGAGCCAATTTGCATGTGCAGACCTAAGCGCGAGTCTCAGGTTTCTATGGGAACCGGAGCTTCTAACGGCAGCCGCAGTGACGCAATGACTTTATCAATCAGCGATTGGCTCTATTACTTAAGGCGGGACTTATTCCGCCATATTATTGCGCGTTGCAATTTCGCCCATTCATAAATAATATGAGTGAACCATCTTTCTATATTTAGTCTTTGGTGTACACTCCTTGGTAAAAAAAAAAAAGGAAAAAGGGCCAAGGCAAAAATGACAAAATATTTAGTGGTCTTTTAATGGTCTTAACCATTTTAATCAAATCACTGATCAAGAATTAAACAAATACTGTAAATAAAGTAACTTAACAGAGAATTAACAACTTTTTACAGGAAGAAGAGTCAGTGTTGATGGCTTCAAACATTTCATGAGTAAAGTTAGTTGAAAAACGTCTCCCACTTCGAGTTTAATGTGAGACCAACCATTGTCTTGTTGAAAAAATAACATCTAATCATTCCTCTTTAGATATTCTACTCCAAAGCAAGGCCATGTCTTGAACAATGGGGGACCATTTTTTTATAAAGCATAAAGAAACAGAAGAGTGAAGGAAATTCTAGGTCTAAATCTAGTTGGGAAATAATCATTTTGAACTATTTGCAAATAGTATTTGCATTAAAATATGCACACATGTCGTTTTATTTGTATGCCTAATATGTCGAAAACGTTTCTTGTCTCGCCATGTTAGGAATTACGTTACATGAATCACGTAAATGCATATTTTCGATTCAAAACGGACATATTTGAGAAAAAAAATAGAGTAGTTTGCATTACTGCATGTTACTGTTGGTCGTTTAACATTTATATCGCAAAACAGTGGACATATTAGACGTTTCGCTATTTATCTTACCTCACTCTCTTTCAACGTTAAACTGACGCTTCCCGCTGAAATTGGCCATTTCTAATTAATGGAGGTGATTTCTCTCCCTCAATGTCAGTGCTGTCTTTGATGTTTTTCTGAGACAGCAATGGCTTTTAAGTAGTGCATTTGCTTAAATTTTGCTAATTTCCTGACCAATAATATGTGGTTAAGACAAATAAAAGCATAGTGTGTAGCCATTTTGGGCTTGGCCCTTATGTTTCTTGCCCAGAAGTGTATTTTTTGTATATTTAGCAGCCACTCATAACATGACATGAATGCACGGCTCCTACCTTGTCAGATCTAAGACTTTAACGCCATCTAGCGGTCTGATCTGACCTTTACCTGTATTCATGGGGAAATGAGTTTGAATTATTATTAATAATAACAATCAGTGAGTCAGGTAATTAATTGTATTCTGGAAATTCATTACAAATAAAAATCTATATTACAACTAAATAATCCTGTTTTATGCAACACAAAAAAGAGATAATCGCTGGATCAAAGTTCAGCTTGATTATGATTAACAAAAGACTGAAATCATTCGTTATCCAATTAAAGTCATTCATTCAAAGGTCATTCATAGGGTAAATGGGTTAAAAAGTAACTTGTTGATCCTTTAAGAATTCAATTTTAAACAAATATAATATTTCAGGATGGTTTACCGTTTACTTTTGTTTTACTTTATAGTACAAGAGTTATATAGGTGCGCATACAAAGTGCCACAACATAAACAAGCAGAAGTACAAAACAATTACATTTCAACAAACCAAATATATCGTTTCCATTAAATAAACAAACAGGTGTGCATACATATATTTACACCATAAAATATAGTAGTATAATGATAAAGTAAACTATTGTAAAATTAATTTAGAGCACTAAAATGTTCAGACACTGATGGTATGATCACATCTCATGTGTCATGTGCGCGTGCACTGTTACACTAGCGGGATAATGGTCGGTTTAAAATACAGGTGCTACCTTGCAGCTTGGCAGTGAATGGTCGTCTTATATTCACATAGTTCGTCTTATTCGGTTGTAGAAACTGTGATGTTCTGCCTAGATAAGATAAAACTCTTATAACAACGCTTCCCGACATGTTGACTCGACGTTTACGCACGCAACGCGATGCGACGTCTATAAAAGCCCCGCCTTCACGCGTAAATTTTATCAAGTATCAATGGGGAAATCAATCTTTGCAAGTAATACTGCGGTTAGTTTGAAAAATTTGACAGCACATAAAGGGGCGCTCACGACAGACAAAAATGACTAATATTTGTTGCTATGAAACACAAGAGTCTTCCAGCAAGGGGCGCTCATCGGCCTAAAAAAAAAAAAAAAAAAAAAAAACGAATTCTCCATTGAGACGAATTCAAAATTTAGGATGTTTTTTTCTTACATTGTGTGTGTTTGTTTAAATCTATAAATTAGAGTAATTGTTACCTGAGATACAAATGAAAATCCACCCCAAAAATCTATAGCAAATAATTAAATACATTTTTTTTCTAAACCGAAAGATTGGTTAATCTGTTATAGCGCTGAGAAAAGTAACATCTATCACATGACTACACTTGTACTTCAGCGGCAGACTGATGAATGACTTTAATAGACGTTGAATTAACAATAGGCCTACATAATGCATAATAATATAATATTACATATTATTATATATTTCTTATTACATAATATGATATTATAATATGGTGTTATATTATATCTATGGAAATATACCGGGCCGTTTCCCTCCGTTTTGGCCTACAACTTGACGTCATGACTGAAAAGCCGTTAAGAGCTCCATAGGTAAAAACTACATATCCCATAAACCCAACAACTTTGCTTCTGTTCATTTTCTTTGATACAATTTAATCACTAATTTTAATCTGAATACTTAACCAAAACTTTCAGATGAATCCGTATTTCATTTTCATCATTTGACTGTAAGTCATTTTTTTCTATTGGTATAGTTTTGTTGGTATATTTCTTAAAAGTGGTTTATATTTTCAAACTTTTCAATAAACTTACAAGGTACAAAATGGTGTAATGCACCCATGTGATATAATGTACAGGCAACCAGACATTATTGCAATATGTTTAAAGTGCAACAAGTTATTTAATATATCAAGTATTTATAATGTTTAGAATCAAAACGAAAGCACAATGAAACTCTGACCAGTAGATGGCACAAGATACCAATCAGCTCATATGTGTATCTGTACGTATATATGCTCTGTTTAGCATTTAATACAGTAAGTATAGCTGACAAACAGTCCTAATATCTTCTGCTGTGTGTCATCAGCAGTCATTAGTATTTCCACTCTGACTCCCGCCATTTTAGAACAGCACACATGTACTATATCACAAATATACAGGAGGCACATTAACATTAGTTATATAAAGTGTGTTAGGAATTAATAAAAGTTATTATAAGTTATTAGTATTAAGCGCCATAAACATCACAATATGGAATATACAAGTATATTTATTATGGAATATAAAACTTTATAAAAGTATTCATATTTTTTATATTATATACAAATATACACATCATATTTATGAAACAATATCTACTTTGGGCATTAAAATCTAAAAGTATTTTAAATATTAAAAAGTACACACATATTTAAAAGTACACTTTATAAATTACAAGACCTTGGAAATTTGTCACAAGTTACATATATGAAGCCACGCCCCAAATATCACGAACCAATCGTGGTCGTGTCCGCAGAGCCCCTTCTGGTCACGTGACTCGCAGCAGTATTTATGGAGATGGTCTGCGCTGGTATAAATGAACTCAAGGCGTGAAACAGAGTCTCCTTTATTGAAGTGTCACTGCTGTTCAAAGGGAGTCCGAGCTACAAAGTAGCTTTGACAAATATCAAGCATGGCAGGTATGTGACAATGAATACACTTTGTAAATTAAACAGAGATGTTTAAGTGTAAGGGTTACTGCAAAGCATCTGTAAATAGCTATACGATTTATTTACATGTTATAATGTTGAGCTCTGTGCACTAATAAGGTTTTAAGGACTGTGTATGTTCTTTGCATCAATCATATTTCTGCAGCACTATGGATGTAAAGTGTGTAATATTGGTTTATACTGGCATGATTACTTAATACGAGTTTAAGATAATTGTTTTTGTAATTCAGTTATTTTGGCACAACGAAGACTGCATTAAATATGTTCGATTAGTGAACGCATTGTTCTTTGGAGTCGGAATTTTGAAACGGTTCACAACCCCGATCTGAACGATTCGTTGCTGAATCAAATTCAGTCAAATCAACAACTGCTTTTTTCGAACGTGTTCGACTCGCAATGATCCGAGTTAACAACTTGATTCAGTCTTCTGATTTTGTGTGACTCGTAATGATTCTGAGCAGAGGAATCATTAAATGCCAAACAGCTTTGGTTTTAATAAATAGCATTTCATTAAACCATGCAAAAACTTTTCAAATTAAGCATTTTAAAAATATTGTTTAATGCAAATTAGTTTCTAAATGCTCTTTTATGAGCTGAATTATGGCTACAAACTAAAAACAAACCCCTTTTAATAAAATTTTATTAAAGAAAAACGTAACATGGCTTTTCTGGAATATTTTAGATCATATGCCAAGCAATGATGTAAGGAACCATGCCATGAGGTAAAAGAATCACTGAATCAGTTTTTGAACATATTTTTTATGAATTGTTCAAATGAACCGATTCTTTGAATCAAATTAAAACTAAACAAAAATCTGCTTAATTCCTGCAAGATAATGTGAACTTAAATTCATAAGACGTTGTCTGTAAGTCATGCCATGTTATGCCAATCTGTAACCCTCTCATTTCCTTAGCAGAACAGGCATTTGTCACTTTGGCCACGAATGATAGCTATGCAAGAGGAGCTCTGGTGCTCGGAAAATCCCTTAGGAACCACAAGACTTCAAAAAAGCTGGTGGTGCTCATTGGGCCCCATGTGTCTGATCAGTCAAGGTACAACATGTCAATTTCAGCCACTATAGTAGTGTGTTGCAGACCCGTCTGACTTTTTTCTGACTGATTTTGAATGTTTTTAGGGCAGTGCTTCATAAGATCTATGATGAAGTCAGGCTGGTGGATGTGCTGGACAGTGGGGACACGGCACATTTGGCCATGATGAAGAGACCTGATCTGGGTGTCACATTAACTAAGCTGCACTGCTGGACTCTCACACACTACTCAAAATGTGTGTTTATGGATGCAGACACACTGGTGAGTGTTAAGTCAAGGTGTGCCTTGTCAAAACATGTATGAAGTATTTAGGTTTGGTATGTCATTTGAATTACACTGTGCCTCATTAACTCGGTGTGTGTGAATGTATTCCTCTTCATTACGTTTAACTTGTTTGACTTGTACTAAACAGCGTAGGTATCTCTACATATCTTCAAATTAATACAATTCAGATTTTTTTTTAACCCATAAGAGGCTGCATTTATCTGATCACAAATACAGTAATATTGTGAAATGTTATTACATCTTTAGGTCTTTAGATCACTGCGGTTTTAAAGAGAAAATACTCAACAATAGTGTTGATGTGTGAATTTGCACATGGTTTGTCTTAAAGCATATTAAAAACACCACACAGACATATAAACAACATTAAAAACTTTATTTTCATCACAGGGGGTCTTTTTTTGTGGAATTTTCATTCTTTGACTAGAAAGTTAAAAAGTTATTTGGACTTTTCTCTTATGTGCACCAATGAATAGTACACAATAAGACCACAAATATTTATTAAGCAAGTAAATTGGGCTAATTTTGACTTTATGTTCTGATGACAAGTTTCACACTTTTTTGTTCGCTGTAGGTGGTTTCAAACATAGATGAGCTGTTCGACAGAGAGGAGTTGTCTGCAGCGCCGGACCCCGGCTGGCCTGATTGTTTCAACTCTGGTGTGTTTGTGTTTCGCCCATCCATTGAAACCTACGGCAAACTTCTGCAGTACTGCACAGAGCATGGCAGCTTTGATGGTACGTAAACCACCAGCATCATTCATTTTTGGGTGTGTCTGAGCTTTGAATTTGTAGTTTTCAATACTATGTTGTTTTAAACATTTTAAAGAAGGTCCATAAGTACTTCCATTGTAAAGATCTGTTCACACCAAGAAAGAGAAATATAGCAACGATAACTACATTAGCATCCACAGGAACAGACAATAACATCCTGTTTATTATAAGCGTGTGCTGCAGTTTTATCATCTGCCACTTTAAATGCTCAAGTTCTTTAAAGGGGACCAATTATGCCCCTTTTCACAAGATGTAATATAAGTCTCTGGTGTCCCCAGAATGTGTCTGTGAAGTTTCAGCTCAAATACCCCACAGATCATTTATGTCAAATTTCCTGTTTTTTGGGTGTGAACAAAAACACTGCGTTTTTGTGTGTGTCCCTTTAAATGCAAATGATCTGCTGCTCCCGGCCCCCTTTCCAGAAGAGGGCGGAGCTTTAACAGCTCACGCTTCATTTGCTCAACAATAACAAAGCTGGAGAATCTCACGCAGACAAAATGAGGATTGTCAGTAACGGTGTTCAGCCTTACATTGTTCAAACCGGAGTCGACACTGATGGAGAGACTCAGGAAGAAGTTACAACTTTTAGAATGAAACTGCACGTTTCTGAATGGTTAGTGGATAAATTTATGTAGTTGCTGTGGAGTTGATTCAACTCATCGACTAGCATGTGTCGTCATGTTAATCTTTTGTGCAAATCCAGTGTTGAATTGACCCTCGTTTGTGAAGCAGTCCGGTGTAAAATGACAGCATGACAACAACACTCTACTACAACAACTCTTCCTCTTCTCTAAAGCAGCCCAATATGGCCTCACCCCCTTTATTGTGTGTTCTCTGGGGGCGGGGTTTATGTAAATTTGGGGGTTTGTGATGTCAGCAACCCGGTAAGAAGCTTGTTGTAGTCCCTATCAGCCGTTTGTTGTAGTCCTTAAAAAGCAATGTTTGTAAAAGAAAATATCTCTCTTTGCGTTGAACTTTGAGCACCATAACTTTGCAGATGTTGTTTATGCTCAAACAGCAACATTACACACTAACTCAAGTTAAAAAGGTGAAATCATAATCAAAGACCCCTTTAAAAGGAGAAATTCTGAAGAATGTTTCTGCTGCTCTTTTCCACACAATGAGAACTAAACAAAAAGTTGCCATAGGCTGTATAGGCCAAAATGCTAAAAGGTATAAATAGAAGTAGTTCAAGTGACACTTTAAATTTAAATTAAATTCTGAGTTCTTTGAATGTTGTGTTGAATGGGTGCGGACAGTAGAGGGCAAGAATTTTTTGTGAATAGCAACTTAACTTTGTTTGACAAACATAGAAATTTATTGTATGATTTCAGAACACATTAAATATGATACGTGTTAAATAGACCACAGGTTTTCAAACCCTGGGTGCCACAAAGGAGTGCAAGGGTGTCTGTGGAAAAGTTTAGGAAAAAACTTGATGATGTCCATTTATTTAATAAATAAATGTATTAAAATAAATAAAAAGATTAAATAAGATTATAAATAATTAGGTTAAAATAAAATCAATAATACATCTAACAGTACTGCACTATAGTGAGTATAAAAATGTAATTGAAACTAAATGTTTACCAAATGATATTTTACATATATTTATCATATTCATTTTTCACAGTGTAAATTGGATTTTTTACATGAAAATACATATATAGTGCTGCCTTTTAAATTTTAGGGTGAGGGTCCCTCACATAAAGATGATCATATCGACAACAATGTCAAAACGATCCGCGAAAACGACTGAAAATGCTCTATTCTGCTGCCAGGCCAATAGTTGGTGATGTCACTTTGTAAAGAAACACTACACGCCTATAGTCTGAACCAAGTGTACCGCACAAGTCCTGAAAAGTGAAGACAAACCGTTTTGATGGCCCCCAGGTGGCTGGATGCAGTATAGCTCATAAACTCTGCCCTCTCCATGTAATCAGATGGAACGTGAACAATCTAAACAACTAAACAAAATTACACTTCAAATAATTTTTTTCCCAAAGATAGTTTCTGTCATTTTAGGTAGTTTTTATCATGCTGATGTAATTTTGAGTGTTCGGTTTTGAAATAAAATGTTTGGGTGTAGTTATTTATTTGATGCAACAGACTTTTTTCACGTTTTTCAGGATTGTGTACACAATAACATGACGTACTATTCATTAGGACATAGCGTAGTACATCACAGCGTAGTGTAGAACGTCATGGCATTTTGTACTACGTCCTGGAAGTTAACGCTTTTTGGACATACGTCGAACGTGTGTGGCTGTCGCGCCGGAAGCTCATTATTTTACTTTATAAGGTTTTAAATAAGGATATTTGTCTTACACAAATGCATTGATTCACTTCAGAAGGCCTTTATAACCCCACCCCCTCGTGGAGTACGTTTCAAAATCTCATCCTCCAATCACTCCCATTATAAAGCTTGGACAAGCCAGGAAATTTGTAATATAACTCAGATGTGTGTTTGGCTGAAAGAAGAAAGTCATATACACCTAGGATGGCTTGAGAGTGAGTAAATTATGAGTAATTTTCATTTTGGGTGATCTATCCCTTTAAAGTTTCCCATATGTATCTCTCTGGTGATCAGGATGCTTATCAAGTACCCCGCCTGTAATCAAGGCCAGGCGTGGCTAAATAACCCAGCAGAGTTATTTTAGATAGTTATTGAATCTGAATGGATGCATCTTCCTTATCATTCCACCTCTCCATTCCAGTCGAAACATCAGTTTGATGCGTGCTCATCTTACACATAATGTCAGCGCAATTAAGTCGCCCTTGCTTGTTTGCATCACAAAATTACCTCAAGCGTAAATGCCCAACAGAGCCTCCCGAGTATTGCCCAACACAGCTGGTTCATAAGCCCAGCAAGAGGAATTTGGCACAAGCACTCGTAGCAAACAAAAGCTCTTTCAAGGCAACCCTCTTTTTCCTTTTCTTTAGGAGCCAAGGGCCTTTTTCTACAGCCACCTCTTGGCAAAGTTTCTTGTTATGCAACTTTTATGGGTTTTAGTAATGTGGTAAAATGGCTAACAGGACAAGACTGTGCATGTTTCTTTTTCCCTTTGCTTTGTTTTTTTTTACCCATTAGTTAATAAAATGCAGGACAAGTAATTGTTTGCACATGCCAGCTTGTGTGAGTGACTTTCAGGAAACTGATGTATCGGTGTAAAGTTTTCAGCTTGACGACACAGTGAACCCATTCTTACGAGTCTGGCTGAGAGTTTGAGTCTGACCGTCGAGTAACCAATTAGATTGCTGCGTTGTGAGGGAGGGCTCTGGTGCACTTTCTGAAATTAATTGACACTGCTTACATTATGGAGACTGGCACCTTTTCAAAAGCCTGATTGTTATGCTTTTGTTACTCCACAGAATCCAGTGGCTCTATTGGGCTGTCATAAACAGGGTCTGCGCTTATTGCAGGCTGTATAGATGCTACACAAGCTTGTCAGCTTGAGTTTTTGGTCTATTTTTGTGAAGTAACCATCCTCTGGCCCTGTTTAATGACACCTCAATGCTCTAATGGAGTGGTAATTTGTAATGATTGTTTTATTTTTAGCAGGGCTAGTTTGTCTGTGGTTGTAACATAGCTTGAACTGTTGACTGTTGCCATGTTGTCTTACAGAATTCTCTGCTTAAAGGCACAATATGTAAGATTTTTGAATTAAAATATCAAAAAAACACTAGAACAGTGTTATATATTTTGTTGACTTGTGTACTTACATTATCCCAAAAATGTTTTAATCCAGAGAAATAAGCTATTTTAACCAGGAAACGAACCATGTCCGTGCGTCGCCTATCAATGACACACCCGCGTTATCCTCGATTTCCGGTTTTATTTTGTAGAAACCATGAAAACACCAAAGACGCCACCAAATATATTATTTGTTTTATTACACAGGTGAGCAACTGTTTGGATACATTCATCGACAGAAAAATAATCACGTTATATGCCACGTGTCGCACTCGTCTCTCATTAGCAATCGCTCCAGCGGCCTCGTTCCGCTCCAACACCCTGCATTATACTATAGTAATGTTAATAAATCTTTAATACATTAGCTTATCCATGAAAATGATTTCTGCCCGAGTCTCGTCAGATTCTTTTCCACCGACTGTAGACGTAAAGACAACACCTCCCATGATTCCGCAAAATCAAGGTGTCATTAACAGGGCTCGAAATTAACTTTTTTACCTAGTAGAACTGTTGCTCCCAACTTCAAAAAGTTAGGAGCACCAGCAAAAATTTAGGAGCACCACAACTAAAAAGCCTTGTCATTCGCTTGTCCGAATATAAAAGTTGTTTGTCTGGAAAAAATTGGATTTTTGTGTGGTAAATATAATTTATTCTGAAGCAATATTCTTATCAGTGTTCACTCAGCTTTGGCATTTAAATTGGCATATTTGTGATATTTACTCCGATGGCATTTTTTTTACCTTTATAAAGGGCTTTTTCTTCTAATCTTATTAAATGTATGCTTCATCTTTCATTTTAAATTCTTAAATTTGATCAGTAAATTCAGTTTGAATCATAAGACACTATAGGGCTGTTACCAGTCAAATTAAATATTTTACACTGAAAAATTACAACGGAATTAAATAATGTTATGAGATTGTTTTAATTTTTTTTTTTTGAATATACAAATAAGAAATGTTGGAAAGAATGATACTTTTAAACATGAAACTAAACCGCCAGTAGGTGGCGGCAGGTGACCGTCTTTAGAAGTGAGTCATTCATTCAAACGATTCGTTCAAACAGATGATTCATTCAAGAATGAGGCAGTTGTTGATGAATGGGTCATTGAATTTGACTCAACCAATGCTGAATCATTCAGTAATGAAAACACGATTGTGTTGTCATGAAATGTGCGATGGTTCTGCTGTGATCTTTGTTTGGAACTATTTTCACTGCTGAAACAGAACAAAAGCAGCCACTATTGCGTCTAGTTTAATTTTAACTTCTTTTTACGGTTTATTGAACTGTTGTATGGATATTCAGGAAAACTGTAGGCCTACTCTTGGTCATGTAATGTTGCTTAACTGTATCATATGTTTTAAATATAAAAACTCAAATGTTAATGTCGAGCCCTGTGTAACAGTGTTCTTTTCATCATCTCTCTTCAGCTCTTTATATTTTGCGTGATAGATTGCTCCCTGTCACGTGACAACGCGCCGTGAAAGGGAGTGAATGACTGTTAATATTAACCAAACTAAAATCTGCTTTAAACTTAAGAACGTAAAGATGAAGTTTAATTGGTTGTGTGACAGAACAGTGGAGCGGTTACTGCATCAGTTCATAGCAGGCACATACTGTGCAGTAATACAGCGAACGCTGTGTAGAGAAATATAAACAGGTCGCACCTCAACAATTATTTGCACTCGCACAAATGCTCCCAAATATATTTTAAGGTCTCAAACATTAAATTTAGGGAGCATATGCAACTAAAATAGTCGCAATATTAAGCCTTAATTAAGCTACACCTTGGTTTTGAATAAGCGACCTCTAGCGGCAGAAAATTACATATTGTGCCTTTAATGAAACTGAGTTTGGGAGGGAAGAAACCAACAAACTAGATTCACATTTCGAATAGAAAATGTGAGTGATGCTTTTCTATGCCACCACAATGCTGGGGTGTTTTGGCTGGCTGCCAGAGTGTTGGGGAATTTAAACTAAAGAAATTCAAAGAACAGTGAGTATGTTTAGTGATAATTTCTGTGATAAGCAGTTTCAAGAGTGTTTTGTGTGAAGAAACCAGCAAAATCACTTCCAGTTTTGTTGGCCGTTCATTCAACTGGCATTCAAAGACAAAGCATCGGTGTGTTCTCTCATATACCTGCAGAGTGAAACAGGGCATCAAACAAGCATCTTTCCATTTCCTCATTTATTACAGTCAAGATGACCTGAGGCTATCATGTGGACTTGTTCTTATCCTCTGCCAATGTAAACCAGCGAGAGACTATGCACATTCCTGCACAGTTCAGATCATCCCATCAAAATGAACGTTTCAAGACTGCAGTAATGTTTGTAGAGCCACTTGCACAAGGAAAGCCCCAGGGGGGCGATTCTGAACTCTGTTTCTGGGCTTCTGACGGCACGCCCAAATAAACTGGCTGTGGATTGGTTTAGCTGGTAAACCAGCATGCTTTGCAAGCACATTATTCTGAATGCTCCAGCATGTTGGTTAATCTTTTGTAGGCACGTAGCATTATTTGAGTTTCAAAAGCTCTTTTTTTTTGGCTGGCAATGAGGATGCTGTATATGGTTTGTGCTGACTATATTCATTTCCTCATATCGTGCACATGGCCTGTCCTGGAGCAAACATTCATGTGTCTTAGTGCAGAGGCTGGCAATAAATTCTGAGTGCAGTCCAGCTCAGCTCACACACAGGTCACTTTCAAACCCAGCAGCTGTTGGCCAGCACAGTGAATTCGCTGTATTTTTGGGGCCCTTTTCACCCTCACACAAAACTTCAGATTGTGTGGATTCTAGGGGTGTAACGGTACATGTATTCGTCCTGAACCGTCAGTATAGATGTCACGGTTCAGTGCATACAGTCAGACGATGAATACAGTCATTCACAGGCGATCCACACTCCAATCCAGAAGTGGGCGCGCATGGTAATGCAACGCTGTTTGCTACCCGCCACAACAGGAAAAAGCACAGAAGAAGAAGAACATACGATCTATGCATAATGTTTACGTGTAATCACTCAACCAGTGTTTCAACAGTGGAAAGACATCAATAAAACAGCTTGAGAATAATATCTCACTTAGCATTACATTTACATCAGGCAAGTCATTTAGTGTCCACAGCATGTTTATTCACTAGAGAAATTAACTCTAGAGGGGAGCATTTCACTAAATATATGCACTATTTTAGCTTATATATTCATTATATTTACTTTACCTGTTAGGCCGTGTGTTTCACGTCCAAGCGCTGAGTGCTCGCATTTTTTACCGGTCGCCTCAAGTTGAAGAATGTTCAACTTTGAGTAAAACGCTGCGCTCATCACTGTCACATTTTAGCCAGCTGTCCAATCAGAGTGGAGGAGGGGCGTGACAAATACAACATCGACCAACTGTCACAACATTCTTTCTGTACAACGACATCAACAAGCAGAGAACGGAACAAACTGGATGAGAAATTAATATTGCTGGTCTCTGAACATACATAGCAAGTACTCTACATTGTGTCGACATTTTTAGTCTGAAACAAATTATCTGCGAATCAGTTACAAGCAACAGTGCCGCGGATATTCCGTATCATAGCAACAGCACTGCCGAAGCGCTCTCAAGATGGCTAAAAACGCTTTGGTGGACACGCGGCCTAAGTAATGTCTTAATTAATTAATATATGTTTAAATACATTTGTCATGATAACAAGTTATGACCATAACTGTGTAAGTGATTATATTTAAAAACTGAATTGTCCATCATGAAACCGCCATGTTTGTGTACCGTTACACCCCTAGTGGATTCAAATTGAAATAACTGGATTTTGCCTGCAAAATTCCACCAAGCAACAGTATATGCTATGTACAATTCATCCATGCATGTGAATCTTTTTAATTAGAATATCATGTTTCAGTGAAATGTCAGGCTTCCCTCTGGTGACATTCGTATGCAGGATTTTTCCAATCATTTTGTACACATAAATCCCTCTTCTTTCTTAGGGTATGTTTACAAAACTATGTACTAAAAACAGAAACGGATCTGTGAAAATGATTAAAAAACGCTGTATTCTGCTGCCAGGCCAGTAGGTGGCAATGTAACTTTGTAAAGAAACACTACACGCTTATTCTGAACATGTAATACGCATGCACATGACGTCACCATTTTCACAAATTGGTTGGTGGTTGCTAGGGTGTTATTTAAATTCAGATCTGCTTCCATCCAAACAACAACTGATCAATAGAATAAATACCCAGACTTTTTACTTTTTCAAAAATCTGCTTCACTCAAATGTACATCACAATAAGAAAGATCTATCGCTACTTCTGTTTCATTGACTGCTTCCGAAAACGTCGCGTCAGTTATGCTTTTTTCATAAGTTAAATAGGGAAGGCGTAGGACGTAGCGTAAGCATTTTGAACTGCGAGAGGCGTTACACTTTCTTCGTAAGTTGAATATGGAAGGCGTTCTGGCGGAGGCTAGATATTTTACTTCATAACTTGTTAAATATGGATATTTTTCTTACACAAATGCATCGCTTCGCTTCAGAAGGCCTTTATTAACCCCCCATAGCCGTGTGGAGTACGTTTATGATGGATGAATGCACTTTCTTGAGCTTCAAACTCGTTTACTGCCATTATAAAGCTCGGATGCTTCAGGATATTTATTAATATAACTCCAATTGTGTTCATCAGAAAGAAGAAAGTCACCTAGGATGGCTTGAGGGTGAGTAAATCTTGGGGTAATTTTCATTTTAAAGTGAATTAATCCTTTAATATTAACCAGCTGTCTGCATGTCTTCGGGAGCAATATTAATATTAGCAATGTCCTCCTGGATTCTGTGTCTCCTACCTACTGTACAGCAGACACATGATCCCAATACAGGCTGATTAAACAGCCTTTCAGTGTTTGTATGTGTCATGCTGTAACATGTATAGCCATGTCTCTGTGTCATGTGTGTCCTTGGTGACCTTTGAGCAAGCATGCAGGAATTAGGCTGCTCTTTCAGACCATGACCTCTTTTAGATACGTTGTAGGGTCTTTTTTCAACTAGTAAGCACCTGGGCGCATTCCTTGTACTGGAGTAAAGAGCCTAACTGGTGTTCATATTTTTTGAATTTCCCTTCTATAAAATGTAAAAATAGCCATCCTACACTGCTGAGTATCACAAACTTATTATTGTCTGTGTTTGCTAATTGGATTTCAGGTAAGTTTTTTTTCATCACTGGGGCACAACATACTGTAATCAATGCCATCTGTGCAATATTGTTTGGAGCTGTTTCTGAATACACTCATTTTTACTCACTGTCCTTATTCACTATGTAGTCCACAGTTTTGGACACAGTATGCCTCTGTCTTCCCACACTGACAGCTACTCTGAACAAACTCATCAGATTTCATTATATACATAATGACAGTGTGAACAGTAGGAGGTTATTATAACAACTTATAAACAACCAAAAACACTAACAAAGAATACCTTAGCAACCCCATAGCAAAAGCCTGACATAACATAACATATCAAAGAATTCAAAATGTAACTTTTATACTTGATTTTGTTTTAAACACTCTAAAAGATAAAGGTTCTAAAAGGGAGTTTTCACAGCGATGCTTTAAAAGAGCCATTCTGAGTTCCACAAATGACCTTTCTTAGTGTGAAGAATATATAAATGATAATCTTTTTCCACTATAAAGAAACTGTTGTGCAATGGAAAGGTTCCATGGACGTTAAAGGTTCTTCATGGAACCATAGATGCCAATAAAGAACCTTTATTTTGAAGATTATACTACACCCCCCCCCTTTTTTTTTTTTTTGTTACAAGTTTAGTTTAAATTCCTCAAAACATAAATAAATAAAAATACTGTGCCTCTGTGGTAATTTCAACAGATCAATCACGTTTGTTTGTTTGCCTATTTGGTTTTTATGTTGTTAATTTTATTTATTTATTTTTTTATTAATTATTTTTGTTCTATTTATTTGTTCATTCTATTCATTTAATTGTTTTTTTATTATTATTATTATTATTTAGTTATTTATACATTTAATAGTTTAATTGTTTATGTTTTGTTAATTATTTGTACTTAGTTATTTATTTGTTCATATTTAATTATTAATTTATTGTTATTTATATTTATTATTTATTTCATTTTTATTTAACTAATTATGTATTAATTTTAGTTGTTTATGTTTTAATTTAATTATTTATTTATACATTTAATAATTTTTTTAAAATTCATTTGTCTATTTTTGTGTTGTTTTTTGTTAATTACTTATTTGTTCATTCTATTTATGTATTTATTTATTTATTTATTCATTTAATGGTTTGTTTATATTTTGTTAATTATTTGTATTTATTTGTTCATATTTATTTGTTTATTCATTTAATTGTTTTTATATATTCATTATTTAATTATTTTGTTTATTATTTATTCATTTTAGATATTTATTTATTTATTCATTTGTTTAATCAATAATTTTTTATTAATTTAATTGTTTGTTTATATATTTATCACAATTACACTTGGTCAAGTCAAGTCACCTTTATTTATATAGCGCTTTTTACAATGCAGATTGTGTCAAAGCAGCTTTACAGTGATAACTGTGTGACACTAGTGGTGCAGAAATGACACGCTTATGCTTTAAATGCTTAAATTAAGGACTTAATTGTGTTTAAAGTGTTCTAAATTATACTGATACATGAAATAGAGCTAATTCCATTTTAAGTGACATTATTTAGTAATTGTTTGTCCAACAGGAGGGGACCAAGGAGTTCTGAACGGATTCTTCAGCGAATGGGCAACAGCTGACATCACAAAACACCTTCCTTTCATCTATAACATGAGCAGCATAGCCATCTACACTTACCTTCCTGCTTTTAAACAGTAAGTTTGACTCCTTGACTTCATCAGCGGCCCTGTTGGACACTATATCCCTGATGTTGGCATGTGCTTGCCTTCAGGATGGGACAGTAAGAGGATACACACAGAAGTCACATGAAGGCTGGTTATGTCGTAACATCAGGTTACAGGAGCTGAGGAAGGTAGAGTGTGAGACGGGGCTGAGAGTGTCAAAAAATCATTTCAGGACACTCTCTAATTTGAAAATGTTTTCAGCTGCCAGTAGTAATAGTATTCATAGTATTTTTAGCTCAGTTTTACACCATTTACCATATTTAAATCCATTTAGCTGATTTTAACCCACAGAAAATGTGAAAAAGTCCGAGCAGATTTCAGTTGGGCCTTTTAACCAGTTAAATCCTGATGCATTACTTGACCTCAAAGCAATAAACAGATTTTATTTTTGTCCCAGCATCTAAATGCATTCATAAACTTTATGAACACCTACTATCATTCAAGAATGCATTACGGTGAGGCGTGATTGGGCACGTGGGGTGTAGGCAGAACACGGGCAAGTCGAACAGGAAGTTTTCCTTTTTGGCTGCTCTTGTTGATTAAAGTAATACTGTTGTTTTTGTTATTTGTCAAATTCTGAGAAATTAGAGACAGAAAGGTGCTGTAGTTGTTGTTATTTTATAACAATTAGGAGTTGTGGGAAGTTATAGCCTGCGGCAATGACAGATTAGATCTGATTTGGCTGTATGAGACCGATTTTGTGTAAAACAGCTTGTCTGTACATAACTGCCCTGCTCCTGTGAGCCTTCCTTTCTTTCCTTTGATCTCCATGCTGTGGCAGAGAGATCATAAGGGATTCCATATTCGGCTCACATTTATCCTTTATTACAGAAATGTGTAAGGATTGCGTGAGCATGGGAATGTGTCAATGCCTCCCTACTATTTCTCAGTAGCTGAGGCATCCTCATTGAAGGCTCCGACCCGGCCATTTGGATTTTTATGTTCTACTGAATGACAGGTTCAGTAAGCAGAAGTTGTGGTTGCTGAGCCCTGCTTGGTTAGCAGTGTCAAGTCGGCTTTCTGTAAGCCTCCTTGATGAGCTGTCTTGAGTTTAGGACGTTGTTAGGCCTCCTTGCTTTAGAGAGTCATCATGCTGTGGTCTCCATCTTCAGAGCTCAGCTTGGCAGTTTGCTAGGTTGCTGGGCTCTCTGTGAGCCTCCTTGGCTACTGCCTTTACAGTAAAGCGTTGTTAGGCCTCTTCCCAGTATAGAGAGTCATTCTTCTCAGGCCTCTGCTCCCTATGGCTCCATCTGAATAGCAGATCTGAGTTGTTTGGCTTTGCGAAGCCTCCTTGGTAAGCTGTTCTGTTCTGTGATGTGGTCGGAGAGCTGTCATGTTGAGGCCTCCGTCCTCAAGAGCTCCACCACCATGGCACTTTAGGAAGTGCCATGGGCCTCCTCTCATTATAGAGAGTTGTTTTAGCCTCTGCTCCCTTGAGCTTTACCTGCATAACGGTGCAAGTTGTTAGGCTCCATCAAGCCTCTTTGGGAAGCTGTTTTGGGCAACAAGACTTAGTGATGCACCCTCTCGTCTCAAAAATTTTCGCATTGGAGGGGTTTTTCATCCTTTTTGGACCAGGTAGTGTTGCCAGGTTGTTAGGCTCTCTTTTAGCCTCCTTGGCTGTTGCTTTAGGACTGAAGCATTGTTAGGTTTCTTCTCACTATGAGAATCTTTCTGTGAAGCCCCTGCTTTATAGATCAGCAGGCAATATTGTCAAGTTGTTAGGCTCCCTTTGAGCCTCCTTGGCTACTGCTTCTATAAAGAGTACTGTTAGCCCCTCTCTTTTAGAGAGCCTTTTTAGCTGGAGGGCTGCTTCTCAGTGCACCGCCTGGGGCAGCAGCATCAAGTTGTTAGGCGTGCTGCATCCCTTTTTGATGGGAGCTGAGGTCTCTGTTCTTGGAGCCAGAATTGAGCAGTAGCACTGAGTTGTAGGCTCTTTTCCTGAGCCTCCTCTGGTGCACCTGGGTTGGGAGTACTTTTAACCATTGTCTGTTTGCTCCCCTGAGCCCCATTTGCTATGTTATTATCAGGTTGCTAGGCCTTCTATGAGGTCCCCCTGACAGACATTGGATATAGCTAGGCCTCCTCTCTCTCTCTCTCTCTCTCCTTATGATAAGGCCTCCGTCCTCCAAGCTCAGCCAGGGACTAAGTTGCTCGGCTGTCTGTGAGCCTCCTTGGTCACTGCTCTTGAACTAGAGTGCTGTTAGGCCTCCTCACTATAAAAGTCATTCTATAGAGGCCTCTGCTCCCCTGAGTTCTGCCCATTATTGTGTCAAGCTCCTGGCCCTGTAATGTTGCCTCCTTGACTGGCGTAGGATGTAGTGTTTTCGTCTTATGAGCTTATCCATAGGCTAAGTGGTTAGGCTCTCTGTGAGCCTCCTTGGCTACTGCGAGTGTTGTTAGGCCTCCTCTCGGTACAGAGTTATCTTACTCCCTCTCAATTTAGAGAGTCGTCATACTGAGGCCTCCGCTCCGAGAGTTCGGCTAGGAGGTAAGGTAGTATTCTAAGTTGTTAGGCTCTCTGGTAGCCTCCTTGGCTACTGACTTTAGTGTGAAATGTTGTTAGGATGCCTTTCATTATGAAAGTCATTGTATTGAGGCCTCCATTCTACACAGCTTTGTGGACCATTTAGACTGAGTTGCTAGCTCCTTTCAGAGTTTTTTCTGTACTGCCCTTGGGTTAGAGCATTACTAGGCCTCTTGTTTGAGGGCTTCACTCTTCAGGGCTGTCTGAACAGAAGTTCTGAGTGTTAGGCTCTCTGTGAGCCCCCTTGGATGCTGGCCTGAATATGAATGTCGTGTCATCCTGTAGAGGCCTCAGTTCTTGAGAAGCTCCGGTCTATCATCGCATTGCTGGTGTGTACCTTAGGGATGAGGACTCCTTTTGAGTCCTTTGACTTACCTCAGCCAATAGGGCACTCATCCCTTCAGCATGGCAATGTGGGTATTCCGTTCCCCATAGTGACCCCTAGGGGACACAGCGTGAGTTCCCTTACGAAAGGGAATGTCTCAGGTTATGCATGTAACCATGGTTCCCTGAGAATAGGGAACAAGTCGCTGTGTCCCTTTGCCATGCTTTCGGTATTCCTACACGTCTTCTTCAGACAAGAAATGGATGACTTATTTCACAGGTGTCCTTTTATACTCACAGTCGCACCAGTAGTGACATCATAGGCTGCCGCCTGGCAATGTCAAGTTCATTGTTGTGTTTAGACTCATGCTTCAGACTGATATGCTGACAGATATGCTGGAGGCATTCCCCATAGCGATGCAGCGCTATGGGGAATCCCCATAGCTAGGGGATGCAGCGTCTCATTCCCTATTCTCAGGGAACAATGGTTACATTTGTAACCCGAGATGTTTTTTAATGCCAAAAGAGGATGTGTGCTGGCATAAGCTGTTAGTAAATCTGGCCCTTAATGTCTTTCTGTCCACAGATATGGTGCAAATGCAAAAGTCGTCCACTTCCTGGGACAGATGAAGCCATGGAGCTACACATACAACCCCACGCAGAGGAGAGTGCGAGGGGACGTGCAGGCGTCTTCTCACCCTAGCTTCCTCCTGGAGTGGTGGGCGCTGTACAGCAGTGAGGTGGTGCCCATGCTGCTCAGAGAGTACGGAGACCAGCCCTTCTACTCCGGCTGTGAGGTCAGACCCTAGATAATACTACCAGATAATAAAATATCTCTTTCCTTGAGTCTTCATGGCCGTGTCCCAATTTTCATACTTACACAACATGCTGTTTTGTTTGTTAAGATACATTGTTCACATTTTGCATAAAAAAATATGTGTTTACATATTAGCATCTAGCTAATTTGCTTTATTAAATCTAATTTAATAAAACTATGAAAATCTATCTAGCTATATCTATTTAGATTTTATTATAAATATACATGACTTTTCCACATCTAGAAATCACAACCTCATATTTCCAGGTCTTTTACTGGATAAAAGAAACTGAAAATCTCTACCTGATAAAGTGTTTTAGAGCTTGGCATAACTACAAAAATGTAAATTCATTTTAAATATCAATATTTTGTTTGGGATTTACTGGACTTCTTCCAAACTCTACAGAACTTAGTTTTTTATTATTAATTGAATGTTTTAATTGCCTGAATTCTTCTTATGCCAACAGGAGGATGTTTCAGAGAGTGAGCAGGTCCAGCCCCTCATGTCCTCAGCGGAGCGCAAGCAGAGGTGGGAACAGGGCCAGGCCGACTACATGGGAATAGACTCTTTTGACAGCATTCAGAAAAAGCTTGATGCTTTCCTTAAATAAAAAGCCAGAATTTTAAACACACCGAAATTCAGCTATGCAAGTGTGTCACATTGTGGTACGCTAACTCCTCACACTCTTTGTCTTCTTCATACAAGCATTTCTTGCTAGTTTCCTGGACTTTACCTTTGAATCTCATGCAAAATGTGAATTCTAATATACTTAGCAATTTTATCGATTTATAAAGGGAGCTTTGGGCCACCGAAGTGTAAGCTTTCTCAAGCTCAAAGTTTCAATATTGTAATGGTGTACTCACCAGTGTTGCCAACAATTTTCAATGGAAAGTAGTTAAAGCCTGCTCAAAAAGTCATTAAATGTCTCTAGATACGCCAACTGTCGGCACTTTACATCTGTTTTCTCTCCTAATCTGTGCTCACATACACTGCATCCGAAATCAAATACTTCTCCACTATATAGTATGTGAAAAACAGTATGCCAACACAGTAGTATGTCTGAATGCATAGTATTCATAAAACAGTAGGTAAAAAGTACACGGATGACCCACAACTTCCGGTGTCATGAGAAATATTAATTTGAAATATGTAATTGGGAACTATACTGGAAGCAAAAAACATACCTAATATAAGCTAAGCTAGCAGGCTAATCAGGTAGACGTAGGCTATGCTATGCTAGCACATAAGCTAACTAAAAAAAAAACAGTAAGAATGAGAAATGCTTGATTTCACAACCTATAGCTTCAGTTATATACTATAAACCGTGTAATTTATAAGATGTTAATGGTCATTATAACGCATTTTAAACTATATAAATCATAATGTGAGTTTGCAGGAATTATAATCAGGCATTAAAAATACTACCCATTAAAAGTTTGCTGAACCAATGGGATCACTCGGGGTCCTAAAGGACACCGATTCATGGGGGGACTCGATAGCCCTGTCCCAAATGGCACCCTAAACCCTCACGGTCTTTCTCTGAGTCCACACTTTCACAACGTAATGCCGCTTTGACTGCCAGGTAAAGTCCTCTGCATAGCTCACAGTCTTGCGGGCTCAGCAGAAGTGCGCATCGAGGGTGCATAGCAGCCGCAAAGGGGGCACTCACGAGCACCCTTCTTTAAGCTTAAATGACGAATAGGACACCCTACGGTCTTGTGGACTTAATGGACAAGCGCACGCAGCGGCCATTGTAAAGGCTGATTTATACTTCTGCGTCGAGTGTATGCCGTATCTACGACGTAGCCTGACGTGCACCTCTTCAAAAATGTAACAACGCGTCAATTCTACGCGGACCGCAAGCGCTGTGATTGGTCTGCTAGAAGCTCTCCCACGGGTCAAAAAACTGCCGCGGAGCAACAGGAGAAGATCGAGCATTTTCAACTTACATTAGGAATGAAATATGCTCTGTTTCAGGGGAAACATGCAGTCAAACTGCAACAAAAGTCGTTACCTATTTGCCGCTTCTCTGCCGTTTCTATTTGTAAGCTTCTCTGACAACGTACATGACAAGCTGCTTCTTCTTCGGCTTTTGCCTTGATACTCAACATGACCGCGGACACTGCCTACTAGTGGTCTGCATGCACATCGATGCGGACAACGACGCAGAAGTATAAATGAAAACAGACGCATAGCCTACGGCGCAGAGGCTCCAGCGTAGGTCTGACGCAGAAGTATAAATCAGCCTTAAGTCCACAAGACCGAAAGTGCACATGAAGTGTGCCATTTGGGACAGGGCCGATTTCTCACCACACTGGCAAGATTCTGAAGTAGGCATTCGATGGACACTTTACTATTCCATAAGGCCACGGGAGAGGATTTATGAATGTTGGTGAAGTGATGCAACTGGCGTTGGTAGGTCACGTGACAGTAACAACATGGCGGATGTAGTACGTCCAAATTTCATTAATATTATCCACATTCATGCTATATTTATATCGCTTATGAAGTAAGTTCAAATTCAAATACCTACTCAGACAGTACGTGATTTCGGACGCAGTGATACTGTATTTTAATATAATATATATAGCTGAATGTCAAAGAAAGCTGTTCTCATTTACAAATTTTCTGTCAGACCGAGTGATACAGTGACGCGTGTTAATCAGCGGTCTAAAAAGTCGCTAAAGGGGTGTGAAAAGTCGCTAATCTAGTGACAAAGTCTCATAATTAATAGTTTGTCAAATTCAAAGTGATGAATTTATCAATTTTCCAATAATGGGGGTTATGCAGAAATACTGTATTCAGCATTAGTATTCATCTGACCAATGAGGAGTGGTTCATAACCCAGCTTTTATAAGGCTACTGATATGACTGGATTGTTCATCTCATGGTAGGACACATGTTTTTAAACATAAACTATTCATTTTATTTTTAGTGAAAAAAATTACATAATGCATCTTCAACTTGATGCACATCTCGTTGCCAATCTCAGCACTTAAATAAACTACGGTCCCATCAATAATTCTCTTTTAATAAAGATAAAAACTTTTCTTTTTCTCTACCTATTGTTTAATCTGTGCCTTAATGTTTCACTTTTTAAAGGCTTGATGCTCTTGAATGTCAGTCTGGTTGATCTCATTTTCCATCATGCTATATTCACATGTTGGGTTTACAGTGTTATTTCTGTGTCATCACTGTGCAATCAATTGCCACTTGTTTTTCCTCATCTTTTTTTATATCTTTGTCTGTATTTCTGTTTTATCTTTTGTATCTTTCCTTTTATTCAGTGTTACAGGGCCTTTGTCCCCCGGCTACAAAATAAAGCTTTTGAAATGATCATGAGTGTTATGTGTGTTTGATAGCCAGGCAAATTTACTGTAATACATAGATAATAAATACATTCATATTCTACCTCTGCGGGAACATATTCCACCAGAACCAGGCTTGAAATTGAAATCTTAGTCTTGCAGTTTTTTTCAACTGCTTACACACACAATCCTTACTTGTCCCACAATTTCTGAAACCTGACACTCACACAGCAGAACCACACACCAAATCTGCAAAACCATAACATTCCTTTTTCAAATACAACCATTGTTTCCAACTACACATGGGTGATGTATTTCTTTTCTATCGTACTGTGTAATACTGTATTCACAACCACAAATGGTTACGGTGAAAAAATAAATCGTTTGGTTTCAATCTTGCTTTCGTTTTCAGTTTAACGTGAATTTTTCAACATCTCTCTGCCAATTACTTTCAGTCTTGTACAGAAATATACATAGGAGCTCATGAAAGAAGAGCTTTAGGTTTTGAATAACTGTGTGTATATGATATATCCAAAAATAGATTATTATGACAAATGTTTGCTTTTGAGATATTTTGAATGCAGTGCTTCATTTTGCAAGAGATGTGAGGCATTTATGATTTCATAAATTATATTACAGCGACACCCTGTGGTTCGTGTTTAACTGCATCTTTACATGCATCATTTTTGTGTTTGTAATTATGAAATATTGTTATCATGCAGTTCTTAAGTCAAACAGGTTTGTTAAAATAACAAATATGGATTTGTTCTGCTCTGGTCTTTTATCTTTATTCTATATACATTAGTGGACAGGTTGCATGGCAATAAATGATATTTATTGTTCTTTTTTAAATCAAAGAAACAGCAAACGTTATCCATATCAAAGTATTGAGTACAGTTTACTGTGCAATAACAATAAACAAATCCATAGACTGTAAATATGTAATAATTCTCTTCTGTGAAATTGTATTTCAAATGGACCATTTCAAACATGCTAACCAATGTTAATTGTACACTTTTGGAGTAAGGTAGTATATATATATATATATATATATATATATATATATATATATATATATATATATTGCTGTTGTTTTTAATCATTTATTTGTTTGTTTGTTGAAATAAGTATCGAATGTTATTCATATTATCATAATTTATGCTTCTGGCACCGCCCCTTACGCGCATTCGCTCTTTTCAATAGGTAAATATACTGTAATTTGCGTATATTTGCATAATTCATAAGATGTGCATCACCGGCCCCGCCTCCACCAGAGTTGTCAACAGTTCAAGATGGCTGCGTTGCCGATGGTGAGGGTCGCACTGCTTATCGCGTTCTCGGTGTTTCTCACGCTCATCCTGGGCTTCGGCTTGCCGTCCGTCCTCAACCTCTTCGCGCGAAGCTGCGGCTTCCCGGAGGCGAGCGTCACCGAGTGCATAGTGCTCATGTACGCGCTGTTCGTGCTGTACGTGGCCATGCCTCGACTGCCCCGCGGGACAATAAAGGTAAAGTACAGAGTGCACGTTACTCAAGTACATACAGCAGGGAACTTGGATTGAATGAATGCTGTTATACATCTATAGTATGTGATATATAAGATTTATGCATGTGTGGAATAAATGGTACGTGCACATGCAATATATGCATGTGTGTGTCATAAAATATCTGGATAATTATGTATCTTTGCCTCATATTGAGCAATTCTGTGCACATTTCTATAGATGCAATGCATTTTATATATACATATATAAATACATTGCATCTATATCTATATATACATATATACACACACACACACACACACTACCAGTCAAAAGTTTGGAATCTGTAAGATTTTTAATGTTTTAGAAAGAAGTTTCATCTGCTCACCAAGGCTGCATTTATTTAATTAAAAATACAGTAAAAACAGTAATATTGTGATATATTATTACAATTTAAAATAACTGTTTTCTGTTTTAATATATTTTATAAAGTAATTTATTCCTGTGATCAAAGCATCATTACTCCAGTCTTCAGTGTCACATGATCCTTCAGAAATCATTCTAATATGATCTAATATGAACACTGTTTTTTTTTTTTTTCAGGATTCCTTGATGAATAGAAAGTTCAAAAGAACAGCATTTATCTGAAATACAAAGCTTTTGTAACATTATACACTACCGTTCAAAAGTTTGGGGTCAGTAAGAATTTTTATTATTTTTTTTTTTTTTAAAGAAATGAAAGAAATGAATACTTTTATTCAGCAAGGATGCATTAAATCGATCAAAAGTGACAGTAAAGACATTTATTATGTCACAAAAGATTATATTTCAAATAAATGCTGTTCTTTTGAACTTTCTATTCATCAAAGAATCCTGAAAAAAAAAAAATATTGTACACAAATATTTTGTACAATTGTACACAATAAATGTTTCTTGAGCAGCAGATCATCATATCAGAATGATTTCTGAAGGATCATGTGACACTGAAGACTGGAGTAATGATGCTGAAAATTCAGCTTTGATCACAGGAATAAATTACTTTATAAAATATATTCAAACAGAAAACAGTTATTTTAAATTGTAATAATATTTCACAACATTACTGTTTTTACTGTATTTTTAATTAAATAAATACAGCCTTGGTGAGCAGACAAAACTTCTTTTAAAATCATTAAAAATCTTACAGATTCCAAACTTTTGACTGGTAGTGTGTGGGTGTGTGTGTGTGTAAATATATAAATATATATATATATATATATACACACACACAAAATTTAAGTTGTTTTTACATAATATGTGTGTACTGTGTATAATTATTATGTATAAATACACACATGTATATATTTATGAAATATTTGCATGTTTATACTGTGAAATATTGTATAAACATAAATAATTCTCTTTTAATAAAGATAAAAACTTTTCTTTTTCTCTACCTATTGTTTAATCTGTGCCTTAATGTTTCACTTTTTAAAGGCTTGATGCTCTTGAATGTCAGTCTGGTTGATCTCAGGTAGAGATCACAAATATTTTGTACAATTGTACACAATAAATGTTTCTTGAGCAGCAGATCATCATATTAGAATGATTTCTGAAGGATCATGTGACACTGAAGACTGGAGTAATGATGCTGAAAATTCAGCTTTGATCACAGGAATAAATTACTTTATAAAATATATTCAAACAGAAAACAGTTATTTTAAATTGTAATAATATTTCACAATATTACTGTTTTTACTGTATTTTTAATTAAATAAATGCAGCCTTGGTGAGCAGATGAAACTTCTTTTAAAATCATTAAAAATCTTACAGATTCCAAACTTATGACTGGTAGTGTGTGTGTGTGTAAATATATATATATATATATATATATATATATATATATATATATATACACACACACACACACACACAAAATTTAAGTTGTTTTTACATAATATGTGTGTACTGTGTATAATTATTATGTATAAATACACACATGTATATATTTATGAAATATTTGCATGTTTATACTGTGAAATATTGAAATGATTTATATTATATATAAATGTAAATATTATATATAAATATAACAATTTTTCTTAAATATATATATGCATGTGTGTGTATTTATATATGCATAATAATTATACACAGAACACACATATATTATGTAAATACAAACCTTTATTTTGGATGCGATTGACAGCACTAATATATATATATATATGATTTGTAATTTTTATATTTTTGATATTTGTTTTCTTTTAATTTCAGCCTTGAAGGGACCATTTCAAACATTTTAGATAATGTAAAAATTTTGAAAAATAATGTAATTATTGGACCTAATTATTGGCAAATGGACCTAAATGAGGTGACTGTTGAAGTTGACCAAACAGAAATTGATGCATAACCACTGATTTAGTAACAAGTTGTCAGAATTGCAGCTCAGACGAGGCGCTCGTTTATTTCTCACTAGGGCAGTGAACTGTTGGCACACTCAGTTTCACAGTAATGCTGTGGCTTTATGAAAGTAATATTGCATAATATTTCCTTTGTAGGTTGACGGGAAAGCTGTGCTGGTTACTGGCTGTGACACTGGGTTTGGACTCGCCTTGGCCAAGCACTTCCACAGGCTCGGCTTCACTGTGTTTGCAGGTTGTTTGTTTAAGGTAATGGTTCATCTATTCCTGCAATGAGTGATTCAGATGAGCTTCTGTCGTACATCAGTTGATAAATAATCATATATAATGTAGGTATAAAGTCGAGACCGCTTAAGATGATGAAATATATTTCACAAGATTCTTGCTAATCATTCTTACACAGTGTTAGCACAGTTGGTTTTGTGTGAAAGCTTTTCATAATTTTAGCAGTATGACCAACTTTTGATTTCATGGTTATGTATATATTGTCATATTGTTATTTGTGGCTGGAAATTCAATCTAAATGTTTTATATATTACATAATAATGTACTAACACAACATAAACACTACAGCCTGTGTAGATTGTAAATGTCCTTCTGTGGCACAGCATGCAGCGTCTGTAACATCATGGCGGTTTACTCAGAATGTTTTGTTCTGTGGAATAAGGATGGAGAAGGTGCGAAGGACCTGGAGAATGTTCATTCGGAGAAGCTGAAGGTTGTGCAGCTGGACGTCTGCAGTGAGGAGCAGGTCTCTCAGGCGCTTCAGTTCGTCACTGCCAACCTGGAAGACCCGGAGAAAGGTGAGGGATGTTTATGGATGATGAGTTCAAAGGTCATTTCAGAGGACCAGACAATAGCGATGCAAAAATAGGCCGTCGCAAATCAAAGTGTTATTTTAGTATTATTTTATAGTATTTATTTTGATTTAGCTTTGGTTTTTATATTTACATTTTTAGCAATTGTGTTATGTTCTTTGGTCATTTTCATCATCATCATTATTATTATTATTATGGTTTTATAATTTTCAATTCAACATTTTTTTTTTCCAGTTGACAGTGTTATTTTAGTTTTCATTTTAGTTATATTATATTTTTGAATTAGTTTTATTTTTATATTTTTTAGTTTTCGTATTTATAAAAACATGTAAAAATACAGTAAAAACAGTAATATTGTAAAATCTTATTACAATTTAAAATAACTGTTTTCTGTTTGAATATATTTTATAAAGTAATTTATTCCTGTAATCAAAGCTGAATAATTTGATAATAATCATAAATGTTTCTTGAGCAGCAGATCATCATATTAGAATGATTTCTGAAGGATCATGTGACACTGAAGACTGGAGTAATGATGCTGAAAATTCAGCTTTGGTCACAGGAATAAATTACTTAAAATATATTCAAACAGAAAACAATTATTTTAAATTGTAATTGTATTTTTAATTAAATAAATGCAGCCTTGGTGAGCAGACAAAACTTCTTTTAAAATCATTAAAAATCTTACAGATTCTAAACTTTTGACTGGTAGTGCATATATTTTAGCTTAATTTCCATTCATGAAAACAATTTTTAATTTTTTTTAGTTTTAGTAAACTAAAACAACACTGCATCAGAGATGAGGTGGAAATGTGAGAATAATATCAGCATTATCTTATATGTCAGTATTGCTCAAACCTAAGCATCTTTATTACACTAACAAAGGTGTCAAAAAAGGTTAAAGTCACTGTCGAATGTTTGAACGGATGGTGTTCTGCTGTGGATGAAATTAAAGTGCGGGAAAACTATACTGTGAAGAATAAAACAAACAATATGGAACATGACAGTGAACATCTGTTTATATAGAAACTGGAATATTTTTCAATTTTTTTGTAGATGTAGATTTATTTATTTCTGTTAAAAATCAGGACTGTCAGTAGATGTAAATAATTGATTAGTTGATGTAATGTTTTACAACTTCAGGCAGTCTTTAAAAAACAGAATGATGTATGATGTGTTCATGTCTTCAGTTTAGATATGATTTATTTCATCATATTCAAGTGTTTGAATCATGGAGAAACACAGGGTTCAGCTTCTAGATTTATTATGTCATTGAATTAAGTGCTAGTCAGCTGTTTTATAGCGTTATGCCATAATGTCATGGAAACATATGCTGTCCGTTATTTTTTTGTGCGTGGGTCTGATTTTTAGCTCATGGATCTAGTCATACAGTTTATAGCACATGTGAACAGTGATTAACAACCATTAATAAGAAGGGCGAGGTCGGGGTGGGGTGCTATAAACCATTAGAGCTCATTTGATAAGAGACAATAACGACCCCGCCCCCTGCTGTCAATCACTGTGCCACACCCCCACCACCACACACTACACCACACCCACCGCCTACGGCTACACAGAGCCCCCCTGCACCCACCCACCACAGCCCTGCAGGGGGCGCTAGTAACCGGAGCTTCCTACTGAGAAAAGCCTGCGCGATCCCGCGAGGAGCTGAAGTTACCCGCCGAGCGAAGCTTCAACTTCACTGAAAACAGCAAGTAGAGCGCGAGTGTCCTGAGCTGACAGAATTCCGCGGGTTTATATACACCGACAACGGCTCTGACGCTGACGTCACAAAGAGTAATTTCGACAGCTGAAGATTCCAAACATTCTTTTTATGTGATGACGCAGTGCAGTCACTATCTCTGTGACGTCATTGGATATAAACAGCGCGCATTAGCAGCACATCCTGAAGAATGCTGTGAACCCACATATGACTAGATCCATGTGCTAAAAATCAACACAAAATAATGAAGAGCATTTATTTCCTCAAAATTACAGCACTGCACTGTAAAACACAATACTAATTTTCAAAGCACATTAATATTCACTGACGGAATAAACTCAGAACTGAAGCCAATCTCTTTATTTTTGATTTAAACATTTCAATATGATGAAATAGATCATATCTAAACGGAATCCTCTTTAAAATGATCACTGAAGAATCAGGCAGCAGTTGTGTGGAGTTTGATGCAGTACTTAATTTTAGAGGGGTGTGTGTGTTCATTCAATAATGAACCTCATTCATGAAGAGTTTTAGTGTTAGCTGCCACATATATATGTATACTGTATACATTTAAAAAAAAAAAAAAAAAAAAAAGCATGTTGTTGTAAGTATTGTTGGGTCTTTTAAACTTGGGCCCGGAGCCCCATGGGGCCACAAGGGGGTGCTAGGAGTCTAAAAAAAAATTGAGAGGATAAAAGATGCTACAAAATATGGATTGTCAGATTTAAAATATTTTGCAAAAATGCTAAAATTTGATTTATATGAGAATATTACTGTTTTATTCTAAATACTGTCTAAAGCAGAAATGCATTAGAAAAAAGATGACATTTCTATAATTGTGTAAAAAAATGTTTATAAATTTAAATCTAAGTGTAGTCAAATTGAAAAACACTATATTTGATGCATTCCACAGCCGCGCTGCTATCTCAAACAACAGACAGCAGTGTAGAGGAAATATGGAAATATCATCTAGATCAGCAGTGAAGAAGATTGACAAGATAAAATAAAAATCGAGCTTCTGAAATAAATTGGCCATATTAGTCTTTTTTATTCCAGCAAATGGCTCATGTTGATAATGAAACCCATCACAAAATAAAACCTGATGTCACCTGATTTCTACTTGAAATGTTTTTAAGATGATCGACAATGAAAATGTTTTTCAGATTTCCAAAAGTGAGTATGTTTGTTTTCATGAGCTATTAGATTTAATAATTTAACATGGCTGGCAAAAACGTTTTACACTGATGATCCAAGGTTTACAATAATTAAGGTTTTTTAATGTTTCTGCTCACCAAGATGCCATTTATTTGATCAAAAATACAGTAAAAACAGTAATTGTGTGAAATATACAATTTAACATAAGTGTTTTCTATTTTTCTACAGGATTCTTTGATGAATAGAAAGTTCAAAAGAACTGCATTTATCTGAAATAGAAATCTTTTGTTACATTATAAATGTCTTTATTGTCACTTGAATCAATTTAATGCATCCTTGCTGATTAAAAGTTTTTTTAAATAATTTACTTACCCCAAACTCTTAGATGGTAGTGTATCATGTTCTCCACAAAAATAAAACTGTTTTTATCATTGTTAATAATCAGAAATGTTTCTTGAGCAGCAAATCAGCATATTAGAATGATTTCTGAAGGATCATGTGACTAGAGTAATGATGCTGAAAATTCAGCTTTGATCACAGGAATAAATTACACTTTACTATATATTCACATAGAAAACATTTTAAATTGTAATAATATTTCACAATATTACAATTTTTACTGTATTTTTGATAATATAAACACAGCCTTGGTGAGCAGAAGAGACAAATCTTGATTATTCCAAACTTTCGAACTGCCAGCGTATATTTATGTTTCCTAACTGTCTGAATTTGATCAGGATGTGTGCTCACCTGAGCTTGCGTGTGTTTGTGATTGTATGTTGTGCAGGTCTGTGGGCCATGGTCAACAACGCTGGCATCTCCACATTCGGTGAGGTGGAGTTCACAACCATGGACACATACAAGCAGGTTTCAGAGGTCAACCTGTGGGGCACCATCAGAGTAACCAAAGCCTTTCTGCCTCTCATCCGCAGGGCGAAAGGTAAAATAAACCGACTCCACAAAGCATGCATGAGAATGTTTGGGACATTCGTTTTAAGGAACTTCGGGTTACAGATAATGGCCACGTTCACACAGCAGCAGAATACGGTTGTCAGTCCTGTATTTGAGTCCTTAATACGGTTACGTTCACACACAGTACGGTTATTTACGAGAGTGACAACCGCATTCTATAACCGAACTCACACCCGTACATTTTCAAGACTCACAACCGCATTCTCGGAATATTCGCGCTGTGTGAACGGAACCACACTGGACAGCTAGTTGTCTGTCACGTCATACAGTGCAAGAGAGCCACTCTGCTAAGGTGTTTTGTCTGTGGTTTCGCTTTCGGTAACTTACAGCGACAGAGATATGAGAAGTGCGTCATCTTAAGGTGTTAGATCCAGTCACTGTTCTCCACCGGAGCGGCTCCGTGTCGTGTCCTGCGCGAGACGTCGCAAAGGACGTGAAGCGCGACGCGTGTTTAACGGTTAAACACTCCGGCTATCGCGTGTTTACAAGCTGTTGTTGGTTAATGAAGTTTTGATGGATAAACTCGCGGTTAAATTAGTTTCAAAAATGTAATGTCAAAAATGATAATACTTTTCAGTTTTATGGACGTCGCCATCTTTAATATTCCGTTGGTCACTGTCGTTATGGTTACTAGTAAGAGAATACAGGCTTGACTCTCGTTGCACGTTCATACAGACAGTGTTCCAGACGCTACTGTAAGTTGCTGTGTGAACGAGACATTTTAAGACTCACACCTGTGAGTAAATGCGGTTGTCAATCCCAAAAACTGACAGTGGCCAATATGTCATTTGGCTGAGTTTAACTCAAAAGTTAAGTTTTCAGATGAATGCTAATGTTTCTGCTTGTGTTAGTCTTTCCCTGAATTAAAGGAATGTTTGGATTCGAATGGATCAATGATTAAAGCAAATGGACTTTAGAGTGTGTGGCCTGACAAACACTTGTGTGATTTTTTGCAATCCAGCATTTCAAGTAAATTAATTATTTTTAGTTTTTTGGTTTTTAGTATGAATATGTTAGCCTTACTGTTATCTATAAGCTAGTGTGCTCCAAAACAATGACAAAATTCACATTTAGAAGATACAAACGTTCAAAACTTAAACTTCCGCCAATATGGATCAATGATTTTGATGACATCACTCTGCACTTCAGCTTCTCATCAGATCTTCTGTCCAATCAAATGCTTTCTAGAATCTATCTCACAGAAGTGAGTACACTCTTCACATTTTATATCTTTTCATGTCACAATGCTGAAGAAATGACATTTTGGTACAATGTAAAGTAGTGAGTGTACAGCTTGTATAACAGTGTAAATTTGCCTCAGAATAACTCAACACACAGCCATTAATGTCTAAACCGCTGGCCACAAAAGTGAGTACACCCCTAAGTGAAAATGTCCAAATTGGGCTCAATTAGACAGTAAATTTACACTGTTATACAAGCTGTACACTCACTACTTTACATTGTAGCAAAGTGTCATTTCTTCAGTGCTGTCACATGAAAAAATATAATAAAATATTTAGAAAAATGTGAGGGGTGTACTTACTGCTGTGAGATACTGTATTAGAGCATATTACAATGAATTCTGAAGGATCATGTGACACTGAATACTGGAGTAATGATGCTGAAAATTCAGCTTTGATCACAGGAATGAATTACATTTTAACATTATATTAAAAAAGAAAACAGTTATTTGAAATTGTAATTGTGTGTAGTCCTCTGCACCTCACCTCACTTTTTATTATTTTTTTTTGTCTTTTGGTTACAGGTCGTGTTGTGAACATCGCTAGCATGTACGGCAGAATGGGAAACGCTCTCCGATCCCCTTACTGTGTTTCCAAATACGGAGTGGAGGCTTTTTCTGACTGTCTCAGGTATGAAATGAAGGCTTGGGGCGTCAAAGTTTCTGTCATTGAGCCTGGAAACTTTATCGTGGCCACGGGCATCCTAACACGTGACATAGTCACAACCACAGCAGAGAAGCTCTGGAAGGAGGCACCCCCTGGTGTCCAGGAGGACTATGGGAAAGCTCACTTTGAGCAGTACATGGCTCTTATGCGCTCCTACTGCAACAGCGGCCAGCGAGAAATTGAGCCGGTTTTAGACGACGTCACGGATGCCATCACGTCCAAACGGCCATACACTCGGTACAACCCTATGGAACCGCACTGGTGGATTCGCATGCAAATAATGACCCACCTTCCTGCAGCCATCTCAGACAGACTCTACTTCTAATGAGATGCCAACTTCCTACTGTCCAATAAATATCGTCACAGGGTTCATCAATCAATTGTTAATATATGCCATATTGAACGCAGTCAAATCAGTATACAACGGTAATTAAAAAAAAAAAAAAGAATCAAACAAATCTTAAAGTGCCCCTATTATGCTTTTCAGATATTACCTTTCAAGTAGTGATCTAATATAGCTTTTTTGAATGTAAAAGATCTGCAAAGATTCAAAGATCTCCCAAAAGAAAGAAGCGATTCTGAACTGCCTTAAACTATTTGTCAGTAACTCCAGATTTAATTCCCGCTCAAACCTACCTAGCAATGTAACACATTTGCATAATGTCAGCCTATGGTCTTCATTGGCTGCCTGTAAACAAAGTCTACTTTGGCCCGCCATCACTGTAGTTGTAGCTGAGACTGGAAGAGTTTGGTTTGTTTTGTCGACATGTTGAGAAGACGGTGTTTTCTGAACAAATCCATTTGGAATGCGCTTCCAAAGGATGAGGACTCGAGCTGGAATTAATACGGTAAAACCGATGCCATCGTTACCATTTGTATCACTGTGTATCAAGTGCTGAGGATGATCCGGAGATGAAATTCAGCTGCTTTCCGACGCGCTGTAAGCAGTCGACCAATCACAACATCCTGGGTCATCCGACCAATCAGAGTAGACCAATCACAACAGACTGGCGCTGCGTCCGAAATCGAATACTTCTGTACTATATAGTATGCAAAAAACAATATGTGAACAGAGTAGTATGTCCGAATTCATAGTATTCGAAAAACAGTAGGCGGAAAGTACCCGGATAACTTACTACTTCCGGCAAGATTCTGAAGTGCGCATACGATGGGCGCTTTACTATCCCAAGAGGCAACGGGAGAAGATTTGTGAATGGAGTTGAAGGGACGTAACTGACGCTGGTAGGTCATGTGACAGTAACAACATGGCGGATGTAGAACTACCGGATTTCATTCATATTACACGCATAATAGGGGCAGTTTAAAGGAATATTCTGGGTAAAATACAACTAAAACTGTATAACCATGTATGGCCTACTACAGGAAATATCACAGGAGTCAACATTACTTATACTCAAAAGAATATTTGGGGCAAAGTGTATGCACTTTATCATATTTTGGAAATTTGAATACTTTACAGTATTTTGATTTGGCCCTGCAGACATTTCCATAGAGCAATCATGAATAACCAGAAGCCTAAAGCCAGAAGCAGTGAAAAGCAGCATTATTTGGAGCGTCCCGGCTGACTGGTGATGTGGCAGAAGTCTTTTCAATGAAGGATGGAACCAGAGATGAAAAAAAGACGCCTGTGGTTCTGTCACTGTTTTCTCTGGAGAAACAGAAAGACTGAGGGTTTGAAAGGGTTACAGGGTCGACACATATTCCCTTATCAGCATTCCCTTTGCTTCTGGATCATTCGATTATGAGATATGAGATCACTCGCCATCCACATCTACGTATAAATGTGCTGAAACATTTGAAATGTTGAAATGAATCGTGTACATATGCAGCATCCCAAATTGCATACTTCTGCTATGCAATAAAATGATCTCCTTCGCTGTTAAGGGTATGTAATAAGACCGGCTGTGTTTAAAATAGCACACTATTCTTATTGTTGGGGTCAGTAAGATTTTATAGTGTTCATACCGCACTGTAGTAAGCTAATGTTCAATTTTTTGCTAGAAACAACCACATTAAAATTGAGCGTGTAAACATTGGCATCTAGCTAAATTATTAAATTAATTTTATTATTACTTTAAATTAAGGATGATAAAATTAATGACTGCTGTAGCAGTTTCAGCCTTGGATTACTCGCTTCTTTTAAAGGATTGAAACTTATTTGAGAATCATCACTAACCGCTACTCTTCAGGCTTTATTAGCCCGAACACCTCAAAAAATCCACCAGATATAATATGCCATTCAAAAACACTACAATTTGGGATTCACTAATCCTGAGTTTACAAATATAGGGTGGATAGCATGTGAACTGGTGTGACATATTGGTATGTTTGTAATATCTCATGTTGGTCATCAGGGGGAGCAGTTGAGCTGGCATCTGTTCCCATCAACCTTTTTTTCAAAAGGTGTGTTCACACTAACAGTGTTATCATCAAATAGTTTAATGAGGAATGTCTTTGCTCGCTTATCATCGCCTAATGAGGAACAACAGTGTTTGCGTGGCTTTCAGGCTTGATTTCCTGTGAATGTGAAAGCAAGTAAAGTCTCTATGCGAGTTTCAGTACATTCCTTAAGACTAGTCATGATACTTCCACTACATTTTTTATACTTCATATAACTGATGTTGCAATCAAACGTAACAGTACAGTATGGTCATCTGCATCTAATATTTTAGGGATTTTCACGAGTCTCGGTTGCAAAATCATGGAGAGTACATTTTTGTATTTAGGGAACTATATAGACGCAAGTCATTTCGATCGTAATGGTCACACGGTGTCCCTACTGTTCTCTATCAAGTCCTTTCTCTTCCTATAGCTGACATGTTTCACATTGTTTCAGTATGAATATTGCCTATTTCTTGCCTTAATTGTCTCATGCACAGCATGTGTGAAGTCATTATGATTCCCAGCAGGACTTCATCAAATGCCAGCAATATAATTTCCACTGCAGTGGAACACAAAATCATGCAGGTTAACATTTCATATGACATTTACTCGTATTAAGCCTTTGTATGTACTTTGTAACCACTTGAATTCTGTGACACCACATTTTTTGCTCTGGATGACATAAAAGAGATGTCAATATTGATTCATGTAGTTTATTTCTTCCTTTGTACAGATCAATAAACTCCTATTACATAAGAGGAAGAGTTTCATCTTCATGGAGACAGTGAGCATACATCTACATTTCATTTTCACAGCACCTCTGGGTCCATCTGCTGAAACGGTTCACTCTGAAGTCCAAATCCGATTTTTGTGCATATTCAATTGGAATCCAATCATATTTAGCAAGTGTGAATGGCAAAAAACACCATGAAATGTGATTTTTATGAAAACATTTTGAGCTACATCAAAGACTATAGATACAAAAAGACGGTTCAATCCTATTACTTGTGAATGGCAATAACTTACTAACTGATAAAGTCATTGCGTCACTGCAGCTGCCCTTAGAAGCTCCGGTTCCCATAGAAACCTGAAACTCACGCTTAGGACTGCACATGCGCTTTGGCTCGTCTAGCCTGAAAAAAGCATAAACAGCATTTATAGGACAATTCAGATTTTGTTCCCGATTTGAAATATGTTATTTAATTGTGAGTTCACCAAGCAGTTTTTGAGATTTCAGGAATCCCCCATTCACATAGATACGGCTTGGTCTTGGATGCCCGAAATAGCTGCCAGGAGGTGTTGCAAATATGGCCGCCGAGTGAACAGACTTTCCTTGAAAGGGACTGTAGCTACATTCATATGTGGTTTGAAATTCTATTCAAATCACATTTCTGGAAATCCATTTTAGTCTGACTGCTCTGATTGGATTTCTGTCACTTTCTCACACCGCGTAAAACGTAAACATGTCAGACATTATATGAAACATGCTAAAAGTCACTGCAGAAACAATGTTCTTACATTATAATGGAGACATGTTGAATTTTAAGACTGGCGGAGACGACACCACTGAATAAAGCCGCACATACCAGCCTCCTACGTTTTCTGTTGCTGCCTCATAAGACGTAGTAGTCCAGCATGATGGCTACACATTGTTGTGTTGTAAACAAGGCAATATTTGAATTGCAAACCCCTCCATGTTGCTGTTTTTGGTGTATGCCTAACGCAACGTCAATGCCATAGAAGCCAATGCGGATAGGCTATTCCGGAAAACGAAAGGGCGCCACAGAACACACAAATCAGATCTGAACAGTTGCGATTCAAAATGTGGACAGATCAGATTTAAATCGGATACACAAATAATCGGATGTGGACTGACAATGTGAACATAGCCGTATTGTCCATGCTTTGTTACAATGCATCTTGCATGACATTTAATTTACATGTGATGCAGACCTGACACAAATAAGGTTTTCAGTCTATACAGCGCTGTTCAACATCAGTGAACATCGCCATGTTCCCAAAAGAAAGGACAAGAAAGTTATTTGGTCACAACCTAAAGAAAAAAAAAAAAACTTGCTAGTTGGGTCTACATGATTGATAACCACTGCTTTCATTCTTAGTTACCTCATAAGCTGATAGGTAGCAGTCTAAAGCACAGGTATACTCATATCCAGCACAGACATTAATAGGTAACCATGTTTGCTAGGTCTATTCACCTTAGTCAAGTTTGATGCCATATTTAGGCTAATTTGAAGCAACTTAAAACAAAGCTGTGAAGCAACAATGCAGCTTTGTTCAGCAAGTTTTATGATTACAATGGTATACAATTGTATAATTAGGGGTTATCCAATGCTTCTTGAAGAATTTGCCTCCAACCTCAATTGAACACACCTGAAGCATCTTATCAAAGTCTTCAGGATTACTAGAAACTTCCAGGCAGGTGTGCAGGAAAGCGGACACTTCAGGAGCAGGATTGGACACCCCTGGTATAACCCACTGAACTTAAAAATGGCTTTTACCCTGACATAGATCCATTTGTTAAGGTCACTTCAGTCAGGAGACAAATCATGATAAGTTCCCCAATGGGAACGTTTGTATGACCAGGACATGGTCCGTGAACATCAGTCACTTATCAGGGATGCATTGCGCACATGCAAAGCGATACTCAAATAACAATGTGCGCATCATAGAATAGCGTAGAGGAACACCAAACCTTTGGTTCCAACAACTGAGATGAAGGCACGTTTTTAAAGCACAAACTACGTGATAAGATTACACATCTGAGAAGTCCCTCATTCAAAACAAGTTGGGATAAAATTAGGGTTTTTCTGATAAGGTCTTTGTGGACATTATCCAACAAGGTCTGGTTGCTTGGCATCCTCAAAAACCATCAACAAAACTAAACTAATTTATATTTGTCCTGAAGCAAAACCAGTTGAGAACCACTGTCCTAAACAACTTAAGTCACACGGCGTGTCATATTGACAGAAATCTGACATTTCCACTTAATCAAAGACTAAATCGCTCGACCAAACTCTACATGTCTTAGTGATATTTCCACACACTCCCCAAAAAATCCCCATTCCTCCACTCTGGCCTCAGTCCGGCTCCAAACAGCTGGAGAAGTAATCATGGTCACAGTGATGGTCTCCTGGAGGAGAGCCCAGATCATCACCCTCCTCATGAGTCTTCCATCAACTTCCATGTTTTTCCAATTTGAAACAGAGACGTGTCCAGGGAAGTGTCTTTTCCATTGCCTGGTCCACTAAACATACTTATCTACCAAGTTTTACATATAAACATCTGATCCTCAATGGAACATCTCTCACCGTTTATCATAACCTGATGAAAACTACAAGGAAGCAGCACTGTAGATCTTGATCGCCAAGCGAAGTAGATCCTTCCTTGAAACATGAGCTTACAATGCTGCCTTCACACTGACATGCTTTCATTCATCCTCTACACTACAATACCGGCTCATTTGAGAAAGTGAGCAGCCAAATGAGTGCCAAACAAAGCAAAGAAAAGGCAAACACCTGATTAAGCTTCAAACCAACAGGCAAACACCACCACCATTGATATCAAAAACCACACAAAATCACACCTCTTATGTCAAAAGGACTGCGGCCTTGATCACGAAAGACAACTTTATTAGTAAAAAACTGAATGATAAAAGACCTATTGTGTGCACCATTGTGGATTAATCTTCTTTAATCTTTCATCTTCAGTCATGGCATTGCAATTCAGGCTCCAATGAAGATCTGCAACTCTTACACAATCTCCCATGTTCATTCAAATAAATGTCTAGTAGAAGACATCAATCACAGCTAAGCTTTTTGAAAAAGAGATGACAGATCATACTTATGGCATTGCATGGATTCTGATAGTTCCAAGATGTGTGGATAACAAATTTAGGACTCTATTGTCAAAGCTAGCAGACAAACCTCAATAACTTGTTCCTCGTTTGTCAAGGAAGTAGAACTTCTGTAAGTTTACCCCTCAAAAGTATAGACGTCACCCTAAATGAGACTAGAAGCTTGATTTTGGTTTGGAAACATACAGATGCAAGACTTCCTGTTTTGATTGCAGTTCAAGTTTAATCTGATTGTGCCTAAATCTGAATATTCTTGCAAATCCTTGTCAAGTTTTGGTAAGTCACTTTTATTGTTTGAGCATTTTGCAGAAAATTGATTCCTAATAAATATAGCAGATTAAGTCAATTTCAATAGTTCGGTGACGTTCAGGCAATGCAGGCAGTATGTGATAGTATGTGAGACCCTTGAAACATGTTGAGAAAAGTTCTTCTGCGTTCAGGACTTCAACAGCAGACACTTGAAAGGACAGTTAAAAAAATTGGCAGGGAAGTTCAAGAACAAATGAACAATACATTTTCGAAATTAATGAAAAGAATATATTAACAAAAGAAGACATAGTTTTTAATTCTAATACATGTTGACATCAAAATACATTGCATCACCTATGGTCTAAACATACTGTATTTTGATACATTGATTGTGTCCCTCAATGAAATGAGCAAGTTTCCGAGCAAATGAATGGGAGTGTCTTTGTCCATCTCTCCCTGTACCTCCCTTTCATGGAATGCTTGATATTCCCAGTCTGTCTGGAAGTGTAGTCCTTGTTAACTGGATATTCTTTTTACTGGGATCAGGAGGCAGCCAGAGCCTTGACCAGGTAGAGTTTGTCGCCCTGTTCGCTGGTAAAGATGGGCGCCTTTTTGTAGTGTTCCACCAACTCCTCCATTGTGTTAAACTTGCGCTGTCCGATGCAGTACAGGCTGTCTTTCAGTTGGACTTTGAAATGCTTGTTTTTGGACTGAGCTTTCAGTGATATTGAAAAGTCATTGGGCTAGAAAAACAAAATATAAAGACAAAGGGAAAAATTGTTAATTCAGACCAGCTAATGAGTAATCTTAGTAATTAACTCTGTTCCAAAACACAATGAACTGCTTAGACAGCTGGTATGATCTAAGGTAGCATCCTCACTGACAAGCTCATAAGAAACAACTACAACAAGAACTCTACATGCTGCACAAATAGCACTCATCACTCAAGCAACACAAGGAAGAATTGACTCACAATTGATTCCAAAAGATTTTGCAGTTGATCATGTTGCTAAGCTAACACAATACTCAAAGCATAATACAAATGCTGTCTAGGAAGACGTTTTGGAACAGAGCTAGTGTATGTGCTTTGGAAAATTAAAAAAGGAACTATGACATTTATGTTGTAATGCTTAACTGTCCACTTCAAAAATAACATTTCAAAATCATCACATTGAACTTTAACTTAGTATGGAGAAAGGCGTTTTCCTCAAACTATGGTACTTAAGCACATTCATTATAAGGCCTGTTCACAACAAGAATGATAACTATAAAGATATAGTTCTAAAAATCATTCTAAATATAAAAGGATAGCACTGTCCACACTACAGCTGTAACGATACCATTGGGAACGATAAAACAATGACAACCAATCAGAATCCATTCTAATTTAAGGGCTCAATGACAACCAATCAGAATCCATTCTAATTTAAGGGCTCACGCAATTAAAATGGAAGACGTCATTGCGGAGAAGTTATTCACCGAGGTCCAGAAAAAGCCACCAATGTTTGGCAAGTCAAACCCCCTTTTCAAGGATACTTGAAGAAAATGGATATATGGCAAACAATCTGTCATACCCTCGGAATAAATGTTTAGAAGTATTAACGATGAGATCATTATTCCAAGCTAGCAAACAGTGTAACATAAAATTACCTCAGGTATTCAGTGCTAGTTTTAACAACATCGTGTGTTAGCGGGGGTCTTACTTCCTTTGAAGGTGCAGTGAAAAAAGACTAGTTAGGGTGTACTCACACTAGGCATGGTTGCCTTGAACCGAGCCCAAGCGCGATTGTCCCTCCTCCCAACTCCATGCCAAGAGCGCGGTTCAGAGCGCCTAGTGTGAATACACCCTTAGATCGATTACACTAGCTATTCACTCAAAACATAGCATGCTGAGGACATCTGCTGGTTAAAGAATGCAAATGCAACAAGAACAGCAAAAACATGTTGTAGACACTTTGAAACCGCAGCACGTGAGCTTAGAATAAACAGATTCGTTGGTGTGGACGCAAATATAGTTATCGTTCTTGGTGTGAACAGCCCTTTAGAATATGAGGAGGAACATTTCAGTCTACTTACAGAGGACTCACTGTCCCGGATAAGAAAGTCTCCCTCTGTGCCCCTCTGGTTGAGTGCCACCTCTGCCTGATGACGTGTCACCTTCCCATAGTACCACTGCTTGCCAGCGAAGCGTCCGCTGGATGAAGGCTCGATGTAGTCACAGTCAGGTGTTGGCGGCCCGGCCATGCTGGCTGAGTTGTGTGACTCCTGCAGAACATTAACGTAGTTTTTCGGCACAAGTCCCATCTGCCCATCAGCTTTGCGACACTTCCACCACTCTGGGTCGTTTTCTGGCTTCTCCACAACATCCATAATCTCCCCCTTCTCAAAGTTCAGCTCTTCGTCATTGCCTGAACTGAACGGGTAGAGTGCCTGTACTGTGTGCAGCACTTGGTTGCCGTTCGCACTATGAACAACAGCAGCCAGCTTCTCCGACAAGCCAGCAGAGTCGTTGCTCGCCGATCCATCTGCATCCTCCGTCACGTAGTTGGATGGGAACCATCCCGAATGGCCATTGTAGCTCCCCCTCCACCAGCCATCGCTGCACTTCTCCATAACGATGACCCTTGTGCCCTTAACCAACGACAACTCATCTTCCCGCTCGGCCGCGTAGCTGAATTTGACAAGTGCAGGAAGGTTTAGGTCGTACAGACGTTCGCCGTTGTCTGGGTAGAAGTCAGAGTCTGCGTTGGAGGCTGTTTCACGCATGCCTGTTTTCCTTTTCACCTTACCAATCCCTGCATACAAACAGAAAAGAAATACCATTAAGGGTTTTCCAAAATATACAACCATTGCATTTTCCTTGCATTCAACTACTTGCACTTGGGTGTTCACACTGACAGCACTTTTCAACAACAATGCCTCAGGAAATTGGCAATGCAACAAAGTTGAGCAGAGTAAACAAATGCAATGCAGCAACTCCCAGTGGGATTGCGATGAATCATCAATGCCATTTAATTTACTAATAAATCAAAACCCTCACTGAGCTTGTTGCTGCATTCTGGGACTGTCTTCTACATGAAGAACACCTGAGATGCAGCTTTAGAAAGTGGCCAAAACAAGGTACAAGGCAGCATAATTTTAACTGCTTACCTTTGTGAACAGATTTTGTTTCAGAAGCGCAACTATGATGCCTTCAAATGCAGACTAAGGCCCTGTTAACACCTGGTATTAAGATGCGTTTTGGTCGATCGCAAGTGGACGAGGCTTTATACAGGTGTAAATGGATTCTAAAATGTTTTGAACTTGTTCACTTTCAACCACTTCCAGAGGTAGTTGAAAACGCATTTGAACGGACTGCTTTCATGTGGTCGAATGTGTTCGAACAGCCACAAAAGACCACCTACTCTCCACCTACTGACCTAAACACTGCATAAGACTGTGTAAACATTAGGGCTGGGACAATACATCGATTCTTGATTTGCAAATGCACACTCAAATGCTCACAAAGACGAGTTCTGGACAACGTACATGCATTAGGCTGAATCATGTAAAGGTTAAATATACTTCCACCTTGGCTTAGAATGCTTTTATGATGCAAGATTAATGTAAACAGCCCATTGCAAACACCCTTGTAATTGGCTTCAAACTTTTCGAACTTTATGAATGATTATATTAGGTTTAAGTGGTGTGTGTAAAGAAAAACTAAGCTCAGAATCGATTTGAAAGAAAATTGTGATACATCGGAAAATATCAGAATCACTCCAGATTCTTTGTATCGTGAATCGAGAATCGATGTATTGAAAAATGCACTCACTGCGTTCAGTGTTTTCGGGCTTGTGGCTATCAGAGCAGAAATGAAAGCTGATGCACTCCGTGTGTTTTTCCATCATCTCCAGGTGCATTCATATGTAAATTGCATGAGCTTATTTTGTCCATTAAATCGAAAGATCAGAAAAACCCATACATTTACCCACCCATAGACACTCACCTCAAAGAAATCAGGACAGAAGTGGTTGAAAGTGGGCAAAAGAGACGATTAAAACAAGGTGTAAACGGGTATGTGTCTGCCTCATCTACTTGTGATGTGATCAACCTAAATCGCATCTTAATACCAGGGCCTAGGTTTCAAACTGACTAGGTTTTAGATCAGTTCTTTTGTATCCTGACTGAGCAAAAAGTCATGCATTAGCTTTATGACATTGACTGCACAGCTGTCCACTTTAAAATAACACATTTAACAAAAGGTATTTTCAATGGAAAATCTTGATCAGAAATGAAAACTGTGTTGAGGCAGTCTCTTCAGGGGGTAATTTCATCACCTCACACCCTGTACTTATTCCATTCTTGTTGAAATTATCTGTGAAACCAAAGAGCATTGTATTTTGATACAGGCACCAACAGGCAGGGCATGAGTGAAAGGAGAACTTGTCCAAACACATGTTACAGTGCAGTGAGGCTTGTGTTTTCACACTGACAGCGGTACACAGTAGCTATCATCTCCCGCCTGCTTGAGCAATGTGTCCTCTCTTAGTAAACACGGGTGCTGATCCAGTTTAGAAACCACCCAATCACAACCAACTAATCATGCTTTCACCACTCACAAATCATATGACAAGCCATGCATTTTTGCCTTCCTTCTTGATTATGGAAAAGATTCAATTACTTCCATGTGAACAGGCATGTAAGAGCAACAGAACAGTTCTGCAAACAAAAAAGGGGTTGCTTTATGACAATGCAAACAAATATTCCCACCATGATACTAAGGTGCTAAGTTTATTCTCATTTGCCACCTGCTTCACTCATTCGTAAGACACAGCTGTGTGGTTTAGCTCTATTATTCAGAGAAAAGTACAATTAACTGCACAGAGACACTGGAATGATCACCACACCCATCGTCCTCCTCCATGGGGAGGGAATGAGTGAGGGAGTGTTGGGTTAGGTTCATGGATACTGTTGAGGATTCCGGCTTGTCCAACCACATTAGGTCAAGCCAAGTGGGTCGGTCTGCAGGATTAATGGAGAATATCTGACCCTGAGGCCTTTCGACCATGTTGGCGGGCTTGGCAAAGGTTTGTGAATAGTGTTACCATACAGGAATGTCCACTTGGCAGTGAAGTTTGTACCGGCCCAATCCAAAGGCCCAAGGACAGATAAACATGCTTTCTCTTTACATACCTTACAAAAATGTGCTGCAACAACAGCAACAAAATGATGGTATTAGATGGTAATACCATGGTACTGCATGCAATACAAAGTACATGGTACTTCAAAGAATACCATGGTATTACAATAGTATACATGCTGGAAACCGCTTAACTAGCCTAAGGTTGGTCGCTGGTCTGAGGTGCAGACCAGACCATTCGTATTGGGAGGTAGGCATTTCAGCCCACTAAGTCCACCAAAGCACCTTAGGCTGATTTACACAGTTTTCAACATGGATATGTCCAAATAGCCATGATATTAACATGGTACTAAGCCCCAAAATCAAAGTAAAACACAGGATTCATTTTGTTAGCAATTCATCTGGGAAGTAGGCAAACTCAGCCTCTAATTTTAACCTTATATACCTGTAGGCAATGTTCAAGAAAAATACTTGGCAAATGTGATTTTTCAAAACTTGACAACCGAGAAGCAGCTGAAACCTTGGCTCTACTCTTAACTAATCTAAAGGAAATCACCCAATTTACTTTATGCTTACTCAGAGGGTTAAAGGTTAACTTTGTGAGAACATAAAGCTTTTCCAATAGACTGTTTTACTCAGAGCGAGATGCTTATCAAAGCTCAAGGCCAGAGGAATTTATTCTGTGCCTGTGGATACCTCTACTGCCTGATTTGCATTACAAATACATGAAATCTCAAACCAAGATATTTGCCTCTGGCCCCTAGGCTATGTCTGATTGAGCGGGATGTACATTTGCATGGTCAATGTGAATAGGAAGTAAACGTGAAGTGTACAAGCAATAGTAACTGGAGCATTTAGTGCCCCATGCACGTACGTGTTGGTGCATGTAACCACGGGTGTGTGAACCTTATGACAGCACAAGGTCAACTCATGATCATCCACAAATTCAAAAGACATTTCTTAAAGGGATAGTTCACCCAAAAAAATGAAAATTTCTGTTAGAGTTCACTCAGCCTCATGTGATTCCGTTCCTTCCATTCTCATTGGGTCAGTGAGTTGATTAGAATCAGATTATTAGGTTTCATAAGAGAATCATTCAGAAAAGTTTCATGAACAAGATTGATTGATTCAGTTTGAACATTGCTACTTTTTCAATAATAATATCAAATATTTGGGTCTCTTCATCACACAAAAATATATGAATTCATAAGACTTGAAATACAGTGTTTGGACTTTTTATAATACTTTTATAGGGCTTTTCTGTTCAACAGAAGAATATTATAGGGGTTTAGAAAGACTTCACTTTTGAGTGATCTAATTCACTCACAAGAAAATACAGAAATTTGGATAAAGAAGTGTGAATAAGTGCAAATCTGGACTCAAATACAGGCTAAAATATATAAGGATTATGAAGGCAAATTTCAAGTTGTCACTTGTTTAAAAAAAAAAAAAAAAAAAGCAACTGATCTTGGGTGTGTGAAAGTTCAGACCAGTGGTGCTTTTTCTCAAGTGTGATATGATTTATGTTGCTTCACAAGACACGGAAGGTAATCCACCCACTCAATCATTGGCTTAGTCAGTCTACATGGTCTCTAGGGAGCTGACATGAAGAGTATACTAAGATTTTTCAATTATCTTAACTAACATTCTCAGACAATAGCCACACCGACAAAAACAAGTTGTACCGTACATGGCGGGTGTGTATCCCACTTAGGAATATGTTTTTTTAAATAGTTGGAATTGTACGTTTTTAAAAATAGATTTTGAATTCTGAAGAAAATGTGAATGATGTTTGTCAAATAACAAAAATCACCACTATAATGCTAGGAGGCTTTGACCAAACCCAAGGCTCTGATATTCTGATCTCTGTGTGTCCATGGATGTGCTGCTGATAGAACAAAACACATTGTATGAGCCATGGTGTGTTTCCTGAATACAGAATAAGGAATTTTCCTGGATTCCTACAGAGGATGCTCAGGAAGGAAGCTGCACACTTTGCGTGGCCATAACTCAACGTCCATATATCAATGTGTTTTTATTTTCCTCTCTAATATTAGTTTTAAAAGTTAAAGGATTAGTTAACTTCTGAATGAAAATTTCCTGATAATTTACTCACCCCCATGTCATCCAAAATGTTTATGTCTTTCTTTCTTCAGTTGAAACAAGTTACGTTTTTGAGGAAAACATTCCAGGATTCTTCTCCATATAGTGGACTTCACTGGGGTTCAACGGGTTGAAGGTCCAAATGTCAGTTTCAGTGCAGCTTCAAAGAGCTCTACACAATCCCAGACGATGAATAAGGGTCTTGTCTAGTGAAACGATTGGTCATTTAAAAAAAAATAAAAAATAAAAATAATAATCTTGCACTGCTTTGTGATGCACCACGCATTACGTTGAAAGGTCACGTGTGACGTAGGTGGAAGTACCGCGGTAGGGTAAAAAACTTATCTAATTTTCTCCTCCAACTTTAAAATCGTCTGATATCATTAGCCAAGTTTACATGTACACTTTTTTGTCATTCCGATTAAAATCACTCCGATTGAAAGATTCGGTGGAGTGTTTACATGAGACGTTATCTAATCTGATATGGTGTTTACGTGTGCCGGAGCTTTCAATCTGAACGACTTTGTGACATGCGCACATTAGCCTATGTCCCGTTTTAAGCCTTTTATTCCAGTCAACATGGAGTTCCGTTATTTCTTATGCACACTATTTTTATGTAAAGTGTTGCTCTTAATCAAGCAACAGTGTGAAATTTGTAGCATATTACTGTTGGAAGGAAGACGGGTGCAGGAAGTTGACCTGTTTGGTGGCTGTGCATCTCTAAGGAGCATCTCAATTCTACCCCTCCCTCGTAGTAAAGCAGAAGCGTGTGGATGAAGGTCTGTATTAATGATAAACTGAGTTCCTTCAGTGTATTTAATAAATGTGTTGTTTCAGTTTTACTCCAGTTTGATTTTGCCGCCGACATTTTGCATTCTAACGACCCCTGACTGCTCGATGTGATGACGTAGACGCAAAGTAATCGGTTTAACTTGTTTACATGGCAGAATATATATTTTGTTCGGTTAATAGAAAGGTTTATCCCACCCCTCTCAAACCGATTACAATTTCATTCGGTTTGGGCATTTTTATTCCGATTGAGGTGTTTATATGGAGCATTTTCATTCGGATTGGACTTTTAAACCGATTACAATCCTCCATGCAAACGCACCTACTGTTTTACCGTTTTTTTTTTTTTTTTACGCAAACCTATAGACTAAACGTGTAAATAACCGGCAAGAATGCATTAAAGGTATTCGGTTTTCAGTAGGAAAGGTATCATTTAAGCGGCCCCTAAAGTAATAATTAACAATTTTTACAACGGAAGTGATTCAATCAAAAACCAACTTTAGCTCGATAAGAATGTTCCTATTGTCACTGTGAAGCTGCTTTGAAACAATATGTATTGTGAAAAGCGCTATATAAATGAAGATGACTTGACTAAAGAGCGTTTGACTTAATATTTGCAAAATATATATATATATATATTTTTTTAGAAAAAGACAGAACGTTTCGCTAGATAAGACCGTTATTCCTCGGTCTGGGATTGCGTAGAGCGCTTTGAAGCTGCACTGAAACTGACATTTGGACCTTCAACCCGTTGAACCCCAGTGAAGTCCACTATATGGAGAAGAATCCTGGATGGTTTCCCTCAAAAACCTTAAATTCTTTTCGACTGAAGAAAGAAAGACATGAATGGCATGGAGGTGAGTAAATTATCAGGAAATTTTCATTCAGAAGTGAACTAATCCTTTAAATCAAGTTTGACCAAAATACACCATCTGTAACTTGTAAAAACCCAGCAGAGTATGATTCATCTAAAGCTACTATTCCACCCGCCAAACAGACTACATCCACTTCCCTTCCCTTCTTTCCTCTGAGTACAACTTGGATTAGTTGTTTCCTCTGGTGAGTTCATCCTATTGTTCTCCAATATAGGGCTGAACTCCATTTAAAAGCAACCTACAGCCATGAAAAGGCAATAATGGTAAATAAATGCCAGGAAATTGTGGAAAACAAACCCTTGTCAAATGGACAAACATACATATAACTCTTACTGTAGTAGTACCATGGAAAAGTGATTGGCTGCATTTCAAAATCACATACTTCCCTACTGTATAGTAGGCGAAAAACAGCATGTGAAAAAATAAGTATGTCCGATATTCACAGTACTCATAAAAGTACATAGATGACCTATTTCCGGCGAGTTTCTGAAATGTGCATACGATGGACACTTTACTATACCATGAGGCCACGGGAGAGGATTTGTTAATGACAGTGAAGTGACACTGGTAGGTCACGTGATAATGAAAATGTGAATGTAGTACATCCAGATTATATTCATACTATACACTCATACTATATAGTGCATACTTTTTTAAGCTGTCGTGAAGTAATTACTTATTCAAAATAAGCACCCATTTAATGCGATTTCGGACGTAGCCATTGTATCAGATGGTAAATTTTTAAATATATACCATGGTACTGAATGATGACCATATTCATACACCATTGTGTTTACAAGTTGCTTCAAGGCACTTCAAGAATACTTGTCATTGTACAGTCAACATACTGTAACAGCTGTTGTATAGTTGCCTACAAAAATTGTGCAAGACCGAGAGATATTGTGTCATTAGAATCTTTTGAGATTAAGTGTATGAATGAGAGTGATACAAGGAAAACTGTGAAAACAGAAAAGAAAACTCACTCACTACTTCTAATCTAAACTGCTGGACTCAAAGCAGAGCGGAAAATAAGATATTCTTTCAACTCAAAAAAGACAAGACATCAAAGGCCTCCAATGACAGTGACTGTAAACCACAGAGCTGTCTTCAACTGCTCAAGTCTCTCTGTGCATATCACATGCTCACTTGATGCACAAATAAAACAAAAACAATCTGCAAAGAACAGACCTCAAAAAACATTTTCATTTCCCTAAATGAAACATGCAGACGCTTAACAAAGGCTTAAAAAAAAACGTAGCTATTGCAAAGACTTACTGAATTTTACAAATAAAATATAAATACTTCCTCCCAAAATGCAATAAATAATAATAAAATTGATATTAAATGCACTAAAGAGCCAATTTTACATTTGTAAGCCTGATTGAGATTATTCTGTCTACAAAAATTTAAATTAAAACATTAAGGCCTGGTTTCACAGACAGGGCTTAGATTAAACCAGGATTAGGCTTTAGTTTAATCAGGACATATAAGTAGCTCTTATAAACGTACCCTAGAAAAATCATTACTGGTGTGCATCTTGTACGTTGCTTTCAGTTAAGACAGCTCAAACATGCATTTTAGTCTGGGACTAGACTTGCCTGTGATCCATGATTTAAAATGGTAGGCATCACAATGTTATAATGTACAATATTTATTAATTTATATTAATTTTGAGATTTGCTAAGGACTACATTTAACATCATATAAAATGTATTTATATATACAAATTTTATATGATTTTTTTTTAATACTGCATTACAGTATTGAGAATATTTTCTAATAGAGGTGTGACGAGATCTTGTGAGATTAAAATGTGACGAGATTTGCTGTCGAGGCGAAAAGCTGTCTCATGATATTGCCGTGATGGGAGTGTGAGGGTGAAATTAGGAAATAATATGCCACTGCTACGTTATATTATGCCTTCACTGTCGTTTTGCTTTTTATAGAAATAAAAACCATTTAACGAACTGCAGAGTCGTACGCAGTGCAGCAGGAACTTGACTGACAAGACCATGGTGGAGGATTCATTGCACAACAGAGCCTAAGCGTCTGACAAATGTCTTATCTTGTAGAATTTGCGCTCAGCACCGCCGCTCCATATTCACAGAGTATGCTTGATTGTGAAATCGAAAGCGAAAGTAAAACGCGAGTGCACATTCAAACGCGATTTCAATACCCCGCATTTTGAAAACGGATCCCTGATGCATGCAAATTTCTCCTAATATGAAAGCTATCTTAGTCTGGGCTGTGTAGTTGTAACCATCTCTCGGCTCTGTATAATGCTTGAAAAAAAAAAAAAAAAAAAAGTGGTCTCTTTTTGCACTTTTAATATTGAGAGAGTACTTTAATTATGGTTGCACTTATTGTTTGCACTTAAGTTAATTTTCATTTATACTGTTTTTATTTTTATGATCAATTTGTGAAAAGGAGTTCAGTTAGGAGGCCAAAAGTTGTAGAAGCTCATAAATCATATTCAGTTCTAAGGTCTGAAGAGACTCATGAAATCATACAGGAGAGAAGCCAGTCAGTTGAGTTTGTGGCAAAACATTTTACAGTGCTTGAATATTGTTCTCTTTTACTGCATATGATAATTCATACATTACAAGAAGATTAATTAAAACATTTCAAATGCAACTGCAGACTATTATTTCCAGTCATGTATTTCATCATTGAAGATTTCTTAAAAATACTGTGTAAAAATCTCGTCTAGTTCGCATGAACTCAATTTCGTGTCTCGTCTTGTCTCGTGAGCCAACTGCCTCGTCACACCCCTAATTTCTATTATATGCAAATTACACAGGCTATAATTTCTTCTTTCTCTTGATTTTGGGGTGAAACATTTTGTGATATTCACCCTGCTTAGCACGGAGGCTCAATTCTGGGGCAGGTACTCTGACGACACGCTGGTATAAATAGCCTCTGTCGCACATCTGTGCTTGTTTGGCTAGCGCAGGTCTGTCGAGAGCTCCCCAGGGAGTCAAATGGGGGTCACAGCCCATCCACGTATGCAGCACCAGCAGCCCGCTGTGTGTTTTAGTCAGGAACACTCCAGAAAGCTATCAGCACTTCCTGTACTCATCTTGTGTGAGAGGACGCTAGAATTAGAATTCAAGCTTATGCTTTTGTCCCTCTCACAAAGCGACATTATCTTGTGGTGCTTTCCATCAGAGAGGAAGAGTTGACTGGCTTTATAAAAAGTGGAGGAAAACAGACGGATGGGCTGACGCTGCAATGAATCAACAATCCGGTTCCCTCACTTCCTCCCTCACAGGCTCCAAAGATCTGAGGAGAATCTGTCTCAAATTAGACCGCTTCCTCTATAAGCGAAGGCTGAACAACAGAAAAAGCGAGAAAGGGTGAGGTGGAGTAGAAAAACTGCCGAAAACTAAGACCACCTCTCAGGACATCTTCTATGAGGAGTTTGCTGTAAAGGGACAGTTAATGCAAAAATTTATTTCATTACCATTATTTTGTGTAGAGCACAAAAGGAGATATTCTGAAGAAATTTCAAGCTGCTCTTTTCAATGCAACATTTGCGTTCACACATTCAAATACGCCACATGAAGACGCATCTATGTTTATGTCAGGTTTAGTGCCAACTAGGGGTGTCACAGTATACAAGTATTGACAATAAGAATAACATAAAAAAAAAATGAAATATTAATATCATGTTAAAACTTTATATATGATATGATTTGACAAACTCTCTCTCCGTACACACACATTTTGAGTGCGATTCACTCACCGAAAACAAAAAACAAACAAAATGTTAAAGATGAATTTAACTCAAAGCATTATATTTTTGTCCAAAATGTATGTAGATATCACAATGACGATCACTATCGTCAATCCTTTTGGCCGTGATAAAAGTTTAGTGAAAAAGTCCTTTTAAGTCAAGTGATTTCACTCGGCGGCCATCTTTGAAACGCCTCTCAGGCATGCAAGTGCAGCTCCTATCTCTTTGAATGGGGAAACATCAAATTCTCCAAAGCTGTTCGCCAAGCTTTCGATTAAATTTTATATTTGAAATCAGCAATGAAATCTGACAACTGTCTCATAAATTTTGTTTCTAAATGCTCGAATCATGAAAAAAAAAAAAAAAAAAACAGCATTTTTCTGGATCAAGCTAATGCGCATGTGCAGTCCTAAGTGCGCATCTCTATAGGAAGTGCGCGTCTGACTGTTTCTATAGGAACCGGAGCTTCTAACAGCAGCTGCAGTGACGCAATGATTTTACCAATTGGCGATTGGCTCTTATTTAGAAGCCGGGACATATGCCATATTGCGCATTGCATTATTCTCCCATTCATAATAATACGAGTGCACATCTTTCTATATATTAAGTATTTGGTGAAAATCTAATATTATGACACCCCTAACATCTAAACACCGTTGATAGTCGCATGTCGTTTAACACCGCGCTACTTTTCCAATTGCGCTCAAGTTAAAATAAGTTTAACTTTTAAAAAAATGCGTCTCTAGACTAGGGTTTTTTTTTTCTTCTTCTGGAGAACATTATTAGCATATAATATGAACTTGAACTAGCCTCGATATCAATAATCTGACTGACACCACTAAGCCAATAATTATATTCATGTTATTGTTTTGATTAAATAAATTACAAAATAAAACCCTAAAAACTAAAATCAACTGTTTAAAAATTCTACAACTGAATTTAGACATCACAGCATTATAATGTACATATTATATTAGTGTTTTTAAAGATTCGCTTTAAGTAAGTGTTAGATGAAAGCAAAGTTAAAATATAAATGTGAAAATAGAGGACGTGAGCATGCATTATTCAATATCAAACAGTGGCTGATATACACTACCATTCATACGTTTGGGGTCGGTAAGTTGTTTATATACGTTTCAAAACAATTTTATCCAGCAAGGATGCATTAAATTGATAAAAAGTGACAGTAAAGTATTTATAATGTTACAGAATTCTTGCAAATGTCTTTTCTTTTGAACTTTGTTTAAAGAATCCTGACAAAAACATATCACGGTTTCCACAAAAATATCAGCATCACAACTGTTTTCAACAATGATATTAAGAAATGTTTGAGCACCAAATCAGCATATTAGAATAAATAATTTTAAATTGTAAGAATATTTCACAATATTACTGTTTTACTGTATTAATCAAATAAATGTGGCCTTAATGAGCATAAGACACTTTTCAGAGACATTTTGTTTTTTAAATCTTACAGACCCAAACTTTTGAACAGTATTGTACATCAAATAGAGACTCATATTGATAAATTTAAAAATCTCTAATAATGGCTGATAACCAAAATGGGTTTAATCACTCAAACAAAATTTTCAAATCAATCACTTTAAGATACTTATTTCTCAAGCACAATTACGTACCCCAACTCTTCAAACACGAGCACATCATGTCCTATGGTCCTTCAGCATCGTTTAATACATCTCAACAATCAAGCATCCAGTTGGTCAGTACTGTACAGCTACAGAAAAAGGCACATAAGGTTTGTCAGTATGAAGGATCCAGCGGCTGAGAAATGAATAATATATTCCAGCAGCAGCTCTCCCAGAAGAGATATGAGCTTCATCAATCAGCTCCGGCAGTACAGATGACACAATGCTTTCAGTGTTACACCGGAGAGCTGACGTCGCTCAACTGCGGCCCACTAGTACGAGGAAACCCCCACGACAGCAGACCCTCAACACTCAAACTACAGAAAAACATCATGGTGTTGGACCAACAAGGACCAGCAGGCTTCAAAAGCAAAACCTGATTAAAGGAGGATTGGGCTGGGAAAGAAAATTCCGGTTGAGTGTAACAGGAGAGTTTAAGTGCACAAAGAAGAGTGGAAGTTCTTTACACTGTGTTGATTGCAGTGTGTGTATGTGTGTGTGTGTGTGTGTGTGTGTGTGTGTGTGTGTGTAAGAAGTGCAATTACAGGCTTTTCAGAGCACTGCCCGCCCAGCTGCTCGACTAACACAGAGAACGAGGGAAAAAAACCAGACATTTCCTAGCCAACTTCTCTGTTCGCTCATATTTGGTTTCCAAACAAATTAAGTGTACAAATGACGAATTGATAGAAAAAAAATAATAATTTGTAAAAACTGTGTGTGTGTGTGTGTGTGTGTGTGAGTGTGTGAGAGAGAGAGAGTGGGGGTTACTGACAAACTCCCACCCAGCTCAGAGGGTGAAAAGCCTTTCAAACTTCCCTAATCCTACAACCAAGAATGTCTCAATGCAAACTCAAACAATTCAAACAGTAAGTCCAAGCCAACTTTCTAGACTGGTGATATAATAAAGAGAAGAGAAAAGGTGGCAAAACTCACGGAAGAAGTGTTTGAAGAGGTTAGCCATATCCATTTTGGGCTATCCCGGCAACTCGGCACTTCCCTCTGCAGCTGTGCAGCTATTCCATGTGAAACACCCTCCCGCGAGTGAACTGCTCACTGCCTACACAACAATCGAGCTGCCTGACCATGTGACCAGTGTGAACCAATCAGAATAGATTCCTCCTTTAGGAGGACTAGTCTGCTCCCCCCCTTACACACAGCTTACTCATGGCGCATTTGGGGACTAGTAAGCTTATTTATAAAATATATATTTTTCATACATGAAATATATATATTTCATGTTTTTGCTGCCTCAAAGGATTCATATTCATTCAAGTTTGCACAGAAAGAGCCATGAACACCCGGTCTGTTCACACCAAATCAAAAACCTGAAGCATGTTTGGACATGTTATTAATGTAGTATTCTTTGAAGTACCATGAAAATGCCATAATTATTCACATATTCATGTACAAAGTACAATAGTATATTAAAATGGTATTACCATCTGATACCAGCATTTAAAATGGGGAAAAAAAAAAAAAAAAAGACAGACAGACTTAAATAAATAGTTGCAATGTTACATAAACATTAAAATGAACTGGAAACATGGATCGCCGGAAAATTCCGTCAATGGCGGGGAAAGAGTTAAATACATAATTTATGTGATTTATAAAACAAAAATGAATAGTTAACAGGGTTGAATGTTAAGTATGATAAATGTGACCCTGGACCACAAAACCAGTCATAAGTCACACGGGTATATTTGTAGCAATAGCCAATACATTGTATGGGTCAAAATTACAGATTTTTCTTTTATGCCAAAAATCATTAGGATATTAAGTAAAGATCATGTTCCATAAAGATATTTTATTAATTTCCTACCGTAAAAATATCAAAAAATGTATTTGAGTCGATATGCATTGCTAAGGACATTTGGACAACTTTAAAGGAGATTTTCCTCAATATTTTGATTTTTTTTTTTTTTTTTTGCACCCTCAGATTCCAGATTTTCAAATAGTTGTATCTCAGCCAAATATTGTCCTAACAAACCATACATCAATGGAAAGATTATTATTCAGATTTCAGATGATGTATAAATCTCAGTTTCAAAAAATTGACCCTTATGACTGGTTTTGTGGTCCAGGGTCACAAATGCAGTCAACACCACAAATAGAATAAAGATTATTTATTTGTCATCCTGCCATCTTGTAGAAAGGGTCTAGATGATGTTACTACTTGGGCTTTACAATTTTAAAGAAAAAAAAAAAAAAATGAAAATCATGTCATCATTTACTTACCTTCATGTTGTTTCAAACCTGTTTCTTTTCTTCTGTGGAACACACAAAGATTTCGAAGAACATTGGTAACCAAACCAAAGTTTGTACGGACAAAAAAACACTGAAGGTGTGGGCACATCAGCAAAATACTAAACTTCTCAGACCAGCTTTCTGTTGGTCAATGCGGCAAATTTGCGAAAATCTACGTGGGAAAATCTTTTACCTTCATGTGACTATCCCCGCTCGCATGTATTCCTACTGAAACTACTGTTGTCAAAAGTACCGGTACCAAGTCAGTACTGAAATTTTAAAAATGTGACAATACCAGCATTTCTAACATTTTGAGTGGATTTTTAAACACCTCTGATTGGCCACTGTGTTCACACGCTCAACAGATATGTCTGTGATTGGCTACAGTGATCAACGCTTCAAAAACATGTTGTAAATAGACATCTTTGACACTCTTCACTGAGCGCTTACACAGATACACACGGGAGCGTTTGAAAGCAGGCGTCTATCAGCTGATCCCTAATATTGTAGCCAATCACAGACATGGCTGCGTGAACAATGGCCAATCAGAGGTGTTTAAGAATCTGCTCAACAGCGCTCAAAATGCTAGGGGTAAATACTGGTATCATCACATTTTTAAAATTGGTAAAAGTTGGTACTTTTGACAATACTAATTGAAACTACGCAACTTTGTCCAAAACACGTTGCCGAACAATGGAAAATGTGAACGTACCTTTACATTTTTTTTCTCAAAATATCATCTTTTATGTTCCACAGAAGAAAATCATACAGACTTGGAATGACATGAGGGTGAGTAAATGATTTTGGGTGAGCTATCCCTTTAAGGAAAACTTGACCAATGGGATGAGCTCGGGGCGAGACTGGTTCTTCATTTTCCAATTACATTTAGTGTCGCTTGCGCTCAGAAATTAAATAACATTTTGCTGGTTAAAATGACATACAAGCTTAATTTTAGGATTTATACAGTAACTGTACGGATCACCCAAAAACAAGATATTTCAGCTGATGGAGTCCTGTATGGCAGGAAATCTGTGTACTGCACACGGCTGGGGAGGAAGTGCACTTAAAGGTGAGGACACATGAAACATGAAACATAAAACACAAACAACCTCGACACCAGGAGAAAGTCTCAAGAACAGAGGCTGTGTGAACGATGCATTTTCAAAACAGCCGCAAAGACAGTGGCAGAGAGATTGCCATCAGGCACACAAAGCTTACATTGTACACCTCTAGGCTAGACACAAACCCCTGTTCTTGTGTACCAACAGCACAGACCCGACCTCCAGCTCACCACCACAGCTTTAACAGTACACGATCTGAAGATTAGATTAAAGAGCAAACATGCGTCTAACAGACGTGTGACTGCAGTTCCCAGGAAACATCACAGCAAATATTTACTTGCAGAAACTCGCTTCAAAAAGTATGCTTGGAGAAAATTTCAAACATATTTTTACTTGGTTTAAAACCTGTATAAGTGTATATTTTATATTATAATATATATATATATATATATATATATATATATATATATATATATATATATATATATATATATATATATATATATATATCAGTCAAACCAAAATTTATTCAGACACCTTGAACATTTCACACATTATCTCAGTTTATTGACTATGGCATGCATGCATATATATATATATATATATATATAGCAGAGCAACAACTCACTGTGTGATGCAGTTCTATGCCCCTAAAATTCAAGATATCAGGGGAAAAAATGCCCGTATGAGTTTGTGTCTCATTTTATATCATAACGAGAGCAGTATCACACAAGTGCTGTTTTTGTCCTGAATAGCATAAGTATGCAATATTGATTTTATATAACACCTCAATAAATAAGAAGTTAATATTATTATATTTTAGACAATATTGTCTGCTTTTGCTCAATTTTGTCAACGAAAATATTACTCATAAAGCCAGAACAGAACTGTTGAGCATCTTCGAGCAACAGACAGCAGTGTTTAATTTCTGAATAATCAATGTTTTGATCGAATCAATCAGGTGTAGCAATGATTCAATGGTCCATTCATAAAGAGAGCCATTTACTTTATTCCTGAATGAATCAGCTGTCTGAACGAATCAAATGAATGAATGGCTCAACGACTTGCTCATTTAGACTTTTACCTACTGCCAGTTTTAGTTTCTTATTTAGAGTATCATTTCATTTAAAAAAAAAAAAAAATAATAATATTTTATATATATATATATATATATATATATATATATATATATATATATATATATATATATATATATATATATATATATATATATATATATAATTTCCAAGTTAATAAAAACCCATTAAGGGTATAGTTTACCCAAAAATCAAAATTCTATCATCATTTACTCACCCTCATGGGCACTGAAGCCTAAAAGTTTAATACATTCTATGTTGAATCAAATAAAATATTTCTTTTTTTTCTAAAGCTACTTTTTGCTTTTCTCATTTAAAAGGTGCAATATGTAATATTTTTGCAGTAAAATATCCAAAAACCACTAGGCCAGTGATTTATACATTTTGTTCACTTGAGTACTTACAATATCCCAAATGTTTCCAACTATTTGTAAGTCGTGAGAAAATTGCAATTTTAACCAAGGCTCCGGGACGTGTGAGGAGTCGCCTGTCAATTGCGTCATACCCGCGTTACCCTCAGTCTGCCTCAGTTTCCGGTTTTATTTTGTAGAAACCATGGAAACACCAAAGACGCTTTAATATATTACATGTTTTAATAGACAATGGAACAACTGTTTTGATATATTTATAGACCGAAAACTAATTGTTGTTAAATAGCTCAACACATTTAGTCTTGTTTAAATCTAATATTCTTGATTTTTTGCGAGTACCATGCTTTACCATTCCTCAGGGAAAAACATTATTTTGTCAAGTAGCTAACATACTAAAAATAAAGCTGCATCTGATTATGCTAACAGTAATACAGAATTTTCTCCATCATACAATACGTTTTAAAATTAATTGCATGCCATTTATCAACACAAGCCATCCAGTATTTAATATGATATTCTAAAATCGATCTATCTTACTGCAGTGTGTCTGAAACAAGTGTCTCACAGCAGCCGCCGAGCGAACGCACAGAGTAACATTATAACATCATTTTCAACACTCTCAAATGTATCTAATATGATAAACAGAGCTGTGTTACCTCATACTCATGACCGAAAAAGAGGAAGAGGCACCCGCGACTGTGGCATTATAAAAGTTCCGCTGCTTGTAAGGCGTGTGTTGCACAATCGCTCCAGCGGCCTCGTTCAGCTCCACAACACTCGGCCCTGCTCTGCTTCATACTACAGTAACGTTAATAATCGCATCCATGAACATGATTTTTTCCCCGAGTCCTATCCCTATTGTTTTGCACTGTCCGTTGAGGTGAAGACCACATGTCCCAAGATTCCGCTCTCAAACTTGGCGTCATCAAGCTACGCCTTTGTTTTGAATAGGCTTCTAGCGACCTCTAGCAGACAGAAATCCTACATACTGCACCTTTAACACAATAATGACTTTAAATGATCTTTTGGGGGTAATTTCTCAGCCAAATCTGATGTGCGATTAGTTTGTGATTAATTAATCCACACATTGTGTTTAATAATTAGATCAAAAATTTGAATCGCTTTACAGCATTTTATTTTTATTTATTAATTTATTACAGTAACTAATTGGAGCAGAAACATGATTATGTCATTATGAAGTCATTATTATAACTTATTTTAAAAATGGCAATTTAAATGTTTGTATACAAATAAGTATTTCATTTTAAACTATAATACTAATAAGGGTGATAAGGGCAATTTCAATTTATTTTTTCACTATTTTTATTCACAAACTTGCAATTCGATTCAATTCAATATACAGATATGGATAAATATAACATGGATATATATCAGGTACGTACACACACACACACAAAAATACGAAAAAGATCTGCTAATTTAAATATGCTAGTGGAGACCAGGGCTAGTTGTCACACAAATTTAACATTAAATAGGGACTTGTAACTACAATATTCTGTTAAAAAAAGCTGAAGAACTGCCGAAGTTACTTGGGATAACATTACACTAGGATGCGTTGATTTCCTGTTGACAGCTCTGACATCACTCAGGCTACAGGCTCAGAGCAGCGTTTCCACTCTGGTGGTGACTGTACTGAAGTCTGTTTTTCTGAGGGGTCCAGCAGGTCTTCGGTGTGGTAAACATGTGCTCTAGTCTGGACAGGAACATGACGAGCTAATCTTTCAATCTGCTCCGTTTCTCTTTGTGTTGCTTATCTCCTGACACAATACCACACATTCCAGTGCCACTTCCCTCATGAACATCTCAAATCCTCTCAATGCAAAAGATTTCCTCAGAAGTCGGTAGTCGTGTTGCTGTTGCTTTTTTTGCAAGTGATTCCTCAATGCATACATTACATTTTATTTTTTAACTCATAATTTAATTACAATATCAGAACTTGACCTTGCAGTTAAACAATAGACTTCTTTCTGGTGACATATGCCGGACTTCTCCAATAATTTAGCCCACTTAAATGCTGCCCCATTCTTAAAATCGACTGCAAGCTCGCATTCTGATCTGCCTCCATTCAATTAACAACCGATGAATACAACCAAGACCACGGCCTACATTTTTTCTTTTTCAATAATTCATTTAACTCTGATATAAAAGAAAAGATCAGATGTTTCTTACTTTACGCCTCATATCACTAAATATATTTGTCTGTGAGTGAATCCCAAGAAAACATCCAATTGAGACTTCACACAAATAAATATAAATAAATAATATACAGTCAAACCAAAAATTATTCAGACATTTTTTTTATATTTTTGATAAATTTTTACTAGTTGGTGCAGGACACTATAGTTCATTTATGTAAGTGAGGATAGCAAAATAAAGTAAACTCTGACATATTATACCCAAAAATTATTCATACAGTGGACTACCAGTAAAATTGGAACCAAAAATTATTCAGACACTTTGACCTGACCATGTTTTGCTTAAGTGTTATCCGACATAATTAAGATTAAATTTTTTCTGACACAGTTGAACTCTGAGATCGTGTCATATTTTATGTATTAATGAATGAAATGTTCAAGGTGTCTGAATAAATTTTGGTTTATATATATATATATATATATATATATATATATATAAAAAATGAGAATCTAATGAGAATTACTTATTGTAAAATAAAAACGGCCATGATGTATAAATCTCGAATATCAAATTCAACAAAATTTTATTACAGATAATTCAACAAATATAGATTTTTAGACACATTTTTGTCATCACGGCAATAAGGATTGTGGGGTGGGATGTTTTTAATTCTAATGAAAATAAAGAAGAACATTTTTTTTTTATATATATACAAATACTCTGCACAGAATTTCTTATTTCTTTCTTTCCACTGAAGTCAAAATAAAACCCGAACACGTTCTCCATAAGTTTCATGAGATTCACCCCATTAATAAGCCTCATTTTATGCTAAATTCAATGGATTTGACAATAAAACAAACATGGAGCAAGCACTGCAAACACAATGTTGCCGATCAAACTTTTTATAATCTAAGCAAACAAGTACAATCAAGAAAAATCTGTCTCGGCTGAAAAGATTACCTTACTGTCTTTGATGTTGGTCAACGCATAAGCAATCTTGTGTCGCTCAGAGTTTGAAACCTCTCCAGTTTACAGCAATGTGAAGTACAAGATATTTACAGTACCTGAAAAGTAATTAACTGAAGGCGTGTGATTTTTGGAGCTAACAAGCAGTTGGACGCAGTTATCTCAGGCTTCTAAATGCAATACTGTATCTTCCTGTGTATCTAAGCACTAAAACTTATTGTGGTCAAAAACACGACTCCTCAGGAAATGACAATGAATATGCCCTACATGCTGAACCACACAGATTACCCAATTAGAAACAAATATATCTGGACCTCTTTATAAGCAGAAGTGGCCTCAAATATTTGTTTGCAAATTGATGCGTTACCCACACAACAGTGAAAACGAAAACTGTGTCATCTTGACTCACTCTCATGACATTTTAACCACTCCTGTATGCAACCAAACTTTTTGCAGGTATCATAAATGAGCCAGATTTAGTTCATGTTTAGGACAGAGATCATGATTTTTAATGTATCCCTCACACAAATCTATTACATTGCTTCAGAAAACACTGAACAAGTCACATGGGCTACGTTTATGGTGCATTTCTGAAGCTTTTGTTGAATGAAAAGTGTAATCAGCATAACTTCTTGAAGATTCAATGTAAATGTCATGTGGGCTTTAAGCAACATGACAGTAAGTATTGTTAATGACAACATTTCTTTAAATTTATTAATGTATTTATCTAACAACTGGGAGGACGTTCTTGAGTAAAGCAGAAGTTGTGTCTTTACCTAAAGTGTCTTTGAGGTTCTTGACGATTGAGGCTTTCCTGGCGCTGTTCTTCCGTTCTACATAGTTAGATGGCACGAATCCCGTCTTGTTGGTAGCGTTTCGTACGCGCCACCAGGACTTGGAGTCGTCCAAGAGCCAGAGACGCTCATTCTTCTTAATGTCCAGCTCCTGGTCCTGCTGGGCCATGTAATCAAACTTGGCGATGACAATCACCTCTTCCGTCATCTTGGATGTATTTCAACACTGAGGAAGATAATTGAACTGAGATTACATAGTGGAACAAGACTTTATTTAACAAGTGAAAACAATGATGGAAAGGCTCTGCTATTTAAGAAAAGGTTTAAAGGATTAGTGGACTTCAGAATTAATTTCATGATAATTTACTCACACCCATGTCACCCAAGATTTTTGTGTCTTTCTTTCTTCAGTCAAAAAGAAATTAAGGTTTTTGAGGAAAACATTCCAGGATTTTTCTCCATATAGTGGACTTCACTGGGGTTCAACGGGTTGAAGGTCCAAACTGCAGTTTTAATGCAGCTTCAAAGAGCTCTACATGATCCTAGACGAGGAATAATGGTCTTATCTAGAGAAACGATTAGTCATTTTCTAAAAAATTACAAATGATCTTGCACTGCTCTGCGATGCACCACGCATTACGTAATCACATTGGAAAGGTCACACGTGACGTTGGCCGAAGTACAGAGCAAGTGTTTACAAAGCGAACGTGCAAAGACAAGTCAAACAGCCTTTACATAAAAAAGGTAAAACAACAACGTTGGACGATTTTTAAGTTGGAGGAGAAAATTAGATGGAGTTTTTCGCCCTACCTACGTCACGCATGACCTTTCCAACATGATTATGTAGCAGTGCAAGACAAGCATTTGTAGTATATACATTTTTTTTTTTTTTTTTTTTAGAAAATGACATCGTTTCACTAAATAAGACCCTTATTCCTCATCTGGGATCATGTAGAGCTCTTTGAAGCTGCACTGAAACTGACATTTGGACCTTCAACCCATTGAACCCCAGTGAAGTCCACTATATGGAGAAAAATACTCGAATGTTTTCCTCTCAACTGAACTTCGTAACAAACAGTGACATTTGCCAGGAACAATCTGGAGTTAAAATGGAAGTTGTAGAGTTCCTGATGTTCATTTGTATGACTAAGCTTGTCGTGATTGATCTAAAATGACAATTCTGTATTAGAACAACAACAACAGCAGAAGCAGCGAACTGGACCTTTGAGCCTGAAGGACATGACCAGGTAGTGTTCTCAAGAACACAGCGTTACTGATTGGCCTGCAGGGCTCAATACAGCAAACCTGTCTGTCAGAATGGATTAACATCTTTGTTCACCTTCACATGAACATCTCTAGGCCACAACATAGGTGACCTACTTTCTAAAGGTCTTTGCATTCATGTTTTCATTAGTTACATTAAACAAATCCTGTCCAGCGGCAAAAACATTGGAATACGACAGAAATAGAACAGGGCATTAGTTTACTGTCTGGGATTTGTCGCGTCGCGCCGCTTCCAGTGTAGACAGCATCTCTGATTATAATGGGGTCTATTTTCTTTTGTTACATCACACTGCTCTTATCTGGTGTAGACACGGTGTAATGGTGCGCTGAGATTAGAGAAATTTTGCCAGCAAGAAATTTAATTTGTCAATAGTGTAGCAGTGCATGAAGAACACCTCACGTTGTAATAACATGTTGTAATTGCTTCGCAATCGCTTAGTAATCGTTTGCAACCACGCACAAGGTGCCATGCAAACCCCTAACATATTTTTTTTTTTTTTTTTTTTTAGGAGAATGTGAGGACTTAATCTCATTTAACATAAAAGTTTGTGTTAATATATACACATATATTATGTAATTACATTTATATACATTACATAGTTGTGTTCACGTGTATATATATATATATATATATATATATATATATATATATATATATATATATATATATATATATATATACACACACACACACACACACATTCTGCAAACACAAACTTATGTTAAATGAGATTAATCATGATTAACAGCTAACTTGCACTAATAAATTTGACAGCACTAATAAGTGTGTATACACAGACATATAATATATATAAATATTAATATACACACATTGTAAACACAAACTTTTATGTTAGATTAGATTAATCACAATTAATAAATTTGACAGCAATAGTTTCATGAAATTTAAGGTCATAAAAAAGCCTCATGTTTAATGGTATTACAAATTATTAATTATTTTAAGAGGGATGGAAAACCTGTAATCGCGAGTAGGGACGTGCCCGAAGGCGAATACCTTGTTTGCAAAAGAAATGACGCACTCTACAGAGCCTCTAAAGGGACATGGTGATGGAAAAATATTTTTTTCAGTAAATAAAAATGAGTTATTAATCTCCCATTTACACATATTACACATACAATATAATTGCTCAGTTTAAATGAGTCAGTGGTTCGGAGCGCGTATCAAACAGCTAAAGTCATGTGATTTCAGCAAACGAGGCTTCGTTACATCATAACGGTTTCGAAATTTCAATGGTTCACCACTGGGGGGCGTGACTTTGGCAGTTTGATACACGCTCCGAACCACTGATTCGAACAAAAGCTCCGAAGCTTCATGAAGCAGTGTTTTGAAATTGGCCATCACTAGATATTGTTGAATAAAGTCGTTATTTTGTTTTTTTTGGCGCACAAAAAGTATTCTCGTCGCTTCATAACATTAAGTTTGAACCACTGTAGTCACATGATCGGTTTTAAAATACGTCTTTAGTAGCTTTCTGGGCAACTGAAAGTGTTAATTATCTTGCTGTCAATGGAGACCTCACTGAACCATCGGATTTTATGGGTGTGCAACGACATGAGGGTGAGTAATTAATGACAATTTTCATTTTTGGGTGAACTAACCCTTTAAATTGGTAGATTAAAGTACTCCATTTGTGATCAATTGTACTTTTGATGAATAAATCACAAAAATTCTGTGCTGTGTGCACAGAATTAGAGGCTAAAGTTAAAGTTGTTTTACACTATGAAGCCATTTGAAGCTTCTGCCTTTCAAACGCACCACAGAGCTAATTTAAATTTTGTACGGGAACCCGAAATCCGACCGGTTCTCCAGATACAGAGGCCATTAATGTGAACAAATGTAAACGAGCCGTGTCCTGATTGGCTAATGATCCGATCTGTTTGATCGGATCAAGGTGATCGCATGTTAATATTAAGTGTAAACGCAACCATATACATTTCAAAATAAGAGTCCTGGTGTATTTATGCATAAAGCTGTTTTTTTTTCTGGTTATTATTGGTATTCTGATTACACAAACTGTATCTGGCATTTAATTCAAAGTAAACTAACTTCTGTCTGAGCTTCGCTGTCACAAGGAAGGAAAGACTAAGAACATCATTAAACACATATTGGCACAACAACACTAGTAAAAATTTATGGGGCTACACATAAGATCACATGGGAAGCCCTTAACCACACAAAAAAACCCTAACAACTGCCTAGCAACACCCTAGCAACCACAAAGAAAACCTTAGCAAAAATCCATCTTACATTTTTTTTTTTAAGTTTTGCAGAGCTATTTAATCAAAGTTTGTCTTGCCAAAGTTTCCATATTTTGTATGTAAAATGTTCAACACAAAACACTAAACATAAAAGATCACGTATAAATGTAGGGTGAAATGCTTACCTGTACTGCATTAAAGCTGTGGATGTCTTAGTAGAGATGCTCTAAGGCAGACCTAGAAAAGAAAGAAAATCATAAGTTTAACAAAACTGCATGTTTTTAAAGACAAAATCTAGAAAGGAAACAACAAATGGAAACAGACTGCAATGACTTTGGAAAGAAATCAATGTGTAACATCTCCGATGCGAAGCGTCTGGCATGTACGCTGTTGGGCACACCCTCAGATGTACGCTGGGAATGTGCTTCTGTTTACCAGCCAAAGACAATCATCTCCCCCGCCATTGTGCGCCATTTGGCTAAATAAATAACTGATGAAGATGACTATTGTTTTAGGGTCTCGATTCGACGACTGCCAGAAGACGGTTTATAGTCAAATGATCTCCGTGCAGTCAAAGCGAGAGATCACTTCCTCTAGAATGATGGCCAGCGATTGTCTATTGTCCAAGCGTGAGTCAGGAAGATAGTGGGGGGGGGGGAGGCAGATCCAAAAGTAGGGCGCAAACAGCAAAAGCAGGATATGCAGTTTCATTTGAAAGGCATCATACCGGATGCCAAGCGTGTGGGTAGAAAAAAAAAAAAAACAAATACAAAAAGGGAAAACTGTGCTTTCCATCCATAATCCTGACGACATACCTGACAAACTGACTTCAGTAAAAGATTCAGAAATACACCAAAAAGTGACCAGCTCAAGAGGCCATAATTTATGTTGCTACAAACCAGCAGCAGCTATCAGTAGGAATGTTCCTGATCGATACTGTCTTAATCCTGTGGTCATCAATTGATCAGTCCTGCCTAAATCCAAGGTCAATCTTTTTTAACTGCAGAATGCATGAAAATCACAGTAGTCTAATGAATGAAGCCTTGAAGTTAGGGCTGGACGATATGGCCTTTTGAACCAAGCAAATTTATTTTATAAAAAATGGTCTTACTTTACTTAAACATACACATAAATTGTAAGAATACCACTGATGAATAAACAGTATTATAAGGTAAGGCTATTAAATAGCACTCCCAAACTAGTTTTTGTTAAAGCAATAAAGTTAGTAAGTCACCACAGTCAACAAAAATATAGAAATGGTGTTATTTTGGGTTAAAGTTACAGAAACTACATTTACTATGGTAAATACACAAAACTAACATGAACTGTTAATAAAACATATGGACACTGATCCTGATGGATAGAATGATCATCATACCTGCATGTACATCCTTCCCAGCTAACACACTAAGTACCACTTACGTCATTTATGGCTTGTTTCCACCAAAAGGTACGGTACAGTACAGTGCGATTCAGGATGGTAAACCCTGATCCGGCTTGTGTTTCCACCGCCAACAGTACCCTTACTTGATAGGCGTGGTGTATGCCAAAAAGTAGGGATTAGAGCTGCATGATTAATCGTAAAAAGATTGCGATCTCGATTCAAGCACCCACGCAATCTTATTTTATTAACGACAACGATTCGTCCGTGTATTAAACCTTTGACAAAATCATACCGCAACATTCAAAACTGTGTTCCTGCTGCCGTGCTGAGCCAGAGAGAGAAGTTTTGAACCACACAGTTATTTCTGTGTTACAAATATTCAAATTATCACAGAAGTACTGAGATAAAAGTTTAAAGTTAGGATATAAACACTGATGTCTACGATAGCGATCCTTTTTGAAACCAACTTGGCACTTCAAATAATGGTTGTATCAATTACATCTTATGCCACTAATTGGCGACAAGTGACTTAAAATGTATTTGTCATTCAATCATTCATTCAAAAGATTTGTTCAAAAACTCTGATTCCAGTAATGAAACATGTATTTATTAATGAGTCATTGAATTCATTCAAAACCATTTTTTTTTTAAATAATTCATTCAAATTAATTAAACATTTTCCAGCAATTTATATTTTGACAGAGCCTCTAGTAAATTACATGTTATTTTGTTTAGTTGTATATTCAGAATCATTGGAGAATCGTGATCTCTATTTGAAACCAAAAAAAAAAAAAAAATCATGACACTCATTTTATCCAGAATGTCCAGTTCTATTAGGGATCTACGTCATTCTCACACGAAGATGAAAGCATGACAGTGTGTTGCAAAGGTATTGCATCAACTGTATATTTAAAAAATGCCGCCTCTTGTTGAGAAGCAAAACACACTAAAAGTGGGATGAAACCGCGCGGTGTTATAGAGCTTGCACCGTCCGTTCGGTGGCATTACCTGCTTGGGCGAGTCAGTCGCATGGCTCGGTCCATTGAGCCGCGTGATGACATGTCAGCATGGCGCGAGCTCTATACCACACTGTTGTCCCACTTTTGGTGTGTTTTGCTTCCCATACATTCCCCTTGTAGCACACGCAAGTGAGGATTCTCTGTCAAACAATCAACGTTCTCCAGTGAGTCTAGCTCTACCCTTTAGGTACCAGACTACTGTGCTAGGTACCCAAACGGAAGGGTCCCAAAAAAGTGGTACAATAAAGGTATATTTAATAACCGCACCGCACATTGCTTAATTAGTGGTTTGCAATACAACAAAATGCCAAGATGAAAAACAAATCATACTACTATAGGCTATAATGCTGCACTTTATGCAGAATTGTCATTTTTATTTAGCTTTTAGACCACTTCAAAGTGGAGTTTTAATTATATTATGTGGATTATATTACTCATTTTAAGTTCTAGTTTACGGTTACTAAGTGGAATTGATAAGAGTTATTTTTTAGTTTGTTTACTTAGTTATTTAACTAAAGCACAAATGAAAATCTGCTGCACCAAGTGGAACTGTTAAGATTAATTGATAATAATTGATAGGAGCCATTTAGAAATAAGCTTGTTTATTTTGCAATGGTTCAGCTGTGAAACACAAACTGGATTGATTGTAATAACTTCCGGTATCTGGCAATACATTAAATGACTCTAGTTGGGGCCACAAAAACCCTTCACCCTCCGAGTTTATGAGAATGCAACACCCTACAACCTTTTGGAAATCACCGACAAGTGCAAGCGAAGGCCGCAAGACTGCAAGTCCACATCAAGTGTGAAATTTGGGCCAATGACACATGCAATGCTGCCTCAGATTTGGACAAGAACAAAGAATCTTAGATGCATAAAGTTTCTGACTGCTTACCTCGCAACGTTTTGGAACATAGAAACACACTACAATCAAATGATTTGATACGTTCATCTCACACATCTCTAACATGCACATCTCTGTTGATTAACTCTGCTGCAAAGTAAACTTGATTTATTTTATGGGCTCTATCATGTGGTATTAGGAACTTCAAACCTCTAGCAGCTTCACTAATTAGATTAATGAACACTGGGAGGTAAAGTTAACAACAGTGTCCAGAGACAGTCAGCGAGACACTCCTTAACTCTGGCAGACAAAGCCTTCAGTCCCTTCACTCCCAACGCATAGCTGGAGTTCACAGCCAGAGAACACAAAGTGAAGGCCAATCATACGCCACACACTAATCTAACCATCACATTCTCCTTAACCACCCTTTTTCTCTTTATCACTACTGTCTCTCTTGAAATGACCTGTCATGTGTCTTTCACGACCTTTGGTAGTCTTCTTTACCTCCTTGTTGAGCTGCTGAAAAATAAGGAACTCAACATTGGTTAAGTATGTAAAAGGAATTGGTTAGGAATTACACTACCGTTTAAAAGTATGTTGTTTTTTTAAAGGGTTAGTTCACCCAAAAATGAAAATTGTGTCATTAATCGACCCTTCGCAAAGACCTGCCCCCCTTAGTTACTGTTGCTTTGTCCGACAAGCCATGGTGCTGTCACGCCACACGCAGTGAAAAATACATCACGGAGCAAAGAGGACACTGACAACACATCGACAGACAAGACAGAGCAGGTTACTTATGATATTAAACAAAGTCCCAGCTTTCAAATTGTGTATTTTTTTTTTTAAGAAATTCAAACAATAATAAACGTTTTGTGGCTCTTTAATGTGTCGTGACAGATTACTGTAGCGCCTCAGCTCAAGCGGCTCGTGAACCGATCATCCCTTCCTACTAATTTATAGCATCAAATAAACATGAATGAACATGAGAAGGAATGTTGTTTAAAACGTGAAAAGATGTAAATACACATCAAGTTCAAGTCCACTAAGGTTAATCTTCGAACTCCTGACTGCTTTGTCGGACAAAATGGCGGATTCGGCGTTATGAATGGTTAGATCGCTTGTCAATCAAACTCCCGGCGAAGGGTCAATTACTCACCCTCATATCGTTCCACACCCGTAAGACCTTCATTCATCTTCGGAACACAAATTAAGATATTTTTGATAAAATCCGATGGCTCAGTGAGGCCTCCATTGGCAGAAAGACCATAACACTTTCAATGCCCAGAAATCTACTAAAGACATATTTAAAACAGTTCATGTGACTACAGTGGTTCAACCTTAATGTTATGAAGCGACGAGAATACTTTTTGTGCGGCAAAAAAAAAAAATAATGACTTTATTCAACAATATCTAGTGATGGGCGATTTCAAAACACTGCTTCATGAAGCTTCGAAGCTTTACTAATCTTTTGTTTCGAATCAGTGGTTCGGAGCAATGCCAAAGTCACGTGAACCATTAAAATTTCGAAACGTGTCGAAACACTTGTGACTTAACAACTAAACGAAGCCTGGTTTACAGAAATCACGTGACTTTGGCAGTTTGATACACGCTCCGAACCACTGATTTAAAACAAAAGATTTGTAAAGCTTCGAAGCTTCATGAAGCAGTGTTTTGAAATCGCCCATCACTAGATATTGTTGAATGAAGTCATTTTTTTTTTTTTTTTACTTTTTGTGCGCCAAAAAACATTCTCATCACTTCGTAACATTAAGTCACATGAACTGTTTTAAATACGTCTTCAGTAGCTTTCTGGGCATTGAAAGTGTTAATTGTCTTGCTGGCAATGCAGGCCTTACTGAGCCATCGGATTTCATCAAAAATATCTTAATTTGTGTTCTGAAGATGAACGAAGGTCTTACAGGTGTGGAATGATATGAGGGTGAGTAATTAATTACAGAATTTTCATTTTTGGATGAACTAACCCTTTAAGAAATCAATACTTTTTATTGGGCAAGGATGAATTAAAGTCATCAAGAGTGACAGTAAAGACATTTATATCGTTATAAATATTTCTATTCATCAAAGAATCTTGAAAAAAAAACAAAAAAACATCATGGCTTCCAAATATGTATGATAAATGCTTTTTAAGCAGTAAATCAGCATATTAGATTGGTTTCTGAAGGATCATGTGACACTGAAGACTGGAGTAATGATGCCTAATTACCATTTCTGTCATCTACCGAACTGTAAAAAAAAAATAATAATAATAATAATTATCATCTGAAATGCTTTGTCAGTTTGACAGATAACAAAATAAGGTATCAAACCAATTGTGTTTAGAAACATTTTCATTGTAAAGGACGCTAATATGAATTAGAAGTGAAGAAAAGAGAAGGAAATAATGTCAGACTCAAAAGCCAATTTTGATTTCATGGGGTCTATAAAGGCCCGTTCACACCAAGAGCAATAACTATAATGATAAAGATAAAGATATTGTTCTAAAAATCGTTCTAAATATAAAAGAATAGCAGAGTTCACACCACAACAAATAACGGCACAGAGGAACAATATGATTGCAATCAGTTTCATAACGATTTTTTCCAGTTGATGAACAATAAAAACATTGACAATCAACCAGAATCCGTCCTAGTTTAAAGAGTTCGTACATTTAAATTGGCAGACAACAAAACTCAGTGTGCACTTTAACAATAATTATAACGATAACTGTGTCATCAGTTATCATTCTTGGTGTGAAAGGCTTTAAGGCATGTTTCAGAAAGATTACCCACTGAAGACCGCAATGATGAGAATGGAATCTCTAAAGCTACAGAACTGCAGCTGTTTGCACGCTAAAAATGAACACCGTCTGCGTTTATCACTACAAAAGTCACAGAAGGACAGCGCCTTTAGAACAAACACAGCTTCAAGAAACCTCCAACCGTGTGCATCTGTGCTCTTCGAGCTCTAGCACTGCTGGTAAAAGAGATGCACTTCACAGAAGAGACTGTGTGCTAGAAGAGCACAACAAAACCTCTGCATCTGGGCTCTAGTCACACTATTGAGGTCACACGAGCTGAAATGAGCCTCCCTCTCCATCTGTCTCTCAGCCCTGAATTCTGCCGTCCCAGAAACCTTTTCACTCATTTGAGTTGGAGTGGAACAGCACAGATGTGTTGGGTTTGTCCTACACGTTCATTTTCAGCATGTGTGCGAGCTTTATAATCCCTGCAAATGTTATGTGCTTACAAATGATTTCTAAATGCAGGGCACTCTGCACAACTAGTCATGAAATGAAGAATGATATCAAGTGTTGGAGATACAGATGTAAGCGGTAAGAAGCACTGACGGGGAACTTTGCAACTCTTATTTGTACAGTGGCCCTATTGTTTGTTGGGACTTGACTAGGGCGGGGCAATATGGCAAAAAATATGATAACGATATTTGTTTCCACATTGATCAATATCGATATGCATCACAATATATAATTTGATAACTCTGCCAGCTTAAAGAGTATCCAGCCAATGACTGAAGCCTGGAGAAACCAGAGCTTGTAATCATTATTAACACAATTTTATTGTGATCTTGATATGACATTGTTTATCGCCCAGCCCTAGACTTGACTAATACATTCTCATCAAAACCCTTACATTTTTTTTTTTTTTTTTTTAATTTATGGTCTAAGTAGCAATGATTCAATTACTCAGACACCATTAAACTGTAGTAAATAATTTTATATCTAGTAGGGAGGCACCAATATTAAAAGCTGATAATTATTTTCATGCTATATGGCTGTTATGCCAAATTTACATTGCAAAGGTGGTACAGAAGCGCTTCTGAAGTGGCATTTAAAGCATTAGTTCACTTCAGAATTAAAATTTACTCATCCCCATGTCATCCAAGATGTTTATGTCTTTCTTTCTTCAGTCGAAAAGAAATGAAGGTGTTTGAGGAAAACATTCCAGGATTTTTCTCCATATAGTAGACTCCAACAGTTACTAACAGGTTGAAGGTCCAAATTGCAGTTTCAGCGCAGCTTCAAAGGGCTCGACACGATCCCAGACGTGGGTCAGAGCAGACATTATTTAGTCTGGCTTTTATGCTGCATTGTGTCTTTATACAGAATTTTGAGCAGGCACAGAGAAGCCTTAACTTGCCTGTGTAAAGATGCCTTTTACCAATAAATGCCCAATATTACGGTCCCAATACTGTCCGCATTAAATGAAAAATTGACACTATTTACTTTGTTACCACACATTATTAGTCTTCTGGTGGACAATTAATCTGAGCAAGAAAAAAAAAATGTTTTTGTAATATTTATGTATATCAAAATCTGAAAATTTGCTTCCCTCTGGGACAGTGTCCCTTCTCTGAATGTTCTTCTTCCAACATTATATTAAATTACTAGTGTTTTAAAGGTCAACATTTATGTGAGAGTTATGAGAGTTACATTATGGCTAATAGTCTCGTCAATTCACCTTTATTTATTTAGCTCTTTTTACAATACAGATTGATTTAAAGCAGCTTTACAGTGATAACAGGAAAATTATGCAACAAAGTTGACTTTTCAAATCAGTCTCTGTGTTGAATAGTGTTGATTTAGTTCCATTGTAAAAATCAGTTAGTAATTTAGTTAACAAAAATGAAACAATTTCAAGCATACTCTCACAAAAATGGAAAAAAGTACACTACAAAAGATTGTGTTTGTAACCAGAAATGCAGATACTGTAGTATTTGTGTCCAAACATCTGTTTGTGAATATATATCCACTGTAATGTCATATAAAATCCAAGCTCCAGCTGGACCAACCTGAAGAAGCGTGCTTGCTTTTAATTACCATTTACTGCCTGAGGAGAGAATCTGAGGAAATCTTTTCAACATCCATCAACACTACAATAAAATTCAATAACCCTGATAAGGTCAAGAGGAAATGCAGAGCCGACCTGGACCATCTCACTCTCCTCATGACGTGCATCTAGTGAAAGCCAGCTACAACTGATACGGTTAACTGATGGTTAAAAGAAGATATTCACAGCGAATGTTATGAACAGGCCAAAAACCACAAAATATCTATAGTGTGTGTATATATAAAGCAGGGTTTTTCCTGTGTGAAACATGGTCTATGGTGGTAGCGTACGTTTGTAATATTAACTTATCCTATTTGTTCATGATATGAAAGCAATGACTGTCAGGACAGATCATAAAGTATAAAGTGCTTAGAGCTATTTTAAATTTAGAAATCTGAGTTTTTACATATAAATTAACAATGAGACTGATTTGAAAAGCTTGTAATAAAAGTAACAATACATTGCATTTATACTCCAAGACTTAACGCACAGATTATTTGACATGATTTGTTCTGTCCACTGCTATGGTTATCACTGTAAATCGGATTCAATCGAGCATTTTTTTATTTATTATTTGATTATAATCACTGAAGCTGTCAATTACTTCAGCTCAACATGAGGCACCCAAAGCTGCACGCTTGCAAAAACACTGGTTATAATCAATGGAGCCATCTACGCTGTGAAATGGACATCTTATTGTCATCGTGTTTATACTTTGTTGGTTATAATTAAAGAGTGCAAAAACTCCACCATTTTAAGCTGGTTCTGACAAACTTAAACATCTGATTGGCCACTGCATTCACACGCTCAATAGATATGCATTTGATTAGCTATAAAGTTCAACGCTGCAAAAACACACCGTAAACAAACCTTTGATGCTCTTCACGGAGCACTAAAACAAACACTCACGGGAGCATTTTAAAATGTTTTAAAGCAGCCGGATATCAGTGGGTATTGGTACTGCAGAACGGCAGGTATTGTCACATTAAATGATCGAATAAATCTTTGGCGGGGCAAAAATTAATTTTGGCGGCCGCCAGATATTTTCATTGCCGGAAAAACCCTGAAAGGGTTACCAAGTCCGAGTCTAAATTTAAGAAATCTTATGTCTGACAAAATTCTAAAGTTGTATCACATGAATCCTTTGCAGTTAAGGCAATTTCACAATATATTTTGCCATGAACACTAAAATAAAAAAAAAATTAAAAAAATTCCAAGATGGCATACAAAGTAACAGAAATGTTGATTATATTTCATTCAACACTAGAAAAAGAATAAAAATAACGTAAAATTAGTTACAATGTACTATTATATTGCTATGGTATGTGTATTTTTATGCTAATAGGAATTCTGAGCTGTTAGCTTTGTGACATCCTTTCTGCATCGAGTCTTTTAGCACTACACTTCATAAGAAACATTCTGTATAGGGATGTGCATTTCGGTTAATTTTCCTGACGATAACAGACGCTCATTAACCAATCATTAACCAATCACCGTTAACCGACAAGATTAGAATGTTAAATTAGAATTAATGAGAGATTCATTTCAGTTTCGCATTAAATAAATTAGTTTTGGCTTGACGTTTATATATGTTGTGCGTTTTATTTTATCATTTTAATTTGAGCTACTTATATTTTCATTATTGTTCTGTTCTGAATACTGGTAAAATGTAAAGGATTAGTTGTCAACTTATACGCAACTTGTGTTTTTTTTTTTTTTCTCGCGACGCAATTGACCGATATGCATAGATTTTTTTTTTTTTAACATGCATCAAATGTTTTAAGAATAGCTTGAAAAAATAACTATAAAATGTATTTAAAAATGCTAACCGTTTAACTGAAAGAATTATTCGGTCAAAACTCTTACTGACTGTTAACAGTTGACCGGTCAATTATCATGCCTAATTCTGTTCCTTTCTTTCCCGAAACTGAGCAAAACCTAGACCAGCTCCTAAACATGAGAGCAATGTCCAATTCATAAATGAAACAATTATTTTCAATGAACATGCTGAATCAGTCCACAAATCAAACTGAATAACTCCTCTGCGAATTGGACTGCTCCAACTGCAGCTTTTTTCAGTATTTGTTAACAATGATTGGCTGTTAACGACATGCTAACATCAAACTGTAATCAAAAGCGAGTCGCATCTTACTTTACAACATTTAAAATAAATACATACCTTTCCCCATTACTTTGAACTAAAAAAAAAACCTAGACTAGCTCCAAAATGCAAGAGCAATGTCCGATTTATGAACAAAACATTCACGACTGAGTTCACAAATCGCACTGAATGACAGAGTGCAGAGCTTTATTTGTGTGGTAAAGTGTTGCAAATCAGTTACTTACAAGGTTCCATCATGGTTAGAATGATGTCTTCAAAGGCCGACACAGGAGTGACACAATAACAGGCCCTAGGTTTCACAGCAACACAGTATATATATATATATATATATATATATATATATATATATATATATATATATATATATATATATATATATAAAGCTCTTTAGGTTAGCGACTAAACCGAGACATGCAATCACCTCTGATTCTTATTTTAAGGATAAAGTGCTAATAAATAATTTACCTGAGAATTAACACTCAATTGCTCAAACAAAAACTGGAGGAAGCCCAACCTTTTCCGAAAACCACAGGTTCATTAGTGATGTTTTCCGGTCTTGGCATTGATGACAACTTTGTGACATTATATCCTCTTCTTTAAGTTCATATTCCTGCTAACAATCTGAACTGCTTGTCGGTAAACAGGTAATCCAGGCCTTGCTCTTGTAACCCACTGTAGGGTTCACCACTCCCCCGATACCTGTTACTACTAACCTTAAGCACTCAAAATTAAGAGTGTGCACTGCAAACCGTAACAAAGGAGGTCTACAGATGTCTTAAGAATGCTGCAACCATTGCGGCAATAGAGCTAGACCGCACCTGACACACACTGCTGCAGTCTAAGAGTGCACAACTTCCTCTCCCATTGTGTCTAGCTGAGGTGAGAGGGAGATTGAGTTGCTCACCACTTCCTCTGCAACATCTTAGTCCGCCACCAGGGCTTGACAATCATTCAGCGACTGCGTGATGAGTGACAGACAGCCGAAGGCGCCCACCCTGGAGATCTGAAGGGCTGGGAGATGGTTTTATGTGATCCTGAGAAAGGGGGTGACAGGGAAGTCATGGGTAATGATGAATGACAGAATTAATGAGGGTTAAATTACAGAGCAATGCCACTTTCCGCAGCATGGTATGTACATTTTTTGTGTGAGTCTTTGCATCATTCAATGTGTTATGGATATACATTTCACCTAAGGATCAGTAAAGTATATCCATCCATCAGTACTGATCAAACTGAACGTCTCAAGGTGTCTAGACAAACATACTCCTTTTAATAGACAACATGAAAAAGCATTTACCTTCCCTAAGGTCACACATTTCAGTGTGAAGCAGAATACTGAGTGGGAAAAGAAATTTAGGGGTGGGACTTCAATGATTCGCTTAGTTTGATATATTACTAGTTGATATTAATTCTACCTATTTTAATAGTGGATTATGTGGATTTATGAAGTGATCAATTTCATGGCTACTTACAAATTTGCCTCTACTTGGGTGTGAGCAAAAACACACCGTTTTTGTGTGTCCCTTTAAATGCAAATGAGCTGCTGCTCCCGGCCCGCTTTACAGAAGTGGGTGGAGCTTTTTTCGATTGCTCAACAACAACAAAGCTGGAGAATCTCACGCAGCCAAAATGAGGATTGTCAGTAACGGTGTTCAGCCTTACATTGTTCAAACCGGAGTCGACACTGATGGAGAGACTCAGGAAGAAGTTACAACTTTTAGAATGAAACTGGACGTTTCTGAATGGTTAGTGGATAAATTTATGTAGTTGCTGTGGAGTTGATTCAACTCATCGACTAGCATGTGCCGTCATGTTAATCTTTTGTGCAAATCCAGTGTTGAATCGTTTGTGAAGCAGTCTGGTGTAAAACGACGGCATCTTCTCTAAAGCAGCCCAACATGGTTTATGTAAATATTGACATTTGTGATGTCACCAACCCAGGAAGAAGCTTGTCGTAGTCCCTACCAGCCGTTTGTTGTAGTCCTTAAAAAGCAATCTCTGTAAAAGAAAATCCCTTTGCAGTGAACTCATGTCCAATTTAAAATGAGTCAAAAACCAGTAGTTATATGATCAAATGTGCGGAGAATTTGACTAACGGCGTAATAGTTTAAACTTAGAATCTCAGTCTGTACCAACATGATTCAAACACAGATTACATCATAAAACTTCAAATTCCATTCCATGACTAAATACTGACCCAGCAGACTAGATCGCACAGTAGTTTATGAGGTAGAACTGTTCACTCTGATAGACTAGCAGTAGCTGTCGGCCGGCCCAGCACGAGCTCCTAGACGCTGTAACATAATGCCTCTGACAGGCAGCTCAAATCACAGGGCTCTGGTGCCTGCTGGAATGCAATCTGTGTATTTTCCCCCTCCGGCACTGCCTCACTTCCTTTGACACATCACACACACTGATGGACTAGTAGCAGAGGACCTTAAACCAGAAGAGTTTGAACTGACGTGGTGTTAGAGCATATCTGCAGGAGCTAAACACATTTAAACAGTGAAAAACTACTCTACAGTGTTACAATACTCTACAGTGTTACAATACTCTACAGTCAGGATGTATACATTCTACTTTAGTATGCCTTTAGTTTATCTGAAGTAATGTTAGTCATGGTTAATGTAAACACAAAACCGTTAATAATTTATTTTGTCATGTCCATTTTACTCCCTCTATCAGTCCGTTCAGAATAAAACAATGTTTTTGCTACTGCACCTTTAAGACTGCTATATGTAAATGACTTATTTTATGATTGGCTTACATTTTCACATGTGAAATAAGTAACACTAGGTGCTGATATGTAAATGTGGGCTCGTGGATGTTGCATCAATACTGTTTATTTCAATAAACGCTCAGAGTGACGGGAAGGAAGATTTTCAGTGAATAAGGACTTAAATTTGGCTTTCACGGTCGTGAAACGTTTTTAACGTTTTCACCTTATTTTTAATGTACAGCCTATGTGAGGCTTGAATGTGAGGCTTTTGGAGTCAGCTGCTTAGTTATTTTAGTTGTACAAAAACTACTAGTCTGTTTTGATGCTTGTTGTTGCAAACTGCACTCTAAAAAATACCAGGTTGTTTCAACCCATGTTAGAGCCAAATATGGACCAATCAAACGGTTGGTTTAAATTTAAGGTGTTTTTTTGCATCAAGTTTGCGTGCCTTTAACTCAAGAAATATTAAAGATATCTTAACATCCTTTTAGATACTGGTTCTTCACAAACTTTACCTTTGGTATCTTTATTTTAAAGGCCCTTGATGGTTCAATCCCAGAGATATGGAGATCTTAATGTGGCTCTGGGATTCATTTGGTAAGTAAATTGTAGACATTTTCAGTGGTCAAAAACCAAATGTGGGTCACTTTGCATACCGCTGATACTTTTTCTTATTTTAAAGAGGAATATCTGAAGAACAAATAATGTTGAAACTAAAAATGTATCTTGTGTTTTTCTATTAACTCAATTGCATAGAAACATACCTGTCTGAGTGCCATAAATATTCCTTTTTCAAAGTTTGCATGCCTGTAACTCTGAAAGTATTCAAGATATCTTAATATCCTTCTAGATTCTCATTCTTAATAAACTTTCCTTTTGAAATCTTCATTTTCAAGGCCCTATACATTTCAGTCCCATAGATTTTTTCATACAGTTTTCATTGTATGGAAAAGAGCAGCATTAACAAACTACTAAATATCTCTTTATGACCCACAGAGGAAAAAAAAAAAAAAAAAAAAAAAGGTATGGTTTGGAACAACATGAGGGTGAGTAAATAAAAGAAAATTTTCACTTTTGGGTGAACTATCCCTTTAATTCAAGAATGCAGGGAAACTGTTTTCCATAGGCACTCATCCTATTTTCCAACTTGCGCAGCCTTATAAAAGCTAAAGTTTAAAACCAATTCATCATCTTTAAAGAAGATCTGTGTGTGTATCATCTAAGCCAAGGTTCAGATATCCCATACCCCCCGTCAATGAAGAAGACCATATAATATCAAAGCAGCTGAATACACAAAACTTGATCATCCAATAGTCATTTATGTGGCGCTAATGTCGGCGTGAGGTTTAGAGGAGAAATCCAGGCCTGTTGATTTAGGCAGAGTATGGAGACTCAGGCTGCTTACGCAAGTGTGTTAAACAGGATGGCTACGCAAGCCCCTGAAACACACATTCAGTTTATTATGCCTTATATAGAGCTCCGTCAGGGGACGAACACTTGACTAGAGCAAAAGTCATACAAGGAATCTGCTCTCTTCACAAAAGGACCTTAATATCTTTGTGCTGAAAACTTGGGCTGACTCCCTCAGGGCTTCCTTTGACATTTTCCATAATAAAACCACTCATGATCAGACTTATGATCGTGCTAACAGACCTCCAGTGTATTTGAATAGTTACTGTAATTCATATTTCAACAAATCCCTAACCCCAAGTAGTAACTTCAGCACGTAACTCATAACCGTTTGTGCTGAATGATACCTCAAATCATGTAAGCCAGGTGTACAATCACTTTTCTAAGCAATCGCACTCACAATTTCACAATAAAACTGCTAAAAGTACCTTAACAAAAAGTATAGCAATAGTTTGGAAACCAGACACAACACATGACATTTGCACTGTAGCAGTGAGTCTGCATGGACATTTTCTTCACAAAATGTAAAAATCTAGCAGTATTCAAAATCTAATTCATATTCAGGAGTCAATCGCCAATAAAAGCACTAATAAATGACAAGTTAAAATAAAGGCAGCTTTTATATCTCAGTCTGGAGTCATTTTAAGGCCCTTTTGGCATTACAAAAAAAATCAGACCAAATGCATTACACCATGTGGTAACAGCATGATCATAATTTACCCACCCATTTCCCCATGAGGCCTAATAAAATGAATTATCTCTATAGCTATTTTACCACAGAACCTATTTTGTGAATACGAAACGTCCCTGCCTTTTTCCAGAGCCATATTTTTGCTTAATAGCATGAAGCCTTTGTAGCACTTTGTAGCTTAAAACAGCCAAAAACTGCCTTTAGGCAAGAAGGCTTTAACAAAGTTATCAGTTTAAACTGTTATATATAATGTCAGTGTCAATACTGAATAAATTACTTAAAAATGTGTACATTTTTGGGTCAAAATCACCTTGTTTAACATATACCTTTCAAAAGAGACCAAAACCATCCATATATTCCAAATGGTTCAAGAACAGCATGCAAATTTCTTTGGGTATGCCTTTTTTAGGCATTTTAGGCAAATTTTACAGGAATACTAAAAGGTTAAATGAGGCTGAAATACACTACACAGCATTTAAAATATGAAGAGATTTTAAAACACTAAGCAACATATACTTGTAGACTTTGGAAATGGTTACAAAGAAACTAGACTTCATACACTAAACAACGAAGTCTGGAATACACTACAATTTTTTCCCCAAGATTTTTCACCCAGATCAGCAGTCTGGATGAGTCAGCTCTGGTTGCCAAAAGATGCTGAGTTGACAGATTTGACAGGACTCTGATTTAAAAAACAACAAACAAAAAAAAATTCCATTCAGTTTATGATTCCATCCAGTCAGAGGATATCATACATGTTTGATATCTTGAGCCGATTTTAGAACACTTTTTTTCCATGTGTAATGTGACTCCTAGCAACAAGGCAAATTTCTGCATGGGTGTGTGTTCTGAACACCTTTTGGGGAAATTTTGTTGGTGTGCAAACCTCTATGATGTCCAGTTTTACTTCTGTAATCATTAAGTGTGCACGTTCAATAGTGTGTGCAGAAAAACAAACTACCTAAATGGACCAAATTCAGACTTTCAGTTGACTCAAAAAGTGAGCTTGAAGTGAAAAAAGACCCAGTTGTTGTTCTCATTCAGTATGTTTACATGTGAGAAAGCTGCTTAAAGGGATAGTTCACCCAAAAATTCAAATTATCCCATGATTTTTGGGTGAACTAACACTTTAAGGCACGTTCACGTTTACATTACTGTCACAACAATGACTAAGTCATTACATTTTTACATGTACTTAACTAGCGACTTACATGTTCATTAAAGTCGGCATGAAATGGAAGTTGAGATATTCTTTTCTTCCCTATTGTGATGCTTATCCGAATGAAATGGCTTCTCGACCAAGTACAAATGTAGTGTGGGCCTTCATTTTGTACATGTGGAATTGATTGAATGGTTGTGGTTTGCTATTGGTGGATTTTATGTGAGTGACAGGTTGCCCCGCCCTCGTGTCAGTAAACACGTCATTAGAGAAGAGATGTTGCTACAAGAGGGAGGGGAAGTTATTTTGATTAAAAAAAAAAATGAGGGAACATGAATTTAAAAACAATGATATGCACAAATAAATCATTTATAATAAATACTGCAGTATTCCATAAAAACTAAGAATGGTCAATTTTGATTTCATGTGGAATTTAAAGAATGGACAATAGAAAACAACCACTGTATGACGATGAATTCACTGCTGCACTCAAAAAAAAAAAAATCTACTAATTTGTAAACCACACAAATTTCACATCTAGAAAGCCAATGCTTTTAACAGGTGAAGTGGATATAGTGGCTTTATCTTCCACTGCATCCTCTTATTTCTAACAGATAGCAGTCCTGTGAGTCCTGCCACAATGGCAAACAAGCTACCAGGAGACATTAGTGCACTAAATCCTGCAGCAGTGTATTCAAATTCATCACAAGAGTGAACAAGTGGAAAACAGTCATTTCACACACCAAACACCTGTTTTTTTCTTGGCCTATTTAAAGATCAAGGTCAAATGCTAAAATATTTCAGTTTCTCCATTTCTCCCACTCAAACACACAGGTGATGCATATACGTTGATGTTATACAAACCCTATAGTACACACACATATCAACTTAAAAGTCAACATGGAATCGTAACCGTAATTGTGACATTAAGTAGGCATGTGACGGTAACAAAGTTTTATGTCATGATAACACAGTATACGATATACAGTATTATCACGATACTGAAATAAGTTGGGGAAAAAAGTGTTGTCATAACAGGTTTAATAAGTTTTTTTCTTAAAACATTTTTTGTGTATTGTTTCATTGTATTTAAAGGATTATTTTACTTTGAAATGAAAATTACCCCAAGCTTTACTCACCCTCAAGCCATCCTAGGTGTATTTGAATTCCTTCTTTCTGATGAACACAATCAGAGATATATTAATAAATATCCTGACGCATCCAGCCTTTATATTGGCAGTGAACCGGATCAACGAGTATGAAGCTCATCCTTTCAAAGCAAAACGTACTCCACGCGGCTCCAGGGGGGTTAATAAAGGCCTTCTGAAGCGAAATGATGCGTTTGTGTAAAAAAAAAAAAAAAAAAAAAAAAAAAAAAAAAATTATCCATATTTAATGAAGTAAATTATGAAGTAAAATATCTGGCTTCCGCCAGCTCGCCTTCCGTATTCAAGTTACGTTGCATCAGTTACACTTTTTCCGTAAGTTGAATATGGAAGGCGTAGGATGTAGCGTAAGTGTTTTGAACTGCGAGAGGCATTACACTTTCTTCATAAGTTGAATATGGAAGGCGATCTGACGGAAGGTAGATATTTTACTTTATAGCTTGTTAAATATGGATATTTTTCTTACACGAATGCATCGCTTCGCTTCAGAAGGCCTTTATTAACCCCCCAGAGCCGTGTGAAGTACGCTTATGATGGACAGATGAACTTCAAGAACAACTCGCTGACCCCATTCACTGCCATTATAAAGCTTGGATGCGTCAGGATATTTATTAACATAACTCTGATTGTTCATCAGAAAGAAGGAATTCAAATACACATAGGATGGCTTGAGGGTGAGTAAAGCTTGGGGTAATTTTCATTTCAAAGTGAACTAATCCTTTAAAATGTTCAAAGTTAACAAATGTTTCAAACCTTCCACAAGTCCATTAGCGAAGGGAACATGCGATGATCACTTCAAGAAAGTAATTTAATCGTTTATGGTCATGTGACCCAGGGTAACAAGTCTTCACGATTCATTTTAAATCTAGAAATGGCGGGAAAGTTGGAGTTAACGTATGAACAGAATAATTCAAGTCGTTTTGTTTTGTTTGGATATATTACACACATTTTTGTCAAGCATTTCATATTACGTTTTAAAAAGTTTCATAGGTAAGAGAAATGTGTTTAATGCTTATTTTAAAGTTAAGAGCATATCAAGAACAAACATTTAATAGGGGTGGGAATCTTTAGTAACCTCACGATCCGATCCGATTCTGGGAGTCACGATCCGATTCCAAAACTATTCTTGATCTACTTTTTTTTTTTTCTTATTAATTAATTAGTTTACCGACTTAATCTTAAAATCCTTATAATTACTTATGTAAAGAAATGTAAATGTAAGTACTTTTTAAAATAATTACAAATTGAAAAATTAATTAAAACAATTGTATGTTAAGAATTTTAAACTAATATAACTTCATCAACCAAATAATAAAGAGGAGCAAAGAAACATTACAAGATTGAGTCAACTGGATCATCCATTGTGAAGGCCTCATCGACACAACAGCCAGTGGCACAGTTCCTTAACAAACCGTCCATACCGGTGTGATGAATACGATCCCCTCAACTGGATGGAACTGGAATACATACTCTGAATGTTACGATCCCATCGGACTTATGATAGCAGCCTGAATCGTAACAAAGCACTGTTTGCCAGAGGAGAACTGGCCCCCCGACTAAGCCTGGTTTCTCCCAAGGTTTTTTTTATCCATTTTAACACCTGTTTGCCACCTGTTTGCCACCTGATGTCACCTGTTGGAGTTTGGGTTCCTTGCCGCTGTCGCCTTTGGCTTGCTTAGTTGGGGACACTTGACATTTGATATTCAACAGTGCTTTGCATCTGCCTGCATTGACATCATTTTCTTTAAGAACTGCTGTGCAGCCAAAATTATATACCAGTTATCACTGTAAAGCTGCTTTAACACAATTTGCATTGTAAAAAGCGCTATATAAATAAAGGTGACTTGACTACAAGCAATAAACAAAGTGCTTTCACTTTCAGTATTTAAGATTAACTGAACGTTTTGATTGTTACTATGACATCATAGACAGCGGGAAATTTAAGCTGCATTCACACACAGATCTCTTTTGAAATATAACTAATGCGGTTTGTACTGTACTGATTCTCTGAATCGATCCAGAATCGTTGGAAAATCACGATGCATTGATGCATCGATTTTTTCTCCCACCCCTAACATTTAAAGCACATTTTTAAAAACTTCATTATAAATGTACATACACACATGTGCCTTACTCCCTCTAAAGTCCCCACTTCAAGGGATCTGCCCTTCGGTGTGAGTAGGGCATAGGGATGCTCACCTACAATTGGAATTTGCCCAATGTCATGTAATGTAATGTAACATTTACCACAGGAAAGCCATTCAATGACCGTAAACTTAACAGTTAGCTAGAAAAATGACTTCTAGAAAGGAGCATCTTCCAAAGTTGAATAATCAATCAAAGCCTACTAATTAATAGGGCTGAAACGATTAGTTGACATTGTCGACAATAAAAAATTGTCGTCAAATGCTTTTTTGTCGAATAGTCTCTTGATCTCATATGACCTATTTGAAGGGCCTGCAATAACGTGGTTTGACCAGTGGCGCACTGTAGCGCAATACTGTAATGCAGCCCTCCCGGATCAATCCAATAAAAGAAGACAGCGCTTTGCAGTGCATAGTGCAAACAAAGTCGAACCCGTGAAATGTGGGAGATTAACATCGCTTAAACATAACAAACATAACGTTTAGCATAACTACAAAAAAATGCTGTCATGCAGGGCCACCAACTCTCATTCAAACTTACTGTTCTCACGCCACACGTCCATTTTCTCACGCAGTGAAAGATATATAGCAGAGCAAAGAGGACACAGACAACGCACCGACAGATAAGTTACTTTTGATATAAAACTAAGTCTCAGCTTTTAAATTCTGTCAATTTTACTACGAGATTCAAATAACGCATGTGGTTTTGATGCTGTTTAACGTGCTGTGACAGATCGCTGTAGCGCCTCAGGTCAAGCGGCACGTGAACCTATTATCTTCCTCTCTGCTATTACAGCGTGAAATAAACATGAATGAACATCAAAAAGTATGTTGAAAGATACAGTACAACTTACTGAAATGAATCCATCTCTAATGTAATCACTTAATCGTTATTATTAAAGTTATTATTACAATTCCCAGACTTCTGAGGAGGAAAGAAAACCTGAAGGAGATTGGTCTATTCATTTGGCTTGAAAACCTTTAAAAATACACTTTCAAAAGTGATTTCCTTGTTTTATTTACTAGTTAAAGTACAGTATAAATCAATATTTTAACTAATTGCTAAAGTGCAATAATCGAACAAAGCCTACTGATTAATCAGAGTAATACTCGATGATTAGTCGATTAATCGTTCTAATAATCATTAGATTAATAGATTATCAAAATAATTGTTTGTTGCAGCCCTATCTGATGGTTAACTCAAGAGTCCGTGGCTGTTTTCAGGCCCTAATAGGTGATAAAACAACACTGAAATATAAAGAGGAAATGGCACAACGGACTCGTCCATCACAGTTTAAATCAAACCACAATAAACTATGAGATGCTTACCAATGAATCTCTGAATACAGAACCGAAAACTGCATGATAACCATAAACACATTTTCTATTACCACTTTGTTCTCGTTTAGTCCTTCTTTAAAACATGACGAGGAATAAAAATAACATCTTAAAACTGCACTTACAAACGCAGGCAACAGTATGGACAGAGCGCTCCTGTTGGCCACTTTTAACCATGTAGACATTCAGAAAATAAACTTTTTTAAAACACACTTTTCACAATCTTGCTATATTGTCCACCAACAATATTCAACATTCATCACAGACGAATACTGTAATTTTGGTCATTTTTCTGAACCAACAAATGTCATTTGCAGCACATCTCAAGTCTTCTATTCTGTGGTGGAAATTATAGTAAACAGTATAAATACAAGGCCAATTTTTTTGTCTTACTAAGGCTTTATGGATATCATTTCTACATCCTAACATTACAGGTTGGTTGGAAAATGACGCACAATAAAATATTCTGTTCACAAGTGATATTTACCATGTTTTTTTTCCTTTATTTTCTTCAAACATCATGTCTCAGATTTCATCTCAAGCTCTTCTGACATTTGTGTCTTCTTGGTAAACAAGTACACTAAGATTTGGTAAAAATTTTGATGGTCATGGTGAAAATGACAACAGCCGAGTCATACTTTATAAATATATATTTTTTTTTTAAACAATACATATTGGGTTTTGTCTATTTGACTGTGCAGATCATGTTTTTAAAATAAATTTCATAGTTTATGAAAATCTCCATCTGAGAAAAATGTAAAAATAATAGTTTAGCAGAAATACATGTAAAAACTAATGTGACCATATAGCACAAAAAAAAAAAAAATGTTTGTTATTTTTAATTAAAAAACAACAACAACAACAACAACAACAATCATCTTTGGGCTATAAAAGTGTTCACACACAAAAGTTTCTCCCATGTGACCTCACTGTGTTTGCTCGAGCAGGTTTGACTATATGGGCTTACTCAAGCAAACACCATTACTGTGAAACAGAGAACAGAAACACGTGTTGGGTAAATTAGGGCAGATTTAGGTATTGCAGCAGTTTCCTGAGACACAATACTTCCATCTTTTCAGTGTCTCACACTTCCAGAAATAGAAGTAAATATACATAAAAGCCAATGAAATGCAAGCCTGCAGTGTCATTGTGCATAATTAACACACATTCTTGTGTTCCTGCAACTAACACACCTCAGTACTCAAAAGGGCGATAGAGTTACCTTCAAATGTCTGTGCCATTAAACCAATGTGTTATTTAGGTAGTTAATCATATAAACATGTCAAGCAAGATTCTCTTCAAAATGTTGCTCTGCCATAACAGTAGTTACTGTAAAATGGACCACAAAAGAGGGTCATACTTTTTTTAAAGAGAAAAAAGCTAATTTAGTACAAATTCTTTTCTTTTTTTATTAAAAAGAGAAAATACATCCGACATCCATACATAAAGTCAATTCAAGCAAGTCAAATAACAATCTGCACAGAGCAGACCAGAATGAAATAGAATGTATACGTAAAGTCATGGTGAAACGGAAGTAGTGATCTCTTCTTCCATATTATGCCATATGTGTGAGTGCAACAAATTATAGAAAAAGATAAAAAAAATAAAAATAAAAATAAAAAACTTGGTTCTATCCATTGGTTGTTGATTGGATGAAAGCAGATTTGTAAAAAAAAGGCATAAAGGGTTAGTTCACCCCAAAATGAAAATCCGATCATTATTTACTCACCTTCATGTCGTTCCAAACCCGTAAAACTTTCGGAATGCAACTGAAGATCTTTTTAATGAAATCTGAGAGCTTTCGGTCCCTCCATTGACAGTCTATGCAACTTCCACTTTCAAGCTCATGAAAGGTAGCAAAGACATCATTAAAGTAATCCATGCGATTTTAACCTCAATTTTATGAAGCGACACGAGTGCTTCATTTACGCAAAAAAAAAAAAAAATTACCACTTTATTTACAAAATATTAATCTCCAACACGCATTCACAAGAGCACCACGACACATGCATGTTGTGTTTACGCAAGAGCAGGCATCGTAGCGTGAACGTGTTGGAGATTAATATTTTGTAAATAAAGTTCCCACGCCACACATTCGCGAAAATAAACCACTCGCTTAGATTCATAAAATTGAGGATAAACCACTGGAGTTACATGAATTACTTTACTGATGTCTACCTTTCCGGGGCTTGAAAAGTGGTAGTTGCGTAGACTGTCAATGGAGGAACAGAAAGCTCTCAGATTTCATCAAAAAGATCTTCATTAATTGTTCTGAAGATGAACGAAGGTCTTAACGGGTTTGGAACAACATGAGGGTGAATAATTAGTTCACCCAAAAATGAAAATTATCCCATGATTTACTCACCCTCAAGCCATCCTAAGTGTATGACTATCTTCTATCAGACGAACACAATCAGAGATATCTTTAAAAATATCTCCAGGCTTTATAATTGTTGTGAAGGGGGGGGGCACATTTTGAAGCATCCATCCACCATAAAAATAATCCATACGGATCCAGGGGGTTAATAAAGGCCTTCTGAAGCGAAGTGATGGGTGTTTGTAAGAAAAATATCCATATTTAAAACTTTATTAACTACAATACCTAGCTTCCAGCAGACGGCCGTACGCATCGATTTGCGGCGGAAGAGTAACCTCTGACCCGATGCATGACGTTATGACGAACACGGAAGCGCAGAGGATAGAGCAAAACAAAAGTCTAAAGCTAGAATTTTTAAAGAAAAATTTCGACATAAGAGAAGAGGAGCTTGAGTTTGTTGCCCAGCCATATTTGTTTGAATCGCGAGAGGCGTCTAAACTTACGATACTCCTACATCCTACATCGCATCACGGGGTACTATTGTTGCACAAGTCGACTTGAGCAGTATACGTACGGTCGTCTGGCGGAAGCTAGTTATTTGAATTTATAAAGTTTTAAATATAGATATTTTTCTTACAAAAACCCATCGCCCCCTGGAGCCACATGGATTATTTTTTATAATGGATGGATGCATTTTTTTGGGCTTCAAAATGTGCCCCCCCTTCACAACCATTATAAAGCTTGGATATATTTTTAAAGATATCTACGATTGTGTTCGTCTGAAAGTAGAAAGTCATATACACCTAGGATGGCTTGAAGGTGAGTAAATCATGGGGTAATTTTCACTTTTTGGGTGAACTATCCCTTTAAGTGGATGAAATTATATTTTAATTCAAAACATTTTTTTTTTTTTTGATGAAACATCTGCATGGATGCCTCTTTCACAATAAAATCAATAACATTTATTAAGAAAATAGACAGTAAATTTTCATTTCATGCTGAATATTAAATATTGAAAATTATAATAAATAAATATTTTAAACAAACAATATTAATATATGTGCATTTTATATTAAAATATATTTTACTTTATATTAAAACAAACAGTGTATTACATCCATTTAAAAAAAAAAATTATAACATGTTTAAACTGTACTGAAGAAGCAAATATTCAATACAGAACAAAACAAGTCACAGTGAAGCATATTTCAGGCCAGGCACAGTCTTAGCAAACCTAAAGACCCAGAAATGTAATACTGCAGTAGCGTTTGGCTGACTGCACTGACAAAAGCAGTGAAAGACAGACACGTGCGGCAACTCAATGCCACGTCACAGCAGGCGTCTGAACAGCAGGTGCTGCTCTGAGAGCTGGGGGTCGCAAGCACTGAAAGAGGCCGCTGTTTCCAGAAGCACGTTTGGGGACGATGGGGTGAAGAAAAGAGACAAGTCCCCGCAGACCGCAGATACATCGTCCAATTTCTGTGAATCTAGTTCATGGGGTGACTCTCCTCTCATGGAGGAAATGGCAAAATATAAATAGCTGCTTTCACCATTTTCCCAACCCTTTCTCCTTGATCCCGGGCCCCTCGGCTCAGCGGGATCTGGGGCCCCAGACAAAATGTCTCTCACTCATTCATTTGAGTTTGCTCTCTAGCTCTCTCTCTTTTTTAACTTAATGAGAGGCTGTGGAGAGACCTGTCAGTGTGACAATAATTACAGAAACTGCACTGCTCACCAGCTGCAACAGGCCCCGGGACCCAAAACATTCATACACACAACTGTGAGGTCATGGAAAAAGCAAAAAAAAAAAAAGCTGCTACTGTATCTCGGCCGTCTCACAGACAGTGAATACTAGGTTACTTTAATATAACTACAGCAGAGAATCAAATAACAGTAGTTATGACTGCTCATCCCTGTAATTCAGATAATGTCAAGCTCAGTCATACAGGCCTTACCCTGTGCCACCAGATAAACACAAAATACGCCGACTGACAGCACAGAAAGGGGTATATTAGTAGCTGAGTCACTGGCTAGACCAGGTGTGTATGAATATGTGTGTGAAGGATTAAAAAAAAGAAAGAAGGTGCGTCACAATTCGCATACTTGGGGATAAGTCTAAGGACACATTCACACAGAATGAGTTTTTCCATTTCACTGTGCTTTTTGTGGGTTGTCACGGTACCAAAATTTCAGTAGTCGGTACCAAGGCCAGTACATTTTTGCAAAAAAAATTCATAATCAAATTACTAAGCAACCACTGACAGGAATAACACAAAATAAAGCATTTTAAAGCTTAGCTTTTTAATGCATCCAATTCCATTTTGTTCATCTCTTAAAGGGTTAGTTCACCCAAAAATGAAAATAATGTCATTTATTACTCACCCGTTCCACACCCGTAAGACCTTCGTTAATCTTCGGAACAAAAATTAAGATATTTTTGATTAAATCCGATGGCTCAGTGAGGCCTGCATAGCCAGCAATGACATTTTCTCTCTCAAGATCCATTAATGTACTAAAAACATATTTAAATCAGTTCATGTGAGTACAGTCATATTTGTTAATATTATAGAGCGCTGAGAATATTTTTGGTGCGCCAAAAAAAACAAAATAACGACTTATTTAGTGATGGCCGATTTCAAAACACTGCTTCATGAAGCTTCGAAACGTTATGAATCAGTGTCGAATCATGATTCGGATCGCGTGCCAAACTGCTAAAATCACGTGACTTTGGCGCTCCGAACTGCTGATTCGATACGCTGATTCATAACGCTCCGAAGCTTCCTGAAGCAGTGTTTTGAAATCGGCCATCACTATACAAGTCGTTATTTTGGTTTTTTGGCGCACCAAAAATATTCTCATTGCTTTATAATATTAATATTGAACCACTGTACTCACATGAACTGATTTAAATATGTTTTTAGTACATTAATGGATCTTGAGAGAGGAAATGTCATTGCTGGCTATGCAGGCCTCACTGAGCCATCGGATTTCAACAAAAATATCTTAATTTGCGTTCCAAAGATGAACGAAGGTCTTACCCTCATGCCGTTCCACACCCGTGAGTAATAAATGACATTATTTTCATTTTTGGGTGAACTAACCCTTTAACGAGTGCTGAGTCATTACTCTAAAATGGAGTGTACCGCCCACGGGCACCACCTAGCTACAAAAAATTATTAATATTTTTCAAAACTACTGCCTTGATCAACACAAAATAGGTGTCATTTGAAAGCTTAGAGTCTGAACTTTACAATGAATGTAGCCAATCTGATTAACTCCTAGTGCTGAGTTTTTTTACTTTTAATTTATGGAATGTGTCATATGTCATTTAAAAGGTCTCACGGAGCAGAATACAACGAGTACAATTGTTTTGGGCTTCGACTAAAAGCGAGCGAGTTTTTGTATGTGAAGCCCCGCAAGACCCATATATAAATAATATACCGATGCAGCATTTGTCACGTTTTCGCTCGTAACTTCAAGAAACATGCTTTGATTGTGGAAATTTGCAGCAGATTCTCACGATTAAAATGAGTCCAACATCTACATAATCCAATAAGGCAATCACGACATATTCCTCACAGAATTACGACACATAAAACCCCACAGGCGCACAGATGCTAAACTAAAATGTAGTTTTCACATGGCATTTACAATAATAACTTCATAAAACATGCATAGATCGTAGAAAACGGCACATCATTACTTACAGTGGATGCTCCCGATTTAAATGAGACCAAAATCAACATAATCTCTTACATAAAACACGAGATATTCCTCGTGAAGGAACGATTTTGAAAAATACCCATTGGGGGCGTCAAGGGCTAAACAAAAAGGCTACCTTGGTTCCAAATGCTGTAACTTTTGATTTCTTCATGCGATCACCACAAAATTTTATCCAGATGCAGCTCACAAGTAGTCGCAATTGTTCCCCTACCTTATTTCCTTCCTGAGATATTGCATGTCAAATTAGAAAGATATGTAAAATTTTCCTTGAACACTTTTTTTTCTTTTTGTTTTTATTTAAAAATTTCATTAAAAAAAAAATTTAATTTAATTTTCTTTCAAACAATACCAACCTTTTGACTCTCCATGCTATAGTTTTGGAGTTACGAGTCTTTACTTTTTTGTATATCACTCAGAAAAAAACAACTCTGAAAATGACTTTAGGGCTTAAAAAAATATTCTGGCTCTTCCAAGCTTTATAGTGGGAGCGAATAGTAACCAAGATTTTGAAGCCCAAAAAAAGCACATGCATCCATCATAAAAATAATCCATACAGCTCCAGGGAGTTAATAAAGGCCTTCTGAAGGGTAGCGACGTGTATTTGTAATGTGGTTTTGCTTCCATAGCCAAAAGTGAAGGGGGTATCAAACTCTGGTGCTGGATGACAAAATAGCCTTCTAAACGTCAAACACTTGATGGTTGAGTACATAGTGTTTACGGTACGTCATTTGGGACACAACTAGAGAGACAGTATACAAGAACAAATAAAGGTGGAGAGGGTGACACTCTGACAGGAGGTAAAGTGTGCAGATTTCTGCAGGGCAATGCACCGCACCCCACAGGCCACAAAAAACACACATGATCAACTGGAAAAAAAACATCCTGTCACAAATATTACCAAATAACTCTATTTTTACATTTCATGAAGAAAATTTGGCAATGCATGTGCATTGCTATGGAGTTGTGGGTGTTTGCCAGGGCTTTACTATGTGGTTGCTAAGGTGTTCTGGTTTTTAGCATGTTGCAATGTGGCTGTAAAAAAAAACAAAAAACAAAAAAAAAAACAACAAAAAAAGAGCCCACGCTCTGTGATATTCTGATCTGTAGATGACTCGGGTACCACTCTCAATGAAAGTCTATGGAACTCTTTTGCCCATTTTATCATCATGATCAGGCAAAAATCATCCCTTAGAAAAGTAATAGCACATCCCTCCTTAACATTCTGCATGATTTAGGGATATTATCATTCATGATTATACCACAAGTAGTGTGGGAGGAGTTACAAAGCAAAGATAATAATTGCCATTTTCCATGGAAAGGGTACAAGTTGTCCCTGAAAATAAAAAAATCATATACTGCACAAGTGTTTTTCTATTAATTTTCTATGGGGTTTTGGTTTTAGTTTGGGATGTATAAATACAGTTTAAAACCTTGAATTTATGCTGAATTTGCAACCCTGTTACCAGAATGAGTAACAGGGTTGCAAACTAAGCATGAATTTATCTTTCTATCAGTAGGGGCTGACTAATTTGGATCAAATGTTAGTTTGTAATTATCAATATTTCCCAGAATTTAAAGAAAAATATTGGTTTCATCATTATTTCTTACAATGGGTAACAGGGCTGAATGTTTGAGCTTGAACAGTATTGTGTGTAAAAAAAATATTAAAGGGGTTGTAATATTTATTTGTGTTCCGAAGATGTGTCGTTCATCTTCGGAACACAAATTAAGATATTTTTTAATAAAATCTGAGAGCTTTCCATCCCTCCATAGAGACTAGGGCTGGGACAATACATCGATGCATCGCGAATCGAGAAATGAATCTGGATCGATTCTGATATTTTCTGTATGTATCGCGATTCTCTCTCGAATCGATTCTGAGCTAAGTTTTTAACAGCAGATGGCACTGCGTGCTTTAGAAACAGCTGTACTCTGCTTCCTTCCAATTCCTTAAGGCAGGAACACACCAAGCAGACGGTCGGCAATCGGGCAGTTTTTGTTCGTCAACCGACTAAGTTCTCAGTGTGTTCCACACTATCGGCTGAAGTTGGTCCTCGTCTGCTTTTTTTGGGCACTCAACGGTCCGTCTGACCATCTGATCATCCTGATTGGCTGTTCAGCTACTGCCACCTGCTGGTACGGAAAGGTATTTCATCTTATGCAGGCGCAGAACGGACGTGCTACTAGGCCGTTGGCTGTCGAGCGTCTGTTTGGTGTGTCAGGGCAACTTTGGACCCAGACGCTGCCGACGTGAGCCAACCTCGCAGTCTGCTTTCGTCACCACTAGCTCGTCGGCTTGGTGTGTTCCTGCCTTTATACACACAACTTCAACCTTCTATAAAATAATCATTTATAAAGATCGAAAAGGTTGAAGTGAATTACAAGGGTGTTTGCAGTGGGCTGTTTACATTAATCTCACATCAAAAGCATTCTGAGGTGCAAACACATTCTCAGACTCAGCCGAACGCACGAGCGCTCTTTTTCGTGAGCATTTGAGCATGCAGTTAAAAACTAAGCTCAGAATCGATTTGCGATCCATTTGGAAAATCATCCATGAATCTTGATGCATCGATAGTATTGTCCCAGCCCCAACAGAGATCCAATACAACTTCCACTTTCAAGCTCATGAAAGATAGTAAAGACATCATTAAAGTAATCCATGTCACTCCAGTGGTTTAACCTCAATTTTATGAAGCAACGCAAGTGCTTTGTTTGCACAAAAAAACAACAATTTACTACTTTACTTATGAAAATATTGAACTTCAATGCTTGTTAACGAGAGCTGACATTGTTGCATGAACATGCTTTGGATAATTTTATTTTGTAAATAAAGTTTTTTGCACAAACAAAGCAGTTGTGTCGCTCATAAAACTGAGTTTAAAACACTTGGGTAACATGGATTACCTTAATTATGCCTTTACTACCTTTCTGGAGCTTGAAAGTGGTAGTTGCGTTGAATCTGTGGAGGGACAGAAACCTCTTGAATTTCATTAAAAATAAATTTATTTGTGTTCTGAAGATGAACGAAGGTCTTACGGGTGTGGAACGACATGAGGGTGAGTAATTAATGACTGAATTTTCATTTTTGGGCAAATTAACCCTTTAAGAATGAGATTATTTACTCGTCTACCCGTTATTCTGTATAGAAAATGAACATATAATGTAATTTCTTAACATTCATTATTTTAAGGAATGTGAGGTGGGACAATTTCTTACTTAATATTTTTATCTTGTTTTCCAGTACAAATATCTAAACATTGTTAAAGGAAGATACATTTACTTGAGAAGCAAAATGACTGAAGAGAAGATCTTATATCACTTTGCTTCTCACGTAATCTTGATTTAAGAACATTCAGAAATTGGTAATGGAAAAGACAGAGTTAAAAACCCATCTCACATTCCTTAAAATTATAAATGTTAAGAAAAACATTACTTCTACCTTTTCTATGCAGAATAGCTAATGGGTAGACAAGTAAATAATCTCATTCCAATGCCTTAATTCCAACTTTTCGTTATTAATTTTATGTTAGATCAAGCACACTAGACACTAAAGTGTACTTTATTCCAGGAATGTGCCATTTAGCCTTTTGTCATCTTGATCTGCGTGGAACTTCTGTGTTTGCTGAGAAATCTCACACAAATTTGATCGTAACTCACAGTTCAATGTGAAAGTGATGAAGAAAACATCAGGTACTGTAACATTACATTCAAATGAACAATTGATTTATAAAAAACGATTTCACACCGAAATCACACATCAGATCACAAACCAACTTTTCACATAGATGATAACAGCATACAGCAAATAAGATCTAGTGGTTTTCTCTATTTGATGTTGTGTTCATAACAGTTGCATAATATATCAACATGCAGAAAGAAATTCTCAGATTACTATCAGATAACAATAAAGAGAGCTCATTTAACAGATGTAAGAGTCTAAAACCATAATCACGTGCAATGAGCAATGACCAAATATCAATATTTGCAGTTTAGAGCAAATAAAACAGCCTTTGACTTTAACAAAGACCCCTGTAAGGCTAACAGCTCTGCATTGTGCTTGCAATGTATTTCAATGTAAATGCCATAAAGGCCTGTTGAATCTAAACACCATAGCAGTTTGAGTATGATTCATGCTTTAAATATGGGCCACTTTCCAACATTTTCTTTATAAATCTATGGAGGTAAAGCAGTTTCTCCTGTAAATCACAGCTATGTGAGGCCTGACCACAGCCTTTACACAATCCCTTTACAATTACACTGATTTATCCATGACACATTTCCAGGATTGTTTCTTTCTTCTTATATTTCTATCGTTATGATAATTATTTCTAACCAGCAGAGCCATCGGATTTACTGCTTTAGCTCTGTACGCTACAATCAGACCATAAACTCCCATAAATATCTGTCATCTTACCCTTAAATGATCCGATGTGCACCCCTGCCTCCCCTGTATCCAGCACACACTCGATGATTAGCACTATTTATATTACAGGCGTTTTTTCAGCTACATATTCGCAGATGGGTTCACGGGAAGGGTTTTCTGTGTATCCAGCGTGAGAACTGCGGCTCGACTCACCGCACTGCTGCGCTATCTAACCTGCTGAGGAAAACGGTGATGTCTACAGCTTACTCGCTCACCCATTGGTTAACCAAGAGCGATCTCTCTGCTCATTGGTCAGTGCACACGTCCATCAATTGTACATACTGGGCTCGTCCCGAAAAGTCCCAATATAAAATACGGGGCAATGTAGTTTCGGTAGTAGGTCAGTTTAGCAGTTCCCAATTTATGCAATAATCATAATCATAATTTTTATATTATATTATATTATATTAGACATGTGACAGTATCAAATTTTCATGTTGCGATTAATTGCTGAAGCTTTTATCACGGTATACGGTATTATCACGATATTGAAATAAATTGCAAAAAAAGTGTTGTCATAGTATAACAAGTTTAAGAACTCTTTTTGTAATAACAAAAAAAAAAAAAAAACTCTGAATGTTTAAATACAATACACAAAAAAATATATTAAGTAAAAATTTCAAACAGATTAAAGTGCAAAAGAATTAGGCTATAAAGAACAACAGGTAACAATTTACAATAAAGTCTCATTATTTAATGCATTAACTAAGATTGAGCAATAGCTAGCCTACATTTGTTACAGAAAGTATCAAGTTTTGTTAATGTTTAGTTAAGAAATACAACTGATCATTGTTAGTTTTATCTCAGGTCCATTAAATAAGTTCTTTTGATTTTAGTAATGTTATTAAACAGTAACTAAGAAATTAACATTAACTAAGAATAATTAATGCTTTATAAGTATTTTTCATTGTCAGTTTGGTAATAATGAATTAACTAATGAAGCCGTATGTCTCAAAGTTTTACTGAACAATAACAAATAATCAGAACATTTCTAATCATTAGGGCATGATGTAGTCCAGATTAAAATATAAATATGTTTAAGTTTGAAAATAAATAGCCTATTAAGTCTTTAAGTATTAAGTATTTGGTGCTGTGGTGAACAATTCGGTGATTACAAAAAAATGAATGGTTGTTTGAAGCATTTTAAAATCTTCACCAGCGCAGTTGCTTTGTTTTGGGGAGTTTCCGGGGTAACCGCTGCATTCTGCTGTTCCATCAGCGCCCTCTGCTGTCAGAGAGTGAACGTGCACTTTCATTCAGCGCGTCTCCTTCACTCGTTCCGCCATGTGCTTCTCGTGCACGTTAGGCTTGTTTACATCTGAGCGCATGTCCCTTTGACGCAGAATACAGCGGTGTTGTGCATTTTATACGGTTGATGGGGAAAGTATTCTTAAATGCATTATAAAAATTTTAATAATTGGTAACAAATTATTATTTACGGTATTTTGAAGTGCCCACGATAACAATATCGTGCATATTCATTATCGCGATATATCGCATTACCGAATATCGGCACAAGTCTATATTATATTATATATAGTGCTGTCAAACGATTAATCGTGATTAATCACATCCAAAAATAAAAGTATTTTTTCATTTTATATATATATATATATATATATATATATATATATATATATATATATATATACACACACACACACACACATAATAAATTATAGTATATACATATAAATATAAATATTTTATATATAAATATAACACATTTTTCTTATATTTAGATTATATATATATATATATATATATATATATATATATATATATATATATATTGGAAAAATGTGTTATATTTATATATAAAATATTTATTTTTATTATATAAATAAATTGTGATTAATCATTTGACAGTGCTAATATTATATTAAAAGACATTATTTCACACAGTAAAAGAGATTATTTCACACACTTAAAAAAAAAATAAAAAAAAAAAAATATATATATATATATATATATATATATTTTATGAATTGGTTTAAGTATCAAATTATCCTGTTATGGCCCAGAAGATTTTATCAGTTGCATAACCATATTAGTCAATGTTGAAGAAGACCATCACTTAATAATACCTATTAATAATAATAATATTGTCAATATTATCAACATACTGTTTAATATTGCGTAATATTACTATATTTTATTATAATGCATTACATTACTGTTAGTTATTTGGGGATTGATTGTTACCCTTGATTCATGTAGTGCAAAAGTTAGAGATTACATGAATGTTTTTTTTTTTTTTTTTTTTTTTTTTTTATTAAATCTGAAAATTATGGATTTTGAAAAATTTGAAACAAAGACATTTTATGCTGAAAAATCAATCAATTTTTTTTAAATATTTGAATATTTTAAAACTAAGATTTCTGTCACAAATTAAATACACAAATTTGTCACATGTTTGGAGTTCATGTCAGCTTGAGTGCTGCTGTCATTTTATGTTGACAATATAATTTGTAATAAAAAACTTTGTAAAAGCAGTGGTCTCAAACTTTTGGACCAAACTGTACACACATCATAAGATCAAAAGGATGCATTGTATGAATAATGACCAACCTTCTGAATTTGCAATCACCTTATCTTGAACTTGAATGAGTTACATTGATATGACCATATTCAAAGTCGCTTACGCATGGCTGATAGAGCCATTAGATGTGTGCACAACATGCTGCAGGATGCAATCTGTTTCCTGTCCTAACAGATGGACGTTACTGTACGTGTCCTGTATCAGCCCTGCCTTCTCCTGTCCTTATGAAAACTGTCGACACCCCGAGAATCCAGCATCCTCACACTTTCAATATCCCTCACTATAATCAGAGGGAATCAGTGGTCTGAACTCTCAGATTCAGACATGATTTATAATGTTCCTTCACTCAATGGACTAATATTAATAGTTGTATTTGGACTGCTTTCCTCTTCTTTATTAAATTAATAGAGGAACCTCATTTTGTTCCAAATCCTGTTATTTCACGCTGTTATTGAGATTCATACAGCAAAAACGCCATAAATGAACAGAAATACACCCTGAGACATAAAAAGCCATGCAATGCCCTTCATTATGATTTCACTTTTTTAACTTTAGTTTGTGTGTAATGTTGCTGTTTGATTATAAACATCTGCAAAGTTATGCCACTCAAACTTCAATGCAAAGGGAGACATTTTCTTTTACAGAAATCGCTTTTTAAAGACTACAACAAACGGCTGGTAGGGACTACAACAAGCTTCTTCCTGGGTTGGTGACATCACAAAGGCCAATATTTACATAAACCCTGCCCCCGAGAACACGCAACAAAGGGGGTGAGGCCATGTTGGGCTGCTTTAGAGAAGATGCTGTCATTTTCCACCGGACTGCTTCACAAACGAGGGTTAATTCAATGCTGGATTTGCACAAAAGATTAACATGACGACACATGCTAGTGGATGAGTTGAATCAACTCCACAGCAACTACATAAATTTATCCACTAACCATTCAGAAACGTCCAGTTTCATTCTAAAAGTTGTAACTTCTTCCTGAGTCTCTCCATCAGTGTCGACTCCGGTTTGAACAATGTAAGGCTGAACACCGTTACTGACGATCCTCATTTTGGCTGCGTGAGATTCTCCATCTTTGTTGTTGTTGAGCTGTTAAAGCTCCGCCCTCCTCTGGAAAGGGGGCCGGGAGCAGCAGCTCATTTGCATTTAAAGGGACACACACAAAAATGGCGTGTTTTTGTTCACACCCAAATAGGGGCAAATAAGAAATGATATGTGGGGTATTTTGAGCTGAAACTTCACAGACATACTCTGAGGACACCAGAGACTTATATTACATCTAGTGCACATGTTGTAGTGGACTTTTTTATGGTGCTTTTTGGGTCCTTTTTAGAGCTTGACAAACTGTATTGAAAAGAGTTGCATAAAAATTCTCCAGATTTCCCCTTTTGTAATCCAAAAAAGCCCATCATACTGATATGAAACAATGTGAAGCTGAGTAAAAATTTTGGGTGAACTATTCCTTTAAGAGAAAAATGTCTCTGAAGTGCCACCTTGTGGAACACTAGAGAAATCTCATGCTCTGCCATTTAAAAGATTTATTACAAAAATGTCTCTAGGCCCTGCCAACAAACCGAGCAGCGATTCATCATGACCACAGCTTTCATATGCCTGAGGGAAACAATGATTACTTTGATCTTAAATATAACCTTTGTGGTAGGGTATAAACAAAAGGGAATACAATTAAATGCCACTGAAAATGAGTCTGGTGAACAGTAGAGCAGCTGGGCTTATTTAGAGTGGGACTCATTTCATGAGATTCTACCACAGACCTGATGACAGTTATATATTTTTTTATTTACAGGCTTTTTAATGCCTTCATATAGGAAGCTGTTAGGGAGAATCAGATATTTATCAGACAGGGAGTCGAATAAGTTTTGTTTCTGTAGTGCTGGGTCACATGGACAAAAACTTCCTTTGCACCAATAACACATCATTTGTGGTTGCATAATCTTATCAAAGAAGTCTGATGAGATATATATATATATAAAAAATACCATTATAGCTAATTCAAAAGCACAAATTCCTCCATTACTCAGGCAGGGATTGTATTGATCGCCTTGGCATACCGAGACAGAATTGAAGAAAATCAATACAGGTTAATTTATAACATTTTGCCATGGTTTTTGTTTACTTTAGATATATAAATATGGATGAGTTTAATCTAATCAAAAGGTCAGATTAGAGCAGCTGTTCTTGACTGGTAGGTCGTGACCTGAAAAAAATGGGTAGGAAATGGGCAGGACAAAAAAACAATGCTAAATGCTCAATAAAATCCAACAAACAATATAGTTGTGCAGGATAGTAGAATAAACAGGGACTGTTAAAAGAAATCTTTCTCATAGGGTGAATTCAGGGTGACTGGGACACTTTTTGCCATTGAGATGACTGGGAAAGTGTCCCAATCAACCTGAATTCACCATATTTTTGCTGTTAAAAGCCATGCATCAAATCAAACACAATATTATAGCTCAAATTAAACTCTCATTTGGTTGAAGCTATCCAAACAGCAAAATGTTGTTTTTTGTGCTGTGAAATATTGGATTATATACTACCGTTCTTAAATAAAGAAATTAATACTTTTATTCAGCAAAGATGCATTTAATAGATGAAAAGTGACAGTAAATTGATCAAATATATGCTGTTTTTTCAACTGTTTTTTTTTTTCAATTGTTCCTTTACTGTTCTCTTTAAACTATCAAAGATAGAACAAAATCAGTAATAAGTAAAAAAAACAGTTATTTTAAATTGTAATAATATTTCACAATATTACTGTTTTACTGTATTTTGACCAAACAAATGCTGCCTTGGTGAATGTAATATAATATAACATAATATAACATAATATATGTGCTGTCAAATGATTAATCGTGATTTATCGCATCCAAAATAAAAGTTTGTTTACAAAATATATGTGTGTGTACTGTGTATATTTATTCTGTATACACACACAATATATATATATATATATATATATATATATATATATTGTTAAATATATACATGCATGTGTGTGTGTATTTCTATAGATAATTCATACACATATATAATTTTTTTAATTAGTGCTGTCAAAAGATTAATCGCATCCAAAATAAGTTTGTTTACATAATATATGTGTATACTGTGTATAATTATTATGTACATACTGTATATATATTTATATTAAATATAAATATTTTATATATAAATATAACAATTTGCTCTTAAATATATACATGCATGTGTGTGTATTTATATATACATAATAATTATACACAGTACACACACACATATATTATGTAAACACAAACTTTTATTTTGGATGCGATTAATCGCAATTAACCATTTGACAGCACTAAATATAATATAATATAATATAATATAATATAATATAATATAATATAATATAATATTTTGTTGGATCAGTAAAATATGGGTAAACCACCTGAGTACCACTTCAACAAAAAGTGAAACATCCAAAATTTATTGTGTTGCAGAAATTGCGTTGCTGCAGTCTGATTTATCTGTCAGAGTATCAAATCCCGCTGTTTATAGATTTAGACTACTGCATCTTACTCTTGCTTCAGTGACACACACACACACACACAAAAATCAATGCTATCAGAGGGGAGCACTATGGATCACTGTTTATTTTCACACATCAACAGTTAGCAAAGACATTACACCAATGGCACTCTTCCAACGACACGATTCGAAATAAATGCCGAAGATCCAGACATTCAGTGATTGCACATTTGTAAGAGAAGGGGGCTGGGAAACACTGCACACACACACACACGCACATATACATGCCCCCTCATGCGCCAAAGTACACACGCTTCAATGCTCTCATTTGATTGGCGAGTCCAGAATCTCCTGGTAATCTTGTCGGATGGCCCGGCCCACCCTGTAAAGCTTGAGCCCCGTGAGGACGAACACGCTGACCATGATAACCAGCGCTCCGAAGACGTCGTACACGGATGGGATCATTTTCAACACGATAAGCTGAAGAAACATGGCCACCACGATCTCCAGATGCTGTACGGTGCTGACCAGAGCGGGGTGGAACTTGTTGAGGGCGTAGTAGACTCCCAGAAACGCCACGGTGGAGCAAATGCAGATTCCTATAAGGTAGCCCCACGTCTCGCTATCCAATGGAATGATGGGTTCTTGCATGATGAACATAGTGGACGCGCCCCACACGGTTCCCGTCCAGCCGAACGTGAAGAGCGCCGCCCACATGCTGACGCGCTCTTTGATGGCCCTGTACACGATCATGGACAGGGCGGCAGTCAGACCTGCCATTACAGTCATGGTGTAGCCAAACGCTTCTTTCCAGAATCCCAGAGGGGACTTTTCCTCGTCGGCAATGTTGGGGATCATCACGAGACACAGTCCAAAGAGACTACCTACGACCGTCACTACGTCAGTGTAACCGAGGCGTTCGTCTAAGAGCAAGAAGGCTAGAATGGCGCTGAAGACCGTGGTGGTTGCCCGCCACATGATGGTGCCGTTGCTGGGTGGGACGATGGCGAAGGATGTGTACGCGCACGTGATGGAGATGACATTGCAAACCCCATAGAAGAACAAACGCAGCCGATAGCCCTTCGGCCCGAAGGGAGCCTCTTTGTAGTAGAGGACCACCAGTATGGACAACACTTGGATCACCGAGCGGATGAAGATGAGCTCTAATGATGGCACTTTGGAGCGGTCGGCTGCCAGGCGTGTAATGAGGGCCACGCAGCCGTGCGCAATGGCCGCCCCGAAAAGGGCACCCCAGGTGACACGCGAGGCCAGGACCGAGGCCTCGCCGAAGCTCGCCAGCTGCCCGCCAACCCCTTTTTCCTTCTGATCAGCCTTGGGTCGAGAATCCATAGTGCCGAATAAAGTCCTGCCTTGACCGCTTTCTGACACCAGTCTCTTGCTTGGGTTGTTGTCCAAGAACGAGCCAAAGTCCTCAAAGGATGGAGCGTCATCGTATCCCTCGTCGCCCGGCTGGGGGAAATGCGTGGCGTATTTCACCGTGACGGTGTTAGGGTGAATTTTAACCCTCTTTTTGGAGCCGTACTGCTGCCTTGTGGGGGACGGATCCATTTTCTTCAGCTACAGAAGAGCTGCGAAACACACAAACATCATAGGATTAACTGATGGTGTAAACACATGCAAATATGTCAAAACAGAATACTCAAATACTCAAATTGCTGCTTCCTCATTTCCTCGCCTTTGATTCCTCAAGTGATCAAGAATATTCCAATATACAAATACTTTTTCCTTTGATTCCGCCGCCATTATTTTCTTTCCTTGCATCCTTCCCTCACAGGGGGTGGAGCTGAGAAACGAGGAAACGTTTTTCTATATTGTGACATACAGGGCCTAAAATTAAAGGGTTAGTTCACCCAAAAATGAAAATTATCCCATGATTTAATCACCTTCAAGCCATCCTAGGTGTATATGACTAGGTTCTTTCAGACTATTTGAGACATATTTAAAAATAACCTTGCTCCTCCAAGATTTATAATGGTTATGAGGGCCCAGATAGCACATGTACGTCTGCAAGATGTCTGTTAAAGATCACTTCATCTGGAAAGCATCTGCTGTTTACAAACATCTGATAGACATCTTTAAGATGTCAGTTTTACATACATTCTAAATCATAAACATCTTAAAGACATCTTCTAAATGTCTATTTGACATCAGACAGGAAACGTCCTATAGACGTAATGCAGATGAGCAAACACCCTAAAAAATACATCTTCCAGACGTAAACACAGACATCAAATAGATGTCTCCGAGATGTACGTGTGCTATGGGGGGGGGATAGAGCAAAACAAAACATCGGTCATGAATTAGTTTAAAACGAGAATTTTTAAAGAGAACTTTCGGAGGATTTCGATATAAGAGAAGAGGAGCTTTAGTTTGTCGCACAGCCCTATTTGTTTGAACTGTGAAAGGCGTCTAAACTTACAATACTCCTACATCCTGCGTCATACATCACGTCAGGGGTTACTCATTTGGTGCAAGTCGACTTGAGCAGTATGCGTACGGTCGTCTGCTGGAAGCTAGTTATTTTAGTTTATAAAGTTATAATTATGGATATTTTCCTTACAAAAACGCATCACTTCGCTTCAGAAGGCCTTTATTAACCCCCTGGAGCTGTATGGATTATTTATATGATGTATGGATGCATTTAATTTTTTTACTTCAAACTTTTTTTACTGCACGTCTGGCCATATCTATAGAAAATGCAATCACAAATGATATATAAAATTAAGAAATCATTCTAATTTGACTAGGAATTAGGCTTAAAAGAATTAAAAGTAACATTCTGCTGTTGTAGTGTTGTGACTGCAGAGCTCAGTGCATTAAATCATTAACTAGATTAACGATCGATCTGTTAACAAATTAAACTCACTCATTCTGTCATAAAATACTAAAACGACATTCGAATTGGACAAATAATCAATTTGCAGGGGAAACTGTAATATGAACTGCAGCAGTGCTAAACTGCTCACAGCATCATATAATTAACAACACAAAATGTATGAATCAAACTCACAGGAGTGCCGACAGCTTCTTTTCCACGCATCAGTTTATTATATCCATGCATGTACATACATATCATATAAAACAGTGAAATCTATGAAGGTAAATCAGTAGCAAAACTCGAGAGGTTGCTGATTTGAATGTGAGAACTTGTCGTATTAATATTTGTATTTGTAAATTGATATTTACATTCACAGCCCTGATGTGAAAAGCTGAATGTTTCGATTTGGCCGTTTTAATGGTCGATGTCTGACCAATGAACAACGCCAGCCAGTGTACGCACTGTGCGTATACCATTAGAGGGCGCTATTTTTATTTTTTTACATAATTTAAATCGATTATTAAAATCTATCTGCGTAAACTCATGACATATTAAGAGAGCAAGAGAGAATGTGAATAAATAAAGGTGTGCGTTTGTGTGTTGTAAAGTCAAATGTGTGTATGTGTGTGCATGGGTGGGCGTGGGAGATATGGGTGAATATCTGATTGGATAGTTTAGTTTCGTCGCTTTTTCTACACATGAAAAATGACGTTACAGATAGTTAATGTTTAAAAACAGGCTCAAAATGAGTAAACGCTCACTAATACAGCTAAATTCGACTGAAACATTTGCAAAAAGGTCTAAGTAGGGATGGAGAAATGAAGCCTCTTAAATCTTTGAAGCTTTTCTCTAAATGTTTCGGGAAAGCTTTCAAAGCAGTGTCGAAAACAGTGCCATCTTGTGGCGGGCAAAATTTACAGCAGCCATAACCTGCGTGAGCAGCTCCGTTGTTTTATCCCTTTAAGCACAAATAAAAGACGACGCGAAATGTGTTTATTTCAATAATATAATTCACATATTAAAGTTTGGCAATAAATGAAATGGATCAACAAAAACAATAATTATAATAATACTAATAATACATACTCAGTTGTTTGAGGCAAGTTGTGCTGTTATTTTATTGTAGCCTAAATACTGTTTATATATGATGATGTAATATAGGCTACAGGCTTATTTATTTAAAATGTTTAGTAAATGGACTTGAACTTCCATATAGTAATGGTCTGGGTTCAAACATTCTGACACGCAAAGTGAAGCATTCACGTGACTGGAAACAATGTGCGCCCCTGTTTTCATTAAAATATCATTAGTTTTAACCGGTTTTTACATTACAGTAAAAGAGTAGTAAAGTCGTTCATTGGTTGGAGTCAGCCAATGAAATGGGACGTTTTTGTACGCGATGACCTCACTACATAGAGCAGATCGCGCCGTTTTGGTGGTCCATGTAGCAGCCAATAAACGACTTTATTACTCTTTTACTGTAATATAAAAACCCCTTAAAACTAATGATATTTTAATGAAAATATTGTCTCATACATATGCATAAAAATGTTTATTTCCGCATGCCAAGTCGCACTGGCTGGCGTTGTTCATTGGTCAGGCATCGACCAATAAAACAGCTTCTTGTACTGAAACTGAACTTGTACTGCCAGATCTGAGAGGTTGGAAGCGCCGACTTGAAGTTGTACAGCGAAACTGGAGTAAAGTGCAAAAGTAAATATGTCTCACACATTTGTGTCTGTCATTTTGTTTATGCGAATGCCATTTTACACATTTGTAACTATTAATCTGCAACCTCAACTTCGTAACACGAGTGTTTTGATTGTTGTCTGTGTGTTCAAATCGAAACATTCAGCTTTTCACATCAGGGCTGTGAGTGTAAATTTCAATTTACAAATACAGATATTAATACGACAACTTCTCACATTCAAATCAGCAACCTCTCGAGTTTTTCTACTGATTTACCTTCATAAAATCGCTCCGGACTATGTCCTGTGTCTGTCTTGCCTGCACTCGAGACGGTGACGTGAGCTCCAGAGAGCCTTCACTCCTATTGGTTGTCGCTGGCGAAATTCGCTCCTGATTTGCATAAAGTTGAAATATCTGAACTTTTGTCGCGTGTCTCCCGTCGTTTGACACGCCTACATTCTGTCGCCAACGGTGACTGTCGCTCTTGTCGCTGGAAGTCACCAGCGCTCCATTGAAATGAATGGGATCCTGTTGCTTTGTCGCTGCGTGTCGCTGGCGGTGTGAACGGGGCTTAACGGTAGGTGTCCACTGGCACGGAGTGGGCAGAGCAGAGCGAGCGTTTTCAATTAATTCACGCTCGAGGTGCATTGTGGGATTGTGAAGCTCGACTTTCATAGGAATGAATTGAAATTGCTCGCTCTGCTCCGCCCGCTCCGTGCCAGTGGGCACCTACCGTTAAGCCCCGTTCACACCACCAGCGAGTTCGGTACGCTTGGATGATGTGAACACTGTCTTCTGAACTCGGGTGCGCACCCGCGAACCGTACCCGAGTCCACTTAAAAAGGGTGGTCTGGGGTGCGGTTCAAGTGAACTCTGGTACGGTTCGCTTCTGATATGAATGCAAACGTACCAAATTGCACTATTAATGCCGTATGATTTGATAAAAATGTGTGTTTTTGTGTGTGTTTCACTCACTTTCCCGATGAGTGTGACTGACATGCTGCAAGCAGAGAGCTGTAGTGTAGCCTTTCTCATTTCTGCTCGCCTTCAGCGTTTTACATTCGCGGCAGATAGAGGCAAGTGCCGTTATGAACAAAACCAACGGTTCAAAAACAAAAATATAAAAGTGAGGAGAGCAACGTTATGCATTTTGCCACCTTCTTCTGCGCCGTTGTTACTAAGCAACGGAGTAGACAGCTGCTGGTTTGATGATGCAAACGAACCGTGGTTCGGACCCAAATAATTTAATGTGAACACAGTCCAGTGGGGGCAGGGGGGAGCAATCGAACTCGGGTTCGGTCCAGGCAAGCGAACCAAGTGTTAAAGCACCCTAAGAGCCAGGATATTTATTAATATATCTCCGATTGTGTTGGTCTGAAAGAAGATAGGTATATACACCTAGGATGGCTTGAGGGTGAGAAAATCATGGGTGAACTATCCCTTTAACACTTGCCAAGTGGCAAATACGTGTAAAACAGCATTGGTGAGTATTTGAAACAGTGTCAATCGCCAGTTTGCCGGTAACATTTTTATGAATTGTAACAGTGCAATTTTCTGAGAACATGAATGTAAACAAACGTGAACATTGCTGGGGATATCATCATTGGTGATTTAAATATTCAAGCTCAAGAGGGTGTGAAAGGGAACTCAATTTGTTATTTGTGCCGTGTGAAAAGTTTTGTGTGCACACATCCGAAGCGCACAACCAGAAAGCTGTGTCTCAGACAGTGCACGAATACTGAATTGAGCTCTCTTTCTCGTCTTCTTGATCTTGAACATACAAATTCACAAAAAAATTGTAAAAAAATTCCCATCTCGGCGAGGATCCTAGTAAACATTGCCGGTAATGGCTTAAGTGAACACAAACAGTAGAGAAAGATATGTATCAGTATAAGTGTATTGGATCCGTTCATTAGTTCTTAAAGTGACAGCAGCCTAATATTCTTGCTGCGGTCAGTGTTTTTAATGTTAATCAAACAACAAAAGACAAAGAAAAAAATCACTCACTGCTCTTGACTGAATAACTTTTGTAACTTTAATAAGGATTAATCTATGTTTAATTTATACAGTGAAGACTATACTAACATGAACATATTTTTGTTAGCTGGGTATGACCAAATCATTGAATCAGTGAGTTGAATTTGAGAACCAGATCAGACCATTTTGTTCGGTTCAATTTGTGTACTCAGAATCAAGTGGTTTACTGAAAATAACTGAATTGATTCTAAGGCCCGTTCACACCCAGAACGATAACTATAAATATAACTATAACGATAAATATATTTTGTCTACACCAACGAACAATAACGGTCTGTTTAATCTAAGCTCAGTGGTTTCAGAGTGTGTACATCATGTTTTTGCTGTTCTTGTTGCATTTACATGCTTTAACCAGCATGCTATGTTTCGAGTGAATAGCTAGTGTAATCGATCTAATCTAACAGTGAATTTAGCTGACGAACTCAATATAGTGGGATAAAAACAACGCCTAGTCTTTTTCACCGCAACGTCAAAGGAAGCAAGACAATGTTGTTGAAACTAGCGCTGAATACCTGAGGTAATTATTATTATTATTATTATGTTACACTGTTTGCTAGCCTGGCATAATGATCTCATTGTTAATACTTCTCACCATTTATTCCGAGGGTGTGACCGATTGTTTTCCATATATCCATTTTCTTTAAAGTATCTTTGAAAAGGGGGTTTGACTTGTCAAAAAGTGGTGGCTTTTTCTGGACCTCAGTGAATAACTTCTCCGCAATGTCGTCCACCATTTTAAATGCGTGAGCCCTTAAATTAGAATGGATTCTGATTGGCTGTCAGTGTTTTTTGTTCAACAGCTGGAAAAAATCATTCTGAAAGTGATCCCAACAATATAGTTTCTCTGTATTGTTATCATTATAGCTGTGGTCTGGACAGTGCTATTCTTTTATATTTAGAACAATTTTTAGAACTATAGTTATTTTTATAGTTATTGTTCTTGGTGTGAACGGGCCTTAACAATCTGTTTGTACTATTAATAAAACCTGAATTGAGAATTGTGCAAAGTGACTCAATAATCCGTTCAAAACAGTTCACAGGTTAACAACCCCTGATAGGTAAAATTATCAGTGAATAATAGCTTAAATTTTGACCTGTTCCTCACAAATGTATCATAAGATTTTAAAAAAATCTACGTTTATGGTGTTCCTTTTTGAAGCTTGACAAACATGGTCACAATGAACTGTATGGAAAAAAAAATCTGCATAAAGATTCTTTAAAATTCCTCCTTTTGTGTTTCACAGGAAAAAATAACAGCATATGACACGAAGATGAGTAAATAAAGACAGAATTTTCATTTTTTGAAAAACTAACATACTAAGATCAACACATTATTGTAAATGGACGTGGGCCTATCTTTAACAGACAACCATATAAGTATATTTTTATGCCACCTCAAGCTTGCACTGTGGTTTCACAGAAATGCAGAAGAGAATTTTACATAATTCATAACGCGCTGCTTCAATGGTCTCTTTTCTCCCTGTCTCTCTCTACTGCCACCCCATGTGTAAAGCAGTTTCTATATTTAAGTGCAGTAGCGCTTGCTCAGATAAGCAGAATTTGATTCAGTTGTGATGGGACGAAATTATGTAACGGGGAAGGAAACTAGATAGTTGAGAAATGGTTTGGATTATCAACCTCAAATATAATTGAAGCATTATTAAATAATGTTAAAATATGCTTTTACATGTAAAATAAAATACATGATATATAATTATGGATCTAGCCAATTTTTATCACACAACTACAAAAAATCTGGTCTAATTTTTTTCACCCGACTGAAAGCGAATAACATTGGCAACAAGCAAAAGCCCCACCAGGGGGCAACAATATCAACAATATCCTCCTGATGAGAGCCAACCTATTATGATCTAACATCATAACTCGTAAAAATGTCATTTTATATGATACAGCTATTCTGAATCATATGGCATATTGTCCCCGTGGCACACCGTGAGACTGCAGACAGGGAAAAACATGTTGAGGAAAGAAAGGATGATTTATTGGTGGTCTGCAGGGAGCACAGCCTTTGAACCATCAGAACCTGCTCTGATTTTTGCAATAAATCTCCTGACAAATAATAGATATTATGCATTTACTGCATTTATTATTATTAAAAACAGCAACAGTAAATAAAACAAAGAGAAAAAACAGAATATAGAAAATGAATATAAAATGTTTTACTAGCTATTTCATCCGCAAACGATCTCTCGTGCATGTTTGTATTATTACTTTACATTTATTTGCATGCAATTTCGTGCAAATCCACTAATTGCAAATTGTGCACGCATCTTAAAATACTTTACTCGCCAAAATTAGATTATTTATGATAATCTCGGCGCTTTTAAACACTGTTGCGCAAAAACGCACATGCAGCAGTCAAAACGCGTCATATTTGATTTTCTCCTTTTGCAAATATCGCCAGCGCAAATGCGTCTCCATATTTTGCAAATGAATCAAATCAAGCGGGTTTTTCTACTCACCACGCTTCTCTCAAAGAAAGGGTCCAGATGTCTTTAAAGCTCTTGGGAATTAAGCATAAGCGTTTTTATTCACTGGCGTCAAGATATGGAGAATTGCGCTTGCCATGTCTCCATCCTTTCCTCATGGACGAGTTGGACGTCTCCAAGGTGCGCGCATAATCCACGCGATGCTCCACACGCCTCCTGATGCTCGTGTTTCGGCAGAGGTGACAGATAGAGGCGATGCTCCCCAAGACAAACCCCCTTGTTTCCTGTCTCATAGCAGAGTGAGGGTGGGGTGCAGACCATGTGAATACTGCTTCAACCTAACATCATCATCTTCATCGTCATCAGAAGCACATGCATGCTGAGTTGATCTTATTTCTTAGTAGAAATGGGCACAGTGCTGCCGTTCAGTCTCTTATCTCTTATCCAACGTCAATTAATTGTACTAAATTTAATAGGTCTTCCCAATACCTCATTTTGCTTATCTACATTTGATTTAAAATGAGCCTACACATGGAGCAAAAAAGCTTTTCAGACTGATTTAAAATCTTTTTAAACTGTTGAGTTATGCAACATTCCATACTTGTCATGTGGAATGGGGGTTAACAGCTTTTGAACAGGTCATGAAGCCCTGCTCCAGTCAAAGGTGTAAAAGGAGAAACGATGCAGCAGTAGAATATGACCGTGCACAGCACACAACCAATCATAAACGTCCTCAAAGCTTGCCTCATTAAATATTCATGAACTTTGTACAGTCACAGAAACGTTCATATATGGAACTTCATGAAAAACACGCTGTGTAAATTGTTCATCATTCTTACATAAACTGTCCAATTCCAGTGTAAATTGTTGAATTTCTCTGTTAATTAGTATGCTAAGTTATTCTTACATTAAATTGCTGAATTTCAGAGTAAATCATTCATAAAATTATACTTGTGTAAATTGGAGAATATATTTGTAAATTGCACGTAAATTGTTGAATGTCTGCATGGCTTGTTTTGTAAAACTATTCGTATATAAACTGTTGCATGTTTTATCATGCATAAAACCATTCTTATGTGAAGTGTCAAATTTCTATGTAAATCCTAAAGCCATTTTTATGTGAATTGTCGAATTCTTTCGTAAATCGTGAAATCATTTTTACGTGAATTGTCGAATTCCTGTGTAAATCATTAAATCATTCTTATACAAATTGTCAAATTTCTGTCTAAATCCTAAAGCCATTTTTACGTGAATTGTCAAATTTCTGTGTAAAATGTAAACCAGTTTTGCTGAGGTGTTCGGATGTGGTTTTTAACACATTGATGATATGGGTGGTTGCTTGCAGAGCCAATGGGTGGAGCTTGATGGGTGGAACTCCTCCTATCTGGATGTAATGGGTGGAGTTTGAAGGTCCAGCCACACCCTAACCCTACCTATATCCCTAAACCTCATGTCCCATTGGTGGGGTGGGTCATGCTGGGGAGCTTGGTGTTATGGAAGCTTGTTTCCGCCATGAAATAAAAAAGGTAATTGCAACTGACTTTTTTTCTCAGAATTGCGAGATAAACACAATTGTGTGATATAAAGTCAGAATTGCGTGATAGAAAAACAGAATTGCATGTAGTAAAGTCAGAATTGTGAGTTATAAAGTCAGAATTGCAAGTTATAAAGTCAGAATTCCGTGATACAAAGTCAGAATTGCATGAAATAAAGTCAGAATTACGAGTTATAAAGTCAGAATTGTGAGTTATAAAGTCAGAATTCCGTGATACAAAGTTAGAATTGCGTGATATAAAGTCAGAATTGTGAGATATAAAGTCAGAATTGTGAGTTATAAACTCAGAATTGCGTAATATAAAGTCAGAATTGCGAGTTATAAAGTCAGAATTGTGCGATACAAAGTCAGCATTGTGAGATATATAAAGTCAGAATTGCGTGAATTAAAGTCAGAATTGCAAGCTATAAAGTCAGAATTACGAGATATAAAGTCAGAATTGCGTGATATGAAGTCAGAATTACAAGTTATAAAGTCAGAATTGCGTGATATAAAGTCAGAATTATGTGATATAAAGTCAGAATTGCGTGAATTAAAGTCAGAATTGCAAGATATAAAGTCAGAATTGCGTGATATAAAGTCAGACTTGCGAGTTATAAAGTCAGAATTGCGAGCTATAAAGTCAGAATTACGAGATATAAAGTCAGAATTGCGTGATATGAAGTCAGAATTGCGTGAATTAAAGTCAGAATTGCGAGATGTAAAGTCAGAATTGCGTGATATAAAGTCAGAATTGCAAGTTATACAGTCAGAATTGCGAGATATAAAGTCAGAATTGCGTAAAATAAAGTCAGAATTGCGAGATATAAAGTCAGAATTGCGTAAAATAAAGTCAGAATTGCGTGAAATAAAATTAGAATTACATGATATAAAGCCAGAATTGTGCATAATTCTGACTTTATAACTTGTAATTCTGACTTTATATCACACAATTCTGGCTTTATAACTCGCAATTCTGGCTTTATAACTCGCAATTCTGACTTTATAACTCGCAATTCTGACTTTATAACTCGCAATTCTGACTTTATATTACACAATTCTGACTTTATAACTCACAATTCTGACTTTATATCACGCAATTCTGACTTTATATCTCACAACTAACTTTATATGACACAATTCTGACTTTATATCACACAATTCTGACTTTATATCACACAATTCTGACTTTATATCTCACAACTCTAACTTTATATGACACAATTCTGACTTTATATCTCGCAATTCTGACATTATATCTTGCAATTCTGACTTTAATTCACGCAATTCTGACTTTATATCACATAATTCTGACTTTATATCACGCAATTCTGACTTTATAACTTGTAATTCTGACTTCATATCACGCAATTCTGACTTTATATCTCGTAATTCTGACTTTATAGCTCGCAATTCTGACTTTAATTCACGCAATTCTGACTTTATATATCTCACAATGCTGACTTTGTATCGCACAATTCTGACTTTATATCACACAATTCTGACTTTATAACTTGCAATTCTGACTTTATATCACACAATTCTGACTTTATAACTCGCAATTCTGACTTTATATCACACAATTCTGACTTTATAACTCACAATTCTGACTTTATATCACACAATTCTGACTTTATATCACACAATTCTGACTTTATAACTCGCAATTCTGACTTTATAACTCGCAATTCTGACTTTATATCACACAATTCTGACTTTATAACTCACAATTCTGACTTTATATCACACAATTCTGACTTTATAACTTGCAATTCTGACTTTATAACTCGCAATTCTGACTTTATATCACACAATTCTGACTTTATAACTTGCAATTCTGACTTTATAACTCGCAATTCTGACTTTATAACTCACAATTCTGACTTTATATCACACAATTCTGACTTTATATCTCGCAACTCTAACTTTATATGACACAATTCTGACTTTATAACTTACAATTCTGACTTTATAACTCGCAATTCTGACTTTATAACTCACAATTCTGACTTTATATCTCGCAATTCTGACTTTATATCACGCAATTCTGACTTTATATCACACAATTCTGACTTTATAACTCATAATTCTGACTTTATATCACACAATTCTGACTTTATAACTTGCAATTCTGACTTTATTACTCGCAATTCTGACTTTATATCACACAATTCTGACTTTATAACTTGCAATTCTGACTTTATAACTCGCAATTCTGACTTTATAACTCGCAATTCTGACTTTATACCTCACAGTTGCAAGCAAGTTTAGAGGTATTGGACTGTTGGGGCTGTTGATGGACTCGATCTACTGCATCTATGTTTTGATCATCATTCTGAACCCGATCCGGATGTATTCTTTGACTAGTTGTGTAGATTACAACTTAAAGTATACTTAAAAGTACTTTTATACACTAAAATGTGAATCAATTTTTACAAGTATACTGCAAGTACATTGATATTAATTTACTTACTACATAAAGTATACTTAGAATATACTTGATCTTTATTTAAGTATACTTAATAAAATGAACTTGAAGTATGTATTTTTTTGTAAGGGTCTGCAGTGAGCACCATTTGAGAGCCCATCTTCAAGACTGATACTCTGATTCCTAGTTACCGATCAGGTCCCCTTTATGGGATTGTTTCACCTGTTCTTTGTTCACTGGGCTGGAAAAAAAGTTTAATAACTGTTTAGATCCTTTATCCTCAATATGAGCAGCAGGAATAGTTATGCTTGCCTTATAGCAGCAGGCATCTCTCTCTCTTGAGGAAAGCCCAGTGAGGAAAGGCATTATTAATCACAGGGAGAGCACCAGTGGAAGCTCAAATTAGACTCGTTGATGTAAACTCGCCACCCCTATGGGACACTAACTCCTCCGGATGCCTGCTTGCCCAGACACAACAGTCAGTCACATTGCTAATTCTGGTGGGATGTAATTCATAACTATGCCTGACTGACTCCAGCACTTTCACATCATTCACAACACAAACGTTTTACTCAGCATTTCTGACCTTTATTTATTATTGTTGTTGCCCCAATGCCATTGACTAAAGTGATGAATCATGCTAATATATTGATCGAAACGGATTGATTTGTCAGTGAGTTCAGGAGCTGTCTGCATTTGGGTCATACACTTTCACTCTACTGGATGAATGCTTTGCCTTCAGTCATGAGTTTGTAATGCCTGTATTGTGAGTACAAGTTCACTTCTGGCTCTTTGTAGTTGTAATGTTTCACTTCTTGTGGACTTTTACATAAAAAAGTTCTAGAAAAGAAGAGGGATTTTGTACTATAAAAGCCAGAGCAGAATCTGCAAAGCGTTACGAGAGACGGCGTTAAATTACCTCATGTCTCAAAGCACAAAACATTACAGTAGTAATGAACGTAACCAAATTAAAGAGCGCTGACTTGTACCACCTGACCGCTGCTGATTCATTTAGCGTTGATAGTGTTGCCATACACTCGTTGGGTTAAAACAACCCATTCGCTGGGTTAAAACAACACAATCGCTGGGTTTGCCCATTTAACCCAGCATTTTTTAGAGTGTAGAAATGCATAAATCTGAGTCAGCAAAGAATAAACAGAAATGAACGGTTTTGTAACCCTTTCAACAGCTCAGATAGGCAGGCAATTGACCAGTCAATGAAATAATATAATTTTATAATGCAGCCATTTATGAAGGTAATTCCAGTCTGGCAGCCCATGAACTGTCCTGTAATAATGACACTGCAGTTTGAAATGAGATGAAACGGCTGGATGGTGTTCTGTTCAGTGATACATGTCCTGGGATAAGTTATGTTCAGTGAATCGAAAACTGCAGGTGACTGCCACACTAATACGCCAGTGCAAGATCAAAGACATGCTATTTGTGAACATTGCAGTTTGAGATTTGGATTATTCAGATCCCTGATTACTGTCACGCACTTTCATTTATCACAGGAGTTTTTTCAGAGGTGGGAAAAGCCAAAAATGGCACAATAACATTCTGCGTTGTGTTCAGATCCCGACACTTCTGTCTAGTTCGTTTTCGGTTCAGTGTCGGGGTTCGGACATTCACGCTTCATGTTTCGTCTCTTGTTGTGAGTGCACAGGTTGAGTGTTCATTCAGACACCATGTGTTGTTGTCTTGTGTGTTTTTATAGAGCCCCTGGTTTATGTTTTCATTGGCCAGGCGTTCTCGTGTTGTTGTGTTCTATGTAGCTCACGGTTTGTGTTTATCATCGGCCACATGCTATCGTGGGGGTATTCCAGAAAGCAGGTTATGTGACATACCCGGGTATGTTTAAGGGTAAGTAAGCAGATAACCTCACCTTTCGGTTCCAAAAATGGAGGTAACTTTCAGAGTATTTAAGTAGCCATAGCAACTTATTCTCTGATCATAACCTGATCCGGGGCAGATTCTGTTTCAGGGTTGGTTTACTTCGGAGTTGTTTGGCGCATGCGTGCCACTATTAAAGCACTATTAAAGGACACCTATTACCCTTTTCACAGTGTGTAATATAAGTCTCTGGTGTCCCCAGAATGTGTCTGTGAAGTTTCAGCTCAAAATACCCCACAGATCATTTATTATAGCTTGTCAAATTTGCCCCTATTTGGATGTGAGCAAAAACACTCCGTTTTTGTGTGTGTCCCTTTAAATGCAAATGAGCTGCTGCTCCCGGCCCCCTTTCCAGAAGAGGGCGGAGCTTTAACAGCTCGCGCTTCGGTTGCTCAACAACAACAAAGCTAGAGAATCTCACGCAGACAAAATGAGGATTGTCCGGTGTTCAGCCTTACATTGTTCAAACCGGAGTCGACACTGATGGAGAGACTCAGGAAGAAGTTACAACTTTTAGAATGAAACTGGACATTTCTGAATGGTTAGTGGATAAATTTATGTAGTTGCTGTGGAGTTGATTCAACTCATTGACTAGCATGTGTCGTCATGTTAATCTTTTGTGCAAATCCAGCGTTGTAATGTGCAGCTGTCCTCCATAAAATGTGCAGCACATGTTTGATGGTAAGATAACCTTGCTTTCTGGATTACCCCCTTGTCTTGTTCTGTATTTTGTTATTGGCTGAGTGCTTTCATGTTGTCATGATTTGTGTGTACACAGTCGGTGATAGCTCTCATTGGCTGTGTGGTCGTGTCATTTTTTGTGTGAGTAGACGGCTTTGTTTTGTTTGTTTCTATGTGCCATGTGCCCCTGTGTCTATTGTCTTTACCCCACCCTTCTTGTTACCTGAATATTGGTTCAGTTGCCCCACCTGCTTACCCTCTTTGTTTGTTCCCCTATTTATTCTCCCTGTGTTGTCTGTTCTATGGTGGTTTGTTCCCTGACAGCAACATAGTGTTGGCCCAGATCCGGCCCACATCTGGTCCGCGTGTAATCCACATGTACCAGATGTGGGCCGGATCTGGGCCACACTATGTTGCTGTCTGGGTGTCAATAATCACAGTGTCATGCCCTGCCCTGCTCTGTTCTGCCAGTGTGTTTTGGATCCAGAGTTTTAGTTTTTGTTTGTTTTTGAGTCCTGCACCTCTGCTCTGAACCTCATCCCTTCACCCAAACCTTGACAGCTGGTAGCAGTTAAAAATAAAAATGTAGCAGTTAAAATGGTTCAAATACCTAGTTTAGTGATGCTTGCCTTAGCAAACCTAACTAGCAAACTGTACCAGTGTTTATGCTTCTAGTTTAACTAAATTCCCAAATAAACGTACCTTTTTTTGTGCTGAGCATTTAAATTAACATGTCAAACTACTGAGAGATGCTCATTTTCTTTCAGTGTCTTATTATAGGCCTACACACAGAAAAGATAGAGAACGGATGTATCTTTCACATGAATTTTGAATGAGGAGTGAGTCAGACCAGTTCTTTAGTGAAAAGAGATACATAGACTTAAAAAAATGAAGAAAATTCTCTCTGTATTCAAAAATAATATGCATGCTATCTGGGTGCAGCAGAACCAGCTTTTGTCCCACTTAACAGAACTGTAAAATGAGGCATTCGTTTTGAAGATGGTGAATCAAAATTTTAAAGGGATAGTTCACCCAAAAATGAAAATTCTGTCATCATTTAGTCCCCCTCAAGTTGTTCCAAACCTGTATAAATTTCTTTGTTCTGCTGAACACAAAGGAAGATTTTTGGAAGAATGTTTTTAACCAAGCAGATCTCGCCCCCCTTTGACTACCATAGTAAGAAAAGGGTGGAGTCCAGTTTTGCCACTGAAAAAATAGCTGCACATTTGTAACAAATACAGACAAAATTGCAATTTTTTGGTGAACTATCCCTTTAAGACTAGGACATGTAATGGTCCTTGTAACCTGTGTCTGTTCATATCTCACTGTAATAATGAGTATCATAGATCAATGAGCGTCAAGACACTGGATGATAGAAAGATGTGAGCTCACACATCTAACCTCAATTACCTCACCTACGCCATCGCCATTGTTATCCTTTTTCAGCTATCCTGCTGTCTTTTAAGTCTCTCTCAGCGCACCTACTGCAGATTTATAATATACTGCTAATATTGTTAATATATTATTGTTAATATTAATGTTAATCACGTCCTGCAGATTTCTTGTTAATATTGACTGATATAATACGGATATGACCAAACCATTTATTGATTTGCTTCTTGAAGGACAGCACTTCTGCTGGTCTATACAAATATCTATAAAATGATGTTGTGGTGAAAATAATCAATGGCAGGGAATGTGAAATTAAATATTTATGCACATGGAATCGGCTGTGCTTTGATCACTGTGTGTACAAAAGCTATTACTGTTTGTTCTTTTATGAACAGATAATATAATACATAATATATATACAGTATATAATACATAAACAATATATATATCTAGTTCAGGCATGAAACTCTAGATGGCACAGGCTGATACGTCTTTTACATGCAATCTTTAAGCAATCACATCATTACCACATGGAACAAGCTGATTAGCCTCTGCTGATCCTGCAGCCAATGAGATTGCTTGTTCAACATTTACAACCCGAATTCTGGAAAAGTTGGGATGTTTTTTAAATTTGAATAAAATTAAAATTAAAAGACTTTCAAATCACATGAGCCAATATTTTATTCACAATAGAACATAGATAACATAAATGTTTAAACAGAGAAATTTCACAATTTTATGCACAAAATGAGCTCATTTCAAATTTGATGCCTGCTACAGGTCTCAAAATAGTTGAGACAACTATTTTGAGACCTGTAGCATCTCCTCTTCTTTTCAAAACAGTGTGAAGACATCTAGGCATCAAGGTTATGAGTTTCTGGAGTTTTGGTGTTGAAATTTGGTCCCATTCTTGCCTGATATAGGTTTCCAGCTGCTAAAGAGTTTGTGGTCATCTTTGACATATTTTTCCGTTTAATGATGCACCAAATGTTCTCTATAGATGAAAGATCTGGACTGCAGGCAGGCCAATTCAACACCCGGACTGTTCTATGACGAAGCCAAGCTGTTGTAATAGCTGCAGTATGTGGGTTTGCATTGTCCTGCTGAAATACACAAGGCCTTCCCTGAAATAGACGTCATCTGGAAACCTTTATATACCTTTCAGCATTCATAGTGCCTTCCAAAACATGCAAGCTGCCCGTACCGTATGCACTTATGCATACCATCACAGATGCTGGCTTTTGAACTGAACGCTGATAACACGCTGGAAGGTCTTCCTCCTCTTTAGGCTGGAGGACACGGCGTCCGTGATTTCCAACAAGAATGTCAAATTTGGACTCGTCTGACCATAGAACACTTTTCCACTTTGAAACAGTCCATTTTAAATGAGTCTTGGCCCACAGGACACGACGGCGCTTCTGGACCATGTTCACATTTGGCTTCCTTTTTGCATGATAGAGCTTTAGTTGGCATCTGCAGATGACACGGCGGATTGTGTTTACCGACAGTGGTTTCTGGAAGTATTCCTGGGCCATTTAGTAATGTCACTGACACAATCATGCCAATGAGTGATGCAGTGTCATCTGAGGGCCCGAAGACCACGGGCATCCAAAAAAGGTCTTCGGCCTTGTCCCTTACACACAGAGATTTCTCCAGTGAATCTGAATCTTTTGATGATGTTATGCACTGTAGATGATTTTTTTTTTTTTTTTAATTTGCAACGTCAAAGAAATTTGACGTTGAGGAATATTGTTTTTAAAGTATTCCACAATCTTTTTATGCACTCTTTCACAGATTGGAGAGCCTCTGCCCATCTTTACTTCTGAGACACTCTGTCTCTCTAAGACATCCCTTTTATAGCTAATCATGTTACAGACCTGATATCAATTAACTTAATTAGTTGCTAGATGTTCTCCCAGCTGAATCTTTTCAAAATGTCTTGCTTTTTCAGCCATTTGTTGCCCCCGTGTCAACTTTATTAAGATCTGTAGCAAGCATCACATTTAAAATGAGCTCATTTAGTTGATAATAGTGTAAAATTTCTCCGTTTAAACATTAATGTTATCTATGTTCTATTGTGAATAAAATATTGGCTCATGTGATTTGAAAGTCTTTTAGTTTTCATTTTATTCAAATTTAAAAAATGTCCTAACATTTCCGGAATTCGGGTTGTAGTTTAATTCATTATTAGCTGTAATTTAGTCCTGCAGTGCGCTATCAGAGTTCCTTTGAAACCCTCCACCTCCCCAGCTCCACCTGCCTAGATCTGCTACAGGATTTATGCAGCAGCAGCATGTTGACAATAGAAAGTCCATATTTGCTCTGCAGCAGCAGCAGTGCAGCAGATCTAATCCGCCAAGACCAAACACATTAACATTGCCATATTCATTAACATGCTAAACTATTTTGAGAGTGGAAATACAGTCATGATTGAAATAACAATATATACAACAGGATTGGATGCAGATTCTTTCAAAGCCAGCAAGCAAATACATGATACGACAGCTTATGAAAACAGTGCAATGCTAGTTTCAAAGCCCAATGAAATGTTGTTGGCAGATAGCATTGTTTTTCTTTCGATTTAACTGATTTAATGAGCTGTGGTATCATGTATTTGTTTGCTTGTTTCAAGAAAAGGCAGTAGCAGCTCTGTTACAAGAGCTTTTGTGAAAGATGAACCTCATTCCCTTTTAATTTCTAGTCAGCTTCCATTAAACTTGCACCATTTAGTTCTAATAAGAAAAACATTACAGCTAATATGTCTCACATAAAGACTTTACATCACATTACAGGGCATTTTTATGAGCTTCAGGTAGATCTGAAAGATCTACATCTGTTCTGAGGCATAAATGTTCATAAATGAAACGAGTATGACAGCGGAACAGTCATTAATTGACATTACGTGATTTACAAGGGAACTTACTGGATTTTGTTTAAAGGGTTAGTTCACCCAAAAATGAAAATAATGTCATTTATTACTCACCCTCATGTCGTTCCACACCCATAAGACCTTCGTTCATCTTCAGAATGCAAATTAAGATATTTTTGTTGAAATCCGATGGCTCCGTGAGGCCTGCATAGGGAGCAATGACATTTCCTCTCTCAAGATCAGTTAATGTACTAAAAACAGTGTTATGAAGTGTTACAGTGTTACGGAGTGTTATGAATCACCGTATCCAATCATGATTTGGATCGCGTGTCAAACCGCTAAACTGCTGAAATCACGTGACTTTGGCGCTCCGAACCGCTGATTCGACACGCTGATTCATAACGCTCCGAAGCTTCCTGAAGCAGTGTTTTGAAATCGGCCATAACTATATAAGTCGTTATTTTGTTTTTTTGGTGCACCAAAAATATTCTCGTCGCTTTATAATATTAATATTGAACCACTGTACTCACATGAACTGATTTAAATATGTTTTTAGTACATTTATGGATCTTGAGAGACGAAATGTCATTGCTGGATATTCAGGCCTCACAAAGCCATCGGATTTCAACAAAAGTATCTTAATTTGCATTCCGAAGATTAACGAGGGTCTTACGGGTGTGGAACGCCATGAAGGTGAGTAATAAATGACAGAATTTTCATTTTTGGGTGAACTAACCCTTTAATAACTCACCCTGTAGCTTGTGTTGTATTGGCACTGTGCTGAAAGCTCAATGTTTTCTGATGCTTTAAAGTGTGCCTATTATGCTTTTTCAGATATTACCTTTCATGTAGGGTGTAATATAGCTGTTTGTGAATGAAAAAGGTTTGCAAAGTTTCAAAGATCAAAATGCACAATGCAGTTATTGTCTCCCAAAAGAAAGAAGCGATTATGAACTGCCTGAAACGAGTTGTCAGTAATTCCAGTCTTACTTCCTGCTCGAACCTACCTAACAAAGTAACACAATTACACGATGCCAGCCAGCCAGCTATCGTTGCAGTTCGTATCACTGTCTATCAAGTGCTGAGGAAGATCCGGAGCTGAAATTCAGATACACTAATTGACTTTTCGCTTCCAACACACACTGTAAGTGGTCGACCAATCACAACAGACTGCGCCATCTGACCAATCAGAGCAGAGTAGGCTCTCGGAAAAGAATTTAGAGATGTTAAATTTTGCTTAATGCATTCTAAATTGTTAAATACAATGCTCTTCTCTTTAAGGAAGGAGGAAATGTCAAGGAGTACACTATAGATGGCCTGATGATTTCATGTGGTCTTTAAGGGCTATGATTATTATAGTTATATAAAAAATGCAATATGATGATACAAATATTGCAAGCCAGATTCCTTTGTGAATAGATTATAAAACTAATATTGTGCATGTTTCTTGATTCGTGTCTACCCCTGAGCAACACAGCCAGGAACAAGCCAATGATCCACAGAATAAACACTGTTGTAACTGTATTACCATACAATTTCAGATGAGTCCCGGATGCCCATGGCGAACTAATGAGCCGATCTCGCCTCACATTTGCTGTGTGATATTATCATCACCCTCTCCAGATACATAATAACAATAATGCTGCACATATATTGAGTGTGACTGTCAGCGGGCAACAATTTCATGTGCATTGGACACACAGCACACATTTATCTGTCTCTTTATATCTTTATATCTGTTTTGCGGAACCCTGATGGATCAATCACAAATTAATGTAAGCGATATTCTGTTGACTACAGGCTAGTCTGTAAATCAGATGCACAGATCTGGACGGCTGTCAATCATATATGAGGTTTTAGGTTCAGTCTCTATTAAGACTTCATGGGTAAAGAAACAATGATACTGGAGACATACTTAAGTGTGTTTAGTTGCCTGTAGGCCTTATGGTGCTGCTCTGCATGCTGACTTCAAAGGAGAAGTGTGTCATTTCTGTGCCACTTACAGAAGCAAACAGAATTGCAAAGATTACATGTTTTTTTTTTTTTTTAAATGTGCATTCTGGGCAGTTGCTTCATTTTTTTAAATGTATTTTTATGGCTACATTTCTCTTGGTTTCATCTCTGTAAGCCTGATCAATTGCAATTCGTTCAATGTGTTCCATTTCTGCATCTTCTATCCATGACCTTTGCAGGCGAGTCTGATAAAACTGGATTTACATTTAAAGCCTTCAGGTTGGCTGAGCAAAAGGAGACTTTGCAGTGAACAGTGTGAGTGTTTGAGAGCGAGACGTGTGTGCGTGTCTTCCCTCATCTCTTCCACTTTAATGCAGTATCGGGTCCAGCATCTGTCTCCATTATGACATCAGACAGCTCTGTATGGCGAATGCCAACCCCGTGCTGCCCAGCACAACATCTCAGAGGAAACGTCTTCTTTATCTCTCAAGCATATTTATTTCATGTGCACTCCACTTACTTGCTTGTTTGAGTGTCTGGGGATAAAAGGAAATGTGTGTGCGAATTTTAAGACAGAGTATTTTTAAAGGAATATTTTGAGCAGTGTTATTTTAGTACCATTATAGTTTTAAAATATTTTAGTTATAGTGTGATATAAAGTCAGAATTGCGAGATATAAAGTCAGAATTGCAAGCTATAGTCAGAATTGTGTGTTATAAAGTCAGAATTGCGTGTTATAAAGTCATAATTGCGTGATATAAAGTGAGAATTGTGAGCTATAGTCAGAATTGCGAGCTATAGTCAGAATTGCGTGATATAAAGTCAGAATTGCGAGATATAAAGTCAGAATTGCGAGATATAAAGTCAGAATTGCGAGATATAAAGTCAGAATTGTGAGATATAAAGTCAGAATTGTGTGATATAAAGTCAGAATTGCGAGATATAAAGTCAGAATTGTGTGATATAAAGTCAGAATTGCGAGATATAAAGTCAGAATTGTGAGATATAAAGTCAGAATTGCGTCATATAAAGTCAGAATTGCGTGATATAAAGTCAGAATTGCGAGATATAAAGTCAGAATTGCGTGATATAAAGTCAGAATTGCGAGACAAAGTCAGAATTGTGTGATATAAAGTGAGAATTGCGAGATATAAAGTCAGAATTGTGTGATATAAAGTCAGAATTGCGTCATAAAGTCAGAATTGCGAGTTATAAAGTGAGAATTGCGAGATATAAAGTCAGAATTGCGAGCTATATTCAGAATTGCGTGATATAAAGTCAGAATTGCGTGATATAAAGTCAGAATTGCGTGATATAAAGTCAGAATTGCGAGATATAAAGTCAGAATTGCGTGATATAAAGTCAGAATTGCGAGACATAAAGTCAGAATTGCGAGATATAAAGTCAGAATTGCGAGATATAAAGTCAGAATTGCATGATATAAAGTCAGAATTGCGTGATATAAAGTCAGAATTGTGAGATACAAAGTCAGAATAGTGTGATATAAATGACTAATATGACTTTTTATTACACAATTCTGACTTTATAACTCGCAATTTTACATTTTTTTCTCAGAATTGTGTGATATAAACTCACAATTGCTTCTTATGAAGTCAGAATTATGAAATATAAACTTGTTATTCTGAGAAAAAACATAGCTTTTTTTCTCTCACAACTGGACATGCAATTGCAAGTTAATAAAAAGTGAGATTTGCGAGATATAAACCCGTAATTCTGTCTTTTTTTCCTCACAATTGCGAATCTATATCATGCAATTCTGACTTTATAACTCGCAATTCTGACTTTATAACTTACAATTGTGAGTTAACATCGTAATTCTGAGAAAAAAAGTAAGAATTGTGAGAAATAAACTTGCAATTGCGAGAAAATGTCAGAATTGTGAGATAAAGTCGCAATTACCTTTTTTATTTTTTATTTCATGCCGGAAACAAGCTTCTATGTGTCTCTCTCTTTTTTTTTTTTATAATTTATTTTTTTAAAAACATGTCTATTATTTTTTTAATTTCAGTTTTAATTTGTAAGTATATCAAGTTGAACTAAATTAAAATGAGAAATGTTGCTTTGGCATCTAGTTAAAATAAATATTTGATTTTATTTCATATAACGTTTATTTTATTTATGTAAGGAAAGTATCTTTATAGTTTTAGTTAACTGTAATAACCCTGATTCTGAGGTCAAAATAAGTGTAGCTCTATCTGTGACATGTCTTTGAATACCACAAGAAATAATTTTGACTACTCCATCAATGCATTATGTAAATCATATTTACTAGTAATGCACAACTATTTAAATTTATGAAGGAAAATGTGCAGCTTTTATTTTCATTTATAATAATTTGACAGCAAAGAAATGTCTTATTTGAGCTGTAAATCTTTTTACAGAAACTCTTCAAGGCAGATTAACACTAAAGAATAGCATACAAATATACTACTCTTGTGTACATATATACTATTCAGTGTACTGTACATCATGCAAATTTTCCATAAGGATAGAACAACAGTATATACTATACATACATCAACAATATTAAGAGCAGTAGTCAGCAAGTATGTTATTCTGAACATATCTAATCCCTTTCATTTTACCAATTACAGTTACCATGTTTACATGATCATGACAGTTTTTGCACAGTCAAGGTTAGTTATTGATTCTAGCCTAAAAAAAAAAAAGTGTAATGTTTAAGTTTAAGTTCACATATTTTCCATTTTAGGTGCATTTTAAACCTGCAGTTTGATTGCTTTCATAACCAGAGTGATGATGAGGCAAAATTATTGCCTGTGCTTATCAACAGCAGGGCACAGATGGTGTCCATAGAATTGTGAGATATAAACTTGCATTTCTGAGAAAAAAGGTCAGTCTTTTTTCCCTCACAATCTCACAATATGCAAAACTCCTGTAAATTCATCTACAACTCCATAAACACACTCAAATGTCATTGTTGAGCTGATTAACATTACAAACACTGTTGATATTACTTCTGTAACATTTCCATCTTTCTCTATCAACTGGGGTTACAGAGGTTATTGCACGTCAGAATGTGCACATATTCATTTTTCCAGATGCATAATTCTTTTCATCATTCATAGAGATGGCAATTATTACAGCAAAGTAGGCCCTTATTAAAGTGCTCTGCTGATATTATTGTTTTATGAGCTAATTTGACACTTGACTGAACTCTTGGTGCCCAGAAGATTCCTGTGAGGATTTCTCACCAGCGCTGATTCATAAAAAATACATGGCAGTCTAATCCAACACCTCCTCTGTAAAATAATCATTTGAATCAGTTCATTCGCCTACTCTGACTCTCGCCTAATCAGCAAACCTCATTCTGTCTGGGGTTCCTCAAAGGATGAAAAGAAGTATCTGATCTGGCTCTTTGAACAGTACAAATGAAATCTGTCTGAACAATTTTAGGTTGGAAATCATTCCAGAAACAAGAGGATTCTAAATGTTCTTGCCAAATAAGGTAGGGAACTTTCATAGTACTTTCATTATTCAACAAACTTTGTCACAGATTTTGAAGCCCAAAAAAAAATTCAGCAATCCATTATAAAAAATAATCCATATGGCTCTAGTGTCAGCACATAGAAACGGGACACAGAGGTAGGTTTTATAAACAACAGCAGGTTTATTAAACAACAACGGGGAAGTGTGAGACGAGCAGAATGTCCAGGTAAGCAGGCAGGGAATGTGAAAGTCAAATGGGGGTTATCTGATAGAGATAGTCCGTTTGTCTTTTCCAGGGGATCCAAAGGGAACAGCGGAGTGTGGAGACGGTGGAGATCTGGAGCGGTGGAGAACAAGGAGTGAGTGCAGGAACAACAGGTAAGCCGATCACAGGAAAGGTTGACGTTGACGAGACCAGACAAGGGAGTGCAGGAGAAGAGGGTATATATAGAGAGTGAAGGTAGTGATGTGCAGGTGCAGGGAATCCGTGTAACGAGGAGATGAGCTGACTGGGCGCAGGTGTGGATCAGGAGGGATGCTGGGAAATGGAGTTCAGAGACAATGAGACAGACAGTGACCATGACATTACTCCCCCCCTCCCAATAGGCGCGTCCTCGCACCGTAAATGGAACAACCGGGGAGGGAGGGCGGGCGTCCTGGAGTCCTAGCAGGAGAGTGATGGTGATGATGCAGGTAGCTATGCGGCTTACAGGATGGAGCCAGGAACTCAGGGGCCATTGCGGCGCGGGCAGCTCAGGTGGCCATGGAGGCTCGGGCATCTTGGGGGCCATGGCGGCTCGGGCAGCTCAGGTGACCATGGTGGTTCGGGCATCTCGGGGGGCCATGGCGGCTCGGGCGGCTCAGGGAACCATTGCGGTTCAGGAGGTTCAGAGTGCCATGGCGGGTCAAGAGGTTCAGGTCACCATGGCGGGTCAGGAGGTTCAGGGCACCATGGCGGGTCAGGAGGTTCAGGGCACCATGGCGGGTCAGGAGGTTCAGGGCGTAATGGCGGTGCGGCCTCCATGGCCTCGGCCTGGACCCCAGGCTCGGCCACTCTGGCTACGGGTATATGTTGCCCCCCCAAAAAAATTCTTGGGAGGAGTTATCGGTCTCTGGGCTAGAGCGGGGTCTGGAGCGGGCTCAGGGACTGGATGCTGGTCAGGGGCTGGAGCCATCACTGGACGCTGGTCAGGGGCACGAGTCATTGTGTGGGTGGCCCAAACACACACAAATGTAAGTGCCAAGACAGGCACTATGATGTGCTCTGGGAAAGGAGTGAATATAAAAACTGGAGCGGGCTCATGGGCTAGAGCGGGCTCAGGGGTGAGATCCATCTCGGGACTCGGGACAAAGGAGAGAGAGCCGCCTCGGGACGAAGGAGAGAGAGTCGCCTCGGGACACTGTTCACGGGCTGAGGCAGACACTGGAGCAGACTCAGAGGCTGGAGCCATCTCTGGTCTCCAGGACATCCCCTCATACTCCACTAAAAGGCCTAAAGGCACAAATGTGGAGACTATTATGGCTGAGGGCTCAGGCGTGGCGGCGGCCATCTTGACCGAGGGCTCAGGCATGGCGGCGGCCATCTTGACCGAGGGTTCAGGCGTGGCAGCAGCCATCTTGACCGAGGGCTCAGGCGTGGCGGCAGCCATCTTGACCGAGGGCTTAGGCGTAGCACAGGCCACCTTGCGACCATCTTGTTTTTCTCTATCCTCAGCGTTCGTCATTACGTCATGCGTCGGGTCAGAGGTCACTCTTCCACCGCAAAGTGCACGGCCAAAGCTAGTTATTATAGTTAATAAAGTTTTAAATACGGATATTTTTTCTTACAAAAACGCATGGCATCGCTTCACTTCAGAAGGCCTTTATTAACCCCCCCTGGAGCCATATGGATTATTTTTTATAATGGATTGATGAATTTTTTTGGGCTTCAAAATCTAACCCCCCTTCAGCTTGTAAGAGCCAGGATATTTTTTAAATATATCTCCGATTGTGTTCGTCTGAAAGAAGATAGTCATATACACCTAGGAAGGCTTGAGGGTGAGTAAATCATGGGATAATTTTTGGGTGAACTATCCCTTTAAGGCCAGCTGGTTCTTGTTTGGTCGACTGTCTGTCTCTCAACATTTTTTTTCTGAAACCATTTGACACCATCTTTTTGATTTCAGACACTGAGTCCCAAAGGAAGTAAGATTCATTTTGATTTATCAGCATGATTCTGGTTAATCGGCTCAATAATTTCTGCTTTTCTATTGAGGTGGTTTAATAGGAAAGACTGACTGGTGTGTTTTCATCAAATGCTGTTGTCAGTCACAGCTGACAATATGGAAATTTTGCTAGGTCTAAATTTAACACGGTCAAAACAACACATCGCTCAGCAACATAATAGTACCCACACGGTTGGCATCATGGAAGAGAGACAGATGGCATGAGGTGAGGAAAGTACGATGGCAATCCATCAAATTCTTCAAAGCTTGTCAGTGGTGCTATAATGAAAAGAAAGTCTATAACTATTGCACGGCATCATCAACATGAAATCAAAATTGACCTTATTTACATCATACATGTTCCTGGTCTTTTTGTGCGTGATTATGAGTTTGTCTTCGTAATGATTCATCAATCTTAATCTTCCTCGACAACTTTCATTCTCAGTCATGTAAGCGGCATAGTTAACATTGGTTAACATTAACCATGAGCCAAATAGTTCTTATAGGAATAGTTCACCCCAAAAATTCTTTCATCATTTTACTCAGTGTTATTCGTTCTCAAATTAAATCCTTAATCAGCTTTGAGCTCTGTTCTGTTTTGGCCTTGAGTCGAACCACTGTCATACAAAGTGATCCTAGAACATTTAGATTAAACCACTGGAGTTGTATGGATTACTTTTACACTAACTTTACGTCCATTTTGGAGCTTAAACCATTTGGATACCCATCGGACCCTAGTGACTTTCACTGTATGGACAAAAACAACTGAAACATTCAAGTATTGCATTTTTTTGGACAACAAGTTGCACCATAAGATTATAGGTTGCATTGTTAAGAAATGTAACAAATTAGCTCAAAAGGGAAATATGAATAATTAATCATAACTTGTTGTAATTAATTATAAATATTTGGATCAGTTAATCAAATTAACTTTATGTAATCGAATTAATATTAAAACAGCAATTAATTAACCTGTTCACTCAGCGAACACTCAGTATTGATCGTCTACCAACTCTTCAGAAAGGATATTTTCCATGGCCACAGAAAAATAACACTTTCTTAGCGTGTAGCTGTGATTATAATTATCGTTATTATTGACATCGGTTTATAAGCAGATCAGAATCAACTCATAAGAATGTGCACAAGTTTTATTTAACTAAATCATGAACACATAACTAAACTAGTAGCATAAAGCTATGAAAAGAGTCATTTAACGAGCTGGAAGAACCATCAGATTCTCAATAGAAAGCACCTTTGTTAACAAAGATGTTCACAATTTAATACTAAATCACTGTTTAGTGTTCGAATGTACGATACTTGCAAATACCCAAGCTGTTGAAGAGCATCTGGAAATGCAGTCTCAGGAGAAATTCTTAATGGTTCAGTCTGAGGGTGTTAAAGTTGTAATCAATATCTTCTGCATTGAATGAAGAAATTATGACAAATTTGCGCTGTTAATTTGACCCTGTTGTCGATGAAGTTGCGCATGACTTGAAGTGAGTGAGGCCTGCCAGCCCGGCTCGGGTCCGGGTGAGGTCTCATGTGAACAGCACTCAGCAAGAACAAAGGCAGAACAGGAGGTCACTTGTATTGGCTTTTAAGTTCCCCAGAGTTCACACCTTTGAGTTTTAGCTTGACCTTAATCCTTAATTCTACCCAAAACCTAAACTTAACAACTACCTTACTAACTATTAATAAGCAGTAATTAGGAGTTTATTGATGCAAAAGTCGTAGTTAATAGTGAGAATTGGACCCTAAGCTAAAGTGTGACCATAAGTCGCTTTCGAATATTTGTCAGCATGTTTCAGATGATAAAAAGGACTTGCATTTCGGACTTTTGTACAACAAAACAACAAATGGCGCCAATTTTAATTTTGTGTTGAACTATCCCTTCAATATTTCTCATTTACAAAAGTGATATCATTGAAATGTTTTGAGATGCTCTGGAGGGTGAACTTGACCTTCAATCTCCATGGTCAAAAAGTCTTCTCAAAAGTGGGTGCCTCTATTATTCACTGCAAACCCACATTCAGGTCTGGCTCCATTTTGGTATGTAACACACACCAAATTTTTTATTTATTTTTTTTAACCATCTAATCAGTTCCCAAGAATAAAATCCAGTTCCCACCTGCATTTTCCCTGCTGAATATCCTCTGTTTCACTTAGTAAAACATCACACAATATTTCCAAACATGGACATGTAAAGACTAGAAATTGAAATAAAATGGTTGACTCCTCAACGCAGGGTTATGGTCAATCTGTTTGTGCTGTAAAAGACCTTTTGTCAGATATTGATTTTAGCTCCTGGCTAAAATTGTATGATAAATGAGCGAGGAATACAAAATGCTCTTCACACTTCACTGAGCAGTGCAGAAAAAACATCCTTACAAATTAATCACGTTTTACTGAGCACATAATAACATTTTTGACAGTCCACAGGGAGTTGCAGCCATAAAATGTTATGACACATTACTGTTTTTCTGTTAATCCTACAGCATGTGACAATGGCCACGGGTTTGACAGTGGTTTGATTAAATTTGGCAATTACAGAGGCTTGTCAGACAGAATGATCAGAGAAAGATATTCAAAAATAAAACGATGAAACGATGAGTTATAGCAAGCTGGTCAGGAGAGAAATGTGATTTATGGTGCAGAGATGTAGTTATTATAAGGTTCTATCTGCTGTAGGAATATGAGTCCCACATATCTCCATACTAAGATTACCTGTGATAGCACTATATTGTCATTTAGTTATCTCATAATTTGTTATTCATATACAGCAGGATAAAAATCAGCAGTATGTAAAAATATAAATAAGACAATGCCCTGTGACAGGCATTTGCTGAATCTAAAATATGAATGCAATGCACAGCTTACAAATGGAAAAAGCTGAACAAACAAGGGTCTGAAAAATTGATTGCAGGCCAGCGGTTTGCATTTGTCTTGCGGTGACTGACAGTGAGTCAACCTCACCGTCTCCTCTGAGACAAAAGGTAATTGATCTACAGATCCGGCTTACCTGGAGAGAGATATTGTGACATCTCTAGGGAACGTGTAACACATGTCCACATTGTTGAGGTACTGGCTGAAAAGTACTGCCTTTTCCTTTTCACACGTTGACTTGCAGTGAAAGGTATGGAAGCTTGTTTCTGCCACTAAATAAAAAATAAAAAGGTAATTGCGACTTTTTATCTCACAATTCTGACTTCTTCTCAGAATTGTGAGATATAAACTCACAATTGCAAGTTATAATGTCAGAATTACGAGATATAAAGTCAGAATTGCAAGTTATAATGTGAGAATTGCGAGATATAAACTCAAAATTGTGGGATATAAACTTGCAATTGCTAGATATAAAGTCAGAATTGCGAGTTATAAACTCAGTTGAGGGATATAAACTCGCAATTGCTAGAAATAAAGTCAGAATTGTGAGATATAAACTTGGGAGGTCTTTTGCGAGTTCACAATTCTGACTTTATAACACGCAATTGCGACTTTATATCTCAAAATTATGTCTTTATAACTTGCAATTATGACTTTATTTCTCACAATTGCGAGTTTAAATATCGATGTAACCAATTCTTGAAACAGTCCTGACAGTTCGGTGTTAGTTTTTACACATGCACTCCTGGCATGTCTTTGTATAGCCTTTTACAATTTATTGCTGTATCACACAAAGAGATGCACAGAGATGCGTTCTTTTTGCCTAAATCATAAATGGTTTAATGTGACTTTAAGGGACTGATGTTGTGTGCTCTGATGTGAAAAAATGCATGGACACAACATATTATATTACCCCAGAGGACCATTTTGTGAGCTATTTGGTTTTAGGAGGGAATGAGAGTGCAGTGTAGATGGGCTCCATGAATAGTGTTTGAGTGATAAAGAGGCACTTAGGGGTCCCTGGTGAGGCGGCTGGTGGCGGATTACTGAGGGTTTGCATCTCAGCTTATTTACCAGATGTATCAGGAGGGGAGCATCATGACAGTCCATCAGCAGTGATGTTGGTTGATCCTGCAAAAACTGTAATGACCACAATTGCAGTTGCATCTGAATGATGAAAGGTATATAATTTACCGTATCAAGGCACTGCTTCTTTGTTTGTTTCCTGTCCTTTAATCAATCCCCCAATGGTTTGAAAACTCAGGTAGCTGTTATTGGTAGACCTAGGGACTTTTATTTTAGGTTTGCAGATAGTTGAGTCTGACTGAACTCCCTGAGCAGCTTTTGGAGACAAAGTAGAAGGTCTGCCCTGCTTCTTCAAGTTTACAATGGCCTTGTTACCAATTGTCCTCTGGAGGGAGACTTGCCAGTATGTTCTTTGTAACTCCTCACTTTACTTCATCCAAACTGCCAAAGGACTTCAGATTTCTGGAAATCACTACACAATGGAAGGTGCTGGGTTTAGGCAATACTTAAACGCGAGAGCTCCTGATCTACAACAGCCGCACCTTGTCCTGTAAAAAAAAGTGGTAACATGCAGTTGTTAGCTTAAAAACCCTTAAAGGGGACCTATAATGCCCCTTTTCACAAGATGTAATATAAGTCTCTGGTGTCCTCAGAATGTGTCTGTGAAGTTTCAGCTCAAAATACCCCACAGATCATTTATTATAGCTTGTCAAATTTGCCCCTATTTGGGTGTGAGCAAAAACACGATGTTTATGTATGTCCCTTTAAATGTAAATGAGCTGCTGCTCCCGGCCCCCTTTCCAGAAGAGGGTGGAGCAGGTATTCAGCCTTACATTGTTCAAACGGACACTGATGGAGAGACGTTTCTGAATGGTTAGTGGATAAATGTATGTAGTTTCTGTGAAGTTGATTCAACTCATCCACTAGCATGTGTCGTCATGTTAATCTTTTGTGCAAATCCAGTATTGAATTGACCCTCGTTTGTGAAGCAGTCCGACATAAAATGACGGCATGGCAACAACACTCTACTACAACTAACTATTCTCTAAAGCAGCCCAACATGGCCTTTGTTGCGTGTTCCTGGGTTTATGTAAATTTTGTTGTAGTCCCTACCAGCTGTTTGTTGTAGTCCTTAAAAAGTGATTTCATGAGTTCACACTTACAAATAATCAGATAGTAAATAGTATGCGTAATAGTATGCGTATTTGGCTTGCTGTCCGAGGAGAGGGCTCTGAGCTCGGTATTTGGCCTGAACCCAGAGTACTCCCCCTGTATTCCGGTTAGGAAAGTAAACAGGCAAGTGTGAGGAGACGGGGTAGTGGAGGGATGCTGCAAAACTGTCGAGGAATATGGGTGAGTCAACTGTGTCTATATATAAGCTTTCACTCATGCTGATTGGGTAGATATGTTGATTACTGATTGCTAACAGCTGGCTGAAATGACGTGATGATTATTTAGATTATTTGACCTTTGCTCCTCCCGAATTTTGTTAATAAAACATAATTTCTGTAAAAGAAAATATCTCCCTTTGCATTAAACTTTGAGCGTCGTAACTTTGCAGATGTTGTTTATGCTCAGACAGCAACATTACACACTAACTCAAGTAAAAAAAGTGAAATCATAATCAACCACCCCTTTAAGGAACCCTTAAAAATTACTTTAGGTGGTTTAGGATGTAATGTAGCCAGGGAGTTTAGGTTACTTGACAGAACCTTTTTTACAGTGAGAATGCTAATGAAATTTCAAGAGTTACATTAAATCTCTGTGTGAGTGCATCTGTGTGCAATGGATAATACTGGTCTGAGTGGACTTGTCTTCGAATACTTCCTTTGTGATGCCACCTCGACAACACAGTATGAAGAGATCATTTGCAATACTTGTGCATTACCCTTCTCCATTGAGGTGCACTTTTGTTGCATGGACTGTCCAAACCGGCCACCGGGTAATGTCAGGCCATTTTTGAGCTTCATTCGGGTTAGTTTTTTTTTGGTGTGTTCCACACTGTTGGCTCTAGTTGGACTCCGTTGGGATTTTTTGAGCCAATTCAGCATGTTGAATCGGCGTCAGGCTGTCAGTGAGAGAGAGAACTCTGGCTGTTCAGCTTAGCGAACGAGTCAGTGCACGAGGATAAAAGTGAAAGTGACGAAAGCGAGCAAAGAAGTCAAGACGGTACAGGCAGAAGGCTGCTTTAATTTTACATCATCTTACCTGAGCATTCGATTGCATGAATATTTTCATAATAACATGAGCTGACTGGAATGAAGAAAGTGCTCAGCACGATTGATATTCAAAATAATGGTAAACAAGCCGTGCTTTGTTTATAGTTTGTATATCTGCTGTCCTAGTTTTGGTTTCCCTTTTTGAATGACGAAAAGAGACTATTGATACCTGCTGATATAGTCTATATTTACTTACACGCAGGCCCAGAGCGCACATGCTAGCTGACAGTCACCTTTAGTCCTTTTAGTGTGTTCAAGCACAGCTTTTTGGCTGAGACGCAGATCTTTGATATCGGCTTGGTGTATCCCGGGCTTTAGTCTCCATTGCCAAGTTGCCCAAGTTGCCCAGCTTGACTGCAATGGTCACTGGCATTATTGGAACAATAAACTGCCTCACAATAGAAATGAGATAAGGGACATTCCTTATGCTAATAGTTCCCCTGGATTTTATTGTTGGTTGGGCAGGCCAGAAGGTTCCACTTGTCATTATCTTCAAACTCCACTGAAACTCTTGCTGGTGGGATATTGTGGATCCTGCTGCCAACTGGCCAAGCCTGTCCACAACCCAAACTGGAGTTGGCAGGCATTGGTTCATCCACTGGGCCCAGTGCCATGGTCCCCCTTTCCACTCTGATTCCTTCACAGTATCTTCATCCTAGTTCTTTGTTGGGACTTGGTTTGTGATCTTAGAAATTTAACTTACAAGTATTACCCACTTTATTGATGCACAGACCGGAACAGTTGCCTGCATCCAAACTAAAATAATAGAATGGTCAGACATGAAACTAGGCCACAAACTAGGGGTAGACCCATCTGAACCAATATCTCTTCCTTCAGCCTGTCATAGTTGTCAACCAGGAGGTAAAAGAGTAGGCATGGTGCATCTCCTGCAAGGGAGGGTGCAATGATTCATGCCCATATTCCTGCTAGAGGTGTAGAAATATCATCCTGCTCAGTGAAGTCTGTCAGTTGATTATGAGCACTCTGTTAGAGATTCAGTAGTGGTATATAGGCTATATACAGCTTCTTGTCCAAAACATGCAACCTTACAACTGGTGTGTAGATTAAGACTGCAATTTTCTTTACAACCCTTTCTCAGTTGGATATAATTACAAGAGACAAAAGACCTTGGGGGCCAACACATCTTAAGCTATTACATGGGCTTGGGCTCTCAGCACAAGTCAGTGAAACTATGCAACAATTAGCACAATCAGAAATGGTTTGTTTTACCAGGCTACATTCTGCACTCACTAATGGCCAGTTTTTATGGCTGCTATATAGTGAGAGTAAGACATATGCTTCTAAACCCTGGAATAGCAACACACGGCAATAAAAGTCATATTATTAACCAATTACAAATCTCGCCCACGTCTTCATCACTATAGAGAGGAATGAATTTCAAACTCAAGAAACACAAAGATTTCAGCATCTGTCTGCTTTTGTATCTTTTTAGCTTGTGAATTCTAGCGAAGGGGGATGGTCTCTTTTGGCACAGTTAGAGGGATGAAAACAAACCCCCCTCTGAGTCATAATAAGAGATCACAGCCTCACGTGTGTCTCTGCTGTGTTAACTGCAGTGGGTGAGCGCAGTGTGAAATCTCATATGAGAGGTGTAAGAAAACAAAATAATTGATGAAAATGGAGTCGATAAAATTAATCAGTTTAAAAAGTTGATAAATATGCATGTGAATTGAACATTTACGGAAGTTAATCTTATATAATAGCCTAAAAAAAAAAGAAAATATATGAATGGACAATTGATATAATGCAAGTCAAATAAACTGTATAATACATAAATGTAAACAAGTTATTTTCGTTACTTCTGCTCATTAATTATCCTGCATATTCATACTAAATGGTATGCAATGTGTTCGCCTTGACCTTCAGAATGATGGACAAACCAGATCTAATCAGCCATGATTTTTAACATCTGTTTCTTGACACATTATTTGATCAGACTGCCAAATGCCAAGATGATGGCAACTGGACGGCACTTATTGGATTAAAAACGCAACGTAATGAGTCATACTATTATTTTTGAATATTATTTTAATTTTAAAATATCATTTTAATTTTTGAATATTGACTGTTGCCCTTGCTTTTTTATTATTTAATAATACACAGCAGCATTCAGAAAGTAATAAATTTAATTCCAAATATAGCTGCGAGCAGCAATTATCGGGGGTTCAAGAGCTTTAAGGCCTATAAGCACATGCCTAAAAAGGTATGTTTTAATTAGCAACCCTGTAACCATCTCAATCATAGATGGAAAAGACAAATTACAGCCAAAACAGGCAATTTACCATAGGAAATTTATGGTTTATAAAGCTTTTTATTGGTTATCGAGGTTGAGCCAAAAACCTAGAACTAGTTCGCCAAAGTTGTTTTTTGAAATAATCTCCAATATTTAACGAACATCTCGATGGACAGAGGCGGTCATAGAGGTAAAGTTGCTCAGAATGAGGAGTTCTAACATGTGGTACAATGTAAATTTTCTTTAAATTTCTCATAGGCCTCTAGGGCCGTGAATCAAACAGGCCCAGTGAGTTTTGTTCCGATCAGCCTCCGTTAACCTTGTCTGATAGCTGCTCAAAATTCATTGGCCGATGGCGGCCATGTTTTTGGAGATAAGTCAATGTCCTCATAGACAATCATGGCACCTCGGACGAAGACACTGCATGCCAATTTTCACAAGTAGTTATAGTTTGGTGAAAATATTTCATTCCGTTCACGAGTTATAGCAATTTTAGTAAAAGTGGATCCACTCACGCTTTGAACGTTTTGGTGGCCCTCAGGCACTGTGAATTAAAATTTCAGACTCCGGAGAATATAAGAAACCTGAGCCTATGCCTGTCGGTTTAGGAGTTATGAGCCATTTTGTACTTTTGGCTGCTGAGCCTTGGTGACACTGTAGGCGGTTTCAAAGTTTCAAGTCTCGACGACTTATGGTTTGGTCTGCCCAATCCCTTTTATGGGAGAATGTTGACCCTTGGAAATTTTAACAATTACAATAGGGTTTCAGCACTACGCACTTGAACCCCTAAATATAGCCATACTTTTTTTAATGCATAGTATGCAAATTATATAATTATTATATAATATTTATTTTCACACTGAATGCATTTCTTCCAGCCCAGGTGACTACTATGAAGAAAATTGCTCTCAAGTCAGTAACTGGAACACACACACACACACACACTAATGGGAACTGACATGTAACCACAGAGATGTATGCTTAGCCTAATTGCATGACATTATTTACAAGATGGAAACAGGGATGTTCTATTTTTCTCTCGAAGGTCTCTCACTACAAAAGAACAGAGCCTTAATTAAATCATGGGTCTCTTTAGAGGCTGAAAATTATCTGGCTGCTTGTTATAAAGTCTTTGAATGCTAGCTATTACAGGACTAACATAGATTTACCATTCTAATGTAATGGTCTTTATCTCAGTTTATGGTCAAATGCTCATCTAAGTAAAAACATGAAATTATACATTGAATTTGATTACAACCTCACCTCTATTAGGCTGTCTCTTATAGGTGTGATTCATATAAAAAAAATTGTCATTTATGATTTTTGTTCTTCTGCTGCAATGACAACAAACTAGAATCGAAAAAAATAAAAATAAAGTTCACAATTACTGGCTTCAACAAAAATGTGTTCAAATGGGTCACCCAGAGAGTCACCCATCTTTTCCATAAAATTCTTTCAACAGCAAATGGAAGCTCATAATTATGTGCAATTACACAGCAATCACATAGCAATCATGCCCTCTTGCCCAATCATAAGACAGCTTTATGCCACAACTGCCTTGTGGCAGAAGTGCAAACAGTATACAATAGACGTTAATTAGTCTTTTCCAGACAGGTGAACTCAACTAACCCTGCAGGCTTGATAAACGAGGCACAGGGGTATGACTCATGCATCTCTGACTGCTTCCTATCAGCCAATGGGAACATAGTGAGCCTGAGCTCTTCTGGGAGGTTGATGGGCATAACGTCAGCATGGGGAACAGGGGCAACAGCTGCGGAGCCTCGAGGCAAGATATGCGGATGTGCCCTGTCTTCGGTCACCACAGGGACCGACTGGACCATTCTTGACTGCCTGTCACAGACACAAAATCAAGCCCACCTGATAGCATCCTAATCTTAACCCTGCGTTCTGCTGGGATTTGTCGTCAGCAACATCCAAATCTGAGCCTTTCAATTTGCATATGTCAGAATATAATGCAGCAGACAGTGAAGGAAGTGCGAGGCTTACAGATGTTGACTCAGAAGGATTTGGTATTTTGAGTGGAGTGGGAATATGTCTTTGCATTTGAGTGAATAAACCCATTTTATGCAGGTTTGGGGATTAAACACACTTGCTCTTTGCACCAGTGTTGTGGAAGCTGCTTTAAAACTGCTACAAGCTACGTATAATTTTAAGTACCTGAACTATAGCCAGGCTAGCCCTTAAAAATGCAACTATTTAAAACTTTTTAAAAAAAAAATACAATATCCTTTATTGCGCAGCTCTCTTTAATTCTTGATTCTGATCAATCCCAGCATTCAGTGGTCAAATATTTCAGAATAATGACACTTTCTGTTGTATATAGTTACCATCTGTGTGTCTGGGAAACCTGTGTTTCATACTCTCTAAAAAATGCTGGGTTGTTTTAACCCAATTTTGGGTCAAATATGGACAAACCCAACCTTTGGGTTTAAAAATTTAGATTAAAAACTTAAATCAATGGTTGGGTTTGTCCATATTTGACCCAAACATGGGTTAAAACACCCAGCATTTTTTAAAGAGTAGTTGTGTCTCCACAATTTACATTTAAGATATTTATATCAACAAATAAAATAAATACATAAACAATAAATATTGATAAGTAGCTGTGTTTATATAAACATACTTTTTATGCTCTTATGTGGAACTAACTCCCACTTCTCAAAACCGGGCTTTTAACTGCACTTCGTCCCTCCACCCCTACAGCTCCTTCCCTTATGCTCCGCCTTGGTCCTCGGTCACACCGGCTTCGCCTCAGTCCTCTGGCACCCCGGCTCCACCTCGGACATTCGGTGCTGTGGCTCAGTCTCTAGGAGTGTGTCCATCCGTGTCGCCCAGTCTGTATGGCTCCTCTGCTCCACCTGGGTCTCCAGCTCTCCTGGCTCACCGCTGGTGTTCGGACGATTGACTCCACCCTGGCTCCTTTCACCAACAGTTCCACCATGGGCCTTCGTCCTGGCTGGGCTTTGGATCATCCTCCTGTCCTTGCCCTGGCTCCTCCCAACTTCTTCTCCTCCCTGGTTCCTCTGGTCGTTGTCTCCATGGTGTATTCCTCAGTCTGCTCCTTGTCCTCCTCCAGAGACCTCACCCTCCCTCCCTCCTCAGTTTGGACTCTCATCTGCACGAGAAAACACCTTCCGGGAGGGGGCAGCTATTATAACGGTTATGTTCTGTATAGTTCTGGTTTATTGTCATTGTGTTTTGGTTTCCCTGTCTGTCTGCCCACCTGGGTTCCTTATTCGTTTTTATAGTGAATCATTAGTTCCAACGCTGTTACGTTGATTACTCCCTGTGTATTTAAAGGCCCACTGCTGTGCCTTGGAATGTGCAGCATTTTATTCAATGTGTTGACATAATTTCCACTGAAACAGGAAGACATGGCCCTTCTTAAAATAGCCAATAGCATTTTGTTTATATCACAGCTCGACCAGAGCCATTGAGCTCTGTAAAGCCTCAGCTCCCTTATAATATCTAACCGTTTCTCCTCCTAATCTCCTCCATATCGCTATAAAATATAGCATTCTGTGGAGAATTCAGATCGCATATGATCCGCTCTGTGCAGTCGTGAGCAGACTGTGTGCACGCTGTGGTGGTTCGCATGACACTACTGTGAAACCACAGTCACTCGCCTCAATGGAAAGCATATTTACACTGTCTGAATCATTCCTTATCCCCTATATAGTGCACTATGTGCCATTCACTATGTCGAAAATAGTAAATGTGTGAACATGTGACCAATTTCAGCCACAACGTCAGCATCTATTTATAATGCAGGGGGCAGGATGCTTTAGATTCTAGAAAGCATTTGATTGGACAGGAGATCTGATGAGAAGCTGAAGTGCAGAGTGATGTCATCAAAATCTTTGATCCATATTGGCGGAAGTGAGAGACTGTAAGATTTGAAAGCTTGTATCTTCTAAATGTGAATTTTGTCATTGTTTTGGAGCACACTAGCTTATAGATAACAGTAAGGCTAACATATTCATACTAAAAGCCAAAAAACTTCAATTTTGATTTTATGATGACTTTAAGGCCTTAGTTTTCTTCAGTTCTTTGTCTTGTGTTAACGTTGTCTATTAAAAGTTATTTGATTCTTAGTTCCGTGTCCTCTCTCTCCCTTGGTTTATCTACGCATGCCTACTGTGACAGGCCCATGCTAGTGCCTGAATTTGCATATGATATTTAGTACCATCACAATGAACTAAAGACTGGAATTAGACTGCCAATGAAGGAATAAAACCTGATATGTTGCTAGGCAATCTGAGCCAGAATTTAATAGACCTGACAACCTAGTAAAAAAAAAGACCTCTGAATATAAATAAAAACACCTGCTGTTCTCAAGAGTTGCACGATCATGTTCTTTTCTCTTTTTTTGCAGTGAGATATTTAGTGTCTTTTATGTTTGCTCACTTAGATGGCAATGATGCAGAAGTTGAAGATGTTAGTGTGTGAACATCAGAGAAAAAAGCGGACTGAAAAGAAGGCAGAGAAGATAAAAGCGCTGTGGAGGCTGGGCCTGAACACTACACAGAGAAAAGACAGGCCAACCACAGAGCCAGCCGCTGAAAAAGCACCATTACGTAGGTCATGAGCCACATGACACTGTGCGGTCTGCTCCAGATCCATGCAACACCCTCTTTCTCTCCTTCTCGCTCACACAGCGTGCTTGAGAGTGCTAGTGCTCTGGACAGACTCTGTCAAAGGGGGCATGGGTCTTGCTGAGGTGGCTCTTGTTAAGGAGCTCACTTTGTCTCCGGAGGGCTACAAGATCTAATCAGAGCTGTGTGGGATCAGGAGGAAACCCTGCATGGCTAATGGGCGAAGGAGGATCAATGCTGATGGATCTGCTGGAGTACACCAGCTTTCGTCATTGCATTAGTGGCACATGTTCATCAGCATCATACAGCTGATTGGTTTCTCCTCTGCAACGACTTCAGCAGAAGCAAGTGCAGTCCCCATAAGCTTAAATCCATTTTCAAGAGTCTCCATGGTAACCAGAATCAAATTTTCAAAAGAACCCAGGCACCAGAAAATAGTGCCAAAGGTTTGTTGCTCCACACTGTGCACACATTCCTGTTTTGGAGGTCTCCAGCGAAAGGTCAAAAAATACTTTAATTTTGTCATAATATAAATTGCATCATCACCTCCATTCTCACAGTGTCTGAAACGGTTTGATAAAGGATTCGGTCTCTCTAAGCGCCTCCTTTCCAAAAGCCTCCTCTGCTCTGATTGGTCAGATGACCCAGTCTGTTTTGATTGGTCGAAACAAAACGTTAATTACCATAACTGAATTTCAGCTCCAGAGGACCTAGTAACAGTAACGATGGTGTTGGTTTTACCGTATCAATCAAATGTATTTGCTTTCACAGGGCAGAAAACAGTGTCTTCTTGCAGGCGCCGATAGCCTTGTGGGCAGCACGCCAACATATAGCGCCGCTGCGCTTTGGGCGACCCGAGTTTGAGTCCCAGCTCAAAGACATTTCCCGATCCTGTCTACCACTTCACTTACTGTCCTATCATAGGGCAAAAACAGATCTTTAAAAAGAAGAAAACAGTGTCTTTTCGACAAGTAGACATCATTCACAAGCAGCCAGTGAAGAGCATAGATCTTTCACACTACATGAAAGGTAATATCTGAAAAAGCATATATAGAGGCACTTTAATACATTAAAATAATTAACATCATTAATGCACACACATATGATCTTCTGCGCTCACCTCTGCACATTCACCCTGACAACTCAATACAATTTTATTTTTTACACTTATAACAAATTACACTGCTAATTGCAGCAAAAACACTCTGCAGTCAGGACATTTGGATGAATAATTATTTTGTAATACACACCATGTATCATGTCTGAAGTCTTAATTATCATCTGACAGCTTTAAAATATGAGGGGTGTTTTCTGAGGGCTGTGTGCCAGAATATTCCATTTCTGTAGGTGTGTTTTGTCATACAGAGCTGCCAGACAGTTACACAGAGGATACCTAAAAGATGTGAAATAAAGATGTTAACCACAAGGGTGAGACTATTTATACCTTACCAATCCTCAGTGTGAATATACATACACATGTGTGTGAACTAAATCTGTGTGGAACTATGTGAGAGTTTCACCATATGTTCAGGAAGGAGAACGTTAGAGAAAATCTTGGTATTACCGCACAGAATTACAGAAAAACACTGTTACCATATATACAGTGCCCTCCACAAATATTGGCACCCTTAGTAAATATGAGCAAAGGCGGCTGTGAAAATAAATCTGCATTGTTTATCCTTTTGATCTTTCATTCAAAAAAAAAATCACAAAATTATAATCTTTCATTGAAGTAAAAGAATTGAAAGTGGGGGAAACTCACATTATGAAATACATGTTTTTCTCTACATGTTGGCCACAATTATTGGCACCCCTAGAAATTCTTATGAGTAAAATGTCTCTGAAGTATATTCCCATTCATATTTACATTTTTTAGCACACCAGGGTGATTATGAACATGAAATTGTCCAGCCATGACTTCCTGTTCCACATAAGTATAAACATGAGGAAACACAAAGGCCAAATTCCCTTAATCATTCATCACAATGAGTAAAACCAAAGAATATAGTTCTGATGTGCAGCAAAAGATTGTTGAGCTTCACAAAATAGAAAATGGCTGTGAGAAAATAGCTAAAGCAATAATTAAGAAGTTTCAATCAACTAAAGATGTTACAAATCTGCCTGGAAGAGGACATGTGTCTAAATCGTCCTAATGCGCGGCGAGGAGGAGAGTTTGAGTGGACAAAGACTCTCCAAGGATCACAGCTGGAGAATTGCAGAGATTAGTTGAGTCTTGAGTCTCAGAAAGCCTAAAAAAAATGATCAAACAGCACCTACATCACCACAAGTTGTTCAGGAGGGTTTCAAGAAAAATCCTCCTCGCTCATCCAAAAACAAACTCTAACATATTCAGTTGTCAGACAAGACTGGAGCTTCAAACGGGACCGGCTTCTATGTTCAGATGAAACTAAAAAAAGAGCTTTTTGGCAGCAAACCCACCAGATGGGTTTGGTTCACACAGGGATAAAAAGTACCCCATGCCCACAGTTAAATATACTGCTGGATCTTTAATGTTGTGGGCCTAATACTAACAGATAAAAATCAAAACCTGACCGCTTCTGCTAGAAATCCAACAATGGGCCGTGATTGGATCTTCCATCAGGACAATGATCCAAAATAAACATCAAAACCAACACAAAAATGTGTCACTGAGCACAAAATGAAGCTTCTGCCATGGCCGTCCCAGTTCCCTGACCTGAACCCTAAAGAAAATGAGTGGAGTGGAGCCATCGGATTTTATGAAAAATATCTTAATTTGTGTTCTGAAGATGAATGAAGATCTTACGGGTGTGGAACGACATGAGGTTGAGTAATTAATGGCAGAATTTTCATTTTTGGGTAAACTAACCCTTTAACTAAAACTGCTGTTTTTGGACACTGCTTCAATTTCTAATATAAATATTTTCATATTTAGATTAATGCAAATTCCGTCATTTAGTCAACATCATGTTGCTCCAGTCCTTTATGATGTTTATTTTTTATCCTGTGGTTTTTTTTTTAATCTTCACACAGCTCAAATCAAACATGGGATCATTGAAGATTGACTGAAGATTATTAGAAAATTTCTATCATTATATGGAAAAGATCTGCATTAAGATTCTTCAAAAGACCCGAGAGTGAGTAAATAATGACATAATGTTCATAATTGGGTGCACTGTTCCTTTAAAGCTCCAGTCTTTTCTTTGCATGGGTGCTGTGTGGAATGAAAATTGAGGAACAGATGGTTCACCTCAGGATTCTTGTCGACTGTAAAAAGTCGACAACATTTGCAGCCTTCATCTCTGACCTTTCTTTTAGAGATCACTGTCTCTGATGAAAAGTATATCATGTATAGGAAGAGCTATAAAAAGCTATAGGCTTCACTCAAATGTGAAAACGGCTTATGAATATCTTACCAACGATGTCACGGCAGCAGATTAACCTGGGGTTCAAAATTAAAATCAAATTAACTGCCCGCCCCTGCTATTCACAGTTTTACTCTGTATCATCACATGTGGAAAGACTGCGCCTCTTGTAGTCAGTGTGCTTCTTTTATGGAAACATCAGGTTGCTATGGCAACTGATTAGCAGTAGTCATTTTAGGAAGTGGAGGCAAATGAAGTAATTAATTTATCATGCTCTAATGAGAACAAACCCACTGTCTCGTAAAGTCTACTATATTCCATCAAATGTGCCATTAATCTGTCAAAAAACATCATAATTGAAGGCAGGGTCAGTTAATTTAAATAAAATCAATCAAGCATCTTTCACTAATGCACTTTAAAAACCAATATATGAATAGTAATATGAATACACAGTACTCATAAAACAGTCAGTGAAAAATAAACCATTACTATCGTATGAGGACACCTGAGAGGAGTTATCATATACATAAGTGCACAGGCATAATATTCTACATCAGATGCTGTCCGTCGGGCAGTTGTCCAGCGGTGAACAGCCTGTGTGAATTCAGCTTTCAGTGCTCAGTATTCACTGTGATGGTAGAGTCATCAAGTCTGATAATATCAGCTGGCCGGCAAGAAAGAGGAGGAATGATATTCCGCTAGATATACTGAATCATCGTGGTTGGCTGTGGTCGCTAAGATGAGCTTTGTCCAGTAGCACTAATATCAGCGGTGTACAGAGCACTATTACTGAGTAGAGTAACAACCATTTTTAATAGTGATTGTAGACAAAATAATGGACATGATGCATAAAACTGTACTGCTTTTATACTGAACCACAAAGGATTTATTTTAGTGTTCCACACAAATGAAGGTAATGTTAGATACTGGCAAGGTTCTCTCAATGTGAACAAACCATTTATTCCAGTAACATTAATAGGATGTTTGTTCAAAGTTATCTGGTTTTTAATGGGGACCTATAATATAAATCTCTGGTGTCCCCAGAATGTGTCTGTAAAGTGTCAGCTCAAAATACCCCACAGATACTTTATTATAGCTTGTCAAATTTGCCTGTATGCGAGTGTGAGCAAAAATGCCATTTTTGTGTGTGTCCCTTTAAATGCAAATGAGCTGCTGCTCCCGGCCGCTAGAAGAGGGCGGAGCTTTAACAGCTCAAGCTTCGGTTGCTCAAAAACAAGAAAGCTGGAGAATCTTACACAGCCAAAATGAGGATTGTCAGTAACAATGTTCAGCCTTACATTGTTCAAACCGGAGTCGACACTGATGGAGAGACTCAGGAAGAAGTTACAACTTTTAGAATGAAACTGGACGTTTCTGAATGGTTAGTGGATAAATTTATGTAGTTGCTGTGGAGCTGATTCAACTCATTGACTAGCATGTGCCGTCATGTTAATGTTTTGTGCAAATCCAGCATTGAATTGACCCTCGTTTGTGAAGCAGTCCGGCGTAAAATGACGGCATGTCAACAACACTCTACTACAACAACTCTTCCTCTTCTCTAAAGCAGCCCAACATGGCCTCACCCCCTTTGTTGCATGTTCCGTCCTTCGGATGAGACGTTAAACCGAGGTCCTGACTCTCTGTGGTCATTAAAAAAAAAAACCCAGGATGTCCTTCAAAAAGAGTAGGGGTGTAACCCCAACATTCTGGCCAAATTTGCCCATTGGCCTCTGTCCATCATGGCCTCCTAATCATCCCCATACACTGATTGGCTTCATCACTCCTCTCCACCAATAAGCTGGTGTGTGGTGGGCGTTCTAGTGCAATATGGCTGCCAGGTGTCATTCAGGTGGATGCTGCACATTGGTGGTGGTTGAGGAGATCCCCCCTTCTGTATGTAAAGCGCTTTGAGTACCCAGAAAAGCGCTATATAAATGTAAGAAATTTTTATCATTATTATTCCTCTTGCAGTGACATCTTTTTTCTTCTCTGATGACGAGGGCAGGGCAACCTGTCACTCACATGAGATCCACCAATAGCAAACCACAACCATCCAATCAATTCCCCAAGGACAAATCAAGTCCTAACCTACATTTGTTCCTGTTTGCAAAGCTGTTTCACTTGGATACTGTATACTTCACAATAGGGAAGAAAAGACCATCACAACTTCTGTTTCATGCTGACTTTAATGTACTCCTCATTCTGTCATCTCCATATAAATAGAATGGGCCATGGTTTTCTTACTACCAACATGGTCGCACTTCATACTGGAGCATTCACATATAAGCCATTATTGTTGTGAACCACCCAGACTCCTAAAATGAACCAGGTGTGTAGGAGTGGTGTGAAAGGGTGGTTCTTTTAAACAGACAACGAGATTGGAGGGGGCAGGGATGCGTGGTCCTGTTTCTTACTCGGGCTGTGTGTGTGTGTGTCTCTATCTGTCAGTGGTAATTACAGTGGGATGTATGGTTGAAGGCACATTTTCCAGCTGCTCAGCTGTCTGCGACAGGCTGATAACAAATAAGCACTACTTTTCTGCTACTTTTTCCCTGCATCTCTTGAGCTTTCTGCCACTTTGTCCTAGGTCTCTACTTTTGTCTCTCTATCTCTCTCTTTCCTCTACTCTTCTTGGTAAAAGAGATGCCGTATTCAGCAGAAATCAGTAGTACACAGAACATGATGTACGGATGGAGAGATATCAAAAAGAAATGATTTTGGTTGTTAAAGGGTACCTATTATGCAAAATTATGCACGTAAGAGTAGGGGGAAGCCCCGCCCATGACTGGTGATGATCTGCCCTATTAGCATAGATACCACCCTGAGTGAGCCCCAGCAGTCCGCCATTTCTGTTTACTGGACTGCTCCAAAAAAAAAAAACATTACAAATGTTCTGTTATTGGATGTACCAATGAACATAAGAGTCTCCATAGACTCCATAGACTTGAACAATGTAAGGCTGAACACTGTTACTAACAATTGTCATTTTAGCTGCGTGAGATTCTCCAGCTTTGTTGTTGCTGAGCAACCAAATTGCCTGCTATAAAAGCTCTGCCCTCTTTTGGAAAGTGACCAGGAGCAGCAGCTCATTTGCATTTAAAGGGACACACACAAAAACGGTGTGTTTTTGCTCACACCCAAATGGGGCAAATTTGACAAGTTATAATAAATGATCTGTGGGGTATTTTGAGCTGAAACTTCACAGACACATTCTGGGGACAGCAGAGACTTATAATACACCTTGTGAAAAGGGGCATAATAGGTCACCTTTAAAGTGTTATGAATGGTTGTTAGGTGGTTAATTACTGGCCTAAGTCAAAATAGTCCATTCTTAAGTCTAGGGACATTCACACAGCATGTTTCGTTCCACTGACTACTATTCATATGCATGTGAATGCAGGAGACCGGAAACGCAAGCTCATGCGAATTTTGCTGCTTTCCATAGTTCAAGTTTGGTGAACTCACGTCGAGACCTAAATTAAGCACACAAACAGGTTTGTGGCATTATTTTAAAGATTGTATTAATTGTATACTTTTACATTTTCTATTTATCATTTTTTTATATGTTGAATTTATGCTTTTAAACAAAGACGCCACAGAGCGTGATGCCAAATCACCAAGTGAAAAATGGTGATAGCTTTGAAGCTAAGAGGACACTTCCCATCAAAAGGCCAAATGATTTGAGTGTCAGTTTCTACCAATTTTATGCCCATAACACAAACAGTGCGGGCCAAGTTACGAGAAATCTGTGATTTCTGGATAGCTGTAAACTCCGTAACTCTGCTAAATTATTGCATGCACTTAACTAATGATATAACGTGTGGATGTAGTCAGGCCTTCACACCCTGTCACTCGCAGTTAGGAAAGATAGGCTATATGTCAGTCAGGATGGCTTGTGGGAGGGAATTATACAGCCAGAGCCATTTTTCTCTGTCATCATGAAGATCTGTCTGGCTCTGCCCTCTTTCTGTGGCAGTTTTCTTTGTTGCCTGTTTTCCATCTGTGAACCTCTCTTGCAATTTGCCTGCATTTTCACTGACTTGAGAAACAGACTACGTAACATTCCCACAAACAGCTCTGGATCAGGCACAACAAGGACAATAACTATCAATGTTTTAAATTGTGCACTCTTAAGAAAATAGGGCACAATTGTCAGCAGTGGTTGCAATATATATATATATTAATTGAAGCAGTTTTTGATTTTATTCACACAAACTCAAAGCAAAATACTAGAAACACTAGGGACTCAAAAAGCATGAACAGAACAACTGTGTAAACCCAATGAGAACAGACAATGAACCGAAAGAAACAGAGAGCTTAAATACACACACACACACACACACACACCACACACACCACACACACACACACACACACACACACACACACACACCACACACACACCACACTCACACACACAAAAACAATCAACAAAATGAATAACAGGTGCAACTGATAATCAAATCAATGAAAAGCCAACTGAAAACTAATAAACAGAACTAAACCCCACCCAAAACAGACATAATACATGAACACCCGTAACAACAATGTACTGTGCTAATATTAAGGAATTTTTCATATTTATTTTTCATAAGTGTTTATATGTATTTTGAATTATGCATTGCATTGTGTTGTAGGGTTAAAGGAAATGTCTGTAAAACATAACGGATGATGTCTAGTACCTTTTCTGTTTGTCTGCTGAATTTTTTCTTGCAGTGTGGCCATGATTTAATCAAAAGTTGCTAAGACAATCAGATACAGTACAATAACAACTGTAGAAAAAAATAACATTACGTTGTCCAGAAATCAATTTCAATAGTACATTGAGAACTCATGTTTCATTTTTATACAATATCTACTATATCTGTAATACAATATATTGTTAGTCCAGAGATTCTTCATGTTAGAGAATAAATACATAGATACGCAATTAGCGTTTGAATTCCCAAATGGTCTGGCGGTAGAACTTTTGTTAAGCGTTCTAATCGGAACCTCTTTTTTTTCCTCATTAAAATCAAAGATGTTTATCAGTGATTGTATATCAAAAGCAGCGATATGTTTTTTTTTTTTCATGTTGTTTTGTGATTTAACTGGAAAGAATAGAGTCTCCGCAATGGCATTAAGCGATAGATTGACTCGCTCGTCTCTGTGAAGACTGTGCACGAGCCAAAAGAGACCGTTCCGCCACTGATAACATTGGCAACAAAGACTCAGCATGATTTAAAAAAACAACACATTCCAGTGCCAGATCGCCTCTTATTTAACACGAACGTCAACTGGATATATTTAATTTGCATTAGGTATATATCTGTGCAGCAAGAGGTTTCAAAAAAGTGGTGGGGATGATATCGACCCTGGCAAAAAGTGGTGGGAACATGTCCCAAAATGTAAAACATTTCTTGTCTCGTCACACTCAGTTAGGAATTACGTGAATCACATAGTCTAAATGCATATTTTCAATTCAAAATGGCCATATTTGAGAAAAAAGTCGAGTAGTTTGCATCACTGGATGTTACTGTCGGTTTTTTAAAGCTGATGTGTAGGCCTACTTAAAGTTTTGATATTATTGCTTACCTGAATCTCTTTCAACATTAAACCAACGCTTTGTGCTGGAATTCATGCTCTGCTTCTGTGAACAGTAAACCCCGCCTACTTTGATTGGCCATCTCAATAATTTTGACATTGACGAGTGCTGTTAAGGTCTTTGCACACTGAGTCCAAAATTTTCGCATGCGTTTTTTCGTATTCGTCATCCTAAAAATTTGTCACGCACAGAAACCTTGCACACTGAGTCAACTGCGTATTAATTATTCCGTTATGAAATTTGCAAAAACAATACAAAATGGAGTTTACAAGCAGTGAGGATGACTTTGTTGTCCTTTCTCTTCTTAAAAGAGAAAAAGAAAGAGGAAATATTGGGTCCATCCAATCCTGAGATTGCGTAGAGAGGAAGCAGAGTTCTACTTCCTTATCAAGGAGATATGGGATTATCCTGAGCGATTCAGAGTTTACTTCAGGATGCATGGCTCAGTTTGGAGCAATTTGGCCATTTCTCCTCAATGACTATGGTGGTTACAGCCCTGGATTGGACATTGGTTCAGCACTTTGTTGGTGGTTGAGGAGCATAACCATGGCTTTGATAAAAGAAAATGCTTCTTGGGTTTCTCAAAATATCACCTTTTTGAAACCATCTCACAAAAAGCACGTAAATGCCCTATTTGTGAAAACCAAGGTTTTTGCGTCATGCTTGTGTGGTTTACTCTTGATGGGGGGATAATCTCCGTCTCTCCTTCAGAATTAGAAGTGTGCCACTCATGAGTCTCAGATGAGACCCCCGCCTTTTGCGTCAATAGGAGCGCGTTTGTGTTTGTTTGCGTGAGTGAGTCATCTTATAATAGCTTCACAACAAAATACAGAGGAGCTGACCTACATTGTTGGATATTGTGCCTGAGTGTGTGTCTACAGACACATTTACGCAAGTAATATATCCAAGCTTCCCCTGTGTAGGTGTACACATGCTTGCTTGAATCCATGTACCATGTAGCACAATGCATTTGTGTTCTTGACACTATCTTGACCTTTTTCTTCTGTGCGGAGGCCTGAAGCCAAGAGCGCAAGTGTGTGTGGCAAACAGTAATGCAACGAGACATTTCCTGGGCAGGTCAGACATAGCAGCGCGCGCTGATGGAAGTGTCAAAGCAAATATGTCACAGACGTACAGCACACACAGTTGGCCACCCCTGAGTCCCATTTTCCATCTACTCTTATTCTTGTTCAAAGATGAATGGCTAGAGAGCTGAAGGCCGAAGAAGAAGAACTCACAGACAAGTCATAACATATTAAGTTGATTTTCATCAGTGGTTTTTAAGGACTCTTGAGCCATTGGGTAATTGTGACAGCTAAGCTGATCTTTACTGTAAACATGTTTTACATTCAAATTATGATGAAAAAAATGATGCAATTGTCAGAACAGTGTCAGGCATTTTGATGACTGTAAATTTTACCTTTAAAACTGTATTAACCATACACAGTAATGTATCAACCTGAAATACAAAAATCTTCATGATACTTTTAAACTTTCTAATAAACGCCATAATAATAATAATGCAGTAATAAACCTGCAACAAGGGATAATCCATGGCTAGCTGTGCATTAAGCTTCGCTTCAGGGTCCTGACCACCCCGTCTGGGTTTATTCTGTGATAACAACCGACTGGATCTACATTATCCCGCTTATTACACAGCTAATTGCCACATAAGTAAATAATTAGACATGAAATATTGATCTGAGTCGAAATATTTTATTAGCTCTTTAAAACGCAAAGCTTCAACAGAGAAAGCAGTTTATAAAAATAACTACATACACAATTTACACTGATTAGTTAAATCAAATCCACAGCACAGACAGACGTGGAACGCATCAACAAATCAACACTTGTTCATCCTCTACATCAGAAATTATGCTGCTTAGAAGGTTACACAGGGAAAATTCTCTAAATTTTTATCAGTTTTAGGGGTGAGGTAAATTGGAACTGTTGTAAGAAAGGATTTTGAAGTTTCTCAGTCATATGACCCGCTCAACATGGACGCGTACATTGGCGATGCGCCTGGTGACGATGGTGTCTTCTTCGGAGAGTTGCATGCCTCTCAGGTTGAGTTGTGATTTTGAAGTGTAGTTGTGGTCAGAGAGAGATGGATCCTCCTATTGTGTTTCTGCATCACAGTTCAGGGCATGTGGAGTCCTCACAGTTGATCGCTGTAGCTCAGTGGTTAGAGCATGGCACTAGCAATGCCAAGGTCATGGGTTCGATCCCAGGGATTGCACATACTCAGATACAAATGTATAGTATAATGCAATGTAAGTCGCTTTGGATAAAAGCGTCTGCCAAATGCATAAATGTAAATGTGCATCACTGATGCTCATCGATGCATCTGTGGAAATAATATAACCATAAACATATTTTTACATCAGTAATAATACATCATGAGAATTATATATGATTGCACCCATACTTTAACAGAACAGTGTGCGAGAGAGATGCATTAAAAACGAGACAGTATATACACAATCTCTAACTCTAGTGTTAATACTTAGGTCAATATCTGAATGAGAGATGTATCTAGCTGGCCTGCTATCATCTGCGATCTCTAACTTACAGGAATAATGTAAGCTATTGTTAGACTATAATGTACCATAAAACTATCATAAATATGTACCATTGTACTATCTTAAATATTAAATATATAGGTGGCAATGGTAATAATGCAAGATTAGTTGTATTTTGTGAACTGCTCATTACTGATCTCACATTCATAGAACGGACTTCATAAATCTAAGGTTAGGCTAACAAGCACATGGCTAGCTAAGTTAGCTCTGAAGTAGTTCCTCACAAAAGAGGGTTTTTAAAGAAACTCTGTTGTTGTTCTTATTTATTTACACACTTGTGCCGTTGAACTGTCGTATAACCGCAATATCACACTCATAGCCGTGCGATATGGATGTATATCAGCATGGCCATAGGTAATCATAGCATGCTAATATACAGCCATATCGCACGGCTACGAATGTAATATTGCTCATTTAATGCACGATGTGGAGGGAAAGAACCACCCGACGCGAAGCGGAGGAGTGAATTAAAATCATTTACACATTGTTTTCTGGTTTGTATTTCCACAGGATGAAGGTAAGATCTAACAGATTATGAATGAACCACTCATTTTAAAATCTTCCTGGATTACTGACATTTGTTATGAAATCTGCTTCAAACATTACAATGCTCATGATAACTTTAGTTAACTCTACAATAAGTAAATCCACTTAACCAGCTAATTACTCTTCGACAGTGATGCCATAGAAATATACAGAGCTATAGCAAAATGGAAGTTCAAACAAAATTCTAAAGATGACTTGTTTCTCTGGCGCATAAGGTCTATGAGTGCACATGACTCTTCACAAAAACAGGATTTATTTTCACAAAACTATTGAATGCATGGACTTTTCAGTAGGCCAAATTTAAAATATTTAATTCAAAACAGCATGTTCAGTCATCTTATACTCCAGAGATCATAGCTTCTTCTGCTCAACTTTTTCACTCTCATTCTACTTTTTCTCGTCTCTCAGGGGAGCTGAAACAATTCTTAGTGAACTTCAGCCTTATTCTGACAAATTTATTCAGCAAATAGTATTGTGCTGAAATTGCCATGGTATAATGAGAGAGTTGTTTGTAATGAAATAGAGATGGGAAGAAACAAGATTGTTAGGACATGCTGATTGACTGGCTGGGCCAGATAAAAATTGAATCTGTTCATCATGGCAGGAAAAGCAATTAGTTGTTGAAAAAGACAGGCAGCTTCTAATGAGAGCAGGTGTGCGAAGAGCTGATTGTAAAGATAGATGCTAATACATATTTTATACATGATTAATGCAATTAACTAGTATCAAATACATATAAAAAATCAGCTGCATATGGTTTCCAAGGCATACACTTAAAAATTAGTTATGTATTTAGAAACAATGGAAGAACTTTATGTAATCAATGTAGATCACGAATACTCAACAACTGTATAATGTGTGTTGCTCCTGAGACATGCAGCGTTCTTGTTATACAGTGTAATGGCTCACTGTACAGTCGTTTACTTTGATTGCTGAGTTTAGTAGTGCTCCAGTGAATAATAATCACACGCTAATGGAAATGTTTGTCTGATTATGTCTGTGGAAGGCAAATTTTGTTGGTTTCTCAAATAAGAATTGAAGTGGGTAAGTGATGTGGAAGCCATGAGATTAAAAATTAAAACCTGAACATCCCACTTAAATACACTCACATTCTGCAAAAGAAAAAAAGTCATTTTAGTTTGGAATGACATGTGAGTAAATGATCACAGAAGTTTCATTTTTGGGTCTCTTTAAGAACATAAATGTCCAATAACTCCCATGGTCTACTGAGCTTCTTCAAATCTGACTGTATCAAAATACTGGCACACACACACACACACACACACACACACACACACACACACACAATCCTTCTTAAAAGAAACGTTATTCATATTTTTTCAGGACTGCGTCAGACTCAATAACACATTTTCTGGATTTCTCATTTACTTGTTCTCTTTCTCTGCTTTCACCTTTAGCCCTCTTCAGATGTGTTGTTCATGGTTTTCTGACATAATCTGATATTCTGACATTTAAATTTAAAAGAGGCTCTGTTCTGCCTGATATACAGTGGCTTCCCAACGAGCTAAATATATATATATAAACTATTAAACTATTTCCATTGTCTAATCTATCTGCCTGCTCACCCATGCATCCATCCATCCATCCATCTATCTATCTATCTGCCTGCTTATCCATCCATCCATCCATTTTGTTCAACTTTGACGTGGATTGTTATGCTGACACTATAAATTATACTATCAGCATATCAATTTAAGTCAAAAGTTGAAAGTTTTCGGTTTTTGCATTCAAAAATGCAATTTTAAATTAATAAATTTAAAAATGCAAATTAACAGCATTTTTAATAGTGGTCTCAGACCTCATTGTACATAAAAAGACCATTTCAGAGTACAGGATGTTATTTCTTGTTGTGAACATTGGTTTGAACATCACACCTCCATGTAAAATACATGTGCTGCTGATGCGTTTGCGGCTCTATATGATGTTCTTCATCCATTTTTAATCCAGCAGGCCCCCTGGTGGTCATTCTTAGAGAACTCTTCTTTTATCCACCCTTCCCCCATGAACATTCTCCGTGGAAAATCTGTGTGCCTAATGGAAGGGATTCTTTCCTCCTCAGCAGCTGCGATATTTCAATGCAGATATGATGGTCTTTTATGGTGCGACACCAAAGCATTGTGGTTCAAATTAAGGAAATCATGCCATTAGTGGCATTAACATGCTTGTTAGTTTATGTTAAGGTTTTAATTTTGTACTCCAGATTCATTCAGATGAATCTTTTATGAACAGTGTCAGTGCTTCATGCATTATGTACACGGGTGAAGTATACAGTTATTATAAACTGCATTGATGATTGACAGCTATCAGGTGTATCGTATAAACCACAGCACAGGTGGCGTTTTCTCAGAAGGGCTTCTGTATGACAAACAAAGCTACCGTTTTTTCTATATGGCCTTTAATACACATATCCAGAACACATGAAGTGGAGCAACAGTACTGTGTATTGTTGGGCTTATATGAATGGCTGCCATTTTCATATTTATTAATACATTTATACACTTAAAAATATAAGATGAAACAGGACCACAAAAGGAAACTAAAATGCCCAGTTGTTTCTTATAATGTTCTTAGCCTATGTTGGTTTTGTACAGTCTGTTCCCTTGTTTCTGTGGTGGCGTTTACATGGCTCTTTTTTGGGGTTTGCTGTCATCTGCTGGATAAAATCAAGTATGAACTTTAGCAAAAATTTATGCTATGTTTCTTGTCTTTTTATTACTCAACAAGTAAGGTATTTTATTGACCAGATAAATTGCCATATATACAGTGCTCATCGTAAATGAGTACACCCCCTTTGAAAAGTAACATTTTAAACAATATCTCAATGAACACAAAAACAATTTCCAAAATGTTGACAAGACTAAGTTTAATATAACATCTGTTTAACTTATAACATGAAAGTAAGGTTAATAATATAACTTAGATTACACATTTTTCAGTTTTACTCAAATTAGGGTGATGCAAAAATGAGTACACCCCACAACAAAAACTACTACATTTAGTACTTTGTACGGCCTCCATGATTTTTAATGACAGCACAAGTCTTCTAGGCATGAAATGAACAAGTTGGTGACATTTTGCAACATCTATCTTTTTCCATTCTTCAAGAATGACCTCTTTTACAGACTGGATGCTGGATGGAGAGTGATGCTCAACTTGTCTCTTCAGAATTCCCCATAGGTGTTCAACTGAATCATTTTCGCCCTGTTCTTCTTCAGAAATCCAACAGTGGCCTTAGATGTGTGTTTAGGATCATTGTCATGTTGGAAAAGTGCACGACGACCAAGGGCACGGAGTGATGGTAGCATCTTCTCTTTCAGTATAGAGCAGTACATCTGTGAATTCATGATGCCATCAATGAAATGCAGCTCCCCGACACCAGCAGCACTCATGCAGCCCCACATAAGGACACTCCACCACCATGTTTTACTGTAGGCACCATGCATTTTTGTTTGTGTTCCTCACCTTTGCGACGCCATACAGTTTTGAAGCCATCAGTTCCAAAAACATTTATCTCGGTCTCATCACTCCAGAGTATAGAGTCCCAGTAGTCTTCATCTCTGTCAGTATGGGCCCTGGCAAACTCTAGGTGGGCTTTTTTTGTGCCTGAGCTTTAGGAGAGGCTTCTTTCATGGACGGCACCCATGCATGCCATTCCTCTACAGTGTACGCCGTATTGTGTCACGGGAAATAGTCACCCCAGTTTGGCTTTCTACTTCCTTAGATAACTGCAGTGAACTTGCATGCCAATTTTTTTCAACCCTTCTCATCAGAAGACGCTCCTGTCGAGGTGTGAACTTCTGTGGATGACTTGGACATCTCTGTGAGATGGTTGCAGTTCCATCTTTTTTAAATTTTTGTACCACTTTTGCTACAGTATTCTGACTGATAAGTAAAGCTTTGCTGATCTTCTTGTAGCCTTCACCTTTCTGGTGTAATGATGAAATGGGAGGGAGTTTTAACACCCTTTTATAGTCAACTGTCTGCTGGACACCTGTGTAATGAATAATTAGACTCACCTGTGGTTGAATTCTTGTTAAATTTGTAGTCTAAAATTCAGCTTTGCTCCAGAGACTTTCAGTGGGATGTACTCATTTTTGCATCACCCTAATTTGAGTAAAACTGAAAATTTTGTTCTCTAAGTTATATTATTAACCTTACTTTCATGTTATAAGTTAAACAGATGTTATATAAAACTTAGTCAACATTTTGGAAATTGTTTTTGTGATCATTGAGATATTGTTCAAAATGTTACTTTTCAAAGGGGGTGTACTCATTTACATTGAGCACTGTAGCTCTCTCTGTAGAGTTCATTGTAAAGCATTATCTATTGTGAAGGGTCATTTCATTATGGTTGTTGTAGAGCTGTGCTGGAATTTATTTTCAAGGAAGTAAGTACCGTGTCTATTAATGGGTAAAGCTACAGTAACGTCTTCAGATAGTCAGACTGAGATCCTTTCCATCTAAACTGATTATATCTAGTAGTGAGTTTTATGACCAGCAGGATAATCATATTCATCCGCACCGTCATGCAGAGCCGAAGCACAACCAAAACAATGTTCTTCCGCAAAATGCATGCAGTTTTGTTTTTTTAACCGCTGCTAGAGGCCCAAGACTTATTTTTAAATTAAATGCTGTTCTTTTGAACGTTCTCTTAATCAAGGAATTCTGAAAAAATGTATCACGTTTTCCACAAAAATATTAAGCAGCATAATAAGAAATGTTTCTTGAGCGGCAAATCAGCATATTAGAATGATTTCTGAAGGATCATGTGACACTGAAGAACGGAGGTATGGTGCTGAATATTCAAATATATTAAAATAGAAAATTTAATTTAAATTGCAAGCCTAATTCAAATATTTTTTTACTGTATTTTTGATGATCAAATAGCATAAAATACTTTTCAAAGACATTTAAATATCTTGCCAACCCCAAATTAATGCATATCACATGTAACGACTGAGACAAATCAGACACAATTATTTGTTATATTTAACAAATAATCTTTAAAACTCACTCTGGGGTCTGTGGACCCATCCCCCAAAAGACCAACTTGGGCAAGAAGGGCCTCAGTGACCACGGATACCAACTGATGAGACGGTTTATTGTTCTAAAGAATTTGAAGAGAGCTATGATGACTCACTTAATTCTCACTGAAAAGGACAAATAAACCCTTTTAATCCTATATATCCTATATGTATAACCACTTGAGAAATGTCTAAACCTGTCTCCAATTTTCACATTTTATGATTTTCCTATCATAGGGATATAGATATTCCTTGTATTAATTCAAACGCTTTTGGATTAATGCTTTAGAATGGCATACTATGGTTAACTAAGATCACATGGGTCGCATGTTTGGTAACAATGGACTCCATCTTTCGTTTCCTATTTGTTAATTTATGTTGCTAACTCTGTGACACATTAGTATTATAAGAATCCTGAAGTTTCTTATCTTGAACACCCATTCAAATTACATCTGCAAATGCCCTGCTAGAAGGACAAAGGATTGTAAACTCCCCACAGAGGAATTTTCCGCTTGGAAATTCCACCTTTCTCATTGGTCAGGTCAACCCTAAGAGGTGTGACTTTTCCCAGACTTTAAAGAGCCACACACAGCTCCGCCTCTTACTCTTGCTCCTGCTCCTTCTTTTCTTACAATTAATTAATAATCAATACTGAGGGTTCACAGGATGAACTGATTATTTGACTGTATTGTTGATGTAGCTACATTAAGTTATGATTAATCTGATTCAAATATTCATAATTAATCATAACAAGTTATGAATAATTATTAATATTTCCCCTTTGAGCTAATTTGCTACACACAATACTTTTTAATATGTATTAAATATTTTATATATGTTTTAAAATTCATTATTATGAGATAATAAAAAGGATGAATGTATAGGTAGATCATAATTTTCCACATTCATATTCTAAAAATGGAGAAATGAATGGGTTGAAATAAATGAGAGTAAATAATGAAACAAACTTAATTTTTACTTCTCTAAAAATTACTTCATATAATTGTAAACCTCTTCATGAGCTCTGATAGTTTTATCTACACAAAACATTCTCTCAAAAGCAAAGTCTCTGATATTGTGATATGAAACTAGGCACTTTATACAAATGGACAAAGTGTTTGTTAGCAATCCTTCCTTAAATCTTCTGACAGAAAGACAGCAAACGCTCAGTATTCTGGTAGCAGTTTGAAATGTAAGTGAATTAAAGTTCTAATCTAGTAATCAGAACTTTAATACTTAATAAAACTCACTGCTTGTGCAAACATTTACAAACAAAGGCTGTCTAACAAGACAAACCCTTTATCAGTGTCCAGTGTTTATCAGAGTTTAACCGTTTAAGTGTCCATAACTAAGTCCTTGCTTACATGCGGTGGATCCGGTCATGGTCGATGAACTGTTTGAGGTTATGGAGGTTGTCCCACCACTTGAAGAGAAAGGTTTCAGCGATGAGGCTAAACCAGGGCGTGATCTCCAGCTCTTTTCTCTTGGCTTTCTCCAGGATCTCCTTCAGCTCCTCTTTGGACACGTAGCAGTGGCTCTGGATCTCATTGGGGTCTGGATTCAGATCTACGTCTTTCTGCATGAAGAGGATGTAGTCGATCTCATGCTCGCCCCAAACACCATCTGACTGAGCTTTGTAGTGGATGCGGGTCAGGTAGGTCATCTCTTCTGGAGGCACCTGAGATAACAAGCAAATTAGTCCCGTACACAGGGCCTAAACTAACGTTTTGCCACACCAGCCAATGGCCAGTGACTTGTAGGATTAGTTCACTTCAGAATTAAAATTTCCTGATAATTTACTCGCCCCCATGTCATCCAAGATGTTTATGTCTTTCTTTCTTCAGTCGAAAAGAAATCAAGGTTTTTGAGGAAAATATTCTAGGATTTTTCTCCATATAGTGGACTGTTACCAACGGGTTGAAAGTCCAAATTGTAGTTTCAGTGCAGCTTCAAAGGGCTCTACACGATCCCAGACGAGGATAAAGAGTCTTATCTAGTGAAACGATCGGCCATTTTCTATAAAAAAAATTAAAATGCACCACGCATTACGTAATCACTTTGGAAAGGTCATGCATGACATAGGCAGAAGTATCGCGGTAGGGCGAAAAACTCCATCTCATTTTCTCCTACAACTTCAAAATCGTCAGACATCGTTGTTTACCTTTTTTTGTAAAGACCGTTTGACTTAGTCTTTGCAGGTTCGCTTTGTAGACACTGGATCAGTACTTCCGCCTATGTCACACGTGACCTTTCCAACATGAATTTTTATTTTTTTTAGAAACTGACCGATCATTTCACTAGATAAGACCCTTATTCCTCATCTGGGATCATGTAGAGCCGTTTGAAGCTGCATTGACTCTGACATTTGGACCTTCAACCCGTTGGTAGCCGTTGAAGTCCACTATATAAAGAAAAATCCTGGAATGTTTTCCTCAAAAACCTTAATTTCTTTTCGACTGAAGAAAAAAAGACATAAACATCTTGGATGACATGGGGGTGAGTAAATTATCAGGAAATTTTAATTCTGAAGTGAACCAATCCTTTAAGAAAATTTACTGGCCAAAAATATTTTTTACCAGCCATGAAACAGGCAGTTTTTACACCAAAATTTAGTGAAAATTCACAATTTTCTGGTACAGAAATTAAATAAAAGTAATCAAATGTAAAATAACACTGCATAGTCTTCACTGTTTAAATTAAACATATATTAATCCTTTTAAAAAAGTTACAAAAGTTATTCAGTCAAGAGCAGTGAGTGATTTTTCTTTGTCTTTTGTTGTTGAATTAAGGATACAGACGGCAGCAGGTATATATTAGGCTACGGTCACTTTAAGAGCTAACACACAGATCCAATATACTGATAGACATTCATTTTCTTTCTCAACAGTTTATGTTCACTTAAGATGTAACTGACTAGGGTGATGAGGATACTCGCCAATACAGGCATTTTCAAGTGTAGAAAGAGTTCAAATCAGTATTCGCGTCTTGAGATGCGGATTTTTAGGCACGTGCTTGGGATGTTTGCACACAAAAAACTTCCCACATAGCGAGTAACGAATTGAGTTCCCTTTCGCATCTTCTTTTTACTCTCATTTGGCTCATGGTGATTGTTCATTTTAGGCTCTGCCTGTACATGCCACTGTTTGTGATCCATAAATAATGCTGTTGAATATTTTTCGGTATCAGTACCTGATCCATGGGAATCCCGAGCTCAGCTTGGAGGCGTCTCTGTGCGGCGCGTCGGACCCCGATGGCGTCCTGCTCCTCCAATTCACTGGCAGTATGTAGGGGGTGACTACAGCAAGTGTTGGTAAAACAGCCTGGGAAAGCATATCAAACAAACAAAACTTTATTTCAGGGCAGCGTTATTTTAGTATCATTAAAATACTATTATAGTTTTTATTATCATAAAAACTATTTTAATTTTAATTTTAGTTAGTGATTTTGTTGTGTGTTTTTGTCTTTTTTTTTTTTAAATATGTCTATTATAGTTATGTTTTTAACGCACACCTTATTTGACTCGTAAATTGAAAAACCCTATTATAAAAACCCATAGGAAAAATCTCGAAGTAACCAGTAGTGAATTAGTCATCCCTGCAGCACTCTATTCACCATGGACAAAAATCAAGTTTTTTTCTTGTTCGAGAAGCCGTTTCACTCGGATATACGTCACAATGGGCAAGAAAAGACTATCTCAACTTCTGTTTCATGCTGACTTTAAACTAAAATCAAAAATGAAAACTGAAAATATAACAGCTATTTCTAACAGATGACTCCGAATATTAATAAATACCATAATAGCATGTATAAAATATTAAAATAACTCTGACACGCACCTGGAAAAGTGATTTTGGCATTGGATCTCTGCTGAAGGAGAAGCTTTTCCTCACTGTTAAACAGGAAAACGCTGAACGCTCGATGCAACAATCCTGCCGGTGAGGAAACAGGTAAATCATTTAATTAGTTACTTTATGTATTTAAAATAAACAAAAAAATGAAAGTTTAATTGTGGAATCAGGTTGCATAAGGTCACTTTTACATCCTGCCAAATGTGATGTTATATAGTCGGTGTATACATGTGTTATTATACATGACCTTGAATGTGGATATCACTAAAATCATAAAAAACAGATTCAAAGACACTTGTTGCATTATTTGTTTTGAATATATGACAAAAAACAGTGGCCCCAAAACAATTTAGACACTCATCATGCTCAAAATATATACATTTAGTTGCTTTAGATAAAATATTAAAGAAAGTGGCAAACAAATGATGCAGAATCTATCAGAAAGTAAAATACTTTTTCAAGTGTGTAGTTTTGAAGCAGTTTTTGGGGCCGCAGCATGCATAATATAATTAACAGTAAAATATCACACACATGCATTACCTTTATCAATGTTTGCATTGAGGTGACAGTTTTTCTTGCTGTCAGCTCCAATCTTTCTGTCATTGTCGTCGATCAGGATGCACATCTCTGCAAGCAGCTGCACCTGCTTTTCATCCAGATTATCCATGTTAATCTCCGGCATCCTTACAGGTGTACTGAGTCGTCTGACCTGACTGCAAACACAGAACACACACACACACCCCTTAATACTAAAACATGCTTCATAAAGCAACCATTTAATATAATAATAAATAACTATAAGACAACTGCTACAAAACAATCTAAAAACAACCTAAACCTAAGATTACAAAACAACATAAACCTAAATAACAATAATCATTATGATTAGCTAATATCAACATACAGAACATAATTTAGGTTATTAAATAACTAAATAATATAATTAGGTAACAACCTAAATTAAAAATTAAAAAAGTATTAAATAAATAATTAAACACTGAAACACATTAACACTTAAAAACATACATGACATAGGCTTAATAATAACTGAATAATATAATTTAAAGAAATTAAACACACCTAATAATAATATTAATAAACGATACTTGAATCATAAACAAGAATTATTACAAAAAAATTACAAAATTGAGTTTAGCAGTGTGCTAAAAAGTTCGCAATTAAAAGGACACATTATTCAGGCCTCGTAAAATCAGCAGCTTATATAATATAGCCCTGTATAAATGATATGCTCGTGTATGCTGCACTCACCCGTGATGATCTATGCGCTGTCGAGCAGGTAAATACAGAGATTCTGCTCCTGCTGCGGGTTTATTGACTCTCACGAGCAGCGCAGCAGCTGATCTGCGCACCGCCCACAACAACCGCACCATGAGCGCACACCGCACTGACCAATCACACTCCAGCACACTACAAACACGCCATCACACCACACAACCTATATACATCTGCTCTGAAGCTCCACAGTAAAGCAACGCTTCACGCACTCACACTGCTAAAGTGATAATTGTGATAAAGTGAATTGTCTTTATAACGCGCGGTTCACACATAAAGCACGACCACAACGATGAAGGAACTGATCACAGCTCAACTCTGACGACCACACTGATTCCCCGCCCATAAGTGAGGCTTTCTGACAAAGATTTTGATTGGTTGTTGGGAATGAAGCCGTCTTCGGATTGGTGTATATTTATCTAGGCTCTCTTCCGGCTTTGGTTAACGACAGGAAAAGCCGAGGAAAGTAATGAAATGAAATGACAATAAACGAAATGAAATAAAATACAGTAATTTAACGTAATTTTAAGACACAATTTTCAAAAGTATTATTATTTCTGTTGTTGTTTAAAATAATATATATATTTTTTTTAAATACAAGTAGTTTAATTAATCTCAACATTTAAAAAAACAAAAAAACAAAAAAAACAAACAAAAAAACATAATAATACTACTACTAATAATAACCCAAACAAATTAAGGCTATACTTTTCAAATTTTTTCACTTTTCATCTGGTATTTCAGGAAATCTTTAATGAAGGTTCTAAATCACGTGAATTAAATGTTTTCATATTTAGTTTCATATTTAATATTTAAAGTAAGTTTGTATTAATACACATAGCTTCCATATGTGTGCGATAACATACATATTTTTTTATCTTGTTGTCTCATCATTCGTCTTTTTCCTTCTCCATCTGTAGTCTGTGTATGCTATTACATATGCTCATATGAATTATTCATTTTAATTTAATCATTATAATTTTTTTTACAAATATATTTGCATATATGTATTTGTGGAGAGATTTAGCTATGCGTTTTGTGATTAATAATTACATAGTGGAGAAGAAAAAAAAAATGTTTAACGAATAACGTTTAAGCTTTTATTTTGAAGTTTTGCATCCGGTCGTACGCTCGTCAGATCTGTTGTCATTTCCTCTTGCTTCACAGTCTGCTGACAGCGTCGGGTTTGATAAAAAAAATAACATCAAAGTGTGAAAATCCTGGTGATTTTTCTGACAGAATCATCAGTGTGTGTTTGTGTGGATCATGCTGGAGGATTCAAACACACACCATCCCACCATCAGCGAATGACAAACGCGCTCAGATCATCTGAAGCGGTCATAAATGTGAGTATTATTGAAAGCAGAAGGCGCTAGTGTTTGTCGTAATAGAAGATTAGCTGATAATCAGGTGAATTACACTTTATCAACACACAGCTGCTGTCAGAGAGACACGGCACTGGGCTCATGACTGATAACGGGCATCTTATTTGAATTTGTTAGAGGTGTTTTAACCGAGCAGGCCAGCTGACCTTGCGTCAGACTGCTGTGTGTGCGTGTTTATTATCAGATCTTGCGTATGGCATTGCATTTTGGATAAATGTGTTCAAAGCACCAGAATTTTTCATGGGAAGATATTTAAATCCAAACTATATTTGTTCTTGTACCAAAACAATTGTAATTTACATTACATTTTCCACCCTTTCTATGACCGTTAGAATTAAACATACACGACTTCTAAATGTAAATGGCCTTTATATGTAAACATAGACAGTCATATGTTTCCATAAATTATCTGGACTGTATATGAAGTTGTATATCGTGAAACACTTACAAACTGTGAGAAGAAACATCAAGGTACTACCATATTGCCATTTTTGGACAGTATACCATGACATTATCATGGTTTACACGGTCCTGTGAGGCATATAGTATGGTAATAGCAATCATTACAATAATATTCCAATTCACTACAAGTTAAAGTGGACAAGTTTTGTGGATTGATGTTGATTGAAACAGTAGTAGTTGTTTTTTTCCCCTTAAAAAGAACAACTACTACAATCTAAGGAACAGTGAGGCTCTTACTGTACAGTGGAATTGAATGCCAATTTGTAAAAAATAAATAAATAAATAAGCTGGTAAATTGAACATTAGAAGTAAAATACATTGTGGGCCATTCACACTAAGGACAATAACTAGATAAAGATATAGTTCTACAAATCATTCTAAATATAAAAAACACCACAAATATAATGATAACGGCACAGAAATGATATCATTGGAATTACTTGCTGAACAATTTTATTCCAACTGGTGAACGATAAAAAGCTAATCAGAATCCATTTTTCTTTCAGAGCTCGAGCATTTAAAGGTAGGGTAGGCAGTTTTTTTATAAACACTTTTTGTTATACTGGTTGAAACTCTCTTCACATCCTGAGGGCAATCAATAATAGGAATGGTCTAAATATTAAAACGTACATCTTCCGTGGAAATCTCAGGACAAGGCCTGTCGCGATAGTCGATATTATCGCATGATACATGGACATCGATAATTTTTGCTGACGCGATATATTGCCCATTATGATTACGCAAAAATAAATGTCACCGATCATGCTGCCTCTGTAATCTCGTCAGCTCTCCGAGGCGAAAGCGGGACTCGGACAGCTCCTTCATACACAGAGCTGACACTGACAGGTGGAAAAATGTGCCATTCGAGTCGTCATAGTGTTTTCCTGACAACTATAGACAGTTTGGAAGAATAAGTGCAAATGCACCCAGTTTCCGCAATCCACTGGTGCAAATATAAACATGACCGCGTGAAATGGTGCACGCTCACAGCTAGTTTCACACAGGACGCGGCAGTCATGAGTGTTTAGTTTGTTTTCACAGAGAACGCGTTTTTGCATTCCACTGTTTTTCCATTGAAACGTGTTTGTTTGACTGTTGCACTCTTGTCTTTCACAGCATCTCGTGCATGACGCGGCACTCAAGTTAAAAGAAGTTTTTCAAACACGCCTCTAGAAAAACCAATACCTCAACAGGTCATATCTGACTGCTAAATCTGTGTCTTTGTTCATATGGTCATCTGACAATAGTGTGCACCCTTACTTTACTGAGAAAATCTCCATATAAGTGCCTTTTGTACATTGTACTTGTAATTTTGCAGTTTTTGTTAGCAAAGGTTTATTTATTATTTATTCAACATTATTATTTTTGACGCTTCAATTCCAGTATCTAAATATTCTTAAGAGTTAACTTCATTGTCATTTGAAAGTGTGTAGGCCTACTTGCATTATTATGCTGTTATATTATGATTATATATTCAGTGGCATAAAATGGTCTTAAAATGACAATAATATTGCATATCGCAATTATTTCTGGGGCAATATATCGCACAACAAAGAGTAGTTATCGTGACAGGCCTGCTTAGGACCAAAACATTTTGTCCTACCTGCCTGTCAGCATATGTATTTCCATACCTCTGTGCACATACCCTACCTTTAAAGCAGCAGACAACAAAACTGCAGTGTGCTTAGAATTAACAGAATGATATTGTCCGCTGGTGTGGACGCTAATATATCGCTATAGTTAGCGTTCTTGTTGTGAACGGGCCTTTAGTCTAAGTAATAGTTTCCATCTAGTTAGAATTGCATCCAACACAACAGTTTGCTTATAACAGAACTGGGCATCTAAATGTGAAATATTAGCATAATGCCCACCTAAAGGCATATGCAAAGAAAGAAGGCGAGGCTTTAGTTAATTGTTGTGTTGTTGCTATGTGGTGGCGTTCCGATCGATCTGCTTGATCATTCGCATTTTACGAATCTCATTTGGCCTTCAACTGATGTGGGACTGACAACATTATTAACTGTGTTTACAATTGCTTTTGAAGCTTTGGAAGCTAAAGCTTGTGATTATGGTAAGGGGTGTTACATTTCTATCACACACTTGAGATGTTCGGCCAATCACAATGCACTGGGTCAGCTGGCCAATCAAAGCACTCTGGGGTTTTGTAAAAATCAGATCGTTTCAGATAGGCTGGGAATAGAGGGGCTGCAATAATATAATGTTTTTTGAACATTAACCTTTTCTAGTACACCTAATAAACAAAATAATGACCTTTTAAAGTAGCATCAGATGGCCTCTTTAAAGTCCCGCATAAAGTACAACAGGTGCATACTTCATGCATGTGTTACCGATGAGTTGTTCAAACCCACTAACCTAAATGTGCTAAAACCTGTCTGTAGTGTTGTCAAAAGTACCGAACGTGATACCAAGTTGGTACTAAAATTCTGTGATTGGCTACAATGATTAATGCACAGGAGCGTTTGAAAGCAGACAGAAGTGTTTGAATTTAAAAGTGTTTTGAACGCTGGAGTGTTTGAAAGCAGGCGTCTATCAGCGGACTGGTGTGGTGAGAAATTGAGTCCCCCCAGGAATGGGTCTCTGTTAGGACCCCGAGTGATCCCATTGGTTCAACTGACTTTAAATGGGTAGTATTTTTAGCGCCTGATTATAATTCCTGCAAAATCACATTATGATTTATATTGTTTAAAATGGGTTATAATGACCATTTATGACTTTTAAATTACAGTGCTCAGTGTAAATGAGTACACCCCCTTTGAAAAGAAACATTTTAAACAATATCTCAATGAACACAAAAACAATTTCCAAAATGTTGACAAGACTAAGTTTTAAATAACATTTGTTTAACTTATATCATGAAAGTAAGGTTAATAATATAACTTGGAGAACAAAATTTTCAGGTTTACTCAAATTAGGGTGATGAGTACACCCCACTGAAAGTCTCTGGAGCAAAGCTGAATTTTAGACTACTAATTTAACAAGAATTCAACCACAGGTGAGTCTAATTATTCATTACACAGGTGTCCAGCAGACAGTTGACTATAAAAAGGTGTTAAAACCCCTTCCCATTTCATGCTGTCAGCAATGGCACCACATGGAAGAGAAAGAAAATAATTTTTTTACACCAGAAAGGTGAAGGCTACAAGAAGATCAGCAAAGCTTTACTTATCAGTCAGAATACTGTAGCAAAAGTTGTACAAAAATTTAAAAAGGATGGAACTGCGACCATCTCACAGAGACGTCCAGGTCGTCCACGGAAGTTAACACCTCGACAGGAGCGTCTTCTGATGAGAAGGGTTGAAGAAAATCAGCATGCAAGTTCACTGCAGTTATCTAAAGAAGTAGAAAGCCAAACTGGGGTGACTTTCCCGTGACACAATACGGCGTACACTGTAGAGGAATGGCATGCATAGGTACCATCCATGGCAGTGTCCTTATGTGGGGCTGCATGAGTGCTGCTGGTGTCGGGGAGCTGCATTTCATTGATGGCATCATGAATTCACAGATGTACTGCTCTATACTGAAAGAGAAGATGCTACCATCACTCCGTGCCCTTGGTCGTCGTGCACTTTTCCAACATGACAATGATCCTAAACACACATCTAAGGCCACTGTTGGATTTCTGAAGAAGAACAGGGTGAAAGTGATTCAGTGGCTCCTGATCTGAACCCAATCGAACACCTATGGGCAATTCTGAAGAGACAAGTTGAGCATCACTCTCCATCCAGCATCCAGTCTCTAAAAGAGGTCATTCTTGAAGAATGGAAAAGATAGATGTTGCAAAATGTCACCAACTTGTTCATTTCATGCCTAGAAGACTTGGTGCTGTCATTAAAAATCATGGAGGCCGTACAAAGTACTAAATGTAGTAGTTTTTGTTGTGGGGTGAACTCATTTTTGCATCACCCTAATTTGAGTAAAACTGAAAAATGTGTAATCTAAGTTATATTATTAACCTTACTTTCATGTTATAAGTTAAACAGATGTTAAATTAAACTTAGTCTTGTCAACATTTTGGAAATTGTTTTTGTGTTCATTGAGATATTGTTTAAAATGTTACTTTTTCAAATTTACAATGAGCACTGTACATGAGCACTGTACATGGTTCATATACTAGTATATAACTGAAGCTATTGGTTGTGAAATCAAGCATTTCTCATTCTTAATGTTTTTTTATTTAGCTTATGTACTAGCATAGCATGTGTCTACCTATCATATTAGCTTATATCATATAAGGCATGTTTTTTGCTTCCAATATAGTTCCCAATTACATGTTTCAAGTGAACGATGTTTGTGTACTTAGCATGACAATCAATTTGTTAAAAATGTATACTAGTAATATTTTATACTATACCACATTGTTATTATTGTGTAAAATTAATATTAAATTACTTTTACAGAACATATGTTGCAACAATCCTTATCCTTATAAAAAAAAAATACATTTTTTTTTAGGCATGGTTGTCTTTCCAGTTTGTTTTATTATGCAATACATAGGAATTCATTTTATATTTCAAGCATGTTGTTTGTGCACCTAATGTAATAAAAATCATACAATAGTGAAATAGGTTATAATTAGTCAAGACATCATGATAACTTTTGATCAGCCATTACCGGTTCCTGGGGGGACTCAAATTCTCAGAACACCGGTCCGCTGATAGACGCCTGCTTTCAATTGCTCCCGCGTGAATCTGTGTAAGCGCTCAGAGCGTTATTGATGTCTATTTACAACATGTTTTTGAAGCGTTGATCATGAACACAATGGCCAATCAGAGGTGTTTATGAATCCTCTAAACAGCGCTCAAAGCGCCACATTTTTCAAATTTCAGTACTGACTTGGTATCGCCGCAGTCGGTACTTTTGACAAAACTACCTGTCTGTTTTACCTGCTCCATCCATCCATCCATCCACCTTCTCCCATCCCCCTCCCCTTTATTTTAGGTTGTGAGAATGCTGTCACTCCATGCCTGCAGCTTTTCCTATCTTCATTGTCATGTTTGTGAACCGATAGCTGGTGTTGTTTTGTGTTCAGTGCTGGCGTGAGTGCGGCCCGGGCTTCCTGTTGAGATCTTCTTCATCACTTTAAGCAGTCGTCTGAGGATGTGTCTGCTTTGTTTATCATTCACTGCTCTCCATGCCTGGTATTTTTTCTTTTTTTTTTTTTTTGCATGCCCTTTATTTAGCATTATGTTTTTATAATTATTCATACTTTTTAAGGTGCTTAGGCTAACATTAACACTTTCTGTTGTTTGTTATTGTGGATAATGGCCTGCTTGCTCTTTTGTTCACTTTTTTTTTTTTTTAACACTTCATGAACTCACTTAACATATTTGTTTTACATTAAAATGACACCCATTGCCATAAATATAATTGGTTTATTATCCAAGTATAATAAGAATTTCCAATTCATATTACCCCCCCCCCCCCCCCCCCCCCCCAAAAAAAAGAGGATTACAGCCAAGCAAAATAAAAAATAAAACCATCTTGAGATTAATGTCATTATAATGCGAGATTAAACTCATAAAATTTTGAGAAAAAAAAAAAGTCAAAATACAATGTTAAATAAAATCATAAAATTTTGAGAATAAAGTTCTTGCATTTTGAGAGAAAACTAATTAAATCGTGTTTATTCTTGACATTTTATTATTGACTTTATTCTCAAAATTTAATGAGTTTTTCTCAACATTTTTTTTCAACTTTTTTTCTCAATTTAATGATTTTTTTTTCTCAAAACATAATGACTTTATTCTCAATTTAATGTTGATCATGTGACACTGAAGAATGGAGTAATGGCTGATGAAAATTTAGCTTTGATCAAAGAAATAAATTATATTTTAAAGTTTTTAAAATAGAAAACTATTATTTTAAATTGTAATAATATTTTACAATATTACTTATTTTTCTGTGTTTTTGATCAAATAAATGCAGGCTTGATGAGCATTAGAGACTGCTTTCAAAAACATTTTTATATATATTATATATATGTATAAGAAATTATACTTTTATGATAATTAAAGAGTTTTGCATTGTGACATTGATATGTTTTCATGATTAAGCTCATTTCTTCTTAAATTTCTATCCTTGGTACTGTAATGCAAAAAGATGTTTTTTTTTTTTATGTTGTAATATAAAAATATTCCATTCTCAATACTGTAAAGGAAAAATTCCAATACTGCTGTTAAGCAAAAAAAAATTCTTGTAATGGTAAAAAAAAATGTTGAATGAAAATCACTTTGGTCAAACAGTAATTCTTTTTTACATTAAAATAATATTCACAGAAAGTTAAAATATTAATGTTACAGTAATTCACATTACAGTAATTTACCTAAAATGAAAGCAGTACTTAATTAAAAAAATAGATGAATGTAAATTTGTGTTAAATTACTAAAATTTAAGCTTCTTTTTTATGCGGCCTATACTTGAATTTTGCCTTTACATTTTCGAGTAAAATATGTTTCAGATGTGTTTTTGTGAGATTCACCTTGACATTTCGATTCATATTCACCTGCTCAGTCAAACCGTCTCTTCAGACATCAGAGTTTTACAGCGGCTTCATTTGAATTCGTAACGTTTATGATGTTTGCTTAACCTAGTATTAAATCAACCTACACCCACAGTAGACTACACATTCCTCTAGTATGTCATCACCCAAGACTTACTTTGTTTCTTCCCTCAATATTTAACTTGATATTTACATATGACATCGAGGAATAGGGTATACTGCATACTATCCAAACAAAGGACATATTATATTCCTCCATTGCTGAAGGATGGGGCAAACCCTGCTGTTTGATTGCTCAGTTTCAGGTAGGAAGTGCGTAGGGGGACGTCACTGAGGAGTGATGCCTGTTGAAAGTGGAAACAGCGCAGCCGCCCGTCAAGTCAAACAGAAGCGCAAGTCGCACAGTCTCTCCATTAGGAGGACCAACAGCACCGAGCAGGACAGACCAGGCATGCAGAGAGACATGCTGGAGGGACAGGTATGTTGTTTTTTGTCTCTGTTTCTACATTGTAAGCTTGCATGATCACATATAGATCCAGGGCTGAAGTTCGTGGTTACGAACACCAGAGGAAACTATTTGAGGGTGCTGACGTCCTCAGGTGTACAGGCAAGAATGACACAAAGCCAGTTCTGTGACATTGTTTATGATTTTTTTTTTTTTTTTTATAAACACCAAGTCATGACAGCTGGGATATGCAAGCATCCATAAAAACATGTCATGTTTGAATAATTTTCTATTGTTTTGGAATTTTGAATGTTAGACATGTTCAGTCCCTAGGAAGCCAGTGTTGATTGCTTAATGACGTGCTATCTTAACATAATGGGAACATCAAAAATAACTTTTCCCCAAAACTAGGTGATAAAATAAAAATCGAATTGGCAAAAATAAATGCAGGGCTCGACATTAAGCCTTGTCATGTAAATCGGTCATTCACTTGTCCGAGTAAAAAAGTTGCTTGTCTGGGAAAAAATAGGATTTTTTTGTGGTGTAAATAAAATTTATTCTGAAGCAGCATTCTTATTAGTATTCTATCAGCTTTGACATATTTAAATATGCATATTAGTGATATTTACACCAAGAGCTTTTTTTTTTTTATCTTTATAAAGGGCATTTAATCCTTTATAATCTTATTAAATGTATGCTTCATCTTTCATTTTAAATTCTTAAATTTTATCAATACATTTAATTAGAATTAATTAATACAATTCTGACTTTATAACTCACAATTGCGTTTATATCATGCAATTCTGACTTTATAACACAGTTCTGACTTTATAACTCACAATTGCGTTTATATCATGCAATTCTGACTTTATAACACAGTTCTGACTTTATATCTCACAATTCTGAAAAAAAAAAAAAATCAGATTTGCAAGATATAAGCTCGCAATGGCAAGAAAAAGTCAGAATTGTGAGATATTTTTAATTCGGGGCGGAAACCAGCTTCCATATCAGGCAACATGTTCGGTTGGGCAAGTAAGATTCTCTTTTAATTGTCCTGGACAAACGTTAATGTCGAGCCTTGTATTGTAATTCTAGGTTTTAATATACAGTTTATTAGAACATTGGAAATATTTACAACACACCTGCAAAACAAGCAAAAATGTTAAGAATGAAAAATCCTATAATGGTTAAAAATATTTAATATATATGAGTTAATGAATTAACTTTCCTATCCCTACTGAAAAAACAATAACTAAATAACAAGAACTAAACTAAACTGAAAGGACAGATCACAAATAAAATAGAAATAAAAACTAACTTGACAAATTGGAACTGTAATTACACTGGATCAATGTCTTTATTGAGAGTGATTCCAGTTTGGATGGATGGAAAGGGGTGTAATGTACACTTGTGTTGTGTCACAGTCAAAGTCCAAGTTACATCTGGTGAGCAAATGACATGAGTTAAGTATTTCTGTCAATGAGTAGTTTCGTCATTGTTTTGATACTGTAACGTATCCCTGCAATTTACATCCTCTAACACACATCATTTGTTTTAAACGAGTCCGTTATTGACGCACATTCCTAACACAAACATTACTGAAGTGCGTCAGTGATAAGAGACGCCTGTACTCACATAAATTACTAGAGTAATCATCAGTTCTCCCATGCAAATAAACGTACATGTTTGCGAAAAGATTATTTTCAATGCAATGTTGTATTCAATAAGCCAAGATGTGTTGAGAATAGTCTAGCTCATTTCAGACTTGAGACATGATGCCATCTGGTCATTGTTTTATTGATACTCAGAGAGTGGTATCTATGGTTTGTAGTTTCTATGGTCTATAGCCTCATCCATTTTTAAAGAGCGGCCCACTGGGGTTCGATTGTTCTGTCTATTCCTCTGTGGGGTCATTTCTGATTGGCAGTCCCTACTGTAAACCGTTCACTGGATTTAGACTATACTGCCTTTCACCCTCTCAATGCTGTCATTATGTCCTGTTGCTATGGTGACCACAAGTTTTAGGATTGAGTAGGTTTATAAGAATAGATGGCGAGCTGTTGTTTGTTAATTGCTGTTTCTCTCTCTCTCTCTCTCTCTCTCTCTCTCTCTCTCTCTCTCTCATGTGCACACAAGTACATGTGTTAATGACAGAATGGAGAGCAGTTGACTTAGCTTACGCTGTTCTCTCCATTAAACTCTTGTGTTAACCTGACAGCACACCTTGTTGTCCTGGAGTAGTTAATATGGACATGGCTAGTCTAAACTACACAACAGCAATGTTTGTTTGTGGATTGCTTTTCTTTGTGTAGCTTTAATCAGGCTGAAAGACTTTACTTGGAACTTCTTATCCTTGATAATGGAGGTAAGTAAGTTGCTAGATTAGTTATTTTTTGGATAGAGATCTCTTTATTTTTTGTGCTTTTTCAAAATTTTGTTATGGATCTTTTCTGTCAGAACATCTTTAGTAATGTTTGGTTGCTCTCTGTCTCAAACCCGGGTCATTTAAAAAGAAATTATGCATTCATTTTGAGGACAGAAATGATCTATACTGAGGCTTAAAAGCTTGTAGAACTGATATTTTATGTAAAATTTTAGAACATCAAAATATTTTAAGCAAATCTTTAGATGTAAAGTTGCAGAACATTTTAAGTAAACTTTTAAATTTAAAGTTGTAGAATAGCTAGATATTTTGTCAATTTTTATAACCGCAAGATATTTTACATAAACGCAGATATAAAGTTTTAAAACAAGATATTTAACATTAACTTTTAGAACAGCAAGATATTTTACATTAACTTTTAGATGTAAAGTTTCTGAACAGCTAGATATTTTAAGTAAAGTTTTAGAACAGTAAGATATTTTATGTAAACTTAGATGTAAAGTTTTAAACAAGATATTTAACATTAACTTTTAGATGTAACATTTCTGAACAGCTAGATATTTTTAGTAAACTTAAATTAAAGTTGTAAAACAGCCAGATATTTTATGTAGACTCATAGATGTAAAGTTTTAAAACGAGATATTTACCATTAAATTTTAGAACAGCAAGATATTTTACGTAAAGTCATAGATGTAAGGTTTTAAAACGATAAGATATTTAACATTAACTTTTAGAAAAGCAAGATGTTTTTAAAAACTTTTTGATGTAAAATTTTAGATTAGCAAGATATTATTCGTAAACTTTTAGATGTAAAGTTTTAAAACAAGATATTTAACATTAACTTTTAGAAAAACAAGATATTTTATGTAAAGTTTTAGAACAGCAAGATATTTTACGTAAACTCAGATGTAAGATTTTAAAACAATAAGATATTTAACATTAACTTTTAGAACAGCAAGATATTTTATAAACTTTTAGATGTAAAATTTTAGATCAGCAAGATATTTTACATAAACTTTTAGATGTAAAGTTTTAAAACAAGATATTTAACATAAACATTTAGAACAGCAAGATATTTTAAGTAAATTTTTAAATTGAAAGTTTCTGAACAGAAAGATATTTATGTAAACTTTTAGAACAGCAAGATATTTTACGTAAGCTCGGATGTAAAGTTTTAAAACAATAAGATATTTTACAATAACTTTTAGAACAGCAAGATATTTTATGTAACGTTTTAGAACACTTAGATTGTTTAGAACATTTACATGTAAGGATTTAGAACAGCAAGATAGTTTACATAAAACATCTGTTAGCACTTTATTTTACATTCCTGTTCCCCATGTACATATTATGCACTTATTACAGTAATTACAATAACTGGGTAATAACTAGGTACTAAACCTGAACCTATACCTAAACCTAACCTTAACCCCTGTAGTTACCTTATATTACCCAGTATTTTCTTAAGTAAGTACACTGTAAGTACATGTACTGTAAAATAAAGTGCAACCGACTATACTGTTTTAAAACTTTACATCTATAAGTTTACGTAAAATATCTTTCCGTTCTAAAGGTTTACGTTAAAATGTCTTGTTTTAAAACTTTACATCTTTTTTACGTAAACTTTTAGAACAGCAATATATATATATATATATATATATATATATATATATATATATTTTTTTTTTTTTTTATGTAAACCTTTTAAACAGCAAGATATATTACATAAGCTTTTAGATGTAAAGTTTTAAACCAGCAAGACATTTTACATATATTTGTAGATCTGTGGTGTTTATATTTTATTTTCTCCTGAAAATATACTGTTAACAAAATCCCCTCAACACTCCTTGTGTTGTAGTAGTTTATTTTTATTTTTAGCATTATTTTTAAATAGCTAGAATGTACGGAACTAAGTAATTAGAACAGTGCAGATGTCATAGAAACACATTTCTCATTTGTTGTCATTGAAGTTTGAAGGCGTTTTGATGATGCAATCTCTGAGAATTTGCAATATGGTTTATTTGATTCAATTTCTAGGACTCCAAGTTGCCGATGGCCTTAAGGAGTAACTTACTAGACCTGTTTGGACAGATTGAGCGGGAGTTTGAAAATCTCTACATTGAAAACTTAGAATGTGAGTAACCAAATAGCTTCCATCATATTTAACATCCTTTTTGCATGACTGGACACTGTGTACATGACTTATTCTTAATGTCATTGTGACAACACAATCTTAACACATGTAGACGAACTAGTTTTAATTGAGTAATCTTCATCCTATGTTAACTAAGTGACTTTCACACATACTTAGCATTCTCAAGATCTGAATCCTTAATTGTTATCTGTATTACAATTGATTATATTCTTTTATTAATCAGGAATACTTGTTTCTAGACAATCAAAGTGTTTCTCAGTCAATTTGTTTTTTGTTTAATGGCCTCTAAACTTTACAATCAACCTTTGTTTCATGTCACCCTGTGGTCACTTTCTTCTCACATTAAAATAATTTCACTTCCATTTATTTACTTATCTAGAAAGTAGCTGTGTAATAAACAAAATAATGTGCAGTCATTATCAGGGTGATGTCTTGTTTTTAAATTTTATTTGTGCGATAGCTACCTGAAAGTACATTATCCCTTATATGTTAGTGTTTAAATGTTACAAGATCAGTTTTGTTCAGTTTGTCAGTGGTCATATTTTCGTAACCTCTGTTCTTGTGCAGTGCGAAGAGAGATAGAATCACTAAACGAACGTTTGGCTGGAGAAGGACAGACAGTCGATGGCGGTGATCTGAGCAAAGGAGCCTTAAAAACAAAAGGTATATGCAAAACAAAACTGACATTTAGCTTCTGCATTCATAATAACAGATCATTGAACAAGCTTTTGAATAAATAATGTTGTCTTTTGATGGTTTAGAGAGAATAATTTGATGACGTTTTGCCTAAAGCTGTGTCTTTGCATGATATGATGACGTTTTAACCCCAATTTGCTATTCAGTTATCAAAAGAGATGTTCTAATGAAGGTGTTTGGCTGTTTTAGCTACACCCATTACTAACAGTAGCATAAAACCATACCGCCATATAATCTCCTTAGGCAAACATTTACAGTAGAATGGGGCCCTTTTTTGTTTCAGCTTGACAATGATGTGGTACAAAAAGCGAGGTCCATAAAGAATTGTTTTTCTAAACTTGTCTGGTGTGGAAGAACTTAACTCTGCACACTGAGCCGAGCGACCTCTATTAATGTAATGAAAATGGAAAACTAACAACTAATAATGCAATTATTAATTCATTGTTTTCATATTTCACTCATAATCTTATAATTTCTTGTGCACAGCTAGTCACAGCACAAGTCAACTGTCCCAAAAGCTGAAGACGACTTACAAGGCCTCCACGAGCAAGGTATGATGGTATCTATGGGGTTATCGCTCACATTTTGCTCTGAATAAAACTGTTTCTGTGGGTCAAGCTCAAAATATTTCTTTTGGTAAATATCACTAATCTCTGTAAAAAGACTTAATGTCTCAGTGCAAAGTCCTGATCTTTCTAGCCGGCTTACAGAATTTGCTGCTTAACATGTGTAGATACTTTAGAATTGAACAAGCTTGGGTTGTCACAATAATTTTTTTTTCACCAAAATTTTATTAATACCAATGAAATCTGTTGATTCATACTTCACAGCAAAGGTTGAAATTCTGTTATTGCCACTCCTTCATTTAAAGGAACACGCCACTATTTTTGAAAATAGGTTCATTTTCCAACTCCCCTAGAGTTAAACAGTTGAGTTTTACCGTTTTCGAATCCCTTCAGCCGATCCATTCTGAAAATCGCAACTTTTCATTTTCCGTCGGTCTTAGTACACGATGTAACTACAGAAGAATAAAGTTTTAAATAGGAAAGATAACGAAACTCTTTGGTCATTTTTGAGCGAGATGCTAGCGGTCTAATCAGATTCAATGATCTATGCTAAGCTGCAGCTAAAAGTGCTACCTCCAGACCCAGAGATCGGCTGAATGGATTCAGAAACGGTAAAACTCAACTGTTTAACTCTAGTAATAGTGGCGTGTTCCTTTAAGTTCCATAATTATCAAGGAAGTGAACGGATTTTGTAATTTCATCACATTGTGTATTACTGACACAGTTGAATAACTGGTATCGTTACATCTTTTCAATTTTGGTATTGATTTGTGACATCTCTATAGCAAGCTGTTTTAGGTGGTTATGTATGTGTCTATGTTTTGTTTCTATGTTGAATTGTGAATGAAGTGGTTCTGTGCTTAAATACATTTTAGTAGTGCTGAGATGTGCTCTGTTTGTTAAGCTTTCAGTTACACAAACTACATATTTCATGGAGTTACATACCAATTTATCAATAGTAGAGGTGTAGAATATGTCATGCATTGATCTGACATTGAAAGTTAAATGCATCAGTTATGGAATTTCATAATCTATTGTGATATGTAACAACACCCAGTTTATTATACATTCCTTTATTATCCAAAATACAATTGTTGACATTTCAAGTCCAGACTTCACTAATTCCGACACATTTTCGATTATACTTTGTTTGCATTTGTACGATTCAAAATAATTCTGAATTGTACCAAAATATTTTAATAAAAATATTTTTGTTTTCACCGTGCATCACATAATTTAGTACAAAATCATAATTAAATTAGGGATGCCCGATACCAAGCTCATGTACTTGTACTCGTAAAAATACCCCCGATACCAAAGACCGATACCTCACATGACGTAACTGACAGAATTTTCCGTGCACAGAGATACCGGCGGTAGCAGCAGAAAAAATGTCAGCCTCAGGGGTATGGAAATACTTAAAAATTAATGATGACAACACACACATTGCAAACTGCATACTTTCAATCACAATTTCGTTATCGATTAGTGAAGGCGGGATAGGCGGAATCACACTGAATGACACAGACCAGAAGCGCTATCTCTCTCTTTCTTGCACGCGATCCCAGTTCTCTCAGACAGCGCGCGATCGCTTCTCCTCGCGCCTGAATGGTCAAATGTACACATAGTTGTCAAAATGTCCATCGTGTGGAGTATCTCACATAAATACAGTCAGTTATGTATTAAGTGGACATAAACATTTGAATGAAGGCAGGATATGTGTCAGTATCTATGGTTTCGGTCTTAAAGGGACCGTAGCCTATATTTGTCATAAATGTTAATAAAACAACAAAATATGTTAAAGCAGTTTTTGGTTAAAAATGATCCAAAATCAGTTTTTGAGCAAGTACATATCCAGCCAGTATTCAAAACTATCTCCTTATCTTAGCTCGATTCACAACGGTAAGCTTTTAATAATGTTTTATAATAAGAGCGACCTGGTGGATTTCTGCGGGAAATTCAAGCATGCAGCAGTTCGTCTTTGTGTCCTTACGTCACGTCTGTAAACAGAGTCCAAGGAGTCCAGGCTAGTCGGCTTAATCATGTAAAGCATGATTTATAGCCTGTTCTCACAGCAGCTGAAATAATTAAACGTATCATTTTGATGGTGGATTGTAATCCAGAAAGATCCAAATGACAATCATCAGTGACAACTGGAGATTCAGCCGTAGTCAAAAGCAAAAGACTTCGGACTGCGGAGTGGATACAGAAATTGAAATCTACAGGTGACGATAATACACACTAAATACACATAGTCACGCAATGCTGATGTTGTTAACATTAACAATTTGAGAACAAAGTATAACAGTAATAATAATTTGCACGGTTTGGCGTGATCCGAGCTAAGCGATCGTTAGATTTAATCATCATTGGCAGCGCGATTTATTGTAGGCCTATTGTTTTTTTCCTCAGTTGGTCAGAACAAAAGCGGCAGAAATGTTACTTACTTTTTCAGATGACATTTCCACATATGACTGTAATTGCAGGTTTCAAACAGAGATGGCGACAAAGAGGAAAAATGCCGGACTGCAGCTTTAAAAAAAAAAAAAAAGAGAGAGAGAGAGAGAGAGAGAGAGAGAGAGAGAGAGGGAAATTAATAATCGGTATCAGCAAGTACTAGAAAAAAGTATCGGTATTTGTACTCGATCCTTAAAAAATGGTATCGGTGCATCCCTAAATTAAATCAAATACACTGCAAAAAATAACTGGTATCGGTGTACACTGTTTTGCTTATCTGCTTATTTGCTTATTTTTAATTTGTTTTTTAATTTTTTTGCTATGTAGTTACTATTTTAAATGTTAACAACCCTAATCTTTTGTGTTCTTACCAAAATGGTAGGGCTGGGACGATACATTGACTATCGATTTGCGATACAATGAATCTGGATCGATTCTGATATTTTTTTGAATGTATCGCGATTCTGTCTCGAATCAATTATGAGCTTAGTTTTTAACAGCAGATGGCACTACGTGCTTTAGAAACACACATACTCTGCTTGCTTCCGATTCCTTTACACACACCACTTAAACCTGAAATAATCATTCATAAAGTTTGAAAAGGTTGAAGCGAATTACAAGGGTGTTCGCAGTGGGCTGTGTTTACATTAATCTTACGTCATAAAAGCATTCTGAGCCGAGGTGCAAGTATATTTAACCACTTACATGACTCAGCCGAACACACGAGCGCTCTCCAGCACTCTTCTTCGTGAGCATTTGAGTGTGCGGTTAAAAACTAGCTTAGAGCGCCACTTGCTGTTAAAAACTAAGCTCAGAATCGATTCGAGAGAGAAAATGTCCAGAATCATTGTATCGTGAATCGAGAACTGATGTATTGTCCCAGCTCTAGTTCTTACCCAAATAGCTGTTTGAAACCCAGTTAGGCATCCAGAAAGCTCATGTTTTCAAATGTCATAACTTCTCTCAGCTTTCGCCATGGGTCCATTATTGGAACCAAGCGCCTTTGTTTACCTGTAGACTCTTGAATATAGAGCTGAATATGGTGCTGATTCAATTTTAAAATCATCTTTTTTAACATTTTGATCCTCATAGATTACAATTGTTCTTTTCTCTCGGTTTCACTGATGTAGCGCTCAAATTCTTTCCCTGGGAAAGTAGGTGGACCTCGCAACTTCAATGTAGGAAACTGGGAGTTATGGGGTGGAGACTCATGGGTAATTAACTCCTCAGTGTGCCAAAATGCATGAACTATCCAACAGTTGGGGGTCATAACCCAATAACAATGATCTTAAGGGCAAGCCATCAATCTGTGCTGATCTGGCTAACTCTAACACTAATTCAGCATTATACAACACGTTAAGACAATGTTTTGTAAATATCAATGAGTATCAAGAAATATCGCTTATGGAAGTTCTGAACAGTTGGCTTGGCAACCTTTGATTGATCTTGATGTTCTTAACTGCCAGCAAATCTTACCCCATTCAAGCATTTGGCCAGAGCAAATCGAAATCTTGAATTGGTTCATGATGAAAAAAGCCTATCAGAATGTACTAGATCTTTAAATGTTTAAATGTTCTGTGATCAATTTTGCGTACAAGCCTAAATAAATAAAGAAATGCCATGGCTAAATATCTTGATGGTGACCAGGGCCAGATGTGCTGGCTGGGAGAGAACCAGGACAGCTGACTGAATCTAACAATGATATTACCGTATTCTGGCTTTGAAGAGTTTAGATGGCCTTTTTTTGTGAAATTTTTGTTCTAAAAAAATGGCAGCAAAAATGTCTTTAACTCTTTAATTAAATTCACACTTTTTAACATTAAAAGTTGATCCCCCTGCTGAGTAGTTCTGTAATGTGGTATCCCTCATACAAACCCTTCCCTTCAAAACACTAGACACGGCAGAAGAGAAAACGGCAACAGCTCTTTCCCCCGTTACAGTGAACATTAGCTGATATTTCTTGTTTAGTCAGTGTTGAAAATGCTCTCTTGTTTTCAGGCTGTTCATAGTGTATTTCTTAGTGTACTTTTACTCTGTTCTGCTTTTGTAACACCATAAAAAGTATTGAAAATGTTAAATGTTAATAATTGGTTAAAATTAGGACTTGATTTACTCAGTGAAAAACCTTCATGATTCCGCTGTATGCTGAAGCTGAGAAAGTCTCAGAACAGGAAAAAAGTGTAAAAGTTATCTCAAGTAGCAATATTTATTTTTAATACACAATACAAATCTATTACATACCAATATATTGTTTTATTAAAGGATTAGTTCACTTCAGAACTATAATTTCCTGATTTACTTGCCCCCATGTCATCCAAGATGTTAATGTCTTTCTTTCTTCAGTCGAAAAAAAATTAAGGTTTTTGAGGAAATCATTCCAGGATTTTTCTCCATTTAGTGGACTTCACTGGGGTTCAACAGGTTGAAGGTCCAAATGTCAGTTTCAGTGCAGCTTTAAAGAGCTCTACATGATCCCAGATGAGGAATAAGGGTCTTATCTAACGAAACAATCTATCATTTTCTAAAAAAAATAAAAATTATATACTTTTTAACCACAAATGCTCGTCTTGCACTGCGATGCGATGCGGCACGCATTATGTAACCTCGTTAGAAAGGTCACGTGTGATGTAGGCAGAAGTACCGCTGTAGGGTGAAAAACTCTCATTTTCTCCTCCAACTTCAAAATCATCTGACATCATTGTTTTATCTTTTCTTTTGTAAAGGGAGCTTCACTAGTCTTTGCACGTTAGCTTTGTAGACACTGGATCGGTACTTCCGCCTACGTCACGTGTGACCTTTCCAACGTGATTACGTAATGCTTGGCGGATCGCAGAGCAGTGCAAGACGAGCATTTGTGCTTAAAATGCTTTATTTTTGTTTTTTAGAAAATGACAAATTTTTTCGCTAGATAAGACCCTTATTTCTTGTCTGGGATCGTGTAGAGCTCTTTGAAGCTGCACTGAAACTGACATTTGGACCTTCAACCCATTGAACCCCAGTGAAGTTCACTATATGGAGAAAAATCCTGGAATGTTTTCCTCAAAAAACCTTAATTTCTTTTCGACTGAAGAAAGAAAGACATGAACATCTTGGATGACATGGGGGGTGAGTAGATTATCAGGAAATTTTAATTCAGAAGTGAACTAATCCTTTAAGAATAATAATTGTATTGTTTAAAAAAATATATATATATTTTCTTTGAAATGCTTTGTTTATTTGTTCTTTTTATAGTTTTTTTTTTTTTTTTTTTTTTTTTTTGTTATAGGGTTCACTCAAAAATGAAAATGATCCCATGATTTACTCACCCTCAAGCCATCCTTGGTGTATATGACTATCTTCTTTCAGACGAACACAATTGGAGATATATTTAAAAATATCCTGGCTCTACCAAGCTTTATAATAGTAGTGAATGGCGCTCCTGATTTTGAAGTCCAAAAAAGTGCATCCATCCATTATAAAAAATAATCCAGTACGGCTCCAGGGGGTTAATAAAGGCCTTCTGAAGCGAAGCAATGTGTTTTTGTAAGAAAAAATATCCATATTTAAAACTTTATAAATTCAAATAACTAGCTTCCGGTGGACGACCGTACACATACTGTGCAAGTCGACTTGTGCCAAATGAGTAATCCTCTGAAGCGATGTATGACGCAGGATGTAGGAGTATCGTAAGTTTAGACGCCTCTCGCGGTTCAAACAAATAGGGCTGTGCAACAAACTCAAGCTTCTCTTCTCTTATATCGAAATCCTCTGACATTTCTCTTTAAAAATTATCGTTTTCGTGACCGGTGTTTTGTTTTGCTCTCTCCTCTGCGCTTTCGTGTTCGTCATTGTGTCATGCATGAGGTCAGAGGTTACTCTTCCGCTGCAAATCGTACGGTTGTCAGCTGAAAGATAGCTGTTATAGTTAAAATTATAAAAATATAAAATTGTTAAAATATAGTTTTAAATATGGATATTTTTCTTACAAAAACCCATCACTTCACTTCAGAAGGCCTTTATTAAACCCCTGGAGCAATATGGATTACTTTTATGATGGATGGATGCACTTTCACAACCATTATAAAACTTGGAGGAGCTAGGATATTTTTAAATATATCTCCTATTGTGTTCGTCTGAAAGAAGATAGTCATAGGATGAGTAAATCATGGGATCATTTTCAGTTTTTTGGGTGAACTAACTAACTCTTTAAGCTGTGCAATCGTTAACTATTAATCATAAATCACACATCACAGCCTTACATAAAACAAAGTACTGTTCACATAGTTTAGAGAATATTTTCAACTTAACACCAAAAGTATTCCAGTGTCCATTGCTGTTGTGACTTTTTTTTTTATAGTTAAAATTAAATCACAATATTGCAAATGTACGTATTACAAATGAAGTTATGAGTAATAGCCCTCTTGTGGGCATGGTTTCATGTAACTTTTAAGTTTTTGTACATGAGAATTCAAGGAATTTCATGAATGTCTTCGGACATGTTTTATGAACTCTAAATGAGGAGCTTGGTCAGTATATTGTTTTCTAATATTAAAGAGCATTTTCACAGTGCTGAGATGAGGGCTCATTGTGCTTGCTGTGTTTGCTCTTACCTTCAGTGAAATTTTGAGCTCAGCAGTGCTTATTAGTAGTTAGGCTGCATTATTGACATGCTTGCATACTTTCCTCAGTCCATTGCTTTATAGAAGTCATTTGCTTCTTGTGATGCCAAAACATTTGTTAAAGTGAGGACAATGTACCTCAATACTTCTTTATTCTGAACATTGCCTTTTACAAATACTATTAGGGATGCACTGATATAGAAATGTTGGCCGATACCAATTTTTATGATTTTATCTTAATACTGCAGGCCAGTATAACTTGTATCATATTACTATTGAAAAAAGAAAATGAGATTCACACTTAAGTTAAATGTAAGTTTAATTACAATTAAGAATTAAAAATTTGACATGCTTCACATTATAAAACAAAACTTATAAAACAATGTACAACATGAAATGGTCACTGATATATCATGCATCCCTAAATATTACAGCATTTTTTTTGTATTATATATATGTGAACCTTTGTTGGTGTCATCACTGTAGGTATCAAGAAAAGTTTATACTTACCAGATTACTTATAGATGTTAAAATATTTTACAATTTAGAGTTGTACAACTATTTTGATGTTTTTCCAGAAGGGGCACTTTTATTCATTCAAGTATAGATCCTATTAAAATATCTAAATACCAAATGATCTGCAAAATTTAAATGAGTGATCTACCGATATACACTACGATTCAAAATTTTGGGGTCAGTAAGATTTTTATTTCTTTTATTGATAAAGGATGCATTAAAGGCACAATATGTAAATTTTCGCCTCTAGAGGTCACTTATTCAAAAAAGGGCGTAGCTTGATGATGCCTTGATTTCGCGGAATCATGGGAGGTGTTGTCTTCACGTCTACAGCTGGTGGAAAAGAATCCGACGAGACTCGGGCAGAAATCATGTTTATGGATGAGATTAGTAACGTTACTGTAGTATGAAGCAGAGCAGGGCCGAGTGTTGTGCGAGCAGAAACGAGGCTGCGGGAGCGATTGCTAATGAGAGACGAGCGCGACACACGCCTCGAGAGCAGAAGAACTTTTATTATGCCACAGATGAGCGCTTCCGCTTCTTCCGGTCAAGCGTATATGGGGTAATGCAGTGCTGTTTTATCATGTTAGATACATTTGTGTGTTGAAAGTTGTTATAGCACTATTCTGCATTCGCTCAGCGGCTGCTATGAGACACTTGTTGCACACTGCAGTAAGCTAGATCGATATTAGTCATGGTAAAATATGGTACGGTAAATCAAGAAAATGAGATTTAAACAACAAGACTTACTGTGTTGAGCTATATCAATGATTAGTTTTCTGCAGATATGTATCCTAATAGTTGCTCACCTGTCTAATAAAACACATCATATATTAAAGCGTCTTTGGTGTTTCCATGGTTTCTACAAAACAAAACCGGAAACTGAGGATAATGCGGGTATGATGTCATTGATAGGCGACGCACGGACATGTCCTGGTTAAAATTGCTTATTTCTTTGGATTTAAACATTCTTGGAAACATTTGGGATTATGTAAGTACACAAGTCAACAAAATGTATAACATTGTTCTAGTGGTTTTTGGATATTTGAATCCAAAAATCTTGCATATTGTGCCTTTAAATTGATCAAAAGGGACAGTAAAGACCTTTGTAATGTTTCTAATGATTCATATTTCAAATAAATGCTTTCTGATCATCAAAAAAACTTGAAAAATGTATCATGGTTTCCACAAAAATATTAAGCAGCACAGCTGTTTTTAACATTGACAATGAGACCTTTTTCTTGAGCACCACATAAACATATTAAAATGATGACACTGAATTGCATACACATTAAAATATATTCAAATAGAAAAGTTTTTTAAAGTTGTAATATTACAGAATATTACTGTGTTTTTTAATTTAAAAAAAACAAAGAAAAATAAACAGGTAAACATAAGAAACTGATAAAATCATTTAACATTATCCTACAGACCCTAAAACTTTGAACGGTAGTGAATCAACCAGGCCAGATAGTTCATTTTGGACAATATTTGGGCCCTTTTTGAAAGTTCTAATCTAAAACACACATCCATATCAGTGGAGTAAAGTAGTTCACCAGGAAAGGTTGTGTTTTAGTGATTATACCACATTTTCTGTTATTGAAGATCTTTCGAGTGAATTTTAATTAAATATTGTGTAGAATAGTTGTTTGTGTAATTTCAGCACTTTTGTAAATGTGTCGTTTACTGCCATAAAATTGCATTGTATTATACGTAGGAGCTAATGACCACCTTGCTCTCTCAGCTCAGCTTCTTTCCCTTTTCAGATATGATCCATGTATAATTTTCTAAATTTATGAACTTTTCTCATTCGTTTGTATTTTTAATTAATTTAGTCATGTTTTGTATGCTTTTATATATTTTAACGCTATTTGATGGATGTTCTTGTTTATTTATTTTTGTTTGTTTGGGTGTTTTAATTTGAACTTTCCCATTTCAGAAGTATTGACTACGCTCTCCTTTCATAGACCTTGATCTTGTGTGAGAGACTGTATGACTGAATGCAGTGTGTTCATACAATCCAGCTGTAACCACATGACGTGTGTTATAAGTGTAGAGATGTTACAGTCATGTATGGTTTAAGTATTCCCCATGCTTCTGTGCCGCTTACTGTCGCTCTGTAGTTAGTTCTGTGTGTGTGTTTGTGTGAGGACCTCTGATCAAATGCTCACTCTCCTCTCTGTCCCTCAGATTGTGTCCAGTTTCAAAGCCACCACATCTCGTGCAGTTTGTCAGCTGGTCAAGGAGTATGTGGGACACCGGGATGGGATATGGGACCTGGCCGTGACTCGGATTCAGCCGCTGGTTCTAGGCACAGCTTCAGCAGGTAAATCTGCCACCACCACTCTTATCATATCTATTATTTTAATTCAGTTATGACTTTTTTTTTTTTTATAAGACTTTTTGTTCCATTCAGATTGAACAAAAATCAGTTATATTTTTGAACAGTAGCAAAAAAAAGAGTAATAAATAGGGGTGTAACGGTTCAAATTACTCACGATTTGGTTTTTGTCACAGTTTTAGGGTCACGGTGTTGGTACTATTCAGTATGTGCTATGTTCAGGTTCTATGGCCTGGTTGATTCCCATCTCCTTAGATTCCTGAATCCTTGCCGAGTTCAACGATACCAACATGCTAGGTTTTTGTCTTATGTTTAGTGCAAACCGTTAGTCCAATCGAGACGAAACCACCAAAGCAATATCGAAAATATACGCCTTTGACTATATGCTAGAGGTCAAATGTCAAAATTTTGATCGTACGTGGCAAAAAAATGCAATCGAAGTCAGGTGTGCGTAATTTTTTACGTGCTCATACATATAAATGTCTATAACTCCTAAATTAAATGAGATATTGTCACCAAATTTGACATGCTTATGTATGGGGACTCTGAGGACACACACAAAAGTGGTGGGACTATGCCACTTGGTGGCACTATAATTGAACAAAACATGAAATTGGCTCTAAATACAGTACCGTTGGTCTGATTTACTGTGCCTTTGTCTCAGTTGCTATCATAGTCTATTATGACAGTGTTCATCTGCTGCTAGCTTCCTTGTTTGCCTCTGTTGTGCTTGGCCCCTTAATTTCTGCTTGCAGCTATATTATTATGACATATTATTACAGTTTAAAATAACTTTTCTTATTCAATAGATTTTAAAATGCCATTACTCCAGTCTTCAGTGTCACATGATCCTTCACAAACCATTTGATCATTCATTATTTAGATCACTGTTCCATGCTGTGGAGTATCGAGACGGGGAAGTGCCTGTTAAAATATGCCGGCCATGCTGGATCAGGTATGAAACTCTTTTCACCGTACATTTGTGTTGAAGTTTTGTGTTGTCTGGGACAAGTGTTAATTTGTGATCTTGTGTTTGGAGACAAGTTTCTTCAGATTTGACATGCTGTGTATTTGTGTTAACTATGTTTTATTGGGTCTAATGAATGTTTATTTTTTTTATTCTTGCAGTCAACTCCATTAAGTTCCACCCCACAGAGCAGATGGCACTTACAGGTATACATCAACACATCCAATTTGTTTTTGAACAATGTCTTTCATTTTCCTTTATTTAACTAGTAAAAAACTTAATTGAGGAAAAGCATCAACAACAACCAAAACTTTTTTACGAGAGTGACCTGGCCAAGAAGGCAGCAAATAGCAAAAAAAATTCCAATATCTACCACAATACAACACAATCAGGAATCACAGCAACAATTTACAAGGGGATAAAACATAAAAGTCTTTTAAAATTACTTTAAATTCATTTAGTGAAGAGATCATGAACAACTTTAAAGTATTTTGTAGATTATTCCAAGCAACAGAAGAATTATACTTAAAATCTTTTTCCCAAGCTGTTTGGGCCCGAGGAACATTGAGATATAACAGGACATTTGAGTGAAGTTTATAGTGTACTTTATTATATTTCCTTTGGTGAAAATCCTTTGCTTCTCTATTTAAAAAAAAAACCCCATAATGAAACATAATATTCAGCTGGAAATAATTGGATTGTGAAAAATGCATGATAATATTATAGAACAGTATTATTTTTTTTTTTTACTGCCTGCGTAGCTTTTGTTTCATCAGCAGAAAGAAAAGGTTGTTACTAGAGTCCATCTCTCATTATGAATCTGCTAACTGGGGGCTCGTCCGGGGTTTGAACCTGGGAAATCTCGCAGCCTAAGCTAGAATCGAACCCTGCCTAGATGATTAATTTATCCTGTGACTATAGGCCATGTTGCATTTAATATTTATTCTTCCATAAGACTGATATTTTTTTTTCATATCTCTGTTTGTATCTCTTCACCCCACCTGTCAGATGCTTTTAAATGTGATTTGATAGATGACTGTCCTTTTTTTTTTTTTTATATAATGTTCCATCTGTGTTTGTTTTGTCTGTGTTTCCTGACAGCGTCCGGGGACCAGACGGCACACATCTGGCGTTACATGGTACAGCTGCCACTTCCCCAGCCCCCAGCAGACATCAGCGTGAGTGCTAAAACACACACACCGTCTTGTTTCTGCCTCTGTTTTATGTAATAATGCTCCGCTAGACCAGTGGTTGTCATCCAAGTGCCTCAACATGAATACTGAAATCAGTACAATTTATCTGCAGTTTTTGTGCACAATTTATCAGTGCATGTTATTTGAAACCGCTTTACTCATTCAACATTTTTTGCCCACACTGAATATTCAGTTTTACTTGTAAACATGCCAAAATTAGGGAGTAAAATATTTCTGAAGAATTACCCTGTTATTTCTTAGATTTTTTTCTGTCACGCTCCTATTTTTTTGTGTACTTAAAGCTACACTACGTAACTTTTTTTTTTTTTTTTTTTTTTGATAAAAAAATAACAATGTTATTAATAAGTGAGTGCAAAAAATCCATCTTCCAGACCATGTCTTTAACAAAATACACTAAATAATGATTTATGTTTTAGGGCTGTTGGGACGGACTTTGCGGGAAATTGCATTCATACGGCATTTGACCATTATTCATGTTATTTTAGTATCTCTGTGATACCAAGGGGCCATTTACAAATTGTTTTCAACAAAAAACGGGACATTTCTGTGTTTTGGAAAACGGCAGAATACAGTGTTTTAGTCATTTTTGTGGATCCGTAAGAATGAGAATCATTTTGACAACATTGTCATCTGTGCGTGAAAAACGCAAAGAATTAATTTTTACTAAATTAGTTTTAATTTTGTATTTTTCATTTTAATTTTAGTTAAAGTTTTAGTAAGTTTGTTTTAGTCTTTTATTCGTTTTTTAAATGTCTATATACACTACCAGCCACAAGTTTGGAATCGGTAAGATTTTTAATGTTTTTAAAAGAAGTTTAATCTTTCAAAACTGCAAACCCTCCAGCAAGACGAATGCAGATTTATTTTTTAACTGCTAGACACTTTTGCAAAGTGTAGCTTTAAAATGTTCAGTAATTATGGTTGCAGTCACATTTAATTTTATTTATTTATTGGTGAAAGTCTGAATTAGCTTTAAATTAGCACCTAAAAATGTAAATTATCACCCTCAAGCCATGCTAGGAGTATGTGACTTCTTTCAGACTCGGAAATATATTTAAAAATATCCTTGCTCCTCCAAGATTTTTAATGGTTGGGAGGGGGGAGGGGGGACACATTTTGAAGCCATAAAAAAAATTAATCCATCCATCATAAAAGCAATCCATACGGCTCCAGGGGGTTAATAAAGGCTTTCTGAAGCAAAGCGATGCATTTTTGTAAGAAAAATATCCATATTCAAAACTTAATTTACAATAATAACGGCAGACGGCCGTACGCATCGATTTGCGGTGGAAGAATAACCCTCTGACTCGACACATAACGTAATGACAAATTCGGAAGAGCAGAGGATAGAGCAAAACAAAACAAATTTTTAAAAGAGAAATGTAAAGAATATGTGTACAGTCATCCGCCAGAAGCTAGTTATTTGAATTTATAAAGTTTTAAAGTTACAAAATCGCATAACTTTGCTTCAAAAGGCCTTTATTAACCCCCTGGAGCTGTGTGGATTATTTTTTATAATGGATGGATTAATTTTTTTGGGCTTTAAATCTGTCCCTGAACCATAAATTAATGGGATAGTTTTAATTTTTGGGTGAACTATCGTTTAAATCCATTCTTCTTTTTTAACATGCCTTTATTACAGCTGTGCATTTCCTCTCTGAATTAGGCCTCGCTGGACGATGACGTGGACTTCTCTGATAAAGACGAGGCCGACGGGGAGGCAGATGGGCCTAATGAATGCCCCACTATCCGTGTCGCCACTACGACCTTGAAGAGCCACCAGGGAGTAGTGATTGCAGCTGATTGGCTGGTGGGAGGAAAGCAGGTGGTCACTGCATCCTGGGACAGAGCCGCCAACCTGTATGATGTAGAAACCTCTGAGCTGGTGCACACCCTCACAGGTGAACATATCACCTCTCTTGTGACTGTGTTGGTTTCCTTTGACAGGGTTTCGGGTCGTACACTTCTGTTTTACACGTATGTGGGTGTGTTTGCAGGTCACGATCAAGAGTTGACCCACTGCTGTACTCATCCCACCCAACGTCTGGTGGTGACTTCATCCAGGGACACCACCTTCCGCCTGTGGGACTTCAGAGATCCCTCCATCCACTCAGTCAACGTCTTCCAGGGCCACACAGAGTAAGTCACCTGACTTTTGACTGTCTACATAAAATAAGGTACACGGGGTACAAAATGAACACTTGCCAAGTGCTAAATTGAAGTAAAAATTGGTGCCAAATGAGAGTAAAAATTAAATCATTGTGATACAAAAGCTGTTCTAAAGACAAGATCAGTGACTGTTGGCCATCTGGTAACAACATACTATCTGATATTTTGCTAGGAAGCCAAAATACTTGATTGTCGTAACTCAGGAACTCTATGTGGAAAGACATTTTTACGTTGTGTCACCAAAGCGAGAAAATAAGGAACACAATCAGTATGGGTCTCGACAGTTTTGTATCTGGTTACTTTTTAGCGAGAGACTGTAGCTTAACTGATTATGAAAGTGACATGACTAGATAACTCATATTTAATATAGACTTGTTATAGAGACAAGAAAATATATTCTTAATCAAATAATAAATTTTCATGACTAGTAAGAGATGTTTATGGCTGATAAATAGCATTGTTATGTTTAAAGTGCCCCATTATGTCTTTTTTAAGGTTCCTAATATTGTTTTGGGAGTCTCCTACAACAGGTTTACATGCATGCAAGGTCAAAAAACAGTTTCATTTCTCATAATATACATTTAATTTCACCTCAGTTCTCAATGTTTTGTAAATGATTCGTTAGAAGCAGTTCAAAGAATCAGTCTCTCTAAACCCCCTCCTTTCTGTGAGCCTACACTGCTCTGATTGATCAGATGGCCCAATCCTTTGTGATTGGTCTACTGCGCGCCCATTGCTCTAACTAAATGACAGCTATCAATTCGCAAGACATTGTATACAATGTATGGACAGAAAAAATGGCATAGATTTTTACTGTATCAATTTGAACCCGAGTCCGACGATGAAACGTCTGAAGTAGTCGATCAACCAGAAACTGATTCGCAATCACGACTGGAGTAGGACGTTTCTATATGGTAAGTGTCACATTGGTTAGCGTTATGTATAAGACGTGATGGCAGCGTCACTGTTATACTTTATGTAGGTGCACCTGTGGGAACTGTATCAGAATGCCAAGCGAAGCTGAAAACCTCTTAACATAAGATAAACATTTAGGTCAGAAGTGTACACAGACCTTTTCGTCCTAACTATTAACAAAGTAAAAAAATGGCTAAATCATTGTTTGACATTACAATGAGTGTTTACTGTTTACAGAGAGAATACTTCAACTAGTTAGCGCAGACTAGCATCTTTGCATCCTATTACAATACAAGATAGAGCTCCACTCTACTGTAATATTAAAAATGCAGTTTGTTTTACAGTTATGTAAGCAAACCGAGCCCACAGTAATGTTGTAAACTCCCATGTTAGCCAAGCACAAACGTTAATAGCTGATAATGCATTACACTCTGTAAACAAAAGTCGTGTTCCATCCTTGATCATTACTCCAAGTAATAAGACAGACAAGCTGCATTAATAGACACATTTTAGACAATATTGGACCCACATCTGAACAGCAGAACTACAGAAACAGTTAGCCGGTTAGCAGGAAGGTGTATGTTACACAACATAACATACAAAACTACAAATTTTGAACGATCGCTAGAAAATATAAACATCAATTATTAATCATACTTACAGGTTGAGATTCAGAGGAGCAAGCTGCTCCAAATAAACTGGGCATTGATCCATATTTTAAGACCATCGTTTTGTGAATCCTGCGTTAAACTCCCCGAGGTTTGAAAAGCAGTCATCAGTTAAATGACGGGAACACAATAAAAGATTGTACTGCTGTGGTATTGTTGAAAAAATGAATTTATCTGCGCGTGCAATAAGTAGGCTGGCAATATGCTAATGTTTCGTTGTGACATCACAACGAAACGGCTTGGGATTCGTTTTACAAATGACTCATTTAATTGACTCAGAGTCGACTCTTACTTTTGGGAGACAATAACTTTATATATACGGTGCACTTTCTGATTTAAAACTTTGCAGGTTGTTTTCATTCACTTAGAGCTATGTTACCCACTACATGAAAGGTAATTTTCAAAAATCCGTAATAGGGGCACTTTTACTAAAAAAGTAATTTTCGTTAATTGAAATAAACCTGATGTAAAATATAAATATTAGATGAAAAACTTATACTTAATTAAAAAAAAATAATAATTAGAAATGTTGCCTTGGCAGCTAACTAGAATAAAACAAGTTTAAGTACTAAAATGACTAAAACTAAAGTGGGATAAAAATCTTAAACTAAAATTAAAATGAAAGCTGAAAATACATAAAAATAAAAGTTCATTAAAAATATACGTAAAATAACAATGATAAATATTTGTCAATTCTGAAGAAAAAGTTGCAAAAATTATGATATAAGGATGTTGTGGGTAGTTGCTAGGGTGTTGCTATGTGGATGCTAAGAGTTTCGGAGTCTCATTCCAAAGTATGGCTTCCTTTCTTCCCTGGAACACAAAAGCAATGAAGCCAAATTCTAGACATTAATATATCATTTATTAAGGTTCATGGATTACATCATAGGCAGTAATTTTATGAAATGCCAATTTTATAGGCAGTAATTTTATGAAATGCCATCTTAAATGTCTCTGTTGTTTTTGTTCATTCTCTCTGACCACTAGATGGCAGTGCATGTACAGTATTTACATGAACAGCTCAGTATGCACTTTTTTTCTCCCCTTAATTCACACCAGTTTCATCAAAACAAAGTAAAAGCAAACCCTTTGCTGTCTTGCTCTATCATTTATTTCCAGTGTTCGATCTGTCTCATTTCTGCTTTCTCAGAGCAATCCCGTTTAATACGTGTCACCAGCTGCAGTGTGAGCTGCGTTTTGGTGGCGTGTGAAATCAGTTGCGTGGTGGTTATTGCTGGTTAAGGCAGGAATGAGGAGGCGCTGCAGTCTTTGATTACCGGGGATTACACGCCGCTCATTATGTTCAAGCCCAACATGTATAATTCCGTCAGATCCCAGCGTAATGCTCTCAAATAGACAATCAGCGTAATGAGATTAGCTGGCGTACTGCTGCACGCTTCCCACTGTCAGCCCCTCCGTGCAAAGTCAATTACTGTCCTTCACTCTCATTGAGACTGACGGGAGGCTCTCTGATATCGCCACTCGCCGATTGTTCATTTGGCTCTCGTGCATTTCTGACGAAGAGCACCGTGGATCATCTGCAACCGCACGCAATTCATTCAGTTCATTAATTACTCAAAGGGGTCATATTTAAGTAATAATGTACCAGAGGCCGTGCTATAGTGGGAACATTGTCATTGTTAGGCACGACACACGACAGAAGCGCTTTACCTGTGACTGTGTTCACAATACTCCTTTTATAAAATGGTTATTACATAATAATAATATTATAGAGAGATGGTTTTATTTAAATATTCTTTAATTAAATATAAATTTTAAACTCCAGGAGCTGAGTTCTATTTTTTTTTATCTTCATTTATGTTCATTTTCGAATATGTTTAGTTTTTTAGTATTATTGTTATCTTAAAATAAGAAAATCCATCAAAATATTGATACATTTAAAAAACCAAAATGATCTAAATCAAGAACAACAAACCATTACAATATTTATTGTATGAAAATGATTTTTACACAAATTACTAGGGATGTGACGAGATTTCTCATCGAGGTCTTGTGATATTGCCATGATGGAGTGTGAGGGTGAAATTAGGATAGAATATGCCACTGCTATGTTTACATTATGCCTCCACTGTCATTTTGCTTTTTATAAAAATAAAAAACAATTTAGTTGAATAACAGTCACTTCAATTCCATCCAGCTCATCCAACATGAGCAGCAGAGTCGTACGTAGTGCAGCAGGAATCAGAGTTCACTGATCACGTGTCGAGATGACTGACAAGACCATGGCGGAGGATTCGTTGCACAACAGAGCCCAAGCGTCTGACAAATGTCTTATCTTGTAGAATACGCGCTCAGTACCAGCGCTCCTATTCACAGAGTATGTGTGAAAGCGACAGTAAAACGTGAGCGAGCATTCAAATGTGATTTCAAAACCCTGCGTTTTGAAAGCGGCTCCCTGATACATGCAAATATGTTCCAATATGAAAGTTATCTTAGTATGGGCTGTGTAGTTGTAACCATCTCTCAGCTCTGTATCATGCTTGAAGAAAAATTTGCTCTCTATTTAGACTTTGAATATTGAGAGAGTACTTTGATTATGGTTGCACTTATTATTTGCATTTAATAAGACTAATAGAAAATTGTTATTTATTTTTATTTATACTGTTTTTATTTCTATTATCAATTTGTGGAAAGGAGTTCAGTTAGGAGGTCAGAAGTTGTAGAAGCTCATAAATCATGTACAGTCATGTACAGTCTGAAGAGACTCATGAAATCATACAGGAGAGAAGCCAGTCAGTTGAGTTTGTGGCAAAACATTTTACAGTACTTGAGTATTGTTGTGTTTTACTGCATATGATAATTCATACTCAGAAAGTAGAACGATGACATTCATTACACAATGATTAGTTAAAACATTTCAAATGCACCTGCAGACTATTTTTCTAGTCATGTATTTCGTTGTTGAGGATTTCTTAAAAATACCGTGTAAAAATCATGTGAATTCAATCTCGTGTCTTGTCTCGTGAGCTAACTGTCTCATCACACCCCAACAAATTAAACCAAAGCAATGATAAGTAATAATTTAGGAATATTTTTTAGGAAACATTAATTTCTAGCTAGCCTAAAAAAGTATGGATCGGCTGTTTTATTCCAGAAATGTATAAATCAATGCACCTTGCACACCTGAAAAGTGTGTTAGACAAAACTGGGTAACACTTTAGTTTAGGGTCCAATTCTCACTATTAACTAGTTGCTTATTAGCATGCATATTACTAGGATATTGGCTATTTATTAGTACTTATAAAGCACATATTAATGCCTTATTCTGCATGATCATATTCTAACTCCCTTAATCCTACCCAATACCTAAACTTAACAACTACCTTACTAACTACTAATAAGCACTAATTAAGATTTTGAGGTAAAAGTTATTTAATAGTTATTTAATAGTGAGAATTGGACCCTAAACTAAAGTGTGACCCAAAACTGTTATAAAGACAAAGTATTTCTTTTTCTGTGAGCAGCAATTATTGGGGTTCAAGCACTTTTAAGCACGTGTAAAAACTGGTATTGTTTTAATTAGCAAGCCTGTAACCATCTTGATCATAGATGGAAAAGACCATTTACAGCCAAAATAGGCATTTTACCATTAGAAATATATAGTTTTAAAGCTTTTTAACAGTTATCGAGGTTGAGCCAAAAACCTAGATCTAGTTCGCTAAAGTTGGTATTTGAAATAATCTCCAATATTTAGCGAACGATTTGATCAACTGCGGCGGTCCTAGAGGCAAAGTTGCGCAGAATGAGGAGCTCTACCATATGGTACGAATGTCGTGGCCGTGTGCGAAAAATCGTGCGATCCTTTTACGCACATGAAAAACGCGAAGGCACCCCCTGGTGGTTGATTTCTTTCTAATTTCTCACAGGCCTTTAGGGCCGTTAGTCAAATAGGCCCAGTTAGTTTCATTCCGATCGGCCTCTGTTAACCTCGTCTGATAACTGCTCAAAATTCATTGGCCGATGGCGAACATGTTTTTTGAGACACGTCAATGTCCTCATTGACAGTCATGGCACCTCGGACTAAGACACTGAATGCCAATTTACAAGTCAGTCGGACTAACGGTGAAGTAGTTATAGCCATTTTTATGTTTTTTTCCTGTTATAGCACCACCAAGTGGCCAGTCGCCGCGTCCTTTTTCACACAACCACAGAATGAGCTCTTACATAGCTGTGCTGAGTTTGGTGAAAATATCTCTTTCCGTTCACGAGTTATAGCCATTTTAGTAAAAGTGGCTCCACCCACTTTGTATGTTTTGGCGGCCCTTAGGGGCCGTGAATCAAAATTTAAACTTTTTTTTTTGATAATTATTGACAATAATATTGACAAAGGTTTGGTTCTGATCTGGTTCTGATCGGGTCAAAAACCTAGTTTGCAAATGTAGGTTTTTCAAAAAAGCCAAAATACCTGAAAAATTTCCAATCCCATCTTGTCCGTCTTGAGCCAAGGTTTCCAATGACATAAGACACTTGAGCCTACGCCTAATGATTTAGGAGCCATTTATGAGCCATTTTGTACTTTTGACCACTGTAGCGCCCCCGTCAGGCTGATTGGGGCGAGCCAAATTAAACTTTTCTTTCTAGAGGAAAAGTTTTTAATAACTTTTTACTGCTTTGGTTATGTAAGTGAAGAGTACAGTTTAAATTAAATGAATATAGGTATTACCTGACAATAAAACACCAAAAATCATGAGGGGAAACACATTTTTCTGCTGTCATCTCATAGTTGAACTTGTTATATGTGAAGAGCTTGTACATACGACTGATCAGATTGATTCCAGTGCTGTCAGGTTACACAGGAGTTGATGAGACACAGCTAATTATGTTGGGCCGCTGAATTCACTCGTGACTGAGCCCTGAGCAACACTCAACACAGACACGCGCTCGCACTCAAGTCAACACTTTCACACCTATATATCGGTTTTTCTCATGTTTTTTCCCTATGTAATCAGACATTGGAGTGGCAAAATAAAGAAATGTTTGAAAAGTAGCTTTAGTGTTTTCAGCATCTACGAGGACTCTCCACATGAGCTTCATCTCCAGACAAAGTTTGATTTAATTTGAAATTGTGATAGAAATATATTACTATTGTACAGTAGAATGTACTTCTCAAAATAATAACAATAATAATACGGCTTATTTAAGGAATATCACTTGATTTTTCAACAATTTGGCAAAAATTGAAAGAAATTGTTCAAATTTAACAACGTAGAATGTTGAAAAAACAAGAACAAACAAAAACCACATTTCATAGGGCACTATTATTAATAACTTTAATAAATTATTAAATTGTTAAGGTTTTATTAATTCAATTGATTAGACATCCCTTTTCTTTATTACAATTTAATTAAACCATTAAAATTGAACACTGAATTTGGGAAAAGATAAAAATGAATTTGGGAAAAAATAAAACATTTCATAGGGCTCTAAAAATCTCACAATCATCCCAGAATATCATAGAGACTTGAGGATGGACTCTTGACTTTTGACCAATGGGCCACCCTAGCAACCACATAGCGACATGTTAGAAAACACCCAGAACACCTTACCAACTAAATAACAATGCCATTATAACCACCCACAACACCCTAGCATGTCGGAGGTGAGTTTTCCTCTGAATATGTAACACCTGACATGGAAAGTTTGACGAAGTGCACCGAAAAGCTTAATGAATGAGATGTTTGACAGGAGATAGCAGTGTGTGTGAGTATTCCTGCATGCAGATGTGTGTGTGTGGGCTGTAGAGACAGCTGTTGGTTGTAATGAGTGGCGTACAGTGCAGTGTGTGTGTGGGTTGATTGAGTCACGCATGAGAGACAGAGAGAGGGTGTTGTGCTGTCAGTGGGAGTGAATGCTCTGCTGCACTGGGACCGTAAGATGAATGAGCTCTGCAGCGCTCCTGGCAGGAGCTGAGGACCTCCTAAAGACCAGACACACACGCTTACACACCTTCACACAGGCTGAGTTTATATTCATTCATGCTGAGCATGTCTGTGGGTCCATGCATAGCACACATACATGACTCATGCTAGACCTCTCTCTCTCTCTCTCACACACACACTCAAACACTCATCTCCTGATTCTGATTTCCCATTATTCAGACTTCCTATCCCTCTGACATCTTGCTATCCTCACTTCCCTTCACTTCCTCCACTCATTCTTCAAGTCATGACTCCACGACACCACACACATACATGCACATAAACACACATTTACCAAGTTGCGTTGTTTCTTCTTTTTACCCCATAATGGGTAGCTCCGCCCCCAATGGAATCTCATTGGTCAAAAATGCAGGTCCATATAGCTGTATAATAAACATTGGATTTCTTTTACAGTCTTTATGAACTCTTTGAACCATCAAAGTTTTGGGTTAATTGACATAAAATAGAGAGACAGACATCTCTCAAGTTTCATTAAAAATATTTTCATGTGTTTCGAAGATGAACGAAAGTCTTAAGGCCCTGATATACTCACAGCAAAGTTCTTTTTCACTCTTCGTTTAGGGGTAAAACGAAGTTTGAAATATGTGAGCAGCGATATACTGTTATCGAACATCTGACGCCGCCCACACTGCTTTAGATGAATATGTAAATATGTGCTGCGCGCTTTCCTCTCAGTAACAAAATAAACATAACAAAAATGAGAAAACAGCAAGCATCTTTTATAGAAAGCATCAGAAGAGCATCTAATCATAACAACATGGGTATTACAAACAATTAGTGCTCCAGTAAAGTCACGTCATGTTTATTTATATGGCATTTTATTTAATAGATTGCTTAAAAGCAAGCAGTTTTACAGTATCAAACATGAAAAACAGTGTCAGTGCCTCATTTCATTAGAAGCACAACTTCATTTTTTACTATAAAGCGGCTATCCGGTGTGTTCATGTTTTCACCCACAGAGATCGTACCTCAATGGACTCTATAGATGAAATGAGTCAGAAGAGTTCCACGTAAAAGAAGGTGGAGCCTCAGCGCACACCTCCAATTATGTTATCGTCATGGACCAATGGTAGTGCGAAGGTGTTTTGCAGCCGGAGCAAACTTTTCTTGAGAGTTTGCTTTGACAAACTGTTTTGAACTCCTAAAACAAACGAATTTTATTTTTTGTTCAAAATTACGTTACATCAGTTTGTTCTTCGATTTCCTTTGAAGTACATCGGGCCCTAAGGGGCTGTTCACACAGAAGGCATTTCTCCATTCCACTGCACTACTTTTCCATTGTTTTTCTATGTAAACATGCACTAGATGGAAGTGTTTGACTGTTGCGCTTGCGTCTCGTGCACAACACAGCATTCTAAAAATGCGGCACTCAAATTAAAGTAAGTTCAACATTTAAAAAGTGTCTCGAGCTTGTTTTTTTTTTTTTGTTTTTTTTGTTTTTTTTCCTTTCCACTTCACATCTTCAACAGTTTGAAAAGTAAATGATGATACAATGAGTAAATGAGTGATACATTTTTGAGTGATGGTCACAGTAACTTTTTGTTCCATTGACTTCAATTCATGCTCATGCGAATTCAGGAGACAAGAGATGCAACCTCATGCGAATTTCGCTGCATTCCAGAGTTTAATGAACTATGACCTGCAAATTTGTATCACTCGAAGACTTGAGCAATAGAACGTTGATATGTCACATTGTGACCTCTTACCTCAATTAAAAGAACACAAACTTTGCAGGATTGCAACATATCAGTGTAGTGGAGCATTTTGCATATTTTTAAATTTGGGATGTTAAATTGTGTTTTTAAAAAAGACGCAGCAGAATGTGGCATGATATTACAACTGCTGCAGTATCCATAGACATTTCACATGCTCAAAGTCTTTTGTGACCGCAGCTTATGAATTTCAGATCTGTAAGTCATATATGATAGATATAGACATACACTTTTTATGGGGTATAGGTACTTTTTCCACAGCACTATAACTAGATTCAAACAATCAGTACTAGTAACAACGCATTTCTATTTTTTTGCAGATTGAGGCTCATAAACTGCTGTACAGTTTCTAATAGAGAGTGAAGTTTATCTCAGTTGTGCAGTACAGCTGACATATGCCTGTCTCACTTCACTAACCCAAAGCATCAGGACACACCATGAGCGCAGCATTACGACATATGGACACTTAGATGAAACATTCAAGCCTTTGCCCAGTTTTTCTGCTGTTAGCAGCATAAGCATCGAAAACTTTAAAGAGAGGCAGTTTTAGAGCTAAGTAGTCTATGCTGGTGTGTGGAGTGTGACCAGAGACGGAAACCTGAATATGAAGGCCAAACTGAATTTATCTAGATGAGCACTTGAACTAAGTCTGTTCCATCTTGTTTAGATTTTCATGCTGACAATGGCCGCGTAAAGATGATATGCAAATATCCTCAAACTGATTTGATGTCATTTAGAACAAAATCAAGTTTGCTCTAGCTGCAAAACACCTTCATACTACCATTGGTCCATGATGATAATGTAATAGGAGGTGTGCGCTGAGTCTCCACCTTCTTTCACGTAGAACTCTTCTGACTTATTTCATCTGTTGAGTCCGTCAAGGTAAGAACTTGGCGGGTGAAAACATGAACACACTGGATAGCCGCTTTATAGTAGAAAATAAAGTTTTGCTTCTAATGAAATGAGGCACTGACACAGTTCATGTTTGATACTGTGAAACTGCTTGCTTTTAAGCAGTCTATTAAATAAAATGAAGAACGAAAAAGAACTTCGCCGTGAGTATATCGGGCCATAATCATCTAATGATGGTGCAAATGCTAATGAGTGGCACAGTACAAATGATACATGACATGAGAGTCGCTGTACACAGGGGCACGCAGTGTTTGCTGCCTCATTCCTCTTTCATCTGCAGGGCATTTCCTGTCAGACACACTATCTGTCTGTCAGGATGCTTATGAGAGCATCGCCAGTGTGGTCGATTTCAGACAGACAGAGGGAGACACACCTGCTGTCTTGGGGAATGTGTCAGAATGGGTTTCTCACTGAGGAAATATCACAGCTGGTGTCTCCTTTGAGACAGATCATGTAAATTCTAGATGACAAGCCCACCTATTTCTGTTTCTCAAATGCAGACTAGTGGTTAAAGATTCAGGCTGGAGGCCAAAAGGGTGTAGGTTTGAACCTAGTAGGGGTTCATTTATGGACCCTTGATCAAGACGCTTGACACTTGAGGTTACATAATGGAGACTGAACCTGTATTAAGTGAACTGCTTAATGACTTCTTGTATTTGTTGAATCTTAAAGGAATAATTCAGTCAAACTTCAGTCAGACTGTCTTTCCAAACCCATATGGCTTTCTCATGTTGAACGTAAAAAAAGTTTAGTCTCCAGCCAACAAATATAAATGGAGATGTGCAATAACAACTAGTCTAATTCCATTGGTAGTTGCGTTTCTCATACCAGAGTTATATTAAATACAGGGCAAGAGTTTTGGTAAATAAAGACTTTTATTCGTCACAAATCAATCGTATGACTTCAGAAAACTTATAATAAGTCATATTGGTCACCTTTATGGTGCTTTATTGTCATTTTTAAGACTTGACCCTGTTCATCCTTATTCATTTTCATTGTACAGACCAAGGAAGAAAGAAAATAATACTAGATTGGATTTAGACAGAATAAACTCTGTTTTAAATATGTGAAATTCATAGTTATCAGTTATAATTACGAAACATAAACCTTGTCTTTTCCAGCATCAGCGAAAACATGGTCACATGCAACTACATTAGCTTTTGTTTTAAAGAGCTTATTATGCTCCAGCACTGGATCTCTATTAAACACACACGCCGCTCTTCCTCTAATGAGTCTCGACCTTGCTTGTCAGTGGTCCCAGGGGAAACGGAACATTCCCAAAATATCATTTGAGTTGTAATAGGATTTTAATCAAGCTTTTAATCTATTATCGGCCCCACCACCGCCCCCACCCTTGCTTTCAGGTGGCAACCCGCGATGTCAGAAAGTGTTTCCACGCTTCACTTTGGATGTGAACTGTGCCGGAGCGAGCCGAGCAAAGCTGTTAAATACGACCAAACCCAACTCCAAATCTTTAATGCAGTGGAATTTAGCCCCTAATTAAACCTTAATATCATGTCAATTCAAATTAGCACGGCTAGAGGCGAGTGGAGCACCAACTCTGGCCCTTTTTTTTCTTTCATTTTTCTCTCCCTCGCTCTCCCAAGAGAAGGGAATACAAAGAGGAGAGAAATGTCAGCAGGGAATGATGTGATAGATTAGAAATATTAAGGTCCATTAAATGGAAGTGTGTGTGCTGAGCGGAGCAGTTAAATGTGCGCTGTGACCCTGAGGGTTGCTGACATTCCTGCTGTTCACCCAGACTGTCTCAAATCACACACACACACACTCTATGCCTCATTTTGCCCAAGCTGCTGGTGCTCTCGTGCCCTGTAAAGGAGCAGAGGGTGGTCTTACCAACCAGGGAAAGATGAGTTTAATTTCATAATCACAATTATATAATTTATTGGGAAGATTCAATTCCAGTAGCAACTCAAGCCTCATTACAGAAGTCACATACTAGATAGGCTCACGTAGCCAGCATAAAGTCCGGTCTACATCGTAGCTTATTCTGGCTAAAAATTCGCCACTTAAGGTGATTGCATGCTCTGAGAATTTTGTGTCCCAAGATAGAGAGGGATAGCACAATGCTTTCATCATGCGCCCAAAAGTTCTTTTAGGATATTAAAGGTTATTTTAACTTCTACTGCAACATACTCTGACATAGGAACCCTTTGACCAATGATTCTCCTCTTTCCACACTCTCAAGACTGATTGCTTGTATAGACAACTTTGACTTCTGGTCCATGGAGTCACTAGGTTTTCTGGGCCCCTTGTTCAGTTTACAAGAAGGGGAACATTGTGATCTCTGGGTCCTCTGTACTCCCACATTTCCCCCAACTAGCGAAACTCCTGCTTCTGGTAGCTTTCCAAACTTTTTTAATGACAGTTGGCAATTTAAAGCAAAAGTTGATTAGAATTTAACTTGCTAATACGCAACGGCACAATGCGGTGAATGGTATTGCAGACAGTTTAGCTCATGTTGTCTGCCTCATTATTAGCTGGATAATGCAACTAATAAGAACACCTACTTAGAGTCAACCTGCATGGATTAAATTGACATCAGTGTGAACTCATCTTAAGATGACCAACTACAGCCCAAACCTTGGATCCTTAAGTTGCGTCGGATCGAACCAGTCAGATTGGAACTGGTGAGCTCCACCAGATCATGCCATTTTTTTGTGCAATTGCTGTGTCTCATTTTGAAGACTAAAGTAACCATTGCATTCCAAAGAAATTACAGCAATTTACAAAATTTCCTCAAAAGGAATCGTCAATTTTATAATGGTTAGTTTTCTGAAATGAGACATCCTTGATGACGTATGCAGTCGACAAATGCGACCTGTGGAGGATGCAGCCTGCGAATTGAGAGACTACACGCAATTGAGAAACTAAAGCATTTCCACCACAGGAACTTTTCCCCAGGAGCTTTGAAGTGGTACACAGTATGTTTCGTCCGCAGGAACCAGGGTCTAAATGAAGTTCCAGGATTGGGCATCCCAGTTAAGGGCGATAATGTTTCATTTTTCGGTAAGCGCTCCTCCTAAATGGATAGAAATAGAAAATTCATTTGTAAAATCTAAGATTCCTTTAAATTTATATCTTTATTCAGCCAATACAAAAATGTTACAGAAAAATTTGAGTGCAATATCATTTAATCCAATAGTACTGAACATGATAAATGTCTGGGGGAAAGTACAAATTTATTTAAAGGAAAAAGAGTCTTTATCTGTATTTAGCCCAATATGGGGGAATGATAATTTTATACCTGGTCGAAAGGATTTAGGCTTTCGACTTTGGGCTGAGAACGGTGTGTGGAAAATTAAAGACCTATACAAAGATGGTGTTCTAATGTCATTTGCTGATATTACCGACAATTTGAAAATCCTGAAAAAAACATTATTATAAATATTTGCAAATCAGCAATTTCATACGTACTGCCCGGGGTCAAGGACTTGATGAGCCGGAACTAACAAATTTGGAGAAATGTATATCTAAATCAAGCCAAGGTGGAGGACACATATCTCTTTTGTACAATATGCTATTATTAGGTTCTCAGGAGTCATCTGCATCCAGATTAGCTATGTGGGAACAAGACCTTGGATTGAAGATTGATAAGGATAAATGGGAGCAAAAATGTGTAAAGACCCAAACACAGACTGTCAACAGCAGACTTAAACTGTTACAGTACATTTGGCTTATGCGTACTTATATAACTCCGGTAAAATTAAATAAAATTTATAGCAACATACCAGATACTTGTTTTAAATGTAACAGTGAAAAAGGCACATTAGTTCATTGTATATGGGAATGTGACAGAATTAAAGAGTTTTGGAAAGAAATTAGTAATATGATATGGCATATAGTCTCAGTGAAATTACCACTGGATCCTGGATTTTTTATTCTTGGTGTTCATCCAGCTAATTGGAATATTAAGAAGGATACACAAGTATTGATAGACATGTGTATACTGCATGCCAAAAGGCTCATCGCCATTTACTGGAAAAAAAACAGAAAGGCCTAGTATAACCTGATGGTTAAGAGAAATATCTTCATGCATTGCAATGGAAAAAATAACCTATATTATTAAGGGTAAAGAAGACAAATTTAATTGTCTGGAGTCCCTTTTTATTATTTATTGAACATAGGGATATTAACAATTTAATGGAGGAGGAACAAACTGCTTAATAATTAGGTATTACATTCATATGAAAATATACTTTAATGGACACTATATTAACCCTACTTTATTGCTTATAATTTTGGTTATTATATGCAATCTATTGTTAACTCTGACTTCCAAAGTATATACTGTATTACCCAATGTTGGTTTGTGCTATTGCACTTTTTATGTAAAATGTGCCCCGGTGTTTTTGTTTCTGTACATTGTGTTACAGATATGTGATGTACATTGTTGTGTAAGTGTTCAAGAAAATGCAATAAAAATAGTATTTAAAAAAAAAAATGGAGTCCCAGGTAAAAGTTTCCCCGTCAGAAAGTACCTGTTTGCGAGGTAGTACTTTTCCAAAGTTCAGGAACTTTAGGGGGTGGGTCTTGGGCGCTGAACATGCTGATTGGTTGAGTTCATGCAGCATTTTGATTGGTTGACTACACACAGCATTTTATTTCAACCACCATTTTAAAAAGTCTGTTGCTGCGTGCAGTAAGAGTTGTTGGCTATTCAAATCAACAATGGAGTTTAAAAACTACGACCGATAGACCGGCGACGAGGTTCAGGCTTAATTAAGCTTTTATGCGGAGGACGTAATCCGTCGGGAACTGGAAAGTCGCGTGCAGTCCTACGTCATCGGAATAATCTTCACGGTACTCTAGACCGCGATGGAAATGCAGACAGCAATGGGTCTGGTGGGAAAAAAAAAGTTCCTGGGACAAACTGTTCCGGGTAATTTTGGTGGAAATGAGGCTAAATATGCATCAGGCAGTGAACATGTCGAGACTGTATACTACCTGTTTGACAGTGTTCAACACTGCCACTGCACTGTTCTTCAGTCTGCCAGAGTTTTTTAAAAGGTTTAAAGGGGTGCGTGACCAAAAAAAGTTTGAGAACCACTGGTTTACCAGAAAACAAAGACTATCAATGGGAGTGCAGACAGTGGAGCTCACATGATCCGTTGGGTTCTGAAAAGAGTAGGACTTCGGAGATAACCATATCACCTTGAGCCCTCTCTAGTCAGTCTGTACAGCAATTTTTCATGTCAGTAAAAGAGAGACTCTGTCTTGCTTTGAAAGAATAGTTGAGTGCTGAGCTAGTTACTTTTAGGGGACTTGCCATTTTGCTGATGTATTTCATCCAAAGTCCCTTACGCCACACTTGATTCAGGGACAATTCCTGCCGGAGCATTCTGGAGTTAAGAGTCTCGCTCAAGAACGCAATTATTACACAGCAAGATTGTCATCTCAGTAATACAACATCTCACAACCCGGTTACAGTAGTTCCTTGGTGAGTCATGATCAGGATTGGTGTCCTTCACATTAGCAGCCAAGATCCTTGACCTTCTGCAACTTCCGGTTGCTACTTGTTGTCTTTATCTGTCTGTATAGGTATCTTATGTAAACTTTGTGAAAACCATGTGCATTTGTTCAGGGTGATATTTTCGGACTTCAGGTGTTAAAGAGTGATTGGAGCACGTTTCCATTTGTTTCTTTCAGCACTGTGACATCAGCCGTGTTCACTGTGGGGGACAACGTGGTGTCTGGAAGTGACGATCGCACCGTTAAGGTGTGGGACCTGAAGAACATGAGATCTCCGATTGCTACCATTCGCACAGACTCAGCCGTTAATAGGTAAGAGCAGCAGGTTGGTGAGGTGTAAGACAACTTCCTGAGACTGTTGTTTCTGAACAAGTAGAGGCAACACACTGCCTGTTTTAGAAAGTTCTGAAAAAATTGAGAATGTATTCCTCAACATCTAGATATTCTGAAAGGAATAAGTAAAGTCAGACTTCCGAATAGTATTAAAGATTTGGATAATATTTTTGGTTGATAGTTTTGTCTGTTGATTGATATTTACTCTTAGTGTAAACAGTATCTAGCTCTATTTACATCAAATGGCAACGAATGGCATCTTTACACTAAGTGCAAGCAGTGATTGATTCTATTTGCATTATTTCTTATTTCTTTATACTTAATTGAGTTTATTGATTGACTCACTGTCCTAACCTGCAGGATAAGTGTCTCAGCGAACCAAAGAATCATCGCTCTGCCGCATGACAACAGGCAGGTCAGGCTGTTTGACATGAATGGGGTCCGTCTGGCCCGTCTCCCACGGAGCAACAGACAGGTACGTTTCACACAAGGAGGTTTTATTACCTTTCTTTTTGCTCCATGTCTGTCAAGTTGCCTCGCATTCTTTAACCACTAGACAGTTCCTTGGATTGTTTTCGATTATTTTTCTTCTCATGGACCTTGCATGGACCTTGCTTTTCCTTAAGTTTTTTTGCCATATATATATATATATATATATATATATATGTGTAGCCAAAAAACTTAAGGAAAAGCAAAGTCCATGCAAGGTATACACTCCCAGTCAAAAGTTTGGAATCGGTAAGATTTTTAATGTTTTTAAAAGAAGTTTCATCTGCTCTCCAAGGCTGCATTTATTTAATTAAAAATACAGTAAAAACAGTAATATTGTGAAATATTATTACAATTTAAAATAACTGTTTTCTGTTTGAATATATTTTATAATGTAATTTATTCCTGTGATCAAAGCTGAATTTTCAGCATCATTACTCCAGTCTTCAGTGTCACATGATCCTTCAGAAATCATTCTAATATGATGATCTGCTGCTCAAGAAACATTTATGATTATTATCAATGTTGAAAACAGTTGTGTACTTTTTTTTTTCAAGGATTCCTTGATGAATAGAAAGTTCAAAAGAACAGCATTTATCTGAAATACAAAGCTTTTGTAACATTATACACTACCGTTCAAAAATTTGGGGTCAGTAAGAATTTTTAATTTAATTTTTTTGAAAAGAAATTAAAGAAATTAATACTTTTATTCAGCAAGGATGCATTAAATCGATAAAAAGTGACAGTAAAGCACATTTATGTTACAAAAGATTATATTTCAAATAAATGCTGTTCTTTTGAACTTACTATTCATCAAAGAATCCTTAAAAAAAAATATTGTACACAAATATTTTGTACAATTGTACACAATAAATGTTTCTTGAGCAGCAGATCAGCATATTAGAATGATTTCTGAAGGATCATGTGACACTGAAGACTGGAGTAATGATGCTGAAAATTCAGCTTTGATCACAGGAATAAATTACATTTTAAAATATTTTCAAACAGAAAACAGTTATTTTAAATTGTAATAATATTTCACAATATTACTGTTTTTACTGTATTTTTAATTAAATAAATGTAGCCTTGGTGAGTAGACTAAACTTCTTTTAAAAACATTAAAAATCTTGCTTTTCCTTACGATTTTTTGGCTAATATATATATATATATATATATATATACACACACAACCAGTCAAAAGTTTGGAAACAGTAAGGTGTAATATATATATATATATAAATGATTCCAACTCAGTTGTCTCAAATTGTAGGAAGCAAAATTATGCCATCTAATCTTAATATAATGACACCTCCTTTTAGTGAATTAAAAAATCATTTCAATTAAACAGTAATATTATATTTATATGTACAGATTTATTAATACACACTACTATTCAAAAGTTTTTTGATGTTTATGCTCACCAAAGCTGCCATTATTTGATAAAAAATACAGTGAAAATAATATTGAGAATAAACAGTGAACATCAGTCGAGTTCCTCTTGTGGTTCTCTTGAGATGAGTTATTTGCTTGCGCTGTATGAGTAGCTGTTAAAGGGTTAGTTCACCGAAAAATGAAAATTATCACATGATTTACTCGCCCTCAAGCCATCCTAGGTGTATATGACTATCTTCTTTCAAACGAACACAATCTGAGATATATGAAAAATATTCTGGCTCTTCCAAGCTTTATAATGGTTGTGAATGGGGGGCCACATTTTTAAGCCAAAAAAATGCATCCATCCATAAAAAAAATAATCCGTATGGCTCCAGGAGGTTAATAAAGGCCTTCTGAAGTGAAGCGAAACTTTATTAAAGGGTTCGTTTGTACAAAATGAAAAATTTTAAAGAGAAATGTCGGAGGATTTCAATATAAGAGAAGAGGAGCTTGAGTTTGTTGCACAGCCCTATTTGAACAGTGAGAGGCGTCTAACTAAGATTACGATACTACATCCCATCATACATCGCGTCAGGGGGTTACTCTTGTTGCACAAGTCGACTTGCACAGAATGCGTATGGTCGTCCGCCAGAAGCTTATTATTTGAATTTATAAAGTTTTAAATATGGATTCACTCCCATTATAAAGCTTGGAAGACCAAGGATATTTTTAAATATATCTCCGATTGTGTTTGTCTCAAAGAAGATAGTCATATACACCTAGGATGGCCAAAGTCTCTAACAAGGGTCCATTTCAGTTGCTACCTATCAAGACAGCCCTGTTCTTTTTAACTGTTGCATTAGCCTGTTTTGTACCTTTGTTTGAGTCCTGACAACCATGTTGCATTTAATGCGCAGGGCCATCGGCGCATGGTGTGCTGCTCTGCCTGGAACGAGGAGAACCAAGCCTGTAATCTGTTCACCTGTGGCTTCGACCGCCAGGCCATCGGCTGGAACATCAACATCCCTGCCCTGCTGCAGGAGAAGTGACACGTTCACACCCCCAACCCATATGTGAAGAGTTTTACACAAGCTTAACACGGCCAATCCACGCAATCACGACTGAATCCTCGAACACGTTCTTCAGTGCCACACCTTCAGTAGATTTCACTAAAGAACACGTTCACTTTGTGTGTGTGATGCAATTCAGTGCTTCATCCCAGTTGGTGTCTACGGTCACTGTCCTGTGGTCATCATGCCTTGAACGTGTGAGGAAGACTCAAGTGTATTTCATGGATATTCTGCATATCTACCCCTGCGCTGGTCTTATAGTTTGGTGAAGTCTTGTTACCCGTTTTTACGTTTGCATGATTCAAACTGCGACTCGTGAATTCTGCGAGAACAGGACATTGCCGAAACGTTCCTTCATGGCTTGGCGCTGTTACATTCAAGTAATTGTTCACTTCAGTGGTATTTTTGTTGTGCAATGTTCAGTTTGTTTCTTTGTACAGATGACTTTTTATTTTTTCGACAGCATTTTAGATTTTTGTTTTGTATAGATTTATGCTTTGCTTTTTATAGAGATGAAATGTGCGAAAGAGAATTCTGCCTTTGTGAACGAAAATCAGTGAACGCATTTACGGATCCGCACCTTCTTGATGTTCTGATTGGAACCGGCGTTCAAGCGGCCAATCGGCTTCTGTCAGTATTGCCGCAGTCCATTTGCATGACAAACCCACCTCTCTGTCAAATATGTGAAGCAAAATGCTGTATAATTGCTGTGTAATCTCGTTCACCCTATTGAAAACATAAAGAAGCCGAGGTGTAAGACTTTGTAAGTATTGTGACTGTTCGTGAAGCCCTACGATTGATGTTCACTTCCATTTTAAGGGCTTTCAAGTCGTGTAGAAGTAAATATTTGAATCAATACATCTGAATTCAGAACAAGTTCACATTGCTGTAGTTTTTACTTGGAAGAGATGTATTTGCAGCAGAGTTTTCGATATTGTAATATTTGTCGATAATTATCTGACCAAATGCCTTGCTCAGTGTGATCTACTGATGCTTGACAGGCTTTCTGATGTACTTTGGACTCCTTGTGATGTGTGAACCACTGTGCTTAGACGTATCTACAGAAACCTCGCTCGAATGACTTTCGACGTTCATAAAAATCCTTAAATGGAAGCTCTTCCATCAGTGTGTTACAGTCGGCATTGTTACTGCATTACTGGACTTTCACCACAACTACATTGGACTTTACTTAGAAACACTGGTGGGAAGTGTCAGTTGTTCATTCTTTTTCACGTAGACAGTCTGTTAAATCTGTTTGGTCTAACAAAAAGATGTTTATTATGCGATGAATATTTGTGTGATGTCCATGTTTAATGGGCTGTATTTGACTTTAGACTTAAAATGTGCGCAAAAACGCATAGAAAACGCTCATCTTTTATCCAGCTGTCAAACAACATGAGCTGTCATCATCATGTACGCATATGACCCATCAGAACGTCCTTAAAATGACACTGATCTTCAACATTTTAGTTGTCTCTAACTTGGTATAATGTTCTGTGGGGTATTCTGTATTGAGCCATTATTTTTTATTTGAGAGTAACTTAATTTGCTGTATTTGAAAAACATATTGCATCATATAATGACAATGTAGAGATATAGAATCAATTAAATCACTCACTGCTGGGCTTCAGAATAAAGTGAAAATGTCTTTCAATGGTTTTGATTAAACCAATCATTTGACAAATGGTGTGTAAAAAAACACCTGGCTTTTAAATGTTCTTTCATTAGATAAATAAAAAGTATGTATGGGTCACTGACGAATAAGGTTTTTAAAAGTGTAAAAAAAATATAATTAATTTTGAAGTTTTAAGAAGCGTTAACAATGAGATTGTGGTTTTTATAATCAATTAACACTGCTTTTGTCATTTTTTACAAGATGGACAAAATTTGTCACTAAAAAGTCATTCGGTTTAACCAAAATTTTGGCACTTTTGGTTATACCGAATGACGATATTTTCAAACAGTGCTAACAGGCTGATATCTTGCTAGCTAGCAAAAGGACTATAAAATATTTTATATTTAGTACAAGTTTTTAAAATATTACAACATTTTCCATGTTTTATAGCAGTTGTACCGAATGACCTGATGTTTCGGGACATGCGTATGAGCAAGTGAGAACATGATTTTTTTTTAAATAGTTGAGAGAGTTAGTTACTTTGCTTCATGACCATGTGGTCCTTTGCAGGTGTCTGAATGATGTCACGTCCTGTCACATGATATTGAACGCATGATTTGATCCAAAATGTTCCCTTTATACTGGTTACTCCAAATGACATCAATGAAATTCATTTTTCCAGACATTACTTCTCATAACAAAGCAACAACTTCTACAAATAATTTTAATACCATGTCGATATATGATGTTATAAAATCATGCCAGAATAAAAATATTTACATTTATTACATTTTAAGATATTTTAGTCTCAAATGAAATGGCTGTATTGGCCTTTGGACGGTTAAACCGAATGACCTTTTGACACTTCAGAATCTTTAAAATACCTTTATATGTAGCAAAATATAATTAAAACCTTCAATAAAAGAGATGTAGTTGTACTACCTTACATACTTTGGATGTCATATCTTTGTTTTTTATTATTATGGCCTTCGGACAAAAAAATTACCCGTCACATCATTGACCCACATACTATATATATATGTAGATAGATAGATAGATATACACAACAAAGAGGAATCAAGTCAAAGTATAACACAACATGATTATTTTTGTTTTTATTCACATAAACATTCACTTTTTACTCAAGTGCAATGTACAGACCTTAGCAGCATATGCTTTTGGGTTAAAATTTACACTTTATTGAGAGAGATCTTAAGGTTATTCTTTTGATTTTCTGTATTTTTTCTACAAATTTTTACAAAATGTACAGTCATTAGTACAATATTGCCATTCAATCATGCCTTACGACTGAATTACTTGATGTAGGTTCGTCTGGGATTTTTCATGTTTCTGGTGTGATGAAGAAAACGCTCAACTCAAACATAAAATGAATGTTGCCAAAAAAAAAAAAAAAAAAGAAAAGGTAAAGACACATGCATTAACAGTCTTTCAAGTTATGGAAATTTTGAACTGTGGTGAAATTAGCCATGAACCAGATCTTTTTATTTAACATCATCAAGATGATCCTTTGAGCAATTACTGGGAATTAAAATAAATACAGATAACAGAAAAAAGGTAAAAGACAGTTAATGTTGAGTCATGTCTGAATGGTCAGTTTCATCATCTTTCTATTGATAACATATTTCTATGGGTACAAAGTTTATCACATTTAATCACGGATAGATTCATTATCATTTAAAAAAATATATAACATCAGGTGAGACACTAAACGGGTCTGAGTGAGACTTGAAAATATATTTTCCACCACTAGGTGTCCCTGTAACATCTTGAGCTGTTTGTGAAGTGTGGCCACATGACATCTCAGCAAGGGTTGACAAAGTGGCATTTGAAAATATATACTGAAAGCTTATTAAAGAATACATGAGTAACATGACAAACTATGCAAATAAAGGAATCAACAATTAATTAAAGTGCTGTCAATCAAAATAGAATAATCATGGAGTATGACTGTATTCGTACACAACAATAAACATCTTTACAGATGAATAGTAATAACTTGATCAAATAAATTGGGGTTAAAACATGCATGCTAAAACAAAAAACGTAAATCTAAAGAATCAGACATGAATGAGAAGCATGTGTAAATGAAATAAACGAATGCAGGAGAATCATTGGTTAAACCTCTGGTAAAGTGGCATGCGTTTCAAAGGTTGGGTCGGGGCTTTACAAAGCCATTTGTAATGTGCTCGGTTTGTAAATGAATCCATTAACTACAAATTACTCCATAATCACGAATCTCTACTCGCACTCTTAACTCCATTTTCGTCTTTTGTGTCTACATCAAACCGGTGACGTTTCCCTTTCTTTTCATGCAGGTCTCTGCCCAGAACACCATGTGTAAAGATACAGCATTGACACACAAAGAGAAATGACACGCCACCTGTGAGTGGGATTGAGGTATTAAAGCAGCAAGCTGTACCAACTCAAAAACGGCAGGAGACCCGGGGTGTCGTAATGGCACCATTTACATTAGCTCGTCACCATTACCTCTAGCCTGCACACCCAAAACGGAGCTGAATTAACCTGTCTTTGCAATGTCAAACCCTGTTTTTTTTTTGTTTTTTTTCCTTCTTTTTTCTCATTGTACCAATGAACCAAAGGCAAAGGAGAGAGAGAGGAAAATGAGGGACGCATCACTCTGACAGGACCTCTAATTGGACAGCGTGTCGGAGCTCTTCTGGGGCAGGCCATCCGGAAACGGGCAGATAATGACAAGACGGCGGCTGCCTTTCATTTTGGCGAAGGTTAACACACATAGACACGTTTGAATGACGGCTACAGGAGAGCCGTCAGTGGAGTGAGAGAAAGGTGACCATCTTTCCATCTGCTGTGTTGTGAAAAAAAATTGTCCCCGTTTCTCACATTTTCCCTCGTTGTCGATCACGTCGCTGGTAACCCTCGTTCTGCCAAAGTTCTCGCGAGAGAATACATACGTTGTTTCCCAGATCTCCCCCAAAAGCTAACACTAAACTACTAAGTGTGTTACTCTAACCACAATTTTTGGTTTTTGAATACTTGGGGACAAATCCAAATTATTTTCTGTGGTAATCAACATGTCATAATGGACACAATCGTGTATGGAAACTGTGAGAAAATGGCTGCGTTGCACTCCACTTTTAGACACGAGTTGTGTCCCAAGTGACGCACTATACACTATGTACTTATGCACTATGTACTCATTCATGTAGTGTATGAATTTTATAAATTTATTTTGTCATTAAACATCGAAGTCTAATCCCCCCTCCCCCTCAGAAACGTAATTAAAGCTGCGACAGTTGAGTGCATGAAGTGTCCAACATTCCACACTTCGTTTTTTTCCGTTAATTTAGTGCATCATCCGGGTATTTAAAGTGCACTTTTTCTTTTTGGAATTTTCTGTGTGAACGCACTACGCGCACTATTTGTACTTAAAAACGTCATAGAATAATGCATAAGTACACGAATTGGGACGCACCTACGGACTCGCGAACTTCCCTAAGCACTTCCCTGGAGGGAATCCCTGCCGCCATTTTAAAGAAGTTTATATGGACAGACCCTCGTCCCCTCGATTGATTATTTTGAGAATTAATCTCATAATAGTGTATAATATTAATTATGTTGAGATTTAATGGCATAATATTTGTAGCTTTATACTTATATTCACAGTCAAAGTTTATACTACTGTTATTTCGTTTCATTTGTGTAATTTTATTTAACAGCTCATATACCTATAGGATTTTATATAGCTATTTTTTCCAACTTATTAGCATATAGGGCATAAAAATTTGGAGTGGAACGCGGCCATCGAAGTAAAATTTATGTTTTTGTTTGAAGTGTTGCAGGACAGGACACAGCAATCGATCTTCACACTAAAGGTATTTAAAGCTTCTGGAACTCATTACTTAAACATTATGGTTTAATATATTATACTAAAATGTTATGTGTACTATAGTAATGATGATCAGCAGTTTTTAGAAATATGACAGTTTTCTTTTACCACAGCTTGCTATGGGAGAATACTATACCAGAAGCTTCTGTAACAGATTTTAGTGGAAATATGTAGGCAATCCATTGCTGTCGATGTCCTATAAGATCCTTTCCCATTTGGACATCAAAACAATTCTGACAGAGATAACTTTTTATGGGTATTCTATCCTGAGCCTGATTAGAAATGCTAGAAAATCATTATATTGTGTTTGTTCTTAATTATGAAAATATGCTAATTAGTGCCTTTTAAATAACATCACATATTGTCACAGCTAAAAATGAAACATTTTCATGTGTTTTCAGTTAGCTTTATTTAGCAAACAAACAGCATAGCTTATTAGCTTAGCATAGCGCTAACTGGTTGAGAAAAGTTTTTTTAATTAGCTAGAATAAGATGTCAATCTTGAAATCTGGTATGGATGTAATCTGGCATTAATCTGGCTTTTTATGATGCACAAACATTACCCTTACAAAAATAAATCATGGTTTTATTACAAATAAAAAAAAAAAAAACATGGTTATTGTAGTTAAACCATAGTACTGTAACCACAAATGAACCATGGTTACCAGTCCTTAGCAATGTATATCCACTCACAAAAATGATTTTTTCATATATTTACGGTATGAAATTTACAAAATATCTCATTGGAACATGATCTTTACTTAATATCCTAATGATTTTTGGCATAAAAGAAAAATCGATAATTTTGACCCAAACAATGTATTGGTGGCTATTGCTACAAATATACCCGTGTGACTTATGACTGGTTTTGTGGTCCAGGGTCACAAATGGTAATCAATCTGCCAAAAAAACATGGTTACTACGCTTTTACCATAATAAAACCATGGTAATTTTTCATAAGGGTAATTTAACCGTTATTGTGTGATTTATTTATTTTTTATTTTTTTGCAAATCCCAAGAGTTGATTTTACTGGTCCACTCAATAACAATAATCAGCACTGTGACTGACATCTCCTGTGGGGCGGGGTTTGGGCTTTACTGGTTTGGGGATAAAAAATGTCACTAACCATACCTTTTGCTCCAGAAGCTAAGAAAGGCAAGGTACAAAATGCTTCCATACCTCACCCTTACTATGGTCGCAACAAATAAAAATTTTGTGAGAGTTTGACAGAACAAGGTTTACCACCTAGTCGCGACTCTTGTCATCTCCCTGCGGAGATTTTTTGGCAGTGGGATGTTGTTGACTTTAGGGTGAGAAAGGGCTTCTGTGGCAACCGGACGGCGGGTGAAGTTGGTTTTGGTGACGAAGGGATGATTACGCCCAGGTTAGGCTTCAGCATTCATACAGTCAGAGTGAAGTTTTCCTGCTCGGGAGGTTTTCTGACCCAGGTCCCTAATCCTGCTTCCTGTAGACCCTTCAACCACTGCAGCTTCACAGTCTGGTAGGTGCCGGCCGCCTGCTTCGCTTCACAGTACAGCGGCATACCACTCGCCCCACGGACCACCAGCTACAGAGAGAGGAAACCAAAGAAAGAATGAAGGAAAGAAGGATGGGACAGACAGAAGAGATGGTGAGAGTGCAAAACAAAACGAATGAGCCGGCACAAACGTGGCATTTGAGCAGCTGTGTAATCTCTCCATTTAAATTTCACAAGCAATTGAACATTCTCCGTGCTTTTGTGCGTTTCTTTGTCGCACACTCACACGAAAAAACAGTGAATGCAAAAAGGGGCGCGGTGAATGGAGAAAAGAAAAGTTTCTTTGGAGATTAGCATGTGTGCTCTTGCGTCCCTGACTGCGAGCGCTGAGCGTTTGCCATGGGAGGCCGCTCAAGTGCTTTTCAAGATGATTACCATTTCCACAGTCATTAGACTTTAACTGCCAGCATTTGGTTCAGCAGCCGGCATCTCTCCCATACATTTACATGATGAGGGCCCAATTCTGCCCTACGCTTTTTTTCTGTCTCATAACAAATGGGAGCTGTCTGTTGTGGTTAATAAAAACAGAATTATTCATCCTCAACTAGTTCTTTATATTGACCTGAGAAAACTCCACCGGATCTGGGCTGAGAACTGAAAGGTTCCTATGTCCTATGGATCAGGACCCCTAATCTCAAACTTCTTGTATTAAGTAATAAGTGAATTCTAAAGATGTGAATAAATGTGTTTGCAGGGGTGCCGCTGGGATTTCTGGTGTCCCTGAACATTTTATTGCCTCGGGAAACTGTGTTCCTGATCAGAGCCCTTAGAATTGTCCAGAACTTTCCCCATGTGTTACGACATCCCTGACGATTGGAAATCATTTCTGGTGACCATTGGACATGAGACAAAGTTGTTACAAGCTTTACAAGCAGCGACATGATGCGGCAAGTAATAATAGAAGTAAAGAAACCAACAGCACAGTGACTTCTGATTTATCATTGTGAGTGTGATGCCGCTTTTTTCCACTGTCAGGCCAGACAGTTCTTTAGTTAAGTGTTAGTTCACCCAAAAATGAAAATTCTATCATTAATTACTCACCCTCATGCCGTTCCACACCCATAAGACCTTCGTTCATCTTCGGAACACAAATTAAGATATTGAAATCCAAGGTTTTTTTTTATCCCCCATAGAAAGCAACATAATTACCATCATTCAAAGTCCAGAAAGGTATTAAAGACATTGTTAAAATAGTCAACGTGACTACAGGGGTTCAACCTTAATGTTATGAAGTGATGAGAATACTTTTTGTGCGAAACAAAAATAACGACTTTATTCAACAATTTCTTCTCTACCCTGTCAGACTCGTACGCAGTTGACGCAGTGAATGCAGTTCAGAGCTTCCGTGTTTCGTCCGAATGCCGGCTCAGTATTGGCCGGCTCTTCTGTCAGCATCACACGCATGCCTCGTGCTGCTCACGTGAACGGACATCGGCCAATGAGTCGGCATTCTGATGTAGAACCTGGAAGTGCTGCAATGAAAATAGCGTAGGAGAATGACAGGGGAGAGACTAATTTGTTGAATAAAGTTATTTTTGTTTTGTGTTTGTGCACAAAAAGTATTCTCATTGCTTCATAACATTAAGGTTGAACCACTGTAGTGAAGATGACAATTTTAACAATGTCTTTAATACCTTTCTGGACTTTGAAAGTGGTAATTTCGTTGCTTTCTATGGGAGATAAAAAACCTCTCGGATTTCATCAAAAATATCTTCATTTGTGTTCCGAAGATTAACTAAGGTCTTACGGGTTTGGAACGACATGAGGGTGCATAATTAATGGGTGAACTAACCATTTTGGGTGAACTAACACTTTAACCGTTCCATTCCATGCCGATCCGGCCCAGCCGGTACGGATCTAGTTTCATGGTTTCACGGAGCTCTTTGGAATGTAATTCAAATGTGTCAGTTGTTGCTTTGGTAAAGCAAGACTGTATAGACGATATGAGATGTAAATAGCGACTGCATTATGGGGGATGTTATGGCGTCATGGTAGGCTAACCGTGCTGGTAGAATGCGTGTAGTGATGTCGCCACTCTGGATTGGTTACTGTCTGTTGCCTGGCTGTCAGTTTCTCTGTAGCTGGCCAAATGCAATATTTGAGCGAAGTAAACGCAACCATTGTTAGTCAACCGCGCTGAGAATTCCCAGCCAAGAGTGGATTGTAATCATGCCATGCCGAACCAAGCTGAAGTGGAGATATAACTGGAATCATTCTTTACCATTCTTAGAACCATTCGGCCTGATGGTGGAAAAGCGGCTATAGTCACCATGAAATCAAAATTGACAATTGTTGTTTTTTTATACAATATTGCAGTGTTTATTATAAATGATTTATCTGTGCACATCATTATTTTTTAAGTGAATATTAACTTCCCCTTCCCCTCCCAATGACATCTCTGATGAGTGTGTACCGGCACGAGGGCAGGATAATTATCCCTCCCCTACAGCAACCTGTCACTCACATAAGATCACAGCAATTAACAAACGACAACGATGTAATCAATTCCCGGTGGACAAAATCAAGTCCCGCTCCTAGGTCAAGAAGCCGATTCACTCAGATATACATCACAATAGGGAAGAAAAGACTATTGCAACTTCTCTTTTATTCCAAATTTAAGGCTATGTTCATAATGCAATACTAGTATACTGCATACTGCGCAGTATGTACTGTACACTGCATACTTTTTAAGATGCTGTGTAGTAGGGCTGTCACGACATCAGATTTTTTACTACACAGTTATCGTGACAAAAAGAATTCGAGATGACGATATATTGCAATATCTATAGAAATCTTTAGATCTATAAAAAATAAATAATGCTCACAGTCAAATTGAAATTAAAAAAAGAAATTATATTATTTTATAGCATTATATACAGTGATAAAGGCTATGTCGATTGGCATTGCATTATAAATATACATTATCCTTATGAAAATACCCAAATGGCTTTAAGATCACAGATAAACCGTAACACTGTCGCAATGGTGTGTTAATTATCTTTATGTTTAATCAGTCAAAATGTCTCTATCTGCGTTTTATTCAGCTACAGCGATCGCTGGATGTCTTTGTCCATGTTAGGGATTTCCTGGAATTTATTACTCATGAGTCTCACTTGTGGACTTTCTGCGCGAGGGCGCCCTCGGATGTCGAGTATGAATGAAACGAATTGCATCCATAAGTTTTTATCCGAATGAGCACACTTTTGGACTAAAAGCCCAGAGGGATGTCAATATAATAAAACACAGAAAGGCGTCTGCAGTTAACAGGTTAATGTAACATTTACTGTTTCAGGACTAGAAAAATAATGGCAACTTACTCTCTGTACAGTGGCCAAATCTGCAATATAACAGAGGTGGAGGTGGGTGAAAAGGTTGCTGGTTTTGCCCCATTTTGTGTTCACTGTTGATCGTCAAGTCCTGCAGACTGGGGTGATTAACGAGTGATTTTCGCGGAATCCAAAAAAACTTCCACATTGGCGAGCGAACTTTCTTGGAGTGCGGATAGAGTGTCTCGTCTGACATATCCAACGACATGCTTTTACGTGGCAGTAGCAGCTGCACGCGTTTTATGACAGATGGCAACCAGCATTAAGGTGAAATATCAACACCCACTGTACGTTGGGATGTTAATCAGATACTGGGACTGGATAATTTACATGCCATATTATTGTATGTGTAGTATTCGTTTGAAATGTTACAGTTATAGCCAATGCCGGTATATTGCAACACCCCTAATTAACATGATAACAACATTTTTAACTTTAGTTAGTGTGTAATGTTGCTGTTTGAGCATAAACAACGTCTGCAAAGTTACAACGTTCAAAGTTCAATACAAAGGGAGATATTTTCTTTTAAAGAATTTGTTGTTTAAGGACTACAACAAACAGCTGGTAGGGACTACAAAGAGCTTCTTCCTGGGTTAGTGACATCACTAACCCTAAAATTTACATAAACCCTGCCCCCAAGAACATGCAACAAAGGGGGCGAGTAAGGCTGAACACCATTACTGACAATCGTCATTTTGTCTGCGTGAGATTCTCCAGCTTTGTTGTTGTTGAGCAACTGAAGTGTGAACTGTTAAAACTCCACGCTCTTCTGGAAAGGGGGCCGGGAGAAGCAGCTAGTGCCCCTAGTGGCAACAATAAGAATGCAATGCCTATGTGTGTCGTGTTATGAATTTTGACAAATAAAATCTAGTTTGTGTATGTTCATTCATGTCAGGTCATTTAACAATTTAAGATGCAGACGTCATGCATGTAGAGTTAAATAAAAAGACTCTTTCTATTCAAAGGTGAGCTCACCTTGCGATAGAGTCTGATCCATCGTGCAAAAAGCGCATGCTTGCAAAGTCTTGATGGAGCTCCGGAGTCCCTCCTCTTTCCAGTAGACGCGTTGAGCACCTCCAGCTGGGCGTCGCCTGCCGTCCAATTGACACTGTAACACACTGACTTCCCCTGCTGCCTGCAGTCACTGTTGCTCAGGCCTGTGCATGCAAGAAAAGAGAGGAAGACTTAGTGAGAGAAAGAAAGAGCACTCGAGGGAGGTTCTATTTAACATGTGATTGCTGAAGTGTTTCATTAGCAGGCGAGCATGTCTGTGTGTCGTCTGTGCTATCTTTGAGGTAAACACTGGTTCCAGGCACAAAGGATCTCTCGGGCTCCTCAATCATTGCCGCATCGCTACACCAATTAGCATGGTATTCTTTCTTTCTTAAAGTGGAGAGTATGATAGCATGCCCATGAGCTGTGCTGCTGACTTCTGAATTGCTTTACATGAGATGCTTTACATGGTAGCATGTTTGCTAAACTGTAGAGAGCATTGATAAAAGAGAGAATTTTGACATGGAAGACAGCTGTGCTAATGTTTACTGCAAAGTTGAAATGAATATTCACAAACCCAAACATAAATCTTGGTGTTTATGTTTAGCAAAACACGTTAGCAGAGGACTCATTTTTAAGTAGCCAGAATAATTCACCCAGAAATGTAACTTTTGTCATCTTTTACAAACCTGTGTGACTTACTTTCTGCTTTGAAACCTAAAAGAAATACAGTATTGCCGAAATGTGCTATTTTTTGATAATGGGGCCTGCGACTGCTGAGCTCTGAAATGGACCATAAGTCTTGTGCACTATATTCAAAGTCTTCTGAAGCCATATGATAACTTTGTGTGAGGAAAAGGACAAATTTTAGGCACTATTTGCTTGAGCTCCTGTCCTGAAAAACAGCAATTGTGGGCATTGTGCCTCTTTTTGTTTTCCACAGTAAAGAAAGTCATATATCATTTTCATTTTTGGATGAACTATTTCTTTAATCCTCCTGCAAGTCTCAGATTCTCTATCCAGGGCCTCAAACAGGTGGAATAAATTGTCTACTATAATAATGTGCATATCCTTTTATGCCGTAACGCAGCATCCTTATTGGAACCTCGCTCATTCTTTCACGGTGTCATTTCACACTCTTCAATTCGTTTATCCCTATATGTCTATAATAGAGCACTTCATTTGTATTTTACCTCGAGCAGGCTTCATCATTTACTGTCAGTCACAATGTTGTCGTCTATCCATCATGCAGAGTATTTTACACAAGATGCTGCTAAATGTGATCGCTGTATTTAACATAAAGCTACTCTTTAGTGCCACTTTGTAGCTTCTAAATGATGTGTATGACCCGTATTTGAAGGACGTCCTCACTAAAGTCATGCAATCTCATTTTTGCTAACAAAGTGTAGGTTTGAGTAAATCATGCAAGAGTTTTACAGTTACCAACTAGATGTGGCAACTTCACCACTACAACATGAATTTGAGTTTCCAGTCTGGTCCATTTGTCTATTTGCTAGTCTAGTCTGGTTTATGCTGGTTAGTTCTTGTTTGGTGCTAGTCAAGCAGGTGAGCCAGCCAATTTTTAGCCGGTGAAGTGGTTGACAAAGTCTTAAGCTAGTTATATAAAGGCAGGAACCCACCAAGCCAACGGTCGGCCGTCAGGCAGTTTTTGTTCGTCGGCCGACTAAGTTTTCTCAGTGTGTTCCTCACCGTCGGCTGAAGTTGGTCCTCGTCGGCTCTTTTTTGGTCGATTCGACATGTTGAGCGCGTCGGTCCAACGGGCCATCTGATAATTCTGATTGGCTGTACAGCTACTGCCACCTCCTGGTATGGAAAGGCATTTCATCTTACGCAGGCGCAGAGCGGACGTGCTACTTGGCCGTCGGCTGTCGAGCGTCGGTTTGGTGTGTCAGGGCAACTTTGGACCCAGACGCTGCTGACGTGAGCCAACTACGCAGTCTACTTTCATCGCCACTAGTTCCTCAGCGTCGGCTTGGTGTGTTCCTGCCTTAACTTGGTTAAGCTAGTGTGTGCTCAGTAAGTTTTGTTTAATGTTTTGCTAGCTCTTCTTCATCCCAGTAGTTTTGGACTTTACACCTACTGGCCTGGATGCATTAAAGGATTAGTTCACTTTCAAATGAAAATTACCCCAAGCTTTACTCACCCTCAAGCCATCCTAGGTGTGTATGACTTTCATGTTTCTGACGAACACAATTGTAGATATATTAATATCTTGACGCATCCGAGCTTTATAATAACAGTATGCGTTACCAAATGAGTATGAGCTAAAGAAAGTGGCTCCATCCACATCCATCCATCATAAACATACTCCATACGACTCCGGAGGGTTAATAAAGGCCTTCTGAAGTGAAGCGAAGCGTTTGGGTTAAAAAAAAATCCATATGAAGTAACAAGTTATGAAGTAAAATATGTAGCTTCCGCCAGACCGCCTTCTGTATTCTTCAAAAAGCTTACGCTGTACGTCCCACGCCTTCCATATTCAACTTACAGAACTAACGCGATTCCGTTGAATATGGAAGGCATTCTGGCGGAAGCTACATATTTTACTTCATAACTTGTTAAATATGGATATTTTTTTTACACAAACGCATCGCTTTCCTTCAGAAGGCCTTTATTAACCCTCCAGCCCAATATGGAATATGTTTATGATGGTTGAATGTGGATGGAGACACTTTCTTCTGCTCATACTCGTTTGGTAACGCATATTGCCATTATAAAGCTCGGATGCATCAGGATATTTATTAATATTTCTCCAATTGTGTTCATCAGAAAGAAGAAAGTCATACACACCTAGGATGGCTTGAGGGTGAGTAAAGCTTGGGGTAATTTTCATTTGAAAGTGAACTCATCCTTTTAAGTTTGTTTACTAACTACTCTTGCTTCACAAAGCAGTTTGTCTTTTGTTCCTTTTCTTTTTCTTATGTATACATTCATGGATTTAGTCGGAATGGATTTTCTATTATGTGATCACAACATGGTGTCCATGAGGTTACAACCTCCTTCATGTAGAATAAAACATTTTTCTTGGAAGACTAAAACTGTGTGTCCAGAGTTTTCAACTCATGTATTCGTATATCATTTTAATATTTCTTAACCTTTAATCACTTTCATATTCTGCACATTTATTATACATACAGTACATTATTTGTAAACATGATGTTGTTTGGAGCTTCAATCTAACATTTACATAATAAAATGCAACCTGCATTTAGTAAAACAAATTTTAATGACCTCCTCTGTCCATAAGTATGACTAAATAATGAGTAAATAATAAACAAATAATGAGTCACAGGAAAAGTTTGAAGGAAATACCAGTCATTTTTATTTTCCCTCAAGCTGTCTTCATTTACTCTCACTAATGATTTTGTCTATCCTTCATGCAGAGGATTTTACACAAGAACGCTGCTAAAACATTAAAGGCCAGATTTACTAACAGCTTGCGCCAGCGAAAACCCTCTTTTGGTGTTACAAAGATTTACAATGAAAAATGACAGCTGAAAAGGTGTGGACAGTTATTTTTGTGGCTGACCTGATTGCATATGCATTTGTAGGAGTTTCTCTTTTTAAATGCACAATTTATGGGAGAAGAGTATTTAAATGAATCATGCAAGGTGATTTACTAAGGTTTGCGCTAATCAATTTATACAGTTTTTGTTAATATACTATATATATGCTGTGCTAAAGCATGTGAGCATTTGGTGCAGGTATGAGACTCACTTTAACTTCCTGACTGAAGGGGTCATTTGCTTTTTCTTATGATAAGAGATCTCGGCCGCTTCTTGGGAACTCTGTACCCTTTATGATGGCGATGCCTAAAATAACCAGTCCATTTTCCCCAACAAGAGAGCCCAGACAAAGGAAGAGAAGCTCATCAATGGTGGTGAAAAGGGCCATACCGGAGACATGCGGCCCACTGGGCGTGAGAGGAAGAGTGAATGGATCTCTCTCCTCTTCAATAGCAGTGATAAGGTGTTTGATGAGATTGATTTGGAGGATGGGTAGATCCAATAGAACAGTCCGTCTGCCATACTGAGGCTCAAGAGAGCAGTTTAACAAAGTGATGGAGCGAGACAGAGTGTCCTCCGTGCGCTTAAGGTCACATCTGCTAGAGCATTGGCAAGGGCTGAGGTTTAACAGTGCATTCAAGCTATACATTTTATTAATATGTGTGTTCCCTTAGAATTAAACCCATAACCTTGGGGTTGCTAGTGTAAAGCCCAAAGTATACTTTGGTTGTCCTCGTTTTGCAAGGTGAATTAAGACAGAAGTGTCCACTAGGTGGCAATACAGTGATGTATTGTGCAGTAGCTGTAGAAGAGTGTGGAAAGAGCGATATAAAACATGCTGAAACAGAAGAAAAGAAACACTACAATGGACAGAGAACTTGACAAGCATTTGTACAAAGAGATCAGAAAGGATCTCATTTTTACAATACACCACAGCAGAATTGGTTACCGGAAGCGCTCATTGAAGCAGTGTATCGATTCTTCCGGTTTTGCTAACAGAAAAATGGTGTCAGGACATCGGATGACAAAATGGACTTCTTGCTCTTAGCCTTGTGACGCACATCTGAGTCTACGACTCACTTGTTTACGTTTCTGTATATTTTCAACATGCTGTAATCACCTATTTGACTAAACGCATCTCAAAATAAGCATCCGCAAGGATCTAGCCATTAGTTTTGATTGCATTACGATGGTACCGGAAGTAGCGATACACTGCTTCACTTACTGGATATAGGAAGTGTGATAATAGCCTATTCGTGTTTGAAAAAGTACAAAGATGTGTTCAGGTCAGCAAATTCATGGAGAGAAATAAGCAAGAGTATGTTCTAAACTTTGAACGCAATGGCGAATCCGCTACTACTTCTGTCCTTCTGAGCGAATGTCCTGTAAATGACACGACTCAGTGCTGCCCTCTGAAATCTGGTAGAGTATAAAAAAGCAATTGTACTGCGCATTTGTCGAACTCGCCCATCCGTGCACCGCTCATCTATGGTTGAATATACCTTGAAAGCTGTGTGGACACAAGATGGTCATACCTGGGCCTTAGCTTACTTGCACCACTTCGAGCGGGATTCAAACCAGAGTCAACCGGCATGGGAGCTAGACGTGCTAACAAGTCGCAAGAGCGAATCTTGAGGCCATAGGAGAGAGGTTTACAAACACAGCTCTTACTACTTGGCCTCCATTACTCTCATCCCCTCTTTAGCATCCTAGGAAGCCAGCCTCCCGTGCCAGTTGACACTGGTTCGAATCCTGCTTTGAGGGGTGCAGTTACACTAGCACCCTCATACAGGGATCTATATTTCAGCAGGGACCTTCATATTTTGTAATGCCAACTGACCAAACAAACACAGTCATTGAACATACTATTGTTCAGAGTCTGTTTAACATTTAGTCAATAAAGAAAAGGAAATACCGCTGAGTAAAGGCTGGTTACGGTGGTAGCAGGTGGGCAGAGGGCCGACTCTCTCCAGTCTGTGGTTCATCATCCTAGAGAAGTGACCCGTGTGTCTCAGGCTGCCCACCGTCAGGCTGTACAGATATACTGGCTCCACAAAATGACTGAGTAGCGCCCCCTGCAGGCCAAGCACATTCCACCTGTAGAGAGTGAAAAGGGGTTAGGAAAAGTGTAGTCTTGTTCCAGACTTTTGACTGTGGACATTAAGTGTAGTTGAGCATGTTCCTGCCATGAACCGCCCACTTAAACAGCTGTCACATTAGCAATATTTTGGTGAAATTTCACGGGGAAAAAAGGTCCATTGTCTATTGTCAGTAGTGTAGTTATGTATGAAGCACAGCTCACACAGAAGTCCCTTTTAAACCATTAATGTGGCGAATCAAAATGGACAACTTGAAGCCGTTGCGAAATCTGTGTAGGGGTAAAGCTTTCACCCTCATACAGAATTCCTGATCGCGTGCATTCCTATTGATATGACTGGATTTCTTTTGCGAAAATTCGGCAAACAACGATAAATGCGACCAGACCTTTAGACAAGAAGACTCCAGATCAGCAGGTGTAAACCACATTTTGCTAAATAATCTGACATTTCCAGCAATTATGTAATCTCCATAGACAGCCAATCAGATTTGAGCCTATGATTTCAGACAGTTTGTGCCAATTTGGTTGGTTGGTTGAATGGATGGATTGATGGTTGGTTGGTTTGATGAATGGTTGGATGGATGGATGGATGGATGAATGGTTGGTTTGATGGTTGGTTGGTTGGTTGGTTTGATGGATGGATGGATGGATGGTTGGTTGTTTTGATGGTTGGTTGGTTGGTTGGTTGGTTTGATGGATGGATGGATGGATCGTTGGTTGGATGGATGGATGGATGGATGGATCGTTGGTTGGTTGGTTTGGTTGGATGGATGGATGGATGGATGGATGGATGGATGGATGATGGTTGGTTGGTTTCAAGGTTGGATGGATGGATGGTTGGTTGGTTGGTTGGATGGATGGATGATGGTTGGTTGGTTTGATGAATGGTTGGATGGATGGTTGGATGATGGATGGATGGATGATTGGTTTGATGGTTGGTTGGTTTGATGAATGGTTGGATGGATGGATGGATGGATGGATGGATGGATGGTTTGATGGTTGGTTGGTTGGTTGGTTGGTTTGATGGATGGATGGATGGATGGATGAATGGTTGGTTTGATGGTTGGTTGGTTGGTTTGATGGATGGATGGATGGTTGGTTGTTTTGATGGTTGGTTGGTTGGTTGGTTTGATGGATGGATGGATCGTTGGTTGGATGGATGGATCGTTGGTTGGATGGATGGATGGATCGTTGGTTGGTTGGTTGGTTTGGTTGGATGGATGGATGGATGGTTGGATGGATGGATGGATGGATGATGGTTGGTTGGTTTCAAGGTTGGATGGTTGGATGGATGGATGGATGGATGGTTGGTTGGATGGATGGATGATGGTTGGTTGGTTTGATGAATGGTTGGATGGATGGTTGGATGATGGATGGTTGGTTGGTTTGATGAATGGTTGGATGGATGGTTGGATGATGGATGGATGATTGGTTTGATGGTTGGTTGGTTTGATGAATGGTTGGATGGATGGATGGATGGATGGATGGATGGATGGTTTGATGGTTGGTTGGTTGGTTTGATGGATGGATGGTTGGTTTGATGAATGATTGGATGGATGGATGGATAGATGGATGGATGGATGGTTGGTTTGATGAATGATTGGATGGATGGATGGATGGATGGTTGGTTTGATGAATGATTGGATGGATGATGGTTGGTTGGTTTCATGGTTGGTTGGTTGGTTGGATGGATGGATGGATGGATGGTTGGTTGGTTGGATGGATGTTGGTTGGTTGGTTTGATGGATGGTTGGTTTGATGGATGGATGGATGGTTGGTTGGTTTGATGGTTGGTTGGATGGATGGATGGATGGATGGTTGGATGGTTGGTTGGTTTCATGGTTGGTTGGTTGGATGGATGGATGGATGGATGGATGGATGGATGGTTGGTTTCATGGTTGGTTGGTTGGTTGGTTGGAAACCAACCCATCATGGATGGATGGATGGATGGATGGATGGATGGATGGTTGGATGGATGGATGAATGGACGGACGGACGGATGGACACAATGGCTATTTTACAAAATTGCATTTGATCACAGGCTAAATTGATGCAGAATCTCACTAGACTGAATAAACATTTTGTTTTTAACCTCAGACTGTAGCTAATGAATTTATGAAAAGCGCAATCATTTACAAATATTAAGCAGCTAATTTTTACATCATTGTTCTTTTGCTTAATTAATGTCTCTTTATCATGCCGGTAATGATTGCAGGCACCCCTCTCTCTCTCTCTGCTCGTCCCTGTTCATGACTAATAAGTCATTATAGTTTTTGCTTTCCCAAGCAGTCAATTAACATGGGTCGCTCTTTGAGAGCTGCCACCCAATGTTTTAAATCTGTTTACCTGCGCAAAAGGTAATGTTTTAAATCTGCTTGTGAAATCTCCTGCTTATCCAGACGAAATTATTTTCTATTCTCTCTCCTTCTGTCTGAGTTTCAACCAAAACAGAAATGACTGGCCTTGCAATATTAATTTACCCAGGAGGCTACGCTGTGAATTAGAAACATCTTTTAATTCTCATTCAAGAAAAGCCATCTGGCTGCTGCAGAAAAGTAAAGGGGAGAGCCTCCTCCTAACCTCATTCACCCCTCCGTCTCCCTCCTCATGTCCCCCCTCTCTCCCAGCACCCCCCTCCAGTGCTGTAAAACGACGGACCATTAAAGTAATGTGTTCATCTACATAAAACTCAAATGGAATATGATGGATCATATTCACAGGCATGCCATTTATGCCTTCAATTAAAGCACTCATCAACTTAATTAAACATCCACTCCACTCAATCAGCTCGGCATACCTTACTGCCTCCGAACAATAATAACACCTATCATAACTCTGCAAAAGCAGGAAGCTCCCTGTATCGAGTCCAGGGTCAAAAATTAATCAGGGGATTAATGATACCTAAAATTAAACAAACACCATAATGATAAATAAAATATGACAATTACCTTGTCATAATTTTATTTTAGTATTTTACATATTTCATAATGTTCCATCTGATCATTTTTATTCATTTTTTTATATTCTTAATATATCTAATATTTTATCTTTTATTAATTTTTATTATATATATATATATATATATATATATATATATATATATATATATATATATATATATATACATTCTTAATGTCATATGCTATATAAAAAAAATTTAAAATACTTATTATTATTATTATGTTTTTGCAATCTAATTGCAGTGGGGCCTATCTGATACTTAATCTTAATATTATTTTATTTTATTTTATATTTTATTTTATTATTTGATATATTTTATAATGCTCCTTTTTAGGTCTATCAATCAATTAATTTTATTTTATATTCATAATATATATACTTGTTGTTATAAAATTAATATTTCATTTGCTTGTTATTGTTATTATTTTAAATTACAGTATTACATATTACTTATTCTTAATTTATTATTCCATATAAATATTTACTGGAAACAAAATATATATTAAGAAAATGATTTTTCACTATGTATTGCAGTGGGGTTCCATTATCACAGAACAGCTTTCCTGTGGCTGAACGGAGGCAGCGGAGGAGCGCGGGAGGGGGAGATGGAGGATAATGATGTGAGGTCAGGGAAGATGATGAAGGGATGAAAAAAATGACTGCGACTAAGGATGAAAAACAGGGTGAGTTGGTTGAGGGCAGTGGAGATGAATGGAGTTGGTCTATAAGGGACTATAAGGACTTTAAACCTGTTTTCCAGCCTGCTCTTGATGGTGACCTTGATCAACGGCCCCTCTGAGTTGTGGGCTCAACAAAAGAGCAGGATAACTCAACGGGACAAAATGGAAAAGGAGTGGCACTCAGAAAAAAGATCTGGATGCTCTATTCTGTCTTATTCTGTGTGTGTTTTTTAAAGTAATTACTTTAACCCTGCACGATGACCTGGCCAGATAGAATCAGACACTTGTGGTCCTGGCCGATGCAATCTGATTGGTCAAATTAATGGCCCAGGGGAGAGAGCTTGACCTTGGTGTGACTCTGTGTCGCTGTGTCCAGCCTAACATACACACATTTCTATATATCCTAATTATTGTTAATATGTAATTCATTATTTCCAGGAGCTCATTGCTTCTACCTTCAATTAATCTGCTAACAGTGATTGTAAATTAAATTGCCTAAATTATTACATTGTTAGCTAACTGCATGATTATATGTACATTTCTGAAACCACATACATTGGACAGTCACCTCCGATACCAGATTCTGTAAATTCTAATGTTGACATGCATTCTCTGTAAAGCTGCTTTGAAACGATATGTTTTGTGAAAAGCGCTATACAAATAAATGTGAATTGAACATTACATAGGGCTTGGTGATTTACTAGTAGGAATATGTGAGCTGGTATAAATATTCTATTGCAATCATGTATTATGCTCACACTTGGTAAGGAAAGGCGTTCCAAACATTTCAATGAGGGAAGAGCAAACGAAGAAGAGCTTGCTAGAAAAAAAGGTGCATTCTTCCTTGGTATTGAAATGAGCTTCTGCTAAGCCCCACCCCCTTAGATACTGTTCCTATGCTCTGAGAATAGTTTATACTAGGGTGAATTTCAAAAAACAAACAAAAAACGTGCATTTTTATAACAAGATTTTTATGATATTAGGATTTTATATTTTTTTTTCTCCCAAAAATATCATAGGTGGCTTCCTACTTTAAATGAAAATTAGCTTAAATTCTCATTGTTGTTAAAAAAAAAAAATCTTACTATGAAAACCCATGCATTATTTACATTTTAAACGAATGATAGAGCATTGTAGTTTTTGCTGTACTGCCTCTAATTTATGCTGAATGAAATAAAAGAACAATCATTCCAGCATTTTCTTTTTATTGTAATACAGTATAGTGATGGGAATCTAATGACAATTACTATTGGGAAAATTAGGAATTATAAAATGTATGGACAGTGTGCTTATAGTGAAATACAAATATTAACATTAATGCTTTTACAACCAACTTTATACAAAATACAATTTCTTATTTTAATCATTTTAGTCAAAATTACGCTTTGAGAATATTATCTCAATATTAATCCTAAATCCATGACATCATCAGATCATAGAGTTGACTTCTGCTTACAAGAAGTGTGTGAAACAGTACAAGTAAACGGAAATGTTCACAATCACACATCTCAGGTTGTCAAAGTGCACATAAACAAACAGAAGCCAACTGATGGTGGTAATTAAATCGAGCATATGGCAGTCAGCTCAAACACAGCTGTGTGTGTGTGTGTGTGTGTTATCTCTGGGCAGTGCGATTCACACCTTCATAGAGGGTGTGGACTAAGTGTCATCGGGAAATACGTGTGAAAGTGTCACAATGTCTGAACGTGGAGTGATCACACTCTCTAGGCGAAATATCCATCCACTCACATCACCTGTTACACTAACTGCAATTTTATTCCAAGGTCCAATAAAACATATAACAAATGTTTCTTGAGCAGTAAAACAGCATATTAGAATGATTTCGGAAGGATCATGTGACACTGATGTAATGATGCTGAAAATTCAGCTTTGATCACAGAAATAAATTGCATTTCACAATATATTTACAAAAAAAAAAAAAACAGTTATTTTAAATTATAATAATATTTCACAATATTACTGTTTTTAATGTATTTTATATATGTGTACTGTATTTTATTTAATATGTGCAACCATGGTGAGCATGAGACTTCTTTCAAAACATTAAAAAAAATCATAAGGACCCCCAGCTTTTGAACAGAAGCATATATATATTGAAATAAAGAACACTGATGAATCATGCACATTAAGTCCAGATTAACACTGTGACGTATCCCAAACAGAAGCTAATTATTGAAGGATTATCAAAGCACAACTCATAAGACATTAATGGTGATCACGCCAGTCCCAAAGAGCATTGGTTTGGATGACTCCCTTCCTCAAGGCAAATATCAAACCAACCTTTCCCTCGGCCATTATAATGCCTTATAAAAGTCGCCCTGCTTAAACGAGACTAACTCACCTTCATAAAAACTAATCCTCTAATAAAAATAAACCTTAAATCAATACACTGTCCAGCACTTGAGCTTCACAATCAGAGATGGTCAGCATACTCCCTTCCTGCTTTGTGGAATCGTTCTAAAATGGCACAATATCACCTTGGACACTGAGGCTACATTTATACTGCAGGACTTAATGTCAAATCCAATATTTTGACACATTTTCAATTTTTACAAAATTTTCATTTTTTGGACACACTTTAGTTCAGGGTCCAATTCTCACTATAAACTATATTAACTATGACTTTTGCCTCAATAAACCTCTAATTACTGCTCACTTTCTATTTACCTAATATATATCATAAACTCTGACTTGAATCAGACCTTTCATTTAATTTCTTCTCGTAGTGGCCCGTGTTTGATTACTGTCGTTCTTTGTACTGAAGTTTGAGTGAATGTTCATTGTTTTTGATACTGACCTGGAAATCTTGTCAGTGCATGACATGGTGATGAGACGTTCTCCTTGAAGGACACCGTCCCACGTCTGAACTGGCCCTGCGGACTTGACGGGCAGTGTCCCCTCTCCTGATTCAATCTTCGTCCGTAGGTGGCTGTGAAACTTCTTCACCAAATGTCTGTTGCTTTGCACTGCGTAAAAAAAAAGAATTAGGGTCAATGTTGTGATGCTCATTATTAATGAGCTATCTATTAATTTATTAAAATACATTAAAAATGCAATTCATACATACAATTCATCTTGTTCTGAAAAGATCCTCTTGTCAAGGTCAATATTTCAAAAGTCTCTTAATATATCTGATAATTTGACCTCTTTTATGACAAGGCAAAGTTAGTTCAGGTTGTAAAATGTCATGTGGTGCAACTTCCAAAAACTTGAATATTTATTAATTGATATGATGTTTGTGATAAAAAAAAAGTTCAGAAGGTTATTTCACATTCTACCTAAATGTAAAGAAGTCATAGTTTCTAAGATTTATGTGGTTGCCAGATTTGTAATAAGAAACCTTAAATTTATTAAATGTAATTTTTCAATGTAACTCTGTTTAGTCCACATTGAATTGAGGTATATAATTGGATAAAACAACTAATTTCTTTCATCTATTACATGGGATGTGGTGACATTTGGAGTACTTTTGGAGGATAAAAGTGTAATGTTTTTTATAAATTGTTTACTTCATATGTTAAAATGTAACAAATGTAAAATACACAATGGTGACATTTTCCTAGGTCAGACATCACTTTTGGCCACTACTGTTTATAGTAACTGTAAATAACTGTAACACAGTCTGTAAGGAATTATATTTTCACATATGTCAGCCTGCAATGTTCTGTTAAAGTTTAAATGCAATAAAAAAGTGAAAAAACAAACAAACAAAAAAACAACAACAACACGGTTACACATTATTTTGATGGTCCACTTTAGACATTCGACTAACTATAACTAACTTTGGCCTCAAGAGGTTCATTTGCAACTGACACTAGAGGCTGTGGTTTCCCTTGCCAGAAACGTCGGTTTGAATCCCACTCAGAGTGGTGCGAGTAAAACCAGTTACATTGGTGCCATGACCGGGATAGGAGTGAGGTTTATGCGGGTGAGTGTAACGGAGGCCAGCTAGTAAGAGCTGTGCGTATAAACCTCACTACCCTGGCCTCAAGAACCGCACTAGCGAATTACGCTAGAGGCTGCGGTCTTTAACTTCCTTGTTAGCATGCCTGCCTCCATGCTGGAAACGCTGGTTCGAATCCCGCTCAGAGCGGTCAGAGTAGAATCTGAGGGGTTATATTGGTGCCGTGAACCGGATGGGAGTGACGTTTAGGGGGGCAAGAGTAACAGAGGTTTAGGGGGGTGAGAGTAACAGAGGCCTGAGGTTTATTATAAGAGCTGTCCAGGTAAACCTCACTCCCCTGGCCTTAAGGACTGCACTAACGACTGACAGTAGAGACTACGGTCTTCGGGCTTCCTTGTTAGCATGCCCACCTCCCATGCCGAAAATGCTGGTTTGAATCCTGCTCAGAGCAGAGCGAGCAGAACTGGAGGGGTTACATTAGTGCCGTGACCCGGATGGGAGTGAGGTTTAGGGGGGTGAGAGTAACAGAGGCCTGCTAATAAGAGCTGTCCAGGTAAACCTCACTCCCCTGGCCTTAAGGACTGCACTAACGACTGACAGTAGAGACTACGGTCTTCAGGCTTCCTTGTTAGCATGCCCGCCTCCCATGCTGGAAACGCTGGTTTGAATCCTACTCAGAGCAGAGCGAGCAGAACTGGAGGGGTTACATTAGTGCCATGACCCGAATGGGAGTGAGGTTTAGGGGGGTGAGTGTAACGGAGGCCAGCTAGTGAGAGCTGTGCAGGTAAACCTCACTCCCCTGGCCTCAAGAGGCACACTATCAACTGATGGTTGAGGCTGCAGTCTTTAGCATCCTTGTTAGCATGCCTGCCTCCCATATCAGAAACACTGGTTCGAACACACTCGGAGCAGTCCGAGTAGAATTGGAGGGGTTACATTAGTGCCTGGATGGGAGTGAGGGGAGGGAGGTTAGGGGGTGAGTGTAATGGAGGCCAGCTAGTAAGGGCTATGCAGGTAAACCTCACTCCCCTGGCCTCAAGAGGCGCACTAGTGATTTATGCTAGAGGCTACTGTCTTTAGTGTCCTTGTTAGGGCGCACGCCTCCCATGGCAGAAACGCTGGTTCGAATCCCACTCGGAGCTGCGCGAGTAGAACCAGAGGGGTTACATTGGTGCCATGACCCAGATGGGAATGAGGTTTAGGGGGGTGAGTGTAACGGATGCCAGCTAGTAAGAGCTTTGCAGGTAAACCTCACTCCCCTGGCCTCAAGGGCTGCACTAGCGACTGACGCTAGAGGCTGTGGTCTTTAGCATCCTTGTTAGCATGCCTGCCTCCCATTCCAGAAACACTGGTTCGATTCCCACTCGAAGCGGTTCAAGTAGAATCAGAGGGGTTACATTAGTGCCGTGACCCAGATGGGAGTAAGGTTTAGGGGGGTGAGTGTAATGGAGACTAGCTAGTAAGAGCTGTGCAGGTAAACCTCACTCCACTGGCCTGAAGAGGCACGCTAGTGACTGACACTAGAGGTTACAGTCTTTAGCATCCTTGTTAACGCGCCCGCCTCCCATGCCAGAAACGCTGCTTTGAATCCCACTCGGAGCAGTGCAAGTAGAACCGGAGAGGTTACATTAGTGCTGTGACCTGGATGGGAGTGAGGCCGGAAATGCTGGTTCGAATCCCCCTCGGAGTAGTGCGATTACACAGTAGGTGACATCATATTTGCAAAGTTATTTATAGTTTGTAGAATGTCTAAAGTGGACCATCAAAATAAAGTGCTACCAAAATTACCTTGAAAAAAATAACTTTTTTTGAAAATAATGATTAATTATTATGTGTGCACTCATATTCAAGGTGCAAGGAAAACATGTTGCCCCACATGACATTTTTAGAGTAATTGAATTGAAACTTTTCTTTAAAAAGTATTTTAAAACCACATTTGGACACTTCAAGTCTACATTAGATACATCATGTGCAAGAGAGCAGAAGAGATGATACAGACAATAAATATTCTTACAATCAGAGGTGATTTCATACGGCGAGTTCACACGGGCGTCCCCGCAGGGCGAGGTGCTGGTGTACATGTGGAAGAGGACATTTTCTCTCAGTCTCAAACAGGAGTCTTTGTGCCGTACGAAGATCGATTGTTCCCAGTCCTCTTTCCTTTTGCTTCAGAGTGATCACAGACCCCAGGCGGGAAGAAAGAAGAAAGAGGGGAGACATGAGAAACAACCACGTCTGAAAGTGTTCAGCGCTCACATTCCCAGCTAATAATGGGCCGAAGACACAAAGGAGACAAATATTGGCCTTGCCGCGACCAAGGCTAGTTCCGTCACTGTCACATTCCCCTCTCGCACTCACGCTATTACTCTGTCAGAACAAGGCGAATATAAATGGCCGAGACAACAGCAAGCTGTAATTCTTTAACCCAGATGATCTGTAGCTCGTCAGCTATAGGGAGGACACGTCGTTTCCTGCAGAGCCGCCCCACTTTTACACATATCATCATAATTAGCATTAGCGCCTCACTGTGACATCTTACAAAAGACGTTTCGGAATAGTGCACGAGGTGAACAGTGCACGGGGAGCGCATTACATACGCAAACATCATCGTCTCTAATTGGAACCTAAGCTGTGCTAATTACACAAATGACCTGTGATGTCAAGGGTGGGAGTCGTGTTGCTCCAGATCTGTCTATTGAGGAAGCAGCTGATGGCCGTTGTGCTATTTTATTTGCCGAACATAATGACTTATCTTTCAAACTAGACTCCAGACCCAGCCAAACGGGCCCATTTAGCAGCAGATAATGCACTCTGGGAAGACGCGTATGCAAATATGACATTACAGGAGACTTTTCTATGCAGCAATCTGCTACATCGAGGAAGACATTTAGAGTCTTCGCCACCGCACAAAGATACCTCCAACACTAGACCAGACTGAAATGATGATGCAGATAATGAATGAAGAATTTAAATTTGAAAGTACATCCAAGTTCTTTTCTAGGTGTAAAATGTGCTACTGTGAGAAAATGTGTTTGCTTAAAGCTCTAACGGAGCTCAGGTTTAATGTGCTAAGCTTTCTCGACAACTTCTGTGACATGCTGTTGATTAGCACAGAAAATAATTTTGACATTTTTCATGTGAAAAAACAAGCAAATGTTTTGTTTAGAATAATGCACTTCAATGGGATAAACAGTACATTACTGTGGATGCTCCATTCTGCCTCAAAGTAGAACAAAAAAGGTAGTTGTCACCTTATATCTTAACATTACACCTTTATTTCTTGTTATTTTGACTTTACATCTCCTGATTGTGACTTCATGCCTCACAATTTAACTTTAAATCTCTCAATTGCAACATTGTTTCTCGTAATTGCAACTTTACTCCCAATGCAACTCACAAATTTGACTTTATAACTTAGAATATCACTTTATATATCACAATTGTTTCTCGTAATTGCAACTTCACAACGCACAGTGTGAAGTTCACAACTTCACAACTCAAGTGACTGTAATGTTACTTTATATCTCACAATTTTGACTTCATGACTCACAATATCACTTTATATGCTGCAATGCAAATGTATGTCTCGCAATGCGACTTCGAATCTAACAGCTGCGACTTTGTTTCTCGTAAATTGTGACACTATGAGTCTTTATATCTAACAATGTGATTTTTTTTTTTACTCTGAGGTGGAAACAGGCTTCATTGACACATTGTCAAAAGTATAGCAGCAAGACATTACACGTGTTTATATAGCTCCTGTCATGACCATATAAAACCACAACTTTCATTTCCCTTGTGAAAAACAAGTACATTTTTAAAAAGACAAAAATAATATACTTTAAAATTATATATTTAAGTGTGAACGGAATGTAATGTTTTCAGACATTTAATTGCATGTTAACTGCAATTAAATTCAAATTTATTATAGTTTAAATATATTAAATGCAGTTAGCTGAACTTCTTTTTGACATACTTCAGTTGGATTACATTTTTTTATATATGCAATTTCTTAACTACTTATATTATCGTTTAAATATGGTTAATAAGTGTATTGTCAAATGGACTGCAAGGTATTTAAATATATGTGTAATTACACATTTGTAATGAAAAAGTTGCAATATAGTACATTTAAAATATATAATCTTTAAATATAATATTGAATAGCATGCTACAGTTAAATGTAGTAAATGTAAATAAGTGTACTTCTTTAAAGCACAGCAAACATTCAAACACAACAATTTAAAATGTACTTTAAAGTACTTTAAATTTGACATTATTACAAAGTGCACTTTAAAAGTGTACTTAAGTGTGTTAAGAAACAGTCATGAAATTGTACTTTTTTTAAGTGCACTTAAGTGGCCTTTATTTAATTGATAATATATTATCTGCAAGTACAGTTATTTAAAAAAAAAAATACTTTTAGGATTTGAAGTACACATTCAATACAATTAAGTGCACTTCTTTTTCACAAGGGTTGATATGCACAAAGATACCAGAAACGCACTGTTTGCTGTGCTCATAGTTCCACCTCAAGAGACAACATAACACATTTTTGTGCGGAAAAAAGAGCTTTAACAAAAAGCAAGCTGCTCACTTCTACTTGACTTCCTGTGCAAGTGCATTATGATAAATTAGACTTTTGCTTCTTTTTACAAATTGCTTTTATATATTTACAGAACATTCACATACTTACAGAGTTTAACTTGTTTTGAGCACAGAACATTCCTTTAATGTGTTTTAGGAAAACACAATGTATATCATAATGCATCACTTCATTTGTGCATATACATATCATGCTGTTCTCTATTCACTCATTGTCATTTTTTAAAGCTGTTTCTTTGAAAAACACAATCTGTTCTGCTATGTGCATCATAACATTGCAATTTAAACAGTGAAGCCAGTGTATTTTGTGTGTGCGTGTGTATGTGGTTGGATTTATAAATAAAATAAATGTTTCTTTTTTTCTTTTCAGGGATTTGTTGAAGTTTACTTTTAGGCATTGTTATTATATATACATATATATCATAGACTGTAAAAAAAAAAAAAAAGACTCAATCGCAAGCACAGCTGTCAATCATGATGTTACACCACGTTTTTAGTGGTGTATGAGAACAGAAAGAATGACAGAAAGCATCTTTGGAGAAAATTTATTTGAAGTTTAATTGGATTTTTTAGTTTGGCTCACATCCCATTCAATTACAATGAGAGGGCGGGGTTCATGACCTATACTGCAGCCAGCCACCAGGGGGCGATCAAAATGTTTTGGCTTTACTTTTCAGGACGTGTGCAGCACAACTGATATAACTTAAATGCGTCATTTACCTGAGGTGTAACTCTAGTTGGGAGTACAGGAACCGCAGCAGGGCTCGTCGTGTAGTGATTTCAGCATGGCAGTCGTTGACCACCAGGCCCTGGTCACTGATATATTCTCCATTAATGCATTTAGTGCCGGTTGATAGCGCCACCACTTGGGCCTGTCTCAGATCCAAACCTGATGAGCACAAAGACACAAACGCATATAATCATTATTCTGCAACTTAATAATATTGGATCTGACAGCAAACTGTCAGTGTTGTTGTCAAATTTAATATGTGAAGAGTTTAATTTAATTAATTAATTTAGTTTAATTAATTGACTCAAAATTCTGACTTTATATCAGGCAAATCTGACTTTATATCTCGCAATTCTGACTTTATATCTCGCAATTCTGACTTTATATCAAGCAATTCTGACTTTATATCAAGCAATTCTGACTTTATATCAAGCAATTCTGACTTTATAATTCGCAATTCTGACTTTATATCAAGCAATTCTGACTTTATATCAAGCAATTCTGACTTTATAATTCACAATTCTGACTTTATATCATGCAATTCTGACTTTATATCAAACAATTCTGACTTTTTATCTCGCAATTCTGACTTTATATCAAACAATTCTGACTTTATATCAGGCAAATCTGACTTTATATCTCGCAATTCTGACTTTATATCAAGCAATTCTGACTTTATAATTCGCAATTCTGACTTTATAACTCACAATTTTGACTTTATATCTCGCAATTCTGACTTTATATCAGGCAAATCTGACTTTATATCTCGCAATTCTGACTTTATATCAAGCAATTCTGACTTTATAATTCGCAATTCTGACTTTATAACTCACAATTTTGACTTTATATCTCGCAATTCTGACTTTATATCTCGCAATTCTGACTTTATATCTCGCAATTCTGACTTTATATCTCGCAATTCTGACTTTATAACTCGCAATTCTGACTTTATATCAGGCAATTCTGACTATATATCAAGCAATTCTGACTTTATATCACGCAATTCTGACTTTATAACTCGCAATTCTGACTTTATATCACGCAATTCTGACTTTATAACTCACAATTTTGACTTTATATCTCGCAGTTCTGAGAAAAAAAAAGTCAGAATTGTGAGATAAAAAGTCGCAATTATCTATTATTTTTTATTTCATGGCGGAAACAAGCTTCCATAGTTTTCAACACTAATAATAATCAGAAATGTTTCTTGAGCAGCAAATCAGCATAATGATGCTGAAAATTCAGCTTTGATCACAGGAATAAATGGCATTTTAACATATATTAAACAGTATATTTCACAGTATTACTGTTCTTACTGTATGACAGTTTTTACTAAATGACAGTTTAAAAAATAAGCAGCATACACAACTATAAATTCTGCTGTAGTCCACAGTAAAAGCTGCTCTTTGCTGATGTTCTCTACACAAGGATGAGTAACTGGTCATCAGTGTACAAAGCTTTCCTGTGACATTTTCATCGGCCACAGCAAGGCGAAACCCACAACCCCGGCACAAAGCGTCCCCACCTGCCACGGCCCGCTGTACCTGTCTCACAGCTGCTCGGCCACGATACGGCACCGAGCAGGAGGATACGGGCTTCGCTGGGATTTCTGCACTGAGAACAGCTCAAGCGTGTGAGCGGATGTCTCAGCATGCTTAACCATAAAGCTCTGTGTGCTGGAAAAAAAATATATCTCCCCATCGCTTCAAAAATTTAGTGTTCACTGCCTCATGTAGACCTGCAGGCTAGAGGCAACATATGAGCTTTTATCAGTCGGGGCCCAGACGGAATTGCACGCCATGGCCCGGCCGCCACCAGCGCGGCTGCCTGGCAATAACAATAATAAAAACTAATATTGAGGTGGGGTTAAAGGCATAGCCTTTGAAATCCATTCTTCCACCTTTCGCTGCCTGCTGAACCGAGAGAGTGAGAGAGAGGAGAGGCCGTGGGAAGAGGAGAAATAGATGAAACACGAGCCAGAAAAAGAGAGACTGGGTTCAAATGAATCATAACTCCAGATCGAAGCGGTCAATAGCTCATTTTTTCATACTTGATAAAATCAGGTTTATGCGACATTTTAACTGTGAAACACTACATGTATCCAGATAAACTGAGTTTAAAAGGTTAGTTTACTTATTTACTCAACCTCATGAGAACAAAAAGAAAAAGTCTAGCAGTCATGTGGTTTAACCATCAAATTAAAAGCAAGAACTTATCTTAACCCGTGAATACATGCGAGTATATCTTAATCATTATTTTTAAAGTTTTTATTTATTTATCTATTTATTTGTCGTAAAAAGGTCAAACTATCTGTTATTTTAAGACTTATTGACCTTAACACCGTGTCCTGACCTAAGATGCGATGCAACGCCGCGCCACGCGATAAAAGGTATATTATGTTAATCTGAGTTTTTGTCTTAACTAGATGCGACGGCAACTCGCAATGATTCTGTTTTAGAAACGGTTTCCATTTTTCTGCGACGTCGCAGCTGGAACAACAACAGAAAGTATGATAATTGTAATCTCGGGTACTGTTTATGTGCTTTATTTGATGTTAAACGCGTCTGGTGTGAGTTTGAATATCATTTTATTTGTCTTTTATAATCTTACTGAAAACAACAATGGACAATTCACCTCAGATCTTCAAAATAAATGAAAGGAAATAGGAACGTTTAAACTGTCAACTCATTGTAAACAGACAAGTGTATTCTATGACAAAGATTGTTTCAGTCACTCAGTATGTATTTTCAATAATGTTAAAATGGTGTAATATTCATAAATTTGATGATGTACTTAGCTTATTCATTGCGAGTGCTGAGAGCTTGCAGAGAGAGGCCGCCCACGCACGTTTCTGATTGGCTGTGATTTGTGATTGACTTTATCGCGTCTCATAGTCGCGTTGCGTCTGGTGTGGACAGACAAATTGTTTGTCGCTGGAATCGTATTCATGAAAGTCAGCAGGGGCCTTTTTGATAGTTTGATATCACTTCCTGCTTTTTTCTGTATGTTTCTGTATGTAAATTATGAATTATGAATTTTTTTTTTTTTTTAAAGAAAATTTTATTCAGCAAGGATAAATTAAATTAAAGACATTTATAATGTTACAAAATATTATCTGAACCTTCTATTGATCAAAGAATCCTGAATTTTTTTTTTTTTTTTTTTTTTTTTACAAAAATATTAAAGTCCCCCTGAAATCAAAATGTAAGTTTTTTAGCTTTTAGTATGAATATGTTATCCTTAATGTTATGAATAAGCTGGTGTGTTCCAAAACAATGATAAAATTCACATTTAGGAGATATAAGCATTCAAAACGTACAGTCTCTCACTTTCACTAAAATGGATCACGGATTTTCATGACATCACATCTTCAGCTTCTCATCAAATCTTCTGTCCAATCAAATGCTCTCTAGAATCTGAAGTCCCGCCCCCTCCTACACTATCAACAGACACTGAAGCTGCGGCTGAAATCGGTCACTTGCTCACACATTTACTAGTTTCTACATGGTAAATGGCACTATATAGAGAATAGGGAACGATTCAGACAGTGTAAAAATAGTATAACGTGAACCTCCGCAGCACGAGCACAGTCTGCTCTGGTCCAGAGACACGAGAGCACAGAGCGGATCATATGCGTGACTCGGCTCAGACCACGAAAGGTATCGGATCCATTTAAATTCTGCACAGAATGCTGTATTTTAAAGTGATATAGAGGAGATTATGAGGATAAACGGTTAGATATTAAAAGGAAACAGAGGTTTTACTGAGTTTAACGGCTCTGGCCGAGCTGTGATATAAACGAAACGCTATTGGCTATTTTAAAAAAGGGGCGGGGCTGTTCGATATATCGCCCTGTCTTCCTGTTTCAGTTGAAATTACGTCAACACATTGAATAATGCAGCGTGTTCCAAGACACTTCAGCGGGCCTTTAAACAGCACAACTGTTTTCTATGGAGCCCCTAAAGGGACCTTTGCAAAAATAAAAAATTGACAGAGTTTTGCATGCGCACGAGAAACGTACTGCGTGTTCACGAGAAACTTTAACGTGTGCACGAGAAATGTATGAGATGTAGAAACGTATCGCGTGCGCACGAGAAACTTAAGGCGTGTGCACGCATTACAATTTCCGGTTTCTGTATACTATAACCTATTTCATTTGTGCGTCACTGCCTATGAAGAAAGCGAGATTATGAACTAATGAACTAATAAAGATCACGAAAATTATAAAGAAAATAAGAGTATGGATGCACATGAATTAATAAAGTTTGTTTAACTTTTAACAAATAAAAAATTGTTTAACAAATAAAATTTGCTCAAAATTATTAAGAAAATGCGAGTAGGCTATGGATGAATTAATAACATTCTTCAAAATATTCAGTTTTCATTTGTGTGTGAACCATTAAACAATCATGACAGCATTACTGTTGCACGTGACAAGCAGGGAGGGAAAAGAGAATCCTGGAACTCCAGGAAAAATAAATCCTTGAGGAAAACTGTGCAGCTGTCCAGCAATAAACCATTACAATGAGTTATGTTCTACTGTTCGCACACTATTATATGAACTCAACCTTTCCATCTATCAAAGACCGACTGAAACGTCCCAAATGTTCCTCTGAAGACAAATGCCAGCTGGCTCTGCCCGATCTCCACCTGCCTTACCTGATCTATCCCAGCATGCATTGGTACAGAGCACAGCAGGGTCCCAGCATGTGTGTTCAGGCATCTTTATTCAACAATCCCCAACAGCAAAAACACTTTCTAGAAAAAAAATGAAAGTTAAAAGGCCCAAAGCACCTCACCCTCCCAGCCTGTTCTCTCCATGCTGTTCCATTTAATGATAGTTTAGATCAATCTGGTGATGGCAGAGAGAAAGAAAAGAGAGTGTGTAGTAATTTCTCTCTGTACCGGCATGAAATTGTTGTAAAGGCTCTTCTCTCGGTGTGTGGGGGTGGAAAGGCCTTTGGGCACTGCTGCTTTTAGAAGAGCAATAATCATCAACATCTCTGAGAAAGCACATTGTGCCAGTGAGGTGGGTACAAAGGCAAACACCCTGGATGTGAACATGACTGCCGCTCTCTTTACCCTTCAGTAGACCGCTGTGTAAAAACAGGAAAGAGAACATCACAGTATCAAAGGCAAGTGTGCTAAAAGAAATGCACTATAGGAACAACTAACAGCAAACAATATGTGCTTTACATTATTGCCAAACATCCGAATTTATTTAAAAGTAGTAAGATTTAACCATATAAGGCCTGACATGAAATAATAGTCCATTTTAAAGGGGTCATGAATTGAGAAATCAACTTTTCCTTAAGCTTTTGATATATAAGAGTTCATTGTACTATAAGAGTATCCTGTAAGTTTCAGAACTGAAAACTTTCTTGTTAGTCCAATAAAAGCTTTTATTGACACCAGGCGCAGCGAACGACTCGTCCTGGAATGTGCCTATCTATAGGTGAAACTCCGCCTCCGCAGAAGAAATCAAGTTAGCCCCGCCCACTGGCGTGTTAGTAAGATGACGAGGAGAGAAGAGCGATACAGGACTAAAAATAACATTACATTTCAAAGGATAATAATGGTAGAAATATGATTATTTACTTTCAACAATGTGAATGTCTCAGTTGAGCTTTATTTATTTGTATTCGGTACATTTCACTGTGGATTCTTTGGTAAATCAATCACATTTTGACAGTAATGCAACAACATGTAAGTAACTGTGTTCATTCTAATGCCTGATATGTAATGTTTCATGTACAGTCAGATGTTCTTTGTCTATGTGCCAGTGGCTAAACGGTCAACTTCATGTTGTTTCTCTTAGTAGGATGAAAATAATCTGTTATTTAAACAGTGATTAAATTATATATAGAAAGCGCTGTCCTGGAGCTGTCAATCAAACAGCGCGAGTTTATCAGTGACTCGCGCCAAAACTCCTGTTTAATTCAACAAATCTCTTTGTTATATCACGTTTTCACTGTTAGTTATGATGAAAGCATTTGTTAGTGTGCAGAAATTGAGTTGCAATGACGCTCAACAACTTGTCTGTGATCGGCTACAATATTCATCACTGCAACCTTTCATGCCACACTCTTGAGAGCTGTAATAGTAAAAACGTGCTAAAAGTTTTCCAGAGAGTAACACTTAGCTATTTCATATGCAAATATGTTAGCCAATCACAGAGGTGGGCGTTTACACTGAAGTCTCACAGCAGACACGCCCCTAAAAACAGAGTGTTCAAATTAGAGGCTAAAATCAGGGTAGGAAAAATGCACAAAATTATAAGTGCACCCTCAGAAACATTGTAAAACAATGCAGTTCATGACCCCTTTAATTGGAACAGTTTGTTGAACATTTAGACAAAATATATAACAATGGTTGTATTGGTATTTTTTGTTGAGTATCATATTTGATACATCAGTCTTTTATGGCTTAACATAGAATAAAGCAATAAGACCTGTGAAGCTGCAATTTAGGCATTGTTCTAAATTCACTGTAAATCACGGCTTCACGGGGCTTATTGCTTTCATAAAACAGTTATTCCACATAACTTGCAAGGTTTTATAAAATAAACACACAGACACAAAAGTGTAATGATATTTTATTGTGCTAATGTAGTTCTTCAGAAGCAGAAGTTACTTTTAAAAGTAATGCATTACAATATTGCGTTAATCCCTACTCCCTAAAATAACTAACTGCATTACTTGATTACTTTTTATGGAAAGTAATGTGTTACATTACTTTTGCATTACTTTTTCTCACCTGGGCTGGGCTTACTTGTTTGTTTTTTAATTAAAAATTATTTTTGTAAAGGCCCTTTCACACCAAAAGTGAAATGAATAAGCCTCAGGCTGAAGGAAATGCGTATTTACACCTGTACAGTACAGAAAGTTGCAATAAAGCAATTGCAATCACAGAATTGTGAGATAAAAAGTCGCAATTATCCATTTTTTTTTATTCCATGGCGGAAACAAGGGCCCCACTGTTTGTTATTATTATTATTATTATTAAGGGCTCAAGGGCTCAACTCATGAATTATAAATATAGTATATTACATAATGATAATATGATATATAATGTGTATATATATATATATATATATATATATATATATACACACACACACACATTTATATACAATATTATACAGTAATATACAGTATATTATGATACTGTAAATACATTAATTTCTATGGTATATAATGAATTTTAAAATGTATAAATGAATACAGACTACAAAAATACAATTGTAAATTTGATCTACGAAAAAGCAACAAGAAATGTTCTAAAAACCAAACAAAATTACAACAGAGAAAGACACAGACTACAACAGATGCTATAGGCCTCCAACCTTCAGCACTGATTTGCTGTCACAAGACTCCAAATTGCACCCTATTCATAAAAAGAGGCACATACAGTGCAGTATTCAGTGAGTGGAAAGTGAGTATTCCACAGTGAACACTGTCTGTGCAAGACACTATTAATCAGCACATGGGTCACTCTAGTGGAGGTCTGTCAGGGGAAGCCCGTATGCTGATATGAGCTTAATAAGCATCATTACCCACACATTTTCTAAATGAGTTTTGTTTCGCACAACAAGGAAAGAATGCAGTTCATCAGCTCCTTTATGAGCCTATCAAATCATAAGGAATCATTAGATGGGTTTTTATGCGTACTCTGCTTTGGGAGGTCTAACTACCATATTGGATTGGATGGGCACAGTGTATTTTGTTTAAAAAAAAAAAAAAAAAGAAGAAGAAAGACAGAAAGCGATTATTACTGAAAATTGATGAATTTGCATTAAATTTTCTTCAGGGGTAAAGCAAATGGCCGAGGTCATCATCTACCAAGTCATTTACATGCCATTAGGAATAAAGAGGATCCTTTACAAGTTGCTCTTGCATGTTAAAATGTTTGAATATTAAATGAGGTCAAAATGGTGCACATCATCAGCATTGAACAAATTGTGTTCCAGAGATAATTCCCACTGGATGGAAACCTTTGAGCAAACATAAAACACCGATCAGGCATAACATTATGACCACCTTCTTAATATTGTGTTGGTCCCCCTTTTGCTACCAAAACAGCCCTGACCCGTTGAGGCATGGACTCCACTAGACCCCTGAATGTGTGCTGTGGTATCTGGCACCACAATGTTAGCAGCAGATCCTTTAAGTCCTGTAAGTTGCGAGGTGTTCCCCAGGTAAGTGACGCACACGTGATGTAAAAGAAAATGAGGTTCATCAGACCAGGCCACCTTCTTCCATTGCTCCATGGTTCTGTTCTGATTCCCACTGCTGGTGCTTTCGGCGGTGGACAGGGGTCAGCATGGGCACCCAGACTGGTCTGCAGCTATGCAGCCCCATACGCAACAAACTGCGATGCACTGTGTATTCTGACACCTTTCTATCAGAACCAGCATTAACTTCTTGAGCAATTTGAGCTACAGTAGCTCGTCTGTTGGATCGGACCACACTGGCCAGCCTTCGCTCCCTACATGCATCAATGAGCCTTTTCCTGCTTCACATCAATTTTGAGAACAAAATGTTCACTTGCTGCCTAATATATCCCACTAACAGGTGCTGTGATGAAGAGATAATCAGTGTTATTTACTTCACCTGTCAGTGCTCATAATATCATGCCTTATCGGTGTATAAAATGATATGATTAAAAAAGTAGCTTTATCGACGTTGCATTTACATGGATATCTATGAAAAGCACTACAATTTGTGAAACTGGCGAATGCTAAATGGGGAGTAAAATGCAATATTGTCCTGACGTCACATAACAAGAAAACTTTTCAGACTCTTGGTTGAATGTAATATGCATTTTTCCATCACAGAAATCGGTCTTTCCACTTCTGAATTGCTCTAAACACAATCATCTGTTCTCCAAATGTGGAAGCAGACATGTTTGGTTCACTTTATCAGCCTAACTGTGTGTCTGATGTTCAAAACGCAGTATCCCAGCATCCGTACTGTGCCTGGCTGAAATACGATTACTCACACCATCTGATTCAAGCGGTGTCTGTTTCTTTTACGTTACCAGATGAAATAATCCAATAAGAGTCTTGTGAGAAGCACTCTCACTCAGGTTATGACTCCCTCTGCGAAAGTCCCGTGGTTCAAAGTTGGACCGGCATTAATATTCCACCGGTGCCCGTGCCAGTCTAAAAGATTCAATAGATGCTCAAAGAGCAGTGAACAGAACCCCTAGTGTTTCTGTCAAGTTTGTGTGTCTGCTTGCTTGCCACAAATTCTTGGGCACCGATGTCTGGATCTTTGAAGATAACAGTCTTAATAAACATGCTCTGCAATTACTGTGAGGCAGACAGAGCGGAGAGAAGGCGAGAAAGAGAGAGAGAGAGAGACAGAGCGGTGAGGACAGGGATTAGGTCAGATCTCACTGAAGTCTAAATTGATGAGCTGTGGTCTTCAAAAGAAAAACTTGATACTGATCCTGCAATGACTCCTGAAAGCCTGCAGCTGTGCCTCACGCATTGAAACATTTCGCCAACCTGTCACTGCTAGTCAACTAAGCTGTTTTAACTCATCGCAGGATAATATACTGTATATTCTAGCAACAATAAACCATGAAATACCAATATGGGATAAGGTTGTTTATGCTTGAGGTCAGTGTTTTAAACAAACCACTGACCCTAAATATAAGGGCTGAAAATCACTCCAGTTTCTGCAATTAATCGTGATTAATGGCAAAACCCTTACAATTTTATAATCATAAATACATTCTCACACTGAATCTCCAAATGAATGCAGAAACAACATAAAAGATATAATGGCATCTAATGCTCAAAATACTTGAGTAGGACAAACTTAAATTGAACAAATTAGTTAACTTCTGTGAGTATTTAGAACTTTCTTTTACTTTTGAGTTCACAGCACTGACATATTTCAAGTAAAGTGAACTGTTTCATTGTTTTGAGCTGTATGAACTCATTTCTTTTAATTTAGACTAACTTAAATTTAACTGAAACTGGACTGGGATTTCTATTTCCCAACATGCTTTGCCCATGGCACTCGAAAGGGAGAGTAAATGCTAGAATTATATAACGTTTTTTTTTTTTTTGTGCATGATTAAAGGTAAGGGAGATTTAGTAGTGATTAATAAATTAGAATCTCTTCTAATTTAGAAGAGATTCTGTTAATGTGGGTTTTTGGAGAAATCATGGTGACAAGTGGTGCACGCTGCTTGGTTTGAGAGCAGTTAAGTTACATGTTTAAAGTTGCTGTACTCATTCAGTAAGTGCTATACCATGCTATTGTTAACACGTTAGCAAATTAACAAGTTGTCATTTTCTGAATTAGTTTGTTATAGCTAGCAAAATATTTACACTGAGATAACCTGATAATTTTAGGTTAAATGTATAAATCAGTGTACTTAAATATTTCAAGTTAAGAACAATAAAATGTATGAGTAAAAAATAATCTTACTTAAACTGAATTTCTTAACTGAAATTCTCATTCAACTTTTTTGAGTTCTGACAACTTATTAGGGTTTACAGTGAAGTAAATAACTCATTTGATTTGCAAGAACTCAAAAGTTGATCTTTAACGATAAAAAAATTAAGCTTATCTTTTATGTTAATTGCTATCAAAATGAATGAGTTAGCTAACTCAGTTCTTCAAGTTAGGAGCAATTAACTTGCATGAGTACTACAAACTCAAAACTTGATAGTTCTGCTACTTAAAATTTAGAACATCATAACTCAAAAAAATTGATTTGAGTTAGTCCAACTTTTTCGGGTTTACAGTGTAAATATTAGACTGGAAATCACTCAGGTTTCTGCAATTAATTGTGAATAATGGCAAAACCATTACAATGTATATAATCATAAATACATTCTCACACTGAATTTCAAAATGAATGTGGAAACAGCATAAAAGACAGTATTTTAAATATTTGATATTTTAAATATTTGTTTAATGGCATCTTTTTTTTTTTTTTTTACTAAGCACTATGAATGAAGGACAGTATCACTGATACTAATACTGATGCCTCTAGTAGTAAGGTAAAATGAGTAATTATAACAATTCAACATTACATACTAAATTAAAAAGCCAGGCCTAAACTGCAAACTATTATATTGTTTTTATTTATACTTTATTACTAATTACAGAACTTTTAAGTGAAAGTGAAATTAAAACAATATTCACAAAAACCCATTATATAAAAAATGTCAGATTTAGCTGTGCCTGATGTTTAGTATGTTAAACATGTTAAACAGCAAGCATAAATAGCAGAAATTTCTGTGTTATTTTCACCACCCCTACTAAATATTAAACTTTGGCAACTTGTCCCACACCATTTGTTCTATGGACTGAATCATGAGATCATTGTTATTTTCATCTGGTGGAAAAAGCAAACACCCAGAACACCCCAGTTACCATCTAGCGCTGTAGGCAACCAAACAAACCATTTAATTTAAAATTCAAAAGTTTAAATCTAAAATGAAAGTTGAAGTGTCAGTTCCACAAGAATCACCAAATGAAAGTGCAAAAAAAGAGGACTGTTTATAAACAGGTTTCCCAAAACACTCTCCCCAATCTGCTATTGGTCAGACTAACAAACCCCAAACCCACATCATTGGTTGAGCTGTTGCTATGTCAGGCTGGTTGAATGCCAAAGCTAATAACAATGTTTTGATAGTGCAACAGAGCCACAGTGTTTGCACCTTTCATGAGAATCAGCCTATGAATGAGTTATAGTTGACACTGAATACCAAAATAAAAAAAGCACACATCACCTTTAATATTGTTCTAAAGAAAAAAACCCAAGACCTTCATTGCCTGTAAATCATTTTAGTCTTTGACTGCTCTTTGAATTCTTTCTGATTTATGTGCATCTTTGTCTGTTGATTTTTCACAGGTGATAAAGTACTAAATATTTCATACAAAGCTCCACACTCAGAGGATACATAGAGACTTAGAGGTGCTTTCTCTCCCCTTATTGAACTTCTTAAATAATTCACAGGCTGATTGAAATGATGCCATACCTCTGGTCATGACGATGCCCGCCAGGCCTTTGTGACGCGCGTGTAGCAGTGAGGAGCAGCCGGCCAGCTCTGTGTATTTCTCTCGCACCAGGTGGAATATTGCATCTGCAAACTCCTGCAATACACAACAGGTTCTTGGTAAGTTTGATTCCTTATTAAAAAAGAATATGTTCATATGGATGATATTTTGGTGTTCGCTCTATACAGTACTTAAAACAATTAGTAGTAACTTCCAATAATAATAATAATTTTAATTTGCAAACATCAGAGAATTTTCCAGATCATCTCCAGGTTATCTAAATTCAAATGTGAATGCATTTGAAAAAATGGTTATTTCCATGAAAAAAATTCCATATCTGAAACAAATTTAAATTGCTTCATAGTTTCAGAGTATATTTTATACATCAAAAATGTATATGTAATAAAATATATATAAACAAAAGTTTTATGACTAATGTCTAAACATTTGAATGTACTGTTAAGTATTAATAAAAATAAATGTTTGATTACTGACCACATTGCTTGTTACTGCAGTGTTACTGCTACAGCATTTTGATTAGAAATAACTTGACTTCATATTGAAAGGATATTGCATAAAAGAGATTTTAACATGCCATAAATCATATATATCAAGCATATTTAATTGCAAATCAATTAAATTCAGCGAATAGCTTTGCTATTCCATGATCACACAATGACTTTGCCCATAGCATTTTTTCTCCCATCACACCAACATGGTGACCCAATTAATTTGTGTCAAAACATCGGCCATCAATAGAGTAATTGGAAGGAGAAGAGACCACGGGCGTGCTCATGGTCAGCCGTTTATCTGAGACACTTTCGCTAATGGAACAGCATGATTAGTTTGGTGGCGTCTCAAATGGACCATCTGTCCATTGCTCTGAGCTCAGGGTTGAGGCCGCCAGGCTGAAAAATAACCTGGACCCTGTGTTTGCATTCAACAGACGGGCTTCGGCCCAATCCTGCCCTATACAGCTGTTCCCGAACCTGTGCGATTGGATTTTTCATACCAAGTCCACAACCGATGGTATTATGTTGCTGTGGCAATTAGTGGCTTATGAAGCCAAACACATATTCATTCAGTACATGCATACACAGTGCCAGATGATAATTATGACTTCTGAGGGGTCGGCCAGGCGTCTGGTGAAATCAAATGTAGGCAAAGTGCTCAGAGGGCAAAAACAGATGCACCTCTTTACTGAGGATGCTCACAGTATGTAGCGCTGATGAACTAATTGAAACAGGCATGTGCCTGCCTATGGAAACTGAATGACATTTCTGTAATGGATTTGACAATAGCTACGTTTACATGTACTATTTTTGCTTCAATCTGAATGAATTTGTTCCGATTGATGAATCCGAACGTAGTGTTTACATGAACGCCAAATAAAGTGATCGGGTTGATGTGCGCATTTATGTCACAAGCTTCTGATCAGATTTAATCTTTTGACATGCGCACACTGCACGAATATACAGAGTTTTCCGCTGTTGTTGCATACTAACCATCCTCCTTTTCTTTATTTTAAAAAGCAGACTTAATATTTATCTATTTCAGGTCCTAATTAGGTGACGACGAGCACATGAACCCTTGAGGCATGCTGCTTGTATTTATCAAGCAGTAACAGCGCCCCTTCCCGCACCCAAAACCAGTCATCTATGGATGAGAGTATGAAACAAGGACTGGTGGGATGTTGTCCTGCTCCACCTCACAGACGATGAGTGGAAAGAGAACTTCAGAATGACAGGACACTTATTTTGACACTTTATTCAAAGGGAAGATCAGTTCGTTCCACGTGTCATATGTCATTAAGCTATTTCTACATCATTGCACATGTGCAGTACTCTCCAGTTTCAGTTTTCAATCTGATCAAGTGTTTAAACATGTCCTCTCAATCGGATTACAAAAGGAATAAAAACCACCCCTTACAATCTGAATTAAATTTTAATCAGATCTGGCCAATTCATTCAGACTGATGTGTTTGCATGTGGGTTTTTTTTTTTCCGATTGTGCTACTAGACCGATTACAGTTGGATTATTAGGGTCCATGTAAACATAGCTTATGTTAATATGTTTGGTCTTGACAGAATAGATCTGCTATGCTACTGTTATTGCTGCTGCTGCTGCAAGGCAAGTATAGGACTTGCTACTGCCAATACATTCACAGTCATGCTGCTGTGAGCAAGTAAGACATGCTGCTGCTGCTGTACAATATAGCATACATGAATAACCCACAGGAGATCTATACAGGTGGAGCTGGGGAAGGTGGAGGGTTTCTGAAAGCGTACTGCAACTGCTACAGAAAATGCTGACCAGTGTTTGAAAGTTGAGCAGTGAGCTCATTGGCTACTGATACAGCAGGAACCAATCAGCTGTGCCCTATAGATAATGATGTGATTGCAAGCAGATTGAGTTAACCCTTTCAAGCGTGAGTTTAAAATATTCTAACTGACCCCCCAGAGTGAGTTTTTTTAAGGCGACCGTTATTTTAGAACGTTTGCCCTTATTGTTTACATGGAGACATGTTATGCGTGTCACGTGCGCTGAACGCAGCCACAATAACACTGTATGACAGATGGATCGCTATTATTTTGTTTTTCCTTTTTTGTTTAAAATATTCACAAACTTGCTTACCATGTCATCAACTATATGATATTCCGATTCTCAAATATGTGTAAGTGAGTGTGTTCTGTCGTTTAAAAACCTTTATAAACGATCTTTATCTTGATCTATAATGCGAGATGGGCGCCGCCATCTTAGTTTGCGCTGCAGTTCACAGAATCCTGTGAGTCGGATTTACAGCATGTGAATTCATCAGTTTCTCCCGAAATATATGCAAGTAAGTGGCTGGTGAAATGGAAGAATAATAGAGTAAACTTTATAGTTACTTAGGCCCATTATGTGTGTCTGATATGAATAAATGTCAGCAAATTATATTTGAATGGATTGTTATTGCTGCTTCCACTGATGTCTAACATCAGTGTGTATTTTATTAACTCTAAATGTATTGTTTTACTGGTGCTTATGCGTATTTAAATGTCTGAAACCTTAAAAAAAAAAAAAAAAACATTATGTGGCTGAAAACACTGCATAGCTGTGATATATGACAAGAGCTGTGCACGTCCGTCTCACAACCAAAGCACGAAAACACAGTTTGAATCTGGCAGTTATGTGACGTCGCTAAACATTCTAAATCCAATATGTGGGACTGTACGCCCAGGGGCACAGAAATATAAATCCCATATGTGGGACCATACCGCTCAATTGGTTAAAGACATGCGCCATCTAGAATTTCATGACAGAACTTTGTATTTAGCAGAAAAACACAAAAATATCCATGTGCAGTTACAATACTCAAAGCTCAATGCAAAGGGAGGTTTTTTTCTTTTACTGAAATTGCTTTTTAAGGACTACAACAAACATTTGGGCTTCTTCCCGGGTTGGTGACATCACAAACCTCAAAATTTACATAAACCCCGCCCCCGGGAACATACACAAGGAGGGTGAGGCCATGTTGGGCTGCTTTAGAGAAGAGGAAGAGTCATTGTAGTAGAGTGTTGTTGACATGCCGTCATTTTATGCTGGACTGCTTCACAAACGAGGGTCAATTCAACGCTGGATTTGCACAAAAGATTAACATGACGACACATGCTAGTCGATGAGTTGAATCAACTCCACAGCAACTACATAAATTTATCCACTATCCATTCAAAAACGTCCAGTTTCATTCTAAAAGTTGTAACTTCTTCCTGAGTCTCTCCATCAGTGTCGACTCCGGTTTGAACAATGTAAGGCTGAACACCGTTACTGACAATCCTCATTTTGGCTGCGTGAGATTCTCCAGCTTTGTTGTTGTTGAGCAGCCGAAGCATGAGCTGTTAAAGCTCCGCCCTCTTCTGGAAAGGGGGTGGGGAGCAGCAGCTCATTTGCATTTAAAGGGACACACACAAAAACTGCGTGTTTCTGCTCACACCCAAACAAGGACAAATTTGACAAGCTATAATAAATGATCTGTGGGGTATTTTGAGCTGAAACTTCACAGACACATTCTGGGGACACCAAAGACTTATATTACATCTTGTGAAAGGGACATTATATGTCCCCTTTTAAGCAAACAAATTCGTAAACAATTGTGCATATCTGAAATTTGTATAATATGAAATATATGCTACATGAAAACCAACAAATACTAATAAGATCACATTAAAAAACAGCATACTGCCCTACAAAGGCAAGCTTCTTTTGTATTTAATTTTGATTGTTTTTTATTCTCCATTTTGGGAATGAATTGATTAAAGGTGATATGTGAAATATTTTTATTTTTATATCTCAGTTTAATGTTCAGAGACAACGGTAAGAAAACCAATACCAATGTATCTCAGTTGTGTGCAGCAACAAAACTCTCTGGAAATGTGCCATAGTGTATTACCTAATCATATGAACAAAATGATGGTGTCATAATTAATCTAAGCTTTGGTTGCTTTAGCTAGCAGTAACACACAGTAAAGTGCTCCTTTAGCCTGAGCTTGCCAAGCCAGCAGACATATTTAAATGCCTCTCAGTGGTAATTAAACACTAATCCCAATGTCACCTTAATAAAACATCTTTTATTGGTGACATTAAAAGGATTAAGAGGGATGCCAAACATTTCCTCACTTCAAAGACAGAGGCGTGAGCTATCGTTGGACTGACGCCCGAGTTCAGTGATGGTGCTCGTACCTCACTGCTGAAGATCATTATACTAAGCGTGTACTGAATGGTTGCCAGGGTGTTGCTATGTAGTTTCTTAGGTGTAGTTTCTTATCGATCATGTCTGTGGTAATGGGACAAAGTTTAATATTAAGTGTTACTTGAGCAAAAGTAATTGTGATGCTTGATGTAGAGCAAGACTAATAAACACACTCAAACACAAAAAAGGGGTAGAGGATATATGAAACGGGAGGAAAGAAACAAAGAGAAAAAGACAAACTGAGGGAAAACAACCATTTCAGTGGAATTAAGTGGCTTCTGTCTTTTGTTTGCTACATGCCAACAGCACATTATGAGCTTTTAAATTTCAAAGACTTGTCTCAACACGAACCATTAATGGCAATCAAATCATTTGATTCCTTTTGAAGAAGTGCCACAATAATGAAGTCTTTTGCATAATTCTGTATTCACAAATCTAAATGCAGAATAATGTCACGCTGATTCGCAAAAGGGAAAACTCTTGCAGGTAATGGACTGAAATTAGTTATCAAAGGCAGGAATAAAATATTTAGAGCACTCAAAAGGGACTCTAATACCTTGAAAGTGGCCATGAAAAGGAAGGAAAAATCAAAAGCAGAAAAATTGTGATTTAGTCTCTGGCACATTGTGAGAGAATTTGTGTTGAATGTTAATCAGGCAAAAAATAAGACGGCTCTGTCAAATCAGAGAAAAATTGCAGTCCAACTCAAGGTGTAGATCATGTGACAAGACAAAAAGAACATCTTGAGATGTGCGGAGGTTCTTTGTGCCGTCTAGGAAGAAAAAATAAAATAATAAAACATATAACAAAATGACACACTGCATAACTGCTATATTTAGCTTCAACCATGCTGTTCTACCTCTTGTAACTGTTGTAATAGTTGCATTTTCACTAAACGTATATGTATATTATAATCAAAAAGAATTTCTAGAATATCAAGGTCTCTAAACATTAACTGCCAACAATGCTGTCACACCTATCAAGTATTTTTCTTAAACTCCACACTTCAGTTTTGAAGCAGTTGTTAAAACAAAACGTATAACTTCAAATCGGCAAGACTTGGGTTTAGGTAAAGGTGTAGTTATAATTAGCAAGGTTATATTACAAAAAAACGCATCGATGGCACAACATTTTAACAGGTTTCATTACAACTCTCTTCCAGAAGTCGTATTTCCAATGTAGAATGTCAGTAGCACTGCTGCCGTCATCTCCCCTCAGAAGTCAATATTGTGCCAGGAACACAAATGTCAACAGGGAAATTTTCTCGACTGATCCCTGACCCAGAAGTCTGTCCCTTGGGGGCTTCTTGCTGACAAAATGGTCCAGGCAATGCATGATTTTCTCTGCAGGGAAATGGACTATGCAGAGAATTCCACCTCCTGCTTTCAGACTCAGGTGAGCAGACAGGAAGAGGGATGGGATTTTGCTCTACTACAGAATGAGAACTTGTCAGACGTATAGCGACTGGCTTTACTTGCTAAAAATTCTTGTTTTTTTTTTTTTTTTAAAAAGGTAAAAGCCCAAAATTTCATAATGAATTTATGGTGATTTAAAGGGGTCAAGTGCGTTGTTTTATTGTTTTATGCTTCCTGGCGTGCACTAATAAGTATGCTTTTTACATCAAAAATGGTCATCATTTAGAAATAAAAGGCATTTTTTTTCCTACCCTGATTTTAGCCCTCTGATTTGAACGCTCTGTTTGAAGGGGCGTGTCTGCTGTGAGACTTCAGTGCAAACGCCCACTGCTGTGATTGGCTAACAACCTTGCATATGAAATAGTTATGTATTACATGTGGATCTCTCTCAAAAACCTTTAGCACTTTTTCACTATTACAGCTCTCAAGGTTAACTAATCATGAAAAGTGCTGATTGTAGCATTACATTTAGATCTATGGAATATTATTTATGGCATATATTTAGATCATGGCATTAAAGGTTGCAGTGATGAACATTGTAGCCAATCACAGACATGTTGTTGAGATTTATGGAATAAAACGGGAGTTTTGCCGCAAGTCCAGAACTCAGTCACTGATAAACTTGTGCTGTTTGATTGACAGCTCCAGCGATTGTAAAGGGAGCGTTTTTTGATTGCTTTCTATATATAATTTAATCACTGTTTAAATAACAGATTATTTTCATCCTACTAAGAGAAACAAAGTGACCGTTAGTCACTGGTTTGATTTACTGACACAGACAAAGAACATCTGACTGTACATGACTCATTACACATCCGATCAGGTATTAGAATTAACGCAGTTACTTACACGTTGTTGCATTACTGCCGAGTCCACATCGTAAAAGTCTGTTTGCAAAGTCTGCACCGAAATGCGACTGATTTACCAAAGAATCCACAGTGAAATGTACCCAATGCAAATAAATAAAGCTCAACTGAGACATTCACATTGTTAAAAGTAAATAACCATTTTTGTAGAATTAGGATCCTTTGAAAGGTAATGTTATTTTTAGTCCTGTATCGCTCTCCTTGTCCTCTCACGAACATGCCAGTGGGCGGGGCTAATGTTGCAATGATGAAGTAGGAGTTGATTTCTTCTGCGGAGTCATCGTTTCACCTATAGGCACATTTACAGGATATTCTTGTGTGATGATCTCTTATATATCAAAAGCTCAAGGAAAAGTTGATTTCTCAATTCAGGACCCCTTTTAATGCATTTCATAAAATGCAAAAAAAGTGCACCGATTCAGTGAGGACTAATACATTAAAGCATAATTTACATACATTGATATGCACCCATAAATAATACCAACAAAGTTATTGAAAAATGGAGCAATTTTACACCATTATGAAATAAGCATTTATATCATTATGTTTTTATTGTACACACCATGTCAATAAATCTCAACACCCTTCAAACTCTGGGTAACACTCCCACAATTAACAGCTTCCATTGTATGATGTGAGAATCATATATTTCCTAGCAGTGTGGCCGTAACGACTCCGTGCTTTACAATCTCCAGCTTGAGAGAATCCAATCATATGACGGCACGCGTGAGGGCCATCTCTCCAGAAACCTCCCCCCACGGCTTATCAGGGCCCAACAGAGCAGCCGTGCCTGCAAAGAAATGGGGCCATGTCTTCTATTTCTTTATAGAGGTATTTAACAATTCATTCACCAAGTTTTAATAGTGTCTTTCCATGGCTATATCATCCTCCGCCCTGCTGCCCAGGGTGGGTTCTTTGAAAATCAATATCCGTTGGAAGCCTGCCTCAGGAGCTTTGGAAAATCTCAAAGTGGCAGGTACCCACAGTGCCACACATTTCACTCCTGTTTGTTCTCTGTTACCCATGCTATTAAACTCTCAGGTTCTATTTCTCACCATGGCTTTACAAGGAGCCCACACTTTCATTTCTGTTTGCATTGTTTTACAGTTTGTTTTCCTTTCTTTCTGCGCGAACAAAAAGGGGAAGCGGGAAAACTGCTGACGAAGCCCCCGCCCTTCCAAAATGAACTGTGTAGAGCTTTGTGATGTCGCCTCAAACCGTGTCCAACCTTTTAGTGTGCAGAAGGTCCAGATGGCCCTGCAGCCTGCAAGACAGATTTTCAGCCGGCCACGCTTTCTGCTCTATCAGCGGGGAGCTGTCAGTCAGATCAGCCTGGCTGGGCAACCAGTGCTGTTAAAAACAATGCCTTCTCATCTGTCTGTTGTAAAACTCCCTACACCCCTCCAAAAAATAGCTTTGATTTGGGTCCTTCAACAATACAAAGGACAGTTGGGTCACCTAACCCAAAGGGATGGACAAAGCACCTGACCTCATAGCCTGCAGGGATCATGACAAATTTGTAGCCTGGAACAAATGACCTCCACCATCAAGAAAGAGGTTATGGTGGAATGAGTCGACCTGATAAAGAAATGGCCTGATTTTTTTAGCTTCTAAAATGAAATGTAAAATGAAAGCTAACTACTTTTTGAGGTCTATTAGACTGGAACAAAGAGACTGGCAAATCTATGCATCAACGTCAAAGTCAGACATACGTCTTTGACCACTATGCTACAATTTGCTGTTTTTTTCAGCGTCTTACGCTAGGAGCACTGGATTTTGAAAATGCTGTATCAAGCTAAAAGTAGTTCAACTCAAACTTTTCAAGATCCCTTCATTCATTCCTTTATGTTTTACTTTAGCTATTTTTGAATGCCCCTTCACCCTAGTGCTTTTTGTGTGAACTCAAGTCCAGCTGAGATAAGCGTTCAGTTCTTTTGGTTGCTGTTTGTTTGGAGAACCTCAGTTTACCCCAATGGAAAAAGAGGCTAAAAGTGAACTTCGGTTTGGACCAAATAATCAGAAATGAATACAGTTTTAGCATGATAAATGATTCAGTTACCAAATAAACATGTACAACCAAACAAGCTGAAAAAAAGTTTTTTTCCAGGCCACAACGCAGATGTGCACTAACAAACCTGCAGTGAGGATCGTAATCGTACTACAGATGGACTCATCATGCACTTCTGCAGCCGTATAAAACAGATGTTGTTCGGAAGGGAGTGTGCATGCGTGTGTGTGCATTCATGTGCTCAGATAGGTTGCAGGGTTTGAAGCCCAATAACTGTCCTGCTCTAGTGAGGCCATCTGATCATACAGACCTGGCAAACAGATATGAAAGCAGCTTTTGGGATCAGTTCAATCTGTGCCACAGACTATCATGGAACCATGGCGGTTTTGCCCTGCATGGGCTTAATTCTCTCTTCATGTGCACTCAACCTGGTATTATCTGTGCGCCAAGAGGTGCCATGGTGCAATACACTGATCCTGTGCCTGTACTCCTGACTTACTTTTAAAATCTATGTGACCACTCTGCTTCAGACATTAGGCAGTACACAATGGTGAGTATGGCCTGGTTTCCAGGGTGGAAAATGTGGCAAAAACTGAACCCCCAGTAGGTGGAAGCATGTTTTAAAGGCTCAGCATCAATCCCACCTGATTAACCTTTGTGTCAAGATAGAAAATCGCAGATAAGAGGGAAAATGGCTTAATAATGCCAGAGAGGGTGTAAAACACACATCAGGGCCTTTATACATAATGCATCAAATAAAGAGGACAGGGAAGAGGCTCCTTCAAAAGCATAACATGACCTGCCCCTCAGAATGAATTTGTGAGCGTTAGGACGTGAGCGGGAGGGAGTTAGTAGGGAAAGATTGAGACACAGTGGAAGTGCGGGAAAATGAAGAGGAAAGATTGACAAAGAAAGGGGAAGAGTGTGATGTTCTCTTAACGAGCGCCTCTCAGGCCGACCCTCGTCTGACCGTGAGGGCCATTCACGCGTCGCTCATTAATCCACTCCTGATTGTGAAGAGCCCTGCTAACGGAAAGGCCACGGAAAACACTATCATCATTACTCCCAAAACTGCACGAATGCCACAGGCTAATGCAGCTAACTCTGCAAACAAATGACATACACAAAACAGGAGTATGACCAAAGAGAGATCTATAATATCTGGAGAAAACTATACATTAGCATTACTATTAATCACAATAACAGTTGCTTAGCTGGCACAGAACTCCCTGGAAGTAGGCAATATGAAATCTGCCATCTTTACTCATGTATTTTTTATCAGACTGTGTAGTTACGGCATTTGCTAGCAGTGGCTAACTGGACCATGCTAATCAGCTAAACCTTTAGTTGGTTACGACAAGTAATCAATTCAAATATATTTTTAACTAGATAATAATTGTGATAATTCAATTTAATAATTAATAATAATTGTATTATTCAAAGTACCTCAATCTAAACATTATAAACACATTTTAAATATCAGCTAAAGCTAAAAATAAGCTAAAGCTTAAAAACTTACTAATTGGCTAGATAATTGTTGGACAGTTGACAATAATGGCCCAATAATGCCCCCAGTTGACAATAACGCTCGTAATTTGGCACTTCATACAGCAATTCGAAAAAATAATTACCTGTCGCTAGACACCTTGAAGCATTAGGATGAGGCGTTAAACAGAATAGCATCCAAACACATCAACCTACCAAAGGGAAAGTTAGCACACGCTACTTCAAATATTTCCTCGACAAGCACCTTCCATGTGCTACCAGAGATGAGACATGTTCAAACGCCCTGTGAAGTAGCAGTTTGCTGTCATGTGTGAGGGAGAATGTTCTGACCATCAACCAGAAACATCACAACTCTATCACTTCTGCTTCTCTTGAAGATACCAACCAGAGCACTGTGCACCATCCCAGACATCACTTCAAACCCAGCCTGTTTCCTTTGAACAGACCCTCCATATCTGCTGCCAAACCTTGTTACCAGCAAACCCTGCCTGAAATTCCAAGGTTTAGAGAGTAAAAAATATGATGTTTGAAAAAGGATGTGACAATTTCAGCAATTACAGTTGTTGAGAAAGGAAAGAGCAGTCATGTCATTGTCTAACCCTTGAGTACAGCAAGAGCACCAAACCTTTTCATGGAGTGCCCTTTCTGTCATGGTCGAATAATCCGGACACTCCTGAGCGCCGATCCTAGACCTGCAAAAACCCTCGGGCAGGCCATATATCACTCGGTATTGATATAGTTCCACTACACTGCCACACCTGACATTTGATTCATAGCTTCAGGTGTTCTTTTTAAATTCTAAACAGTCAACAAGGAATCAAAGGAAAATGTCAAATGTGCGTTGTGCCATGTTGGAGATTGGTAAAGCCAGATCGCCTCAAATAAGTTATTTGGTTGAAACGTACTGATGTGTGATGTATAGCCTTCTGTCTTTGTGAGTTCTTTTTTTTTTTTTTTTTAATTTCAGGACCATAGTTATAGTCGGAAAGCAGAATAATCTTGTTATTGTTACACCGATATGCAATTAGTTGTGCAAAGTGACGCAACAAAAGACAATAGAACCCATTATAATCAGTGATATTGTCTACACTGGATGTGGTGCGGCACGGCGCGACGCGACAAATTCCTGACAGTAAACTGATTCCCCGTTTATTTCTGATGTAGTCCAAGTGCTTTCCAACGGTCATCTTGTCGTGTTTAGTGTAGACAGCTTTTAGCTGTTGCGGTGTGGCGCGGTGCGACGCAATAAAAGTCACGTCTGGTGTAGACACGGTGTAAAAGTTGTAACTTCTTCCCGAGTCTCTCCATCAATGTCCGACTCCGGTTTGAACATTGTAAGGCTGAACACCGTTACAAACAATCCTCATTTTGGCTGCGTGAGATTCTCCAGCTTTGTTGTTATTCGGCAACTGAAGCGCAAGCTGTTAAAGCTCCGCCCTCTTCTGGAAAGGGGGCCGGGAGCAGCAGCTCATTTGCATTTAAAGGGACACACACAAAAATGGCGTGTTTTTGCTCACACCCAAATAGGGGCAAATTTGACAAGCTATAATAAATGATCTGTGGGGTATTTTGAGCTGAAACTTCACAGACACATTCTGGGGACACCAGAGACTTATATTACATCTTGTTACATCAGTTTTCAGGTTCAAACGCTTCTTCAGATCCCAAAAGTAAAAAACAAATAGTGATAATATACACTCACTAGATCCTAACCTTTATCTCCATACAGAAATCTCAGAAGGGCCAGACAATGATTAATCTTTCATGAATCGTTAAAATATTGTCCGGAGAATGTATTGTTCTCCATGAGTTTTTAAAAGCTTAGCTTAAATGTGTGCTATTAATAAATAGTGCTCATAAACAGCTTTTGGGGTAGTATTCTTGCTTAAAATGGAGCGGAGGCTTGGACACGGAAACACTCTTCGATACCTCATGATTTAACAAGTGGATAATGTTAATCATCTTTCAAATAATGTGCTTCAACCAACATGCTCCAATAACAATCTAAACTAGCACTACAACCCGGAAGCCTCCTGTGAATGTGACCAGGATGGCACAAACATTTGAAGAAACTGAAATGGGAGGAAGAGGTTACACAGCCAAAATGAAAATGTACCAAGAGGACTGTATGCTTCCTTCACTCAATTATACTTCATAGTTGAGACAGCCAGAATTCATTGTATTAACACAACACGACAATGCTCTCAGAAACTCTAGCCCATGAACTCACACGTTCCGCATCGTGTCCGACATTTATTAAGCCTGCATATCAATCCGTAGCCTCTCACAACACAGATTTCCTTCATTAGCCACTGGTTTGACCAGGCTGCTTTACACTCGGTATAGCGACATGCTAAGTCAATTACAGTATCACTACTTCTCGCTGTTTCTAGTGATCATCCAGGGACGTGTCATTGTTATGAGATGTAACCTTCGCATCCTAATACGTGCTTGTACACCAGATGCTTTGATTTACAGCCCTGATCTGCAGTCCCAACGGCTTCACCTATGATTGGAGCTGATGTGTAAAGCTAACTGCCATGGTCAGACCTCACTAACCCACCCTCCAGCTCTCTCTGGGAGAGTGTTCTGCTTCTAGTGGATGTTTTACAATTCTGGTTAATGGCTCTGTGTGTGTGTGGTGATAGAGAAAGAAGAACAGGGAATTCTTCTGCAGACAGTGTATCGGCCTCCGATCTGTGCACTGACACTTATGACTGTCATTAGAGACACTGTATAAAAATCGAAAAGTCCTAATTTGACATGGCAGTCACTGAGGCATGCACAGGGAGAGATGTCCATGACAACTCGCACTGAAATATCTTAACGGTCTTGTAGCTCTGTGAGCAATTTCATAAGTGTACCAGCAGAGGGAGCTGAAAGGAGCTCTCAGAGACTCTGGTCTTCTTCAACTAAAAGCGTGCTGTCATTATTCATTTATCTGTCTGTGTGGGGGTACGTACACTAGTGTGATCTCCATTAGCAGAGGTGAGGTTTGAGAATGTCAGTGCTGCATATACTGAGCGACAGGGAAGCTCTGATTTAGAAATGCAGGAAATGGAATTTCCCTGTTCATGTTGAGGTGGTGAGGCAAACCAGATTACCGCAAATGCTACACAGTACATCATAAAGGCAAAAAGGGCTAAAAAGGATTCAAAATGGCACACTAAAACAGTTTGACAGTTATTATAAATGTATTTATAAAAATGAAAAAGCACAGATGACTTTATGCATTGGTCTAAAAGCAGCATTTCTTCTTAGGTAAGTTCAATGGTAAAGTGACTTTCTTCTGTGGAAAACAAAAGGAAATATTCTAAAGAAGAATTTGTCCAAAAGGATAAAGAAAAAAGAGCACCATAAAGCACTAATCCATACAACTACTATATGGGTCATTTTTATAATCAATTAACACTGCTTTTGTCATTTTTTACAAAAGTCATTCGGTTTAACCAAAATTTCGGTTTTACCAAATGCCACTTTTGGTTATACTGAATGATGATATTTTCAAACAATGCTAACAGGCTCACAAAAGGACAATCAAACATTTTATATTTAGTACAAGTTTTTAAAATTTTACAACATTTTTCGTGTTTTATAGCGGTTGTACCGAATGACCTGATGTTTCGAGACATGCGTATGAGCAAGGCAAAACATGAATTTTTCAAATAGTTAAAAGAGAGTTAGTTACTTTACTTCATGACCCTGTGGTCTTTTGCAGGTCTCTGAATGATGTCACATCCTGTCACATGATACTGACCGCATGACTTGATCCAAAATGGTCCCTTTATATTGGTTGCTCTGAATTACATCAATGAAATAAATTTTTCCGGACATTCTTTCTCATAACATTTTAATACCATTTTGCATATATGATGTCATAAAATCATGCCAGAATAATAATAATAAAAAAAAAATACATTTATTACATTTTAAGATATTTTAATCACAAATGAAATGGCTGTATTGGCCTTTGGACGGTTAAACCAAATGACCTTTTGACACTTCAAAATCTTTAAAATACCTTTATATGTAGCAAAATATAATTAAAACCTTTTGGATTCAATAAAAGAGATCTAGTTGTACTACCATACATACTTTGGATGTCATATCTTTGTTTTTTATTATTATTAAGGCCTTATATAACTATATATATATATATATATATATATATATATATATATATATATATATATATATATATATACATATACATAAACTGAATTCCAAGTCGACAACAAATCAACACGACAACAAATCATTTTATTATTTTTTTTTTTATTTAATTAGATTTTTCTTTCAGTAAAAAATTAAGGAGACCCTCAGATCACTTATGGTCAAAAAATAGCTATCAGTCCATTAATTGAGAATTTATTCCCACAACTTACTAATTCTTTCCTTTGTTTATATATATATATATATATATATATATATATATAAAATTATATTAATTTATTAATTAATTATATTTATATTATATATTAAATTAATAATTAATTATATTAAATATAATTATTACTTTGCAGGAAAATACTATACAATTACTATACAAGAACAATCAGATAAGACATCACAATTAATTTTTTCCCAACATTTCTTCTTACCTATTTTTTCATATTAAGCATAAACCTCACTAACTGTTGTTAGATATATAAATAAATAAATAAATAAATAATAATAATAATAATAATAATAAAAATTACAATAATAAAATAAAATAAAAATATTTGCTAAATTAGGGCAAATAATAAAATTCAAAATATATTCTGCTAAGACAAGTATTATCTAATTTGCTTTCAAGTAAATAATCTTTTTTTTTTTTTTTTTTTTTTTTTTTTTTTTAACAAGACTATTTTTGTCAGAGAAAGCTGTACATTTTATTTTCTAATTTCTCATTTCAGTCCCACAGAAGAAAGAAAATCATATGGATTTGGAACACCATGAGACTGAGCAAATGATTTTCATTTTTGGGTGAACTATCCCTTATAAGTTTCTTACAAAAGTTTAAGGAATGAGTCATTGTACCACAGTAACTGCCCATCTTCCTTTAACAATTAATGAATTCAAATGGAAGAGATGCTCTGTGACTCATATCAGCCATGTTCTGAATATCACAATGTTCTCTTAAAGTGAGTGCAAGCATTCTTGGTCAGGAATGAAGATTAAGCTCATAACAGCCGTCTCATCTTGAATTACCAATTTGTATTCAAAGACGAGCACTTCCTGTGCCTCAGGAAATGACATAATGTGAAAGGTTGAAAGGTGACCCACTAATCCTCTCCTGTTTTTGCATCATCTCTGACATCTTTGATATGCTGCTCATGTCACTATGCAGAAGATAGATGGCAAACACAACTAAAAATACAACTGAATGAGGTCAAAGGCTCTTATGGGACCTGAATTCAGCAGCAAGTTAATGCACAATCATTTGCATCTGTTCCGAATACAGTGCGACGGCCAGCAGCCTGGCACAGCAGCACTGGAGAGCGAAAACTCAAAGAAACAATCAATTATGAGCCCAAGACTTGTGCAATTTTTCATGCTGTGTTGAGGAACGCTGTGTGAAATATCAACAAGCTGCAAAAAAACACAATAAGGAGTAAAAAAAACACATACAAAATGAAACAAAAATACCAGAGAAATTACTAAACATGAGCATTTTGTACCTTGCATGCGCTGAATTATGACCCAACAGGCAGAGAGGACATTCTGCATGCGCGGAGCGCCCATGCCCCGCAACCAATCTGACGCCTAATTAATCCTGAAGGTCTTTTAGTTCCAACCCCCTCTCTCGTCCTGTCTTTAGGTCCATTTCTTTTTACCTACTCATTCCTCATATGTCTATGCATGATCAGTTCTAGCCTGTAGACAAACAGCACGCTTACAGTGCTGTGCGAGGCCAGAGCCTAAAGGCATGTGTGTGTTTATGATGAAATACTGTGCATGTGTGAAAACAGCGCCATTTGTTTTAATGTGATCCTTTATACAGTTGTTTAATGAATGCATATCTCATGCATGTACATTTACTAGGTGTGTATGAATGTTCCTCAAGTTACTTGTAATGTGTTACCCCCAACACTGTTAAACAGTTAGTTCAAACTGATTCACTTCATATTGCACGTTTTAGTTTGCACACTTTTTTATTTACACAGGTTAAAGGTGAAGAGGATATTTTATTTACACAGGTTGAAGGGGAGGAGGGACGATGATCCGCATTAGGAGAAGCAGTAGTTGCGGTTGTGCTTGTTGATCCACAAGTGCTTCAGTTTCGGATCGTTCATGTAGCGTTCAAGCAGCAACTCTTTTTCTCGTAGTTCCTTCTCCTTGATTATTTTCTTCTCCTCCTTTTTCTTGGCCTTCTCCTCTGTCCAGGTCAACAGAAAAAGTGGCACTTTTCTTTTGCACTTTTCCTGGACGTTCACAGTGTGCTGGGTCTCATTCTTGGGACCGTCAGAAGAGCTTACACAGAGCTTCATCCTGAGCTCAGCGATCTCTGTTTTCTGAGAGGCATGGCCTTGTATGGCGCTGGAGTCTCCCATTTCACTGGGGTCCTCTTCCTCAAATCCCTGGACCTCCACCACTTCGCTCTCCCACGCTTCCTCCTGCACCTCGCTGTCCTTCTCCAACCAAGCAACCATCTTTCTCGGTTTCATTTCAACCTCTGGCGTTTGGGGGCGTTCAGACTTCAGTAAGTCATTGGCCCAGTAGGTCTTCCCCGTGTACTCCACATACTCGTTCTCCTCATCCTCTATATCAACCAGCATGAGTTCTGGAGGTGGCTCAAACGGGGAAGAAGTGAACGGCTGAGGCTTCCGGCTGGGAGGACGTCGCAGAGCGACGATGTCATCAGGTGCAGGAGTCAAGCTCAGAGGAAGTCGTTTGGGATGACGCCCTTGAGATGTAGAAAACAGTTCATCAGGCGCTGGAGTGGGGCGTGGAGGAACCGCCAATGGAAGCATCTGTGGTTTGGAAGGATGCACTTGTGATGGAGAGCGTTGGAGCAAAACAACTTCATCGGGACATGGAGGAACCACAAACAGTTTGGGAGGATCTGAGGTCAGATTTTGAGGTGGTTTTGTCACCGGCGGCAGGGGTTTGAAGCGAGCGTCTGGTAAAGCGAGGTGTTCAGAGACACGTAACAGTTCTCCCTCTATTGGCTCCAAGAAGGAAGATCTGACTGAAGTTTGCAGAGGTTTAACCTCCACAAGAAGTGCCACTGGCTCTGTGGTCTTCTGCTGCTTCAGTTTTCTCTTCTTCCTTTTCTTTTCTCCAGCTTCCTTAAGCTCACTTCCTCCCTCCATCAACTTTTCCAGACTGTGCATCTCTCTTTTTTTCTGATGCACACGTCCACTCTTCTTTATCTTTACCTTTTCAAGTCTGAGTGGCGCTCTCTCCTCTTCAGCCTCATCTTTATGACTGATATTTCTCTCATTCTTCACCCCTCTCTCTCCAAGCTGGCACTTCTCAGGTGCCTTGCGACGTCTCTTCCTGCACTTCCTGTCATTGGCAGTGAAGTCGAAGGCCTCACACTCCTCTGGAAGTTTCTCTACCGCCGCTAATTCTTGCGCTGCACATGGCTGTGTCTGCCTTCTGTGCAAGAAGTGAGCGAAACGCTCAAACAATCGTCTAAAAACACTGCTAAACAGCGCCATTAATGGACACTGAATGCTGCAAGCGAATTCAATATTTGCTGTCGATATCTGCAGAAAGTCTCGAAAGTCTTTCAATCAGTTCACTCCTAACACACCAACAGCAGACCTGAGTCAGAGCTGCAGTTTAGAGCTGCCAGAATGGAATCTCCACTATGATGTCACAACAGAGAGCTCAACCCTACTGAGGAAGAACTCTGAACAATGTGAGCAGCTCCAGAAGCAGCAAAGACACAAACTCACACTAGTGGCACCAAATAAAATACTGACAAGTTTCCCAAACAGTCCTCCTGCCCCTGAATATTAAACTGAGATAGTAAAAATAATAATAATAATAATAATAATAATAAAAAAAATAGTTCAATTTTAAGGAACAGTAAAACAGTAATATTATTACAGCTTATTTTTTTCTATTCCATTTCTTTTTTCTTTTTTTTTTATTATTATATAAAATAATATCAAATATATTTTAATGTTAATGTATTAAAAAATATATATAAAATAATATTAAATATATTTTAAAATTATATTAAAATGTAATTTATTCTTGTAATGGCAAAGCTGAATTTTCAGCATCTGTCATTCAGTGTCACATGATCCTTCAGAAATCATTCTAATATGCTGATTTGCTGCTCTTACTATCAAATGTTGAAAAATATTTTGTATTATTATCACTGTTGTTCTGCTTATTATTTTTGTGGAATCATGCTGTCCTGGTGTCTGTTCCCTCTGTATGCCCTGCAAAAATTACATTTCCCATCGAAGATGATTAGTTCAATTCTAAAGTTAAATTTACTTTGAACATTAGAAAATATGCTGTATTGTGAATTCCACACGACGTTAGGGTTACACAACTGTTTTCAATAAGATAATAAAAAAGGATTTTCAAGAACCAAAATAGAACACTATAGTGAATAAGTATGAAGCAACACTGATTTCTCAGAGAACTGGACTAAGGGCTGGTACGAAATGGTAAAGCTTTTAGCATTTGCTATTTGAACACACACAAAAAAAATCATGGACGTGATTCAAAAAGGTTAATGATCCTGAAAAAAATAGTCACACTTGTACTCCTCATTGTCAGAAATGAGCGCATTGGAAACGAATGTGAATTTCATCTAGTGGAAACATTTGGTACTGCACCCAAACAAAATCTTAATAAAAGCAGATTTTTTGAGATATCAACATCAAATTTGGAACACAACTTGTTTAGAATTATGGCCTTGATTTTCTCACAGTTTCAGAGTAAAATGTGTTTTGAAAATATATGTTTCATATAAAAATTGAAAATAGTATTTTTGTGCATTTTTCAAAACAATGCATGTAAAAATCTATAACTTTTTAAAATAAATAAATAAATAAATAAATAAAATAAACTAAAGTCTGTGCTCCTAAACATTCAAAATTTATGACATTTTAAGGTTTATGCTCAAAAAGTGAATACATGGATTATAACTACTGAATAAATATAATTTAGTACCATGAAATCACGTAAAAAACAAAATATTAAATAAAAAACATTATCCAATATAATTTTTGACCACCACACAAAGAGCACCAGAGGGTTAAATAATATGTTTTGGATAGCTTGTCTGATCAATAACATGTTGCTTTGGAGAAAATGCATAATTTAAAACCATAGAAATGTCTTTTGAATGGTAGTGAACTTGTTTTTAGCCCGTGTGACTTACAGGACAAACAGAACTACTGTACATGGGAATGAATGAATGAATGAATAAATGAATAAATGTTTCAGCCACTGTCCATGTCAAAACAGTGTATGAATGGATATGTATTGGTTTTGAGGTACATGTATAATGTTTTACCATCTGTCTTAACGATCTTCTTCCCGGGTTGGTGACATCACAAACCCCAAAATTTACATAACCCCCCCCCCGAGAACACACAACAAAGGGGGTGAGGCCATGTTGGGCTGCTTTAGAGAAGAGGAAGAGTTGTTGTAGTAGAGTGTTGTTGACATGCCGTCATTTTACGCCGGATTGCTTCACAAACGAGGATCAATTTAACGCTGGATTTGCACAAAAGATTAACATGACGGCACATGCTAGTCGATGAGTTGAATCAACTCCACAGCAACTACATAAATTTATCCACTAACCGTTCAGAAACGTCCAGTTTCATTCTAAAAGTTGTAACTTCTTCCTGAGTCTCTCCATCAGTGTTGACTCCGGTTTGAACAATGTAAGGCTGAACACCGTTACTGACAATCCTCATTTTGGCTGCCGAAGCGTGAGCTGTTAAAGCTCTGGCCACTTTTGTAAAAGCTGCCGGAAGCAGCAGCTCATTTGCATTTAAAGGGACACAAACAAAGGGGGCGTATTTTTGCTCACACCCAAATAGGTGGATATTGACAAGCTATAATAAATGATCTGTGGGGTATTTTGAGCTGAAACTTCACAGACACATTCTGGGGACACCAGAGACTTGTATTACATTTTGTGAAAGGGATATTATAGGTGCCCTTTAATACATTTAAAAAAAAAAAAAAAAAAAAAAAAAAAACACATTATGCCAGTTTTGTTAAAAACAAAAAAAAGGCTTCAGGTTAGTACGGTATACACACACTGAAACCACTGGGGTTGATTTCTCACGGGACTCCAGTCTCTGTGGAGGCTTTGCATATGTGTGCACTGTAAATGGATAGCAGTAACTAGATGCATAGTCTAACAAGGCTTAAGGTCATGTAAAAAGCCACACGTGTTCAGAGAGGGTCCTCTGGTCTCTTCTCTTCCGCCTGGTTCAGTGAGATAACCCCCCACACACACTCAGACACTGTCTGTGATTTATCGGAGCCTGTTTGCTAGCTGAGTGTCTATGGCACAGTAATGAACTTGATTATGCTTTTAATGAAGTGTGAGCATATCATTGGGAGGTGATTATGAGCATGCGCCCTGATCACAGGAGACCGTCAGGTGTAGGAGATGATGAGTATTTGTGTGTGTGTGTATTTAAGACTGCCATCAATCCGGATGATTACAGGGAAAGAGGGAGGCAGTTGAGCAGAGTCAGACTCCAGGCTCAGAAACAGACCTTCAGACTTGGGGCTTTTCTATGTGGCACTGAAAGCATCAGGATGTCAAATTAATTGTTATATGTTTATATGTATAAGTTGTTTAATATTCCATTCATTTTATATGACGTTTTACAATTTTGACACTACTTAAAGTGCCCCTATTATGCTATTTTAAAGGTTCCTAATTTTGTTTTGGAGGTCTCCTACAAGAGGTTTACATGCATCCAAGGTCAAAAACACTTTAATTTTCTGATAATACATTTCACATTACCTCATTTATTCCAAGAGTCTGAAACAATTCGATTAATGAAATGATTCAATTTAGTCTCTGTTAACTCCTCCTTTCTGAGAGCTACTCTGCTCTGATTGGTCATATGGCTCAGTCTGTTGTGATTGGTCGATCACTTACAGCACATGTTGGAAAATAAACTCCCATTTCCATATCTGAATTCCAGCTCCGGAGGCTTCCTCTTTCCTCAGTGATTGTACACACAGTAAAGACAGTAACAATGACGTTGATTTTACCATATCAATTCGAGCCCGAGTCTGATGGTGAAAGATTTGAAGAACTAGTTTATCAACCCGAATGTCCATCGCAAGAACGACTTAAGCAGGACGTTTCTCAGGACGTTTTCTTACAGGTTGTGATGAGGAGCAAGTTGTTCTCTTGAACTTCCTATTCATCAAAGAATGTATCACAGTTTCCTCAAAAAATATTGTAATAAGCAACACATTTCATTTCTTCTGATAATAAGAAGAAATGTTTTTTAAGCATCAAATCAGCATATTAGAATGATTCCTGAAGCTAGTTTGGGACCAGTTGTTGGCAGTTATATTTCCTATAAAATTAAATATTAGTTTTTTCTTAAAATAACTTGAACAACAGTGTTTAAGATTGAATAACTGCAGTAAACACTACAACAGAAACTGAGAAAATGTTGACATTATTTACTTGTCTTCCTGTCATGCTGCAGAAAGTCTCCAAATGATGTCAATTCTTGGATGTTTTGGGTGTTTCGTTGTCATTTCTTGTAATTGGGGGAAATCAAGCAAAATGTAGGGCACAGCTGGATGCGTTTTTGGTAATTAAAATGAGTTAATAATTTAAAATAATTGTATTCACATCATTGTATGATTTTAATTGCTGAATACAGTCAAGAAGTTCATGACCTCTGAAGTGGAAAGGGCCAAAATCACCATTGTTAGAGGGTATACAGACATTTGATGTGTTTGAAATACCTATTTAACTTACTTTTATGTCAGATAATAGTGTATCTAGCACATCTCACCACCAAAAAATGGAAATTGTATCTCTAATGCTCTCTCTCTCTCTCTCTCTCTCTCTCTGTATGTGTGTGTGTATTTGTGTGTGTGTGTGGCCCTAGTAAACCCTGTCATGGGGACAAAATGTCCCCACAAAAAGGGCAATATCTGAAATCCTTGTCCTTGTGGGGCGCATTAGCGCTAAACTAAGTGATGTTTGTTGAAAATGTAAAAATGTTAAAAAATGTAAGAATGCAGAAAGTTTTCTGTTTTGGGTAGGTTTAGGGTTAGAGGATAGAATATACAGTTTGTAGAGTATAAAAATCATGTCTATGGAGAGTCCCCATAAAACATGAAAACTCGTGTGTGTGTGTGTGTGTGTGTGTGTGTGTGTGTGCTGACAGAATGGGAAAAGATTTAATAGTCTTATAGGTCATCTTTTGCATATGGATGAGACAGTTTGTGATGATGGTAATCTTTTGGGTGTAAAGTGCTCCTATTATATTTCAAAACGTTATCATAGAAAAACAAGCAAACAGAAAATTGCACTTAAAGCTAATGTGAAAAGCACATTGCACTTCAAGCCAGTTTAATGTTGTAGAAACACCTACAAGTGAAAAATTTGCAGGTTGTTTTCTTGTAGAGTGTAAACACTACAGCTCTGTAACGCTATCAATACATTGCTCTGTTTGTTTGAGCAGTCCGCCAATCACTTCTCAAATAATGAACAGATGCAATTACCAGATTTGTAAGAATCGCTTGGGGAATAATTAGTGACGGATTAATGCACACCTGAGGTTGTAATGTGGCCATGATGTAACGTGGCATGCATGCAATATTTATGAAATGGTAGGTGGAAAAATACATATTCTGAAGTGTGGAAGCAATGGACACTTCTATCCTACAAGTGGCCGCCGCTTTCACTGACTTTGAAACTTTAAAAAAGTTTTCAATAATTTGAGTCGCTGCAAAAACTTTTCATTGTTATTGTTAGCTAGCAGGCTGAGCAAATGTTGATGAACTTAATACACTGTAAAAATGCCACTGACATTGACCTCATGTAAATTATTTTGAGACTGATGTTGGTGATATATTTAAACAATATTCTTTTTTTATTATATTATTAAAATAAATAAACAATGCCTGTGATGTGGAGATCCTCACGTAGAGGCTGATAATGTTAATCAATTACGCTCATAATGTCTGTTTCACACTTTGCAATCTGTATTCTCTCTCACTCTCTTACCATCCTGCCATCTCTAATTTTTTGTGGCAGTCTTAATTAATGATTTTTGCTTCATGGCTGCTGGAGGGTTGTTTATATCTGGTGTGATTAAGTCAGAGGGTTAAAAACAGAGAGAGAGAGAGAAAGAGAGAAAGGGAGAGGGGGACAAAATAATCACCAAATGGCAGGCTGGTGGACAAGGTCACCTTCACGTGTATGAAAACAGTCTTAATTCACTCTGCTGGGGAAATTACCATGCTAGATTAGTCAAAGTCCATGCATACTTTCTGCATCCATATATCAAAAGAGCGGCATAATTCACTGGAGCAGAAAGCGAGACACCTAGATGTTGTCGTTTCTCAATGAGAAATCTCAAAGGCATGAGAAATGTACCAGACAAAATATAAAGTGACTTAACAATCATAAATTATCGTCTGTTTAGATGTTATTGTTCTGTATATGATTATTTTTTGTACGTAATAATGCAATAATACAGAAAGGTAATTGTAATCATGTTTGTTTTTACTGTCTCAATTCCCATGCTAAAAATACCTGGGCATATTAAGTAAATTGAACCTGACTATCTCAGTTTGTGCATGTCATATTCTCTTGAATGCTTACTATTATTTTCACTCCGTTATTTCCATGTAGCACTTCTTTTCCCTCCATCATTCCACCCCGCTCGCTTCTCCATTCTGACTTCGCTCTTTAAAGCTACATCTCTCCTTACTGATCCCATCCTTTAACACTCCCTCAGCTGGCTCTGCCCTACACAGCACTTCCCTTACTGATGATAAAAACTCTCTCTGATCTCACCCTTTAACAGTTCGCTTCATTCTGACCCCACATTTTAACACCCCCCTCATTCTCTGACCTTTAACACTCCCCTATAGCTGGCTTTGCCCAATACTGCAAACAGCATACTTAAACTCTCTCTCTCATTGTAACATTCCCTTTAGCACTCCCCATCATTCGGACCCTGCTCTTAAACACGCCCCCTCATTCTGATCCCGCCCTTTGACACTCCCCCAGTTATGACCCCACTCTTTAAAGATGCAGTCTGTAATATTGACAGCTAGTGGTTGAAATAGGTACTGCAGTCCTAAATCAAAACAGTGGAGAGAGTTGTTTCCCCCACCCCCTACTTCTCAGACTCGACGCTCAAGCAGGTTGCCAGATTGAGGACACGCAACAGGAACGAGTGCAATTGACAATGGAAGCGACTGTAATTTGATCAGCTAAATGTATCTGCGTTTTAATGCGGAGCATTTTAGGGGCAGTTTACATGACACCGACAATTGAAAACGGAAAACGTTTTATACATTTTGGCTGTTCGTTTACTCGACAACGGCGTTTTGGGGGCCTGAAAATGCAAACTTTTGAAAATGGGTTTCAAAGTTCAAGTTTTTATAAAGGGGACTGTTATCATCTCTGTGTAAACAACAAAAATGTGGATCTGTAAAAAACAGTAACGGCATGCACATGCATATTACATGTTTAGTCATGCGTAATTGCGCGTGATTGGTGTGAGTTCTCTGTAAAAGAATGCGAATGTGCGCAGTCGCGTAGTCTTTCATTACAAAGTGACATCACCAACTACTGACCTGACATGCATAATACAGCGTTTTTAGTCATTTTTGCGGATCCGTGTGAACGGGGATCGTTTTGACAGCGTTTTGTCATCTATACAAAGAAAAAAAACTTTTCAGCTTTTTTACATCGTTGTCGTGTAAACGTACCCTCAGATGGATACTGAGGCTTTTTAGGTTGGGTAGAATCTCTGATCTCTGACCCAGTTTGTTTTCTGGCTTCCATGTGTTTTCCGTCAGGGGTGTTGAAATACTATCGGGTAAATTGGGTAGTGGGCGAGATCACACAAACCAAACCAAAACAGACATTCTGACACATCTGCAAACATATTATGGTATTTTTATGCTTTAGTACAGTCAAATTACATACAGCACCTTTAACAATCTCTTTCATTCTGACCCTGCTCTTACATACTCCCCCTCATTCTGACCCTGCCCTGTGACATTCCCAAAATTATAACCCCACTCTTTAACACACTCCCTAATTCTGTCTCCGCCCTTAAACACTCCCTCAGCTGGTTTCCCTATACTGCATACTTATACTGGCATCCTTTAACATTCTAGGTAAGCGCCCTTTGACACTCCCCCAACTACGACCCCACTCTTAAACACCCCCCCTCATTCTGACTGAGCCCACAAACCCTCCCCCTCATTCTAACCCCGCCCATTAACATCCCTTTATTCTGATCCCGCTTTTATACACTCTTCTTCTGACCATACTCTTTAACACTTTCCTTCCTTCTGACCACATTCTTAAACTCCACCTTCCCCTTTCTGAACTCATTCTGCAATATTTCCTCTCCTTTCAAGACCCTACTGTTTAACACTCCCTACTCTTTTCTGTTCCTCTATCACAGGGGTTTTCAAAGTGTGGGGTGCACCTCCCCAGGGGGACACCAGAGCATGCCAGGAGAGGTGTGCAGAGAGATAAAAAAAATTAATTAATTAATTAATGATTAATAATTTCAATCAATATAGCAGAAACAATACTTTATACTCATAACACCCAACCACTCCATGAACATATGATACGCAAACTACATCTCTTGGTTGGATAAAGCAAACCAGTGTCACGCTAGTAAAGTTTTGATGGATGACGATTGTAATCAAGGTAAAGACGATTACAGTGACATACAGGAGTTGTACATTAGGCACACAAGACGAGAGTCTGTTATTATTGATGCACAAACAAACAGTGTGTGTGCGGCTCTGATCGCTATTGAAAATTAATAAATATCGGGGGGTGGGGAGGTGCCATTGTGTACGATGTGTCAAAAGGGAGGCCCACTGTTTTTGATTTGCTCTATTACACCCTCTCCCCTATCTTACTCCACCTGTTACGAGCCCCCTCTTTTTCCTGACCCTGCCTTTTTACATCTCCCCCCCCTTTCTGACCCCTCCCTTGAACACCCTTCTTCCTCTGTGAGATCCATCTCTAAAACCCTTCACTTTTAAATACCAGCTGCAGAATTCAAGCACATAACTGGAAGTCAAACCTCATGATTAGGCAGTGATTGATATTTAGCAGCATGCTGAGATCATTTTTTCAGTCAAATACTCTGTGGTCCAAGGTTAACTATACTAGTGACACGGTCAGGACCTGCAATGGCACCAGCGTCGCCCCTCTGCTTACACTCTTTTTCCTGTCCTAGCAAGGTCTGTGTGTTGACTTGGCAACGCTCCAGATATTTGCAACTGCGCTGAGAGATTAAGTGGCCAATCAACCTAACCATGCACTGCAATCATTCTACCTTATAACGTGGGCAGACTCCTGATGCCAAATCAGTTTGTCCTACATTAATACTTCTGAGAACAGAGGAATCTTGATGAAAACGTGAAGCTGGTGACATGCAGACAAAGTGTTCAGGTGAGAAGGTACGTGCAGGGCACGGTTTTGTAAATTTCCTATACGTCCTTTTAGCTGGGAATGAAGTTAAAAAAACACTGGGGGACTGTGATCCCATGATCGATGGGTATTTTTGGGGTGACTTAATAAGTCTTGCTTCGTACCTGGTTCTCATATTACTGCTTCAATGTTATATTGACTTTCACAGAGCATGCAGGTAAATCCCTGCAGGGAGTGTGTGTGCATGTGTGTGAGTGTGTCATTATTTAGAGATGTGAAGAGGCATAGGGATGTGGGCAACAAGGCATGCAGCCTGGATGACGGTTCAATTTTTCATTTAAGAGGTGGTGGAGAAGGGTAGCCTGCAAGTTATTGTTCATATTTGCCTGGGGCATCACACTGTTACAGCCGGCCCTTCCTACAAAATATTCCATCTGTGCCAGAAATGCCAGCCGCCCACCAGAGTCTCCCTGTCCTTCTATTCCACTCCAAAGGTGACCCTTATCTCACTCTCTCACTCTGTCACTCTTTCTTTCTTCCAAGCTTATTTGTTTCATTGCAGCCTTAAAGGCAGAATCCTTTTTAACCAATTATTCATCTCAAATTTGATTCTCAATTTTCCCCAAATCCGAGGTCTAGGCAAATCAGAGGTCTAGGCAAAAATGGCCAAAACAAGTAAAATGCAGAGTTACTTCTTCAGTTTATTTATTTGTTTGATACATTTTATTACATTCTATTGTAAGACTATATCATATAGTGTGGGTTTTCATTTAAGTGTTTGAAAGAAAAGGGTTTCTACAAGGGTTTCTCTTTAAGTATTTGACAAAAAAGGCCTTAAAGGAGACCTATTATGCCCCTTTACACAGTATGTAATGCAAGTCTCTGATTTCCCCAGAATGTGAAGTTTCAGCTCAAAATACCCCACAGATCATTTATTATAGCTTGTCAAATTTGCCCCTATTTGGGTGTGAGCAAAAACATGCCATTTTTGTGTGGGTCCCTTTAAATGCAAATGAGCTGCTGCTCCCGGCCCCCTTTCCAGAAGAGGCTGGAGCTTTAACAGCTTGTGCTTTGGTTGCTCAACAACAACAGAGCTGGAGAATCTCACGCAGGAGTCGGACGCTGATGGAGAGACTCAGGAAGAAGTAGTTGCTGTGGAGTTGATTCAATTCATCGACTAGCATGTGCCGTCATGTTAATCTTTTGTGAAGCAGTCTGGTGTAAAATGACATGTTTTCTGGGTGAATCATAAGTAACACCGATACATTTCTGTCAAACACAACTTCTGTTTGTGCTAGCATAAAGTAATAGAGTGTAAGGAGGCTAAGGGAAAGCACACAGAAAGTAGAGCTGCCTAAACTGAAGAAGCACATTGCATTACTTAAAAATACTTACATTTTCATCATCTGCAGCTTTGCCTCGCTTGCGAAAACAAAATGGTGGCGCCTTGGGTGGAAACGTGCAGATTAAGGTGCGGTAATATTATAACAAGATCCCCTTCCTACGTCACCAAGGGCTAATTTTTTTTTTCACATGCTTGCAGAGAAAGGCTTACCAAAACAAAATTACTGGGTTGTCCTTTTTCACGATTTCTGTGTTGGTAGATGCACCGGGGACCCGATAATAGCACTTAAACATGGAAAAGTCAGAAGTTCTTAAAAATCATCTCCATGCAGAGTCAAAAAGTTTTTTTATTTTTATTATTCTAATTTGTGATCCGAATTATATTCTAATTACTGTAATGCAGACATTTTTAATATTTATAATATTTTTTTTTTATTTTGAGGTGACACGTTCACATTTATTAAGATTCACTCTTGACTGTATTATTATTATTATTAAGCAAAATAATTATTTTTCTTATTTAAAATTAAATTTTGAAATAAATACTAAAATATCAGATATATACTGAAAAAAAGCTGAAAATTTGAAAAAAAAAACGAAAAAAGAGAAAGCATTTCCACAAGACCATTAAATGCAAAAAAAGCTATAATCGTTATAGAAAAGCTGCTGCTACTAGTTGCTGCAATGAATGTTGTTAAAGGAAGCCACAGTTGCCTCAGAAAGAAAGAGAAAAATCTGGGGTCTTGAGAGCAGTGTGACAGCGGCAGAGCTGGCAGCGGTTGCTATCAGCAGGGCCCTGCGGCACAGGAAGACACCCTACAGGCAGTGGTTTGAGCGCCATCCAACCCTCAGATCTCCAGACTACTGAGAAATCATCATACAAGCTCAAACACACATGCACGAATGAATGTTCCATTGGCCAGATGATGTTGGATGATTTTGTGATGGAAAAGGAGGAAAATTTCTAATTTCATGTGCATGTTTCCATCATCATTTCTAAGAGACTCAATAGCAAATGCTGCAGTCTGACTTTCAAGAATTTCCACAAGGAAGCGCATTTCTGGAACTAAACTAGTGAGGCAAATCCTCTTATAAATCCTTTTAAAGAGCATAGCGAGCAGGAGAAAGGAGAAGTTTCTCTCCGGCAAACATGTGCAGGTTGTTTGGCTGCTGTAGTAGGAGAGGAAAGACAACATTCTCCCTGTCGGCTCTGTGTAGGAAGAGGGCTGAATACTAATACAGCGCAAGAAACACACACACATACACACATATATACATGCACATACTTGAGGAGAGAAAAGAAAAACGTATCAAAAAGTTACAAACACTGCACAATAAACTGATTAGCCGCATACATTTGTGAACGATTCTAAAAACTATAAGGTAAAATCCGTGTAATGCAGTGCCATGAGTTGCTTTCAGAAAATGGCAGGGATGACAAATGTTAATTATTTTTTTTAATTTATTCACAAGAACAATCAGCATAAACAATTCTTCTGGTAAGTAAAATAATTCATTAGCCTATATATATATATATATATATATATATATATATATAATATAAATGTGATTCAATTAAAATTTAAAATTGATAAAACAGCACTATCTATGTTGATTAAATTTTGACTCAATATGGACACACAAGGGATCAAAAATACATTTTAGAGTTCTCTATGGGGAAAAGAAACACTATTTCCCTAGTCTGATTGCTATTTACATATTTGACTAAATAACAGAAGAATGGGTCTGAGAATTGTTTGTCGATTTGCTCTGTGCTTTTTTCAATCTCCTTTGGGCAACAGATTGAATTAATGTTTATAGACACTGCCATGTCATACATGAGGAAACTAGAGATTGTGCAAAATAACAATACTTTTGCAATTTAGCTCTATAAACACATGGAAAGTAAAAGAAAAGAAAAAAGAAAACTCATTTGTTGGCACATCGGCTTTCTCTCTGGAGTCAGAGGTTCCCGAATGATAATTTGCCTCATTTACATCCTTTTTCCATCTGAATAGATCTGTGAATAGATTCTATTTACCTCTGGCCCTTTTGCTTTCCTAAGTACACACATGTGTGTGTGTTTACACTAGATATGCCATCCTGTCCTGCCCAAAGTAAATGTTAAAGCCTGTGTGCTAACATAAAATGCTTCCACCTTTTGCTCTACGATATAGCCTAACCTCTCCCCCATAATCCATCTGCACTGCCCCATGCCTCCCCAAACATTATCTCCTCCCTCTTAATTAAGTCTTGGCTGGCTGTTCTGTATCCCAGCATTCCTGCTGCTTTGGTTATTAAGGTCCGCCGTATGGAACGGGTGGCCTGCCAGCGGCTGGACTGGCACACTCACCTGGGGCAAATGAGGGCATTTGATCCTACTGGGCCGGTGTCCCGCTCTTGCCTCAGGAGCCAGCCTGAAGTTGAAGAGCGCCTGCAGGGCGCACAGGGCCGCCTGCCTCTTCGCCTGCTTCTTACTGCGACCCGAGCCCTCGAATATCCTGCCGTCCACTCGAACGGCCATGACGAAGTTGCGGTGTGCCCGTTTGCCCTGGGCACGCTCTGACAGGCAGGCGTATCGCAGGCCGGGCCGCAGGTCATTGAGCAGGACGACGGGGCTGGGTTGGGGCATGGGAACCGGAGGTGGGGGAAGGCAGGGATCTCCTTGCCTGGCCTGTACAACCATCAAGTCCAACGTGTGGCGCAAACGGAGAGCGCTAGACAGCAACTCGCTCTCGGCAGAGCGGCAGCCGTCAGCCTCGAAGCCTTTGAACAGCGTGTCAGGGAAATCGGCCTGGTCCGAGGTGAAGTCGGCGGCAGGGTTGCTCAGGCCGCCCATGGCCAAATGAGCTTGAGAGGCATTGGGAAACTGGATGAATGACTTCAGGGCCATTTCGGCAGCCTTCATCTTAGCCTTCTTCTTCGTAGGGCCGGTGCCCTCGAACGTGAGTCCGTTGACTTCTACGGCAATGGAAAAGACTGGCGCGTGCACCGGTCCTGTCTGAGAGACCATTCGGTACTGTAGACCTGGTCTTAGCTCGTTCAACTGGACCAGGGCATTCTTTGGTGCATCAGACCATGCCAGTTTCTTGCAGTACAGACGCAATTTGCGCAAGTGTCCGTTATTGTCCTCCTCCAAAGGCCGCTTTCGCTTGAGGCCGGATGCCCCGTCCCTGGGCGAATCGGACAGGAAGAGTGTTTGGCAGTCTGACGGAACAATGGCACAATCCTCCAGGTTTCCTGTGTTACGGTTCTCCTTGACCTCAGCACTGCTGGTGCCTAGGTTGGAAGCAGAAATTGCGTATTATCAAGGAGGTAATTTAGCAAAAACACAATGACTGCTACTACATTCTGCTTTGTGCCATAATCTCACATGACCTGATGAAACGTCTGGCATTTTATATACAAGTTAAAACTACCATTACCATCCCCAAAGCAGCTGCTCCTAACTGTTCCATACGAGAAAGCCTGCCTTACGTAACTGTTGTAAAAATCCGAGGACAAATCCTCTAAAATGGGGCATTATCTGGCAAATCGCTCTGTAATCTCCCACAAAATTGGCTTGGAGTCCTTACTTAAAGTGGGTACAAATCATCTCACCATATACAATGCAAAGGAGACACTGTTTTGTAATGCAGGAGAGCAGACGGTTATGAGATTTCAGTGTGTGAAAGTCTGATCACACATTAAAGCCCCTATTTCACACCCCAACTGTGTTGTGATGGAACCAAATGAAATTCATCTGTGAAAATAAACTTCAACACATGGATGCAAGCCTAAATTGTGAGTAAAAGGACTGAAACGTTTTTCAGTACTGACTATCTTCAACTCTTCTAGTACCACTTTAAGTGTATATATATATATATATATATATATATATATATATATATATATATATATATATATATATATGGTTGTAAATTGTGCAAATTAAAATTTAGTTAAAATAAATGGCTTAAGCCATACTGACTCAATGTGTCCTCATCTTCTGTGCCATTGGCCGCTGGGCTGATGTACTTGAAGGGGGCAATCAGTGCAGACAACATGTTCATTTTCTCTGAAAGGTAAAAAACAAAAAGAAAGTTCATGTAGATCTAGCACATACTAGTTTTAACATACATGATTCATACATACATGGTTCTTTCTTGCCAAGTTAAAGAGAGGGTTGAAATGAATGGAGATGGAGTGATTCTAAGGCCTGAAGTATATAGTCTACACTAAGTCAATGTAAACCCTAAATACATACAATGTGATTTCACAGTGTGTTTGTGTCCTTGTGTAGAACATGCTTCTGGTCTAAGTGGTAGTGAAATCCAGTATCTGGTTGAGGTGATGATAAACCAAATTGTGCTGACAGCCGTGTTTCCCTCTATATCCACGTGTGTGTGTGTGTGTGTGTGTGTGTGTTGTTAACACTGCAGGTCCCTATTAGGGATTCTGCTGGGCTCAACCCAGACTGTGGGGAATTGACAAAGCTGCCCGGACTTATAATTACATCCCACCTTTCCCAGCATCCCCTAATGATCAATAACTTTAATGGGCTGACAAATGTATAAAAAAAAAAAAAAAAAAAAGTGAGGGACATGCAACCATTTTTCTAGTTCTGACTGCTTCAGTGAGAGGATAATAACAAAAGCAAATTCTGATTAAACTATTTTGCATGGTTTTTGACCAAGTTATGATGCCTTAAAGTCCAATTAGAATGGCTCCTCAAGAAACAAAGGTATAGAACACAAGTGCATTTCGACCATGTTAAACATACTATGCCTAAACTCTGGTAAATGAATTGAAAATAGGAATATAATTTATTCGTTAAAATAAATCTAAATGCAATGTTCTGCAAGACTAACAAGTTAGGGTTACTGCTAATATTAAAATATGGATCCAAAAAGATAAAACTAAAATATCTCTGTGATAAGTCAGTGGTCGCATAATTTTCTCTTTTGTTATTAGACTGGTGTTTTCCTGTATATGTCTGTATGTGTCTATACTGCATATCGGAGTCTGTCTCTCTGTATATATCTGACAAGATATATGGGGCCCCGGCCATACCTAGACACCTCAGGAGATAGGACCCCAGTCCTATCTAGGCTCCAGAAAATTACATGGCGCTTTTCCACTGTGCGGTACGACTCAGCTTGCTTTGGCTCGGTTTGCTTTTCCACTGTGCTTAGTACCGCTTCAAAGTGGGTGGGATTACAGACTGATTGTTATAGTTGCGCCACCTCTACTGCCAATCACACTGGTAGTGACGGTTCTCTCTGACCAATCAGTGATCTGCGGTGTTTACACATCACATTTTAGTATCTGTACTGCTTGCTTGGAACCTCAACCGAGGTGGAATTATTTAAGCAAGCCGTACCGAGCCATACCATGCAGTGGAAAAGCACCAAAGCTAGCCATACCAAGTTCTACCATGCAGTTGAAAAGAGCCAATAGAAACTTGGGGGTGGGTCATTTTGATTGAGAGAAGTAAAGAGATCCTGTATGGGACCCCAGTCATATCTAGGCATCTGATGTCTATAAAAACATGGGAGTGAGCTCTTTTGACCAAGGGTAGTGTAGTAGAGAGGCAGTTGGGGGCCCCAGACCTAGCCAAGCACCAGAATATTATAGAAACTTGGGGGTGGGTCATTTTGATTGAGGATAGGGTAGCTACAGGGATCCTGCATGGGGCCTGAGAGGCCCCTAGAGGCTTCAGTCATATCTATGCACCTCATTATTGCAGAGACATGGGGATGGGCTCTTTTGACTCTGGAAATTGTGCAAAGGCAACTGGGGGCCCCAGTCCTATCTAGGCAACAGAATATTATAGAAACTTGGGGGTAAATCATATGGATATGAATGCAGTGTACAGAGATCCTATATGGGGCCCCTGTCATGTCTAGGCACCTAATTTTTGTAGAAACAATGAGTGAGCTCTTGAATCAAGGGAGTGTATAGAGGCATCTGGGGGCCCCAGACCTATCTAGGCACCAGAATATTATAGAAACATGGGAGTAGGTCATTTTGAATGAGGGTAGTGTACAGAGATTCTGCATGGGACCCTAAAATGCCCCTAAAGGCCATATCTAGGAACCTGATTATCATAGAAACAAGAAGATGGGCTCTTTTGACTCAAAACAGTGTAAAGAGGCATCTGGGGCCCCCAGACCTATCTAGGCACCAGATTATTATATAAATGTGGGGGTGAGTCATTTTGACATGAGGGCAGTATTCACAGATCCTGCATGGGCCCCCAAAGGCTCCTAGTGGCCTCAGTCATTTCTAGGTACATGATTATCATTGCAGTTGGCAGTGGAATTTGGGGGCCCCAGCCATACCTAAACATCAATCTGAGAAACATGAAAAACTCAGTTGTCAGTCACATTTCTTCATAAAAATAAAAAAAATCTACTTTGTCATCATCTTGTGGCCAGGGTTTCAATCACCCACTTAAGGGGATCTGTTTTCAAGGGTCGGAAAGGGTTTGCTGTCTATTTCACATCATTGCAGAGAGTCAAAGACAATTCCACCACTTACAGTAAGTGGAATGAAGTGAAACCACTTAAATGAAAGACAGTGCAGTTTTGTCATAGCAACAAAGTACAATAAAATAAGACAAAAAAGATCAGTACGGTAACTTCATAAAGGTTTGGTTTACTAAACGTCATCATGTTAGACTCTAAGGCACGTGTCAGACACTACTGCCCCCAATGACTGGCAATAACACAATCTGAAACAGTCTCACCTATCAGCCAGCCATACGAAATCTCTCTTGCTTGACTGAAACGTGACCAAGCCCTGGCAGCAGGGAATTGTGACATCTCGTAATGTGTTGAGTGTGATAAGGAGCAGAAATCCAATTATTTTGCTTTCCCAAGCAGTGGTCAAGAGATTCTCTCTCCCTCCCATCAGAAGTGTGGAGGATTTATAGGTCACATATAGCACAACGAAAGTGCTGAATGTCAGCACATAGCAGGGAAGATACGGTAGCTGCATTGTATGCTTCCTGTGTGTCATTTCCTGAATGATGGCTGAGGAGAAGAGGGCATGAATAAGTGATGGGAGGTGCTATCACTGTCATCAACCAATCACAAAAGTGCTGAGACAGACACTCATACTCAGAGCGATGATGTGGAGGTCTCTCCAAGTTCAGCGGTATGTAACAAGCTCAGAGCTTCGCCATCACTAAAGAGCCATTGAAGGTTACATGGTTGACGCAACACTAAAGATCATAGGAAGTCTACAGGAAATGGAATGTGAAGGTCGTTCATCCCACAAATGAGAACGAGAGTACAGTGTTTAGGTAACAGCTCAGTATTCTACTAAATTTGGACAGAATACACAGCTAATTAAAATGGTATGGTTACAGCATCTGGGTCTGTATAAGAACAAATAAGAATGATCATGATGAAGAAAGGGAAAAATCTTTTAGTTTATACTCTTTGTATTTATGCTGGTATCATATGGTTTTGAAAAAAAAAAAAAAAAAAAAAACGTTTAAATTGAATGACTAAAAAAGTAATTTGGTCTAACAATCAAGTAAAATCTAATAACATTTACATTTTCTTTACATCAATGAAACAGCTATGTTAAAAAAAAAATGGTAACACTTTAGCACAAATAAACTATTAACTACAACTTTTCCCTCAATAAACTCCTAATTTACTGCTTATTAATAGTTAGTATGGTAATTGTTAAGTTTAGGTATTGGGTAGGATTAGGAATGTAGAATATGGTCATGCAGAATAAGGCAATAATATGTGCTTAATAAGTACTAATAAATAGCCAATATTCTAGTAATATGCATGCTAATAAGGAACTAGTTAAAAGTGAGAATTGAACCCTAAAATAAAGAGTTTTTTTTTTTTTTTTGCATGAAACAAAAAATAAATGAAATGTATGAATTAAGAAAAATCTGTGTCAGTCAATATCCTCTTTTACACATACAGTCTTTACTGGTAAATCACAGGTAAATTACAGTTAAGAGATTGTGTGAACAGGACCTTTTCAAAAATACTGGTAAATCGGTTCTGGCTGACATAAGAAGTCTTCTTTGGACCAATCATACAGTTCTTATGGAGATGATGTGATTACTCCACTTTACAATTACTGCTTTTTAATAGTTTTGAGCTAGATGGACATATTTGACCGTTGCGGCGCATCTCACCTTTTTCAGCGTGTTCGCTTGAGACCCTGCCTTCTTTTTCTTTCATCAGTCCTGCGGCTCTGTAGTTAGGAACTATTATGTGCGTCTCATTTTTTTTAACAGCAAAAACCCATTCTGTGTGATCATCTCTGTATGTCTGTCACTCAGAAATCAATCAATTTTTTTTTTGTCAAATTGAACAGATGAACAGTGAAACTAAAGTGCTTCTCCTTATGCAGGAGAATGAAGACAACGGCTCAGTGTTTAAAGATCATTTCCGATGACTGACATCACAGAATTTACCGGTATTTTGGTGCTGATGTGTGAATGGTCTCTTAGCGGTAAAAAGCCTAAACGCCGTTGCTTGTGTGAACAGCATTTGTGTATTTACCTGGTAATTTAATTACTGTGTGAAAGGGGCTAATGTGTCTGGTAACTATAAAAAATATGGTCATCTCACTTTGGTGTTTATTTTTTATTTTGCACTGTAACATGTATGCTGAAGTTGAGCTACAAACATATTATATAAAGGAATTCCATTGCATTTTATGTATGTGGATTTTATACAATGTAATTCTAATATGGTCAATATAAACATTTTCAATAATTAAACATTTTATTAAAAAGGAAAAGACTGATTTACCTTCACACTCACATTTATTTATTTATTTATTTTTCAATTATGTAAATGTATTCATTTTTATTACAGACAAACACATAGGGACATATCTCAGTTAGTCAATTCCTTATCTTTTTGATTTCTTCAGAATAAAGCCAATATTCTCAAACATGCAAAAGATCGAAAGACAGGTTAGTAACTAGTTACATGTAACAGAGTTACGTAGTTCAATTACAAAATAAATGTAACTGTAATCAGTTACAGTTACAGAGAAAAAAAAATGTGTGAATTAAATTACAGTTACTTATGAAAATGTTAACAATTACAAAGGGGCTTACATATGAATATTTTCTGTAAAAAGCTGTTGAATAATATTAATTTCTTTCCTAAATTGCACTGAATGCTCTAAAATATGAGAAACCAATGTTTCAAGAGTTTAGGACACAGAATAGGACACATTCAAAAACTTTTTTATTTCCTATTTGGGTTTATGTAATGCTTTATTTTTTAAGATTAACTGTTTTTTTTTTTCCAAGGAATTGTTAGATGCCAGTGTTACCTGTCATAGATATGCAAATATTTGATTTCAAAAACAGTATCATAGCTATTAAAACTTCTATTAAAACTGCTATTAACATTTCTTGTTATGATTTTAAATATGTACTTAATTCAAGTGATGAAGGATTTTGATTAAGGTTAACCCTGCCTGGTTTAAATGTTTGAAAATGATTAACAGTTGAAAACATTCGTTAGAAATGTATAAAAGTAATCAAAAAGTAATCAGTTACATTACTTCAATAAAGTAATTGAAATACTGCTTATTGCATTTTAAATAGGGTAACCTCTAATCTGTAACCTATTACATTTCCAAAGTAACCTTCCCAACACTGGTTATAATAATATAAGTTTTTGTCTACTGTATGTGTTTATTTTTTATTTTTAAGTTATGGGAGGGTCATTAATTTATTAGCAGACGATACACAGGATTTTGACTTACATTCATCTCCACAAGATTTTCACGAGACATTTTTTTCTTTACAAACTGGAAGTTGATATTGCCTCGTGGGTCTTTTAAATACCCCAAATATTCCCAGACAGCGAACTTCAATCTTTCTGATAGTATGAAAGGAAAGAGATCAACAACAGAAACAAAAGACAAGCAACACACATCACCCCAGACACAATCAGTCGAACCATGCTCAGTCACTTGTCACCGGTGGATGTTTTGTCATGTCACCCTCAAGCACTTTGACTCTCCTGTCTGTGAATCCAAACAATATGAGCAACTATCTGAAGCTCTTAAAACCAATCCATTACTGCTGCCATGTTGAGGAAAGACGAATCATCATTCTCTCTGAACTACGCTTGTCACGATTCCAAGATTTCGGTAGTCGAAATATCACGATTCTTGGTATGAATTTCAAGGCCACAACAAAAACTAGCAGGCCTATGTTATTCAACACACTCCTACAAACTTAACTATTAATATTATAGCATAATATATAACAAATAATAGCATGTAATATTTCTCAACTGATAACAACATTTTTGGAAGATTTTTAGCATTGACTTGAAATTGAAGAACGTTTGACATCCCTGAACCAAAGAAAACAGCAAATGTCAGATCAGAATCAGAGGTCTGTTGTCAGGAGAGAAACGGTGTAAATTCAGACGACGACAGGGGCTTCGGCCCACCCTCCCCAGCTATCATGAGCGAGCAGAGGTAATGAGCCAATCACATCTTCCCATGGCCCTCATAACCGTCAGGTCAGATGAGACACTAGAGACTATTCAAAAAGGCAGTGGGGAAATCATTGACTCTCTCTCCCTCTCTTTATCTCTCTCCTCTTCCTTTCTTTCAATCACTCTTTCTGTCTAGGAGACCACCGATTAAACACTGGTGAAGTGGCAAATGAGGGAGGCCGCATTGTCTCGCCATCACGCTAGCAATCGGATTTCTGTCAGTCCGCTCAGCTGGAGCTTGGCAAAGACACCTTTTGTCTGTGCTAACCATCTATGTGTGTGTGTGTGTGTGTGTGTGTGTGTGTATTTGGACTTATCTAAAGTTCGGAGACAAATTTGTTTCAAGTTTGCTAAATCTGACAAAATCTCCCTGTTCCAACCAGGAACATCCTTTTGGAAAAACAATTAATAAATAAAGCAAACCAAAGATATTTAAAACAGTGGTTCTCAAATTTTTTGGGCCCTATCATAAACCCGGCGCAATGCGGCATCAGGTGCGACAAGTTTTTTTTTTGAGTCATTTAAATAGCAAAGGTACCCGCGCCCATCTGTTCGCCCATGGGCGTGCTGGTCTGAAAATGAGGTGTGTTCAGGTGCGTTGTTGGCGTGTTGCTATTTTGAGGCAACTGAAAACGACTGCACCATTGACCAACAAAAACCTGGTCTAAAGTCAATGGCGCAGTATTTTGACAACCCTGGGTGTCGAAATACTATTGGGTAAATTGGCAGTGAGCGCGATAACACAGACCAAAACAAAAACAGACATTCTGACACGGAACGCACATTTTAAAGTAGAATAACTGTAGCATTGTTCAGCATGTTTCCTACATCTCTGCAGATATATTATGGTATTTTTATCCTTTAGTACAGTTAAAAAATGACATACAGTACATTTAAAGCACATTAAAAACACCATATAGACATATAATCAAAATAAAAAAAAACAAAACAAACAAAAAAAAAAAACAATGGATCTAGAATTTCTAGTCTTCATAGCATACCAGCACAGGCCAACACACAAAGCGGAAGCATCATGGGTTCCAGGATCAGGCCGAGTGAGCAGACGGAGTGATATTTAGCACCTGATTAGTGCCAACAGAAGACATAGTGCACCGGCCATCTGCTTTACATGTGTTACTCTTTTCCATGCCAGGGACAGAGGTTTAGCATACTAGCTGCTGCTAACGCCACTGTCCGTGGGCACGAATCCTAATCGCACGCCCACAACAGCTGTGGGTGCACACAAGCCATCCAACACAAGATTAAATTAACGTTATGAGATCAGCTTTTGTGCTTATTGGCATTATGTGTCACAATGGAAGAGGAGGGAACCGGTGTGGGAGTGAGGCTCAGTGCATGGTCTGGGTGGGCAAAAGGTCCGAGGCTGTGAAGGTGGTTATGGGGCAGATTCTGTACACTATACTGCTCAAATGTTTGGGGTCAGTAAGATTCTTTCTTTCTTTCTCGCAATTGTGAGTTTATAATTTGCAATTCTGACTTTATAACTCGCAATTCTGACTTTATATCTCACAATTCTGAGAGAAAAAGTCAGAATTGTGAGATATAAACTTGCAATTGCGAGAAAAAATGTCAGAACTGTGAGATAAAAAGTCGCAATTACCTTTTTATTTTTTTTATTTCATGGCGGAAACAAGCTTCCATAGTTTTCATCATTGTTAATAATAAGTTTCTTGAGCAGCAAATCATCATATTAGAATGATTTCTGAAAGATCATGTGACTGAAGACTGGATGATGTTGAAAATTCAGCTTTGATCACAGGAATAAACTGCTTTTTAAAATATATTCAAATAGAAAATAGTTACTTTAAATTGCAACAGTATATCATAAAATTACTGATTGTTTGATCAAATAAATGCAGGCTTGACAAGCATAAAAAAACATTAAAGGACATTTAAATATGAGTAATTAACGGTTATTAAATTACCCATTTAATTGCAATTGTGGTTGAGTGGAAAACTTTCATTAAATTAAATAATGACTGTTTTGGTGCAAAACACCTTGACAAACATTTTAAGTGGACTTCAGGGGAAAAAAATAAAACCACAAAAATCAACAGGGTTAATTTTTTTACAAAAAGAATTTTTAGCTGTGATTTTAGTTGTTTTGACGTGCAGACAAGACAAAGAAATCACTGTTAAATGTCAAGGTTGCCATCCGCACTAAGATCTACTTCATGATAAGAGATCCCACATGACACATGATGACATACCTTCCAAAAACCCCTTGTTTTTAAATTCTTCATTCTCTCTACTGTCAGAATGTCACAGTAATCTCACCGCAGACACTCATGTCCATGTCAACATCACATGTGCAGTATACTGCTCTACCAAGTAAAACCCTTTTGCTAGATTTATTGTAAAAGCTTTTTGGTGTAACAGAAATCCTGCAAAAGACTAATCGGTTGAGTTTGAACAAGTATTAAAGTTTGATTATGCTGTTAAAAACAGCTCAGATGAAGTGTGACTGAGCTATTCTGATGACGCATCTAGATGATGTCATCGGTGAGAAATATAAATCAAACCCTGCTTTTATGATACAGGGCCTGGAGAGCCGACAGAGATCAACTCTCTTTCTCTGTCCATCCCGGGTGGTCGCGACGCTACGGCCAGCCAGGGCAAGATGAGACTGATCGCGGCTCCGCGCCGCAGGCAGCTTCATCAGAAGGTGTCTAGGATTCATTCAGGAAGTGCTAGGGAGAATGAAATTGGTATCCTTCTATAGCTTCTATCGCTAGACGTAGACACATTCACACACATGAAATGCCCTCTAGCCAACTCTGACTGAAAATTTCAGCGGAAATCGAAGTTACCCAAGAGCTACAACTTCCATGAAGCACAAGGAGGACAAGCAGAAAAGCGTATATTTTTTAAAGTATAAAGTTGACAAAAAAGTAGAAATTTAATCAAATTATTCACATGAAATCAAATTATTCAAATGAAGCCAATGTTTTGCACATCAACAGGCAACACAGGCTGAAATACGGCCTGAAACGGAGTATGTGAGTGGAGTGGAGTGACAGGCACGTGAACAATGCGCAAGACATATTATGCACATACTCTATTTGCACAGCCAGATATGTCTAACCGGCCATACTCTGTACACTCAGCTCGCACATGCACCTTGATTTTTTGCACAAATTAGTTTGTTCATAAGGTGGCAACACTGGCCTGTTGTTTCACAATTGAAAAAGAAACACAGAAGACAGCAATAGCTGGCGACATTGATGAATGTTTGTGCGAGGGGTTTCAGAAATCTAGTTTTTTACCCTTTTTTCATCTCTAGTTTAAAGGGTTAGTTCACCCAAAAATGAAAATTCTGTCAATACGTGCATGCATGAGATCACAAAAATCATGTTTTTTTGTCAAGAGTGGACATTATATTTACGTTAATACAGCTGATATGATCCTTTTATCAGAGGCTTTTTTCACATAGCCTTCCTGACTGAAAGGGCTCATTATGCGGGTCATTATGCAGGTCATTATGCAGATCTTTGTCTTCTCAGGTGTGAATCACAGCATTATTCATGAAGATTCACGCCTCCACGCATACTGTGTTTCTTGACAAAAAGTGTCTCAGGAAATTTAAATAAATATCTTCAAATACCCAGGATAGTACAAATGATAGTACAAAAAATGTATAGAGTCATTTTTATTGTTATAATAATGATTTTATAATGTGAACCATTGATTAATTCTCTAGCCATCTAGTGGCTGTAGTTAAAAATTCATGTTATTTTAATTTTAATTTAATTGTTTGCTTTCCAGTAGATGACAGCAATCCTCCACTAAACCCAGGCACTTTTTTCATGTCTATCACTATGAATGAAACTGAGAAACGTAGATCTTTATTAAAGTGGATTTAACATAAAATTTTGTTATTTTATATAAATGTATATACTTAAATTATTACAAATTGAGGCAAATAAATAACACAAAATACCATAAATCCCCCAAAATTGCACAACGTTACAGTAAAATATTAAAGTATTACGTTTGTTTGAAAAAATAAGTTACATTATGTTACAAAATCTCAATTTACTGTCTGGTTATGTAAGCTAGTTGGACAGAAAAATGAATATTGTTGGCCAATGTGTAACAGCATAGCAAGCAACATAACATAAGTGTTAGGCCCTTTGCCTACTATTATTACGATATGAGTAATAGCTGCATACATGCCTTTATCTTTTGCATGTTTCCCCTCTTCCTGTTTATTTATTTATGTTACTTAAACTTAGACCTTTTGCCTTACCATAATTTAGTGTTGATTTAGAACTTGTCCCGCTGTCCCTACAGACGTCACCTCATCCCTTCTTCTTGTATACTTTTGAGTGAGTTGTCTTCTCAGGGCGCACACTCAGAGTCCCTCCCGACCAGGTTAATTTACCCACAGAGTGACATGATATCATTGACGTTACGTGCAAATGAGCGGTAAAAACCCAATCGCGCATTCGTTTGTTTGTTTGTTTTTTTGCGCGGGTGCCCTGTGCCACCCTGGGCCGTTGCCCATGTCGTCCAGGCCTAAATCCGTCACTGACTGTTAGGCTACTCAGTTTGGTATATTTGGCCGTTCATTCAGCTGTATATACGTTAAGAGTTCACATCAAAATTGAAGTACACTTTTGCCATAATCCAGCTCCACTTCAGGTTTTTAATGTCCCGCTCCTCACTTGTTGCTGAGAGAAATCCCACCAAATTCAAAATAATCATCACTCATGAAACATAGATTGACCAATCAAACTAGAGGACCATAATTATTGGTAACTCTTTATTTTAGGGTTCAATTCTCACTTTTAACTTTGCTTATTAACTTGCATATTACTAGTATATTGGCTGTTTATTAGTACTTATAAAGCACATATTAATGCCTTATTCTGCATAACCTTATTCTACATCCCTTAATCCTACTCAATACCTAAACTTAAATGCTACAAAAACTACCTTACTAACTATTAATAAGCAGTAAATTTGAGTTAATTGAGGCAAAAGTTGTAGTTATTAGTGAATATGTGTTCCCTATAATGAAGTAACTATTACCAAATTATTTGTTATATATTGGGAAAATGTAAAACTCTTAACTTTTAATGAAATTTAAGTTTAAATTCATATTTCACCATGTTGTTCCAAACCCATAAGACTTTGGTTAATCTTCGAAACACAAATTAAGATATGTTTAATGAAACCTGAGAGGTTTCTGTCCCTCCAATGAAAGTCCAGGTAACCAAAACTTTGAAGATCTAAAGAAAATCCAAAAAAAAAAAAAAAAAAAAAAATCATAAAGACATCATAAAATGAGTCCATGTGAATCAAGCAGTTTAATCCAAGTCTTATGAAGAGATATGATTGCTTTATATGATGAACAGATTTAATTTAGACTTCTATTTACATCTGGGCCCCCAATATACAGTCCCCCTCTCCCCTCCTTAGCGACACCTCTGCTAGAATGTGACGCACAAACAAGCTTCTTTTTGCCAAATGTGATCCACTCTATGTATATCTTTGTATACCTTAATTTGTGTTTTGAAGATTAACCAAAGTCTCATGGGTTTGGAATGACGTGGGTAATAAATATTGATATATTTTTCATTTTTGTGTGAACTATTCCTTTAAGACCAAAATAAACTAAAAAAAATTCTCTGTGTTATAAGCAGTTTGGATTGAATTACAGAAATCTGTTGATACGAAAAGAAGAATAAAAGTAAGTGGACTTCAATACACCTTGCGGGCACAGTAACAACAAAGATATCATTGGACACAATGTAATAACCACCTCAGCTAACAATAGCCGTGTTTGTGAGTCAGGCGAGGACCCGCAGAGGCGTCAAACAGATGAACAGTTACACCATATGACAATGTTTGCTTTTAATCTGAGTCGAGTTCTCACACTCAATCCCTTCACCTCAGAGACTCGGCTCCATACATCACGCTGAATTATCAGATCTTCGTCTTTTATTCCGTCTGCTCGACACACTTAGCCTCAGATCAACTGCGTCTCTTCCTTGTTTACTATTTCTCTCAGTGTCATTCACAGTCCCCACCCGCCATGCAATACGGCTGCTACGTTCTCACTCCCAAACCCTCTTCGCGCCTTTCTTTTTCTGTCCAACACATCTCTCTCTTCAACGGCTTTCTCTCTGCAGCGTCCCGACGTTCTTGCATCTAACACTTCCCAGTTAGTCTTGCCAACCATCCCATATATTAATCATCTCATATTTAATGGAAACAGATATGCATTCCATATTAACCCCATGCGTCACTCAATTCACACCTTATTGTAAAATTTTCCACCATAACGGCTAAAATTGCTTTAGTATTTATCATGTTTGAGTCAGCTTTGGCTGTTCAATACGCATCAAAACTGAAGTATACTTTGGTATTAAGGTAGTGTTAGTTTTGCTAGCTAACTTTTAACCATTTGAACTTTTGTTTTTGTTATTGTTATTGTTAAAATCGAAACTTTAAAATCAGTATTAAAATCATTTAATGTTTGCTTAACACTTTACATTAAGGTCTTATAACTTACCGTTAATTAATGCTTTTAACAATGAACAATACATTTGTTGTAGTATTTATTCATCTCTATTATTGTTAGTTAATAAAATACAACTCTTCACTGGTAGTTCATGTTATAACTAATGTAGTTAACTAATGTTAAAAAAATGGAACCTATTGTAAAGTGTTACCAATTTTTGTTTTAAAAACAGCCAGTCAGTGGCAAATGTGAAAGGAAATGTCCCTCAATTTCCTAAAAAGCAACTGAGAGTCCTTCATTTCACTATACTGAAGTTGGCAGCACTATTCCCAGTGTCTTTGTCAGTCCATGTTTTCATTTATGAGTCCCTCTGTCCTCGTTCTCTTCACATGCATTCTGCTCTTGTTTTCTCTTTATGTTGCAATTACCATCTGCATCTATTTCTGTCTCCATCTGTACCCATCTCAGAGTTTTTTGACTTATAAATGGCACAGATATCTCTTCAACTATGGGTATTTTCATGTCACAGTGAATGATTTTTATTAAACGATTATACATATCGTCTCTGTTGGGCAGAAACCTGGTGTCTCCATTTTTCGTCTTTGTTTTTTTTTCATAAATCATTACTATTGGTCACCCTTTACATCTGTCTGTGGGTTTTGCAAATATCTAACCAATGAAAAGTATTAAAAAGAGCTTGTAACTAAACCTCATATCTTCAATGGATCCTGGTCTACTTATTGGATCCTACTGAAATATGGTCATTTACACAGTTACTGTTTAAAGTTAAACTTGTTTTAATGGCAAATTGATTTAAAAATATATTAAATAATTGAGACATTGCTAACAGGTAAAGTAAATAATATATAACTGCATATATTTAGTGAAATACTCCACTTTAGAGTTCATTTCTCTAGTGAACTAACATGCTGTGGACACTAAATGACTTGCCTGAGGTAAATGTAATGCTATGTGAGATATTATTCTCAAGCTGTTTTATTGCTGTCTTTCCACGATTGATTGAGTGATTACACGTGAACATATCTATACATAGGTCGTCTCTTCTTCTTCTGCACTTTTTCCTGTTGTGGCGAGTCGTTGAGTCATTGCTAATATGGTCTTAAATAGCCTGTGAGAAGCACTTCATCTAACATTGATTTTAACGTGGGATTTTGGCCAAATGACAGAAAAAAAAAAAAAAAAAAACTAAGCGGCCACATAGCTACAGTAAACTTAACCTGTAAGTTGATGAAAATGTAATGTGATTCACTTACTGCCTCAGATGTGGCCCTTCTAATGACGGACAAAACACAAAATTCGCCAAAATTCGCTGGTCAAAAACCTTGCAACTCCGTTTGAACTTGATTTCAGTAAAATTTTAATAATATAATGGCACATGCAAGTGTCTGAGCATATTTAAAGCCACAATATAAACTTGGACAGTGCAGTGTTTATTTAATTTCCTGAAAAGTAGCATTTTTGGAGATACAATGTTTCTGCCCAACAGCGATGATAATGGATGGATGGATGGAAATAAATGATGTGTATGTTGACAGTCTTAACACACTTGCAAAGTTTCATCTTTGTACTAAAAACTATGGATTTCTAAAAAATGTTTATGTACCACTTCCAGGTCAAGACAGACCTGAATTCAATAGGAGGCTTAAAAGTATTAAACTAAACTATTGTTTATTTAATTGTGTGTATTTAGGATACATAAAATGCTGATGAAATCAGCATTAACAAGACAAAGAGTTGGCCATTTTATTCTAAAAATGCTTAAATTGTCAGTTCCACCACTACCATTTCCATCACAGAATGCTATTAAACCCAATATAACATATGAGATGTGGTGGAAATGACATTTGTTGATTCAGAAAGATAGTTTCTGCATAAACATGCATAAATCAAAAGATAATTCTGTCATTGTTTTTTATATATTTATTTTTTTGAAACAATGACAGAATTCTCTTGTGATGTATGCACATGCACCGATGGACATTTTTAATAGACAAATAAACTAGTGAGAGTGTGAAAAGTGTGTTTTATGAGTTTATTTTCCAAAAGTCCACAGGGACTAAAGTGCTCATAGCTGACGAAACACCATCATACATTCATGCCTGTCATTATCACGTGATCAGCAATCCCGGCATGTCCCGTCTCTTTTGTTCGGGTTGGAATGAGTGGGCCGCTGGGCCCACATTGGTCCAGATGGGGCGCAGTTTTTTCTTTTTTTTCTGTCGGCTGTTCCGTACCACGGCGCCCACCACATCTGTTATGCAGCGCAAAGCATCTTCTCACTAATTTGTTTGTCAGTACATATTGAAGGCACGATCTGTCATTCTGCCATGCTTTGGTTGCGCCGTGATGTCTGTAGACATGGCTAGTCATAAGTTTCAGATGCCACTCGCCAGGGACCTGCTCAGTGATGGCCCTCTGAGCAGAGAAAATGAAGGGGAAAAAAAAAACAGAGAAAACAAAAATGAAAAGTACTTCATAAAGAAGCCTCCCGCACGTCATTCCCAGAGTGCAATACCCCAGACACGCTGAGTTTAGCTAGACAACAAGAGTGAAGGCTTCTGCGATATTAGAGACAATTTAAAAATGAGCTGGTTCATGCTCTGATCAGATTAATTTCATAATGGCTACTATTAATATGCTCAGAGAAGTCGTCTGACCTCTTTAAAACCCATTTTCAGCCATTAAAGGACACAGAATGTGTAAAGAACGAGGAAAACTGCAGTACTGTTGCGTATCGGATGACAAAACATTGACTGTTAGTGTGTTTGTAAATGTGTGTGTGTTTAGGGCACAGATAAAGTCTTTAAACGTTTGCTCGCTCAGCCCTTTACTGCCTCTCTCCAGCCCTGCTCCTGTTTTCCATTGCTTTTCCAAATCCCACAGCAAAATTGCGATAAATGCAAACTGACAGTTCATAATATCCCATTTCCAATCGCATGCAGTGCACTAAGTGCGTTTCTGAGTCAATTAAAAGAAGTGTTTGATGTTGATACATTGAGACTTTCAAATTATGGGGCGGCCCATATATATGCGGGTGGATGTGGCTTCCTGCGCAAGGCACAGATAAAGACCAAAGAGGTGCTGGAGACTCATGATGTCTTGAATCAAAAGCAAGTTGTTTTAAAACCTAACAATTGACTAATTAAACATCTTTTAACTTTTGGTACAACTGGCTACTGTGGTTTCCATAAATTCACTGTAAATAAGAAGTGAAAATATAGTGATAACTCCGATTATGGGATAGCATTTTGGGTGTCTGAATATTTTACACTTAATAATTGAATATTTCAGTAGCTAATATAATCATAAAATACCAACCAGAGGAAACTTAAATAATAGAACACTTTATTTTAAGGTGAAAGAGTTACATGTAACATGTACTTACCACAGTAATAACAATAAATTATGCATAATTACAAGTAACTAGACCTAAACCAAACCATAAAGTTACAGTTAGGGTTATAAGTATATTCAGTTAATTAATACAACTCAGAACTTATTTAAGTATGTACAATGTAACTACGCCACCTTAAAATAAAGTGTATTAACCAAATAATAAATATAATCAATCACTTTTTGGAAAGTCCTATTAGTGATTATCACTGTAAATTATCAGGTGACTCATATTATTTTACAAAAAACGTTTTTTTTTATTATACTGTACTTTATGCAGTTTACTCATTTCTACACTAATATTACACATTCACCGTATATTGTATATTCACTGTAAATTAAATTAGCCTCGACCTTTTGACATATAAGAGGTATAAAACATAAGACATATAAACATGTAAGTTTCATAACTTAAATTTTACATAAAAAAATGTAATAATTTAGAAATAAATGGCTATTTCCTACCCTGATTTTAGCCTTCTGATTTGAACGCTCTGTTTAAAGGGGCGTGTCTGCTGTGAGACTTCAGTGTAAACGCCCACTGATTGGCCGACATCTTTGCAATTGAAATAAGTATTAAATGTGGAATCTTCTCGAATACTTTTACTAAATTTGTACTATTACAGCTATTAAAATTAACGAATCATGAAAAGTGTTGATTAGTGCATTATATTTAGATCTATTCCTATCACATGGAAGGCTGCAGTGATTAACATTGAGCAGATGACAGTCTGTTGATCGCGTGAATGCAGCGATCTCATCATTGCAATGCAATTTCACACTCTCATGAAATGCTTTCACCTTAACTAACAATGCAAATACGATGTAAACACAGTAAGAGATTCATTAGTGTAAGAGTGTCACTATAACGGGAGGTTTTGGCAAGTGTCCAGAAAAACTTGTGCTGTGTGATCGACAGCTTTAGCCATTTTAAAGAGATACTAGGATTATTAATAATGAATTTAAATGCATTACTGGTTTAACTGTTTTTTTACTGGTTACTTACAGATTGTGGGGTCTTTCCTGGTTCCTGAACAGTTGGTACAGCCTGATCTTTGAGCAAAAGTTTTTGGGCAACACCAGTATCGTATTGCGACTTGTTCTCAAAACAGTCGCTGGTGAAATGTACGGTACAAACACTGATGTGACTAGAACGTTCGTTAAAAATAAACAATCCGTTTTTCTCTGACATCGGGATCCTTCGGCAGCTTATGCAAAAATTATGTTTTTCCACAGCCAGGAACAACACAGCATCTGCGTGGCATCGCAATCTTGTTATTATCATCACAATCTTATTGTAAACAACTACTTCAGATCCATTCGGGGGACAACGATGCGATGATGTAAAAGTAGGCGTTGTTGTCTTGCTCCAGAGGCAGTCATATGCAAATGATTGTGCCCCTGTGATGTCACATTTTCAAGCTCCAAAAACAGCTTGTTTCGATATTGAGGGATCTGTGACATCACACGGGCAAAAACATTTGCATATAACTGCCTCCAGAGCAAGACATCAATGAACAGTTATACATCATCACACCATAGGCTCCGCCCACTGGCATTCAGTCACTTAACGACTGACATTTGCCTACACTGGTTGTAATCACTGATGCTGTCTACACTGAGTATACAGAATCACGTTCAGTTTCTGATATACTCCACGTACTTGTGTCTGTCGACAACAGGACAAATTGAAGAGTGAAAGAATGTTTGTTTTGTCGCGTTCAGTTTAAACAGCTCATTTGCGTCTCTGTACAGACTTCAGAAGGATCCCAGAATCGGAAACAAATGGATGGTTTATTTCAATGGCGTCCCAGATTGATATGTTTGTTCAGAGCATTTTGTTTCCTAATCGAGGAAGTGTAATTTGGAGTTTGCAAAGAAACTTTTGTTGAAAGATGAAGCAGCGAACTGTATTGGACCTGACAGCAGCTGCATCACAAACTGTAAGTTAATGATTTCATAATGCTTTGTCTCTAAATGGCTGTTTTTAAATGGATAATGTTTTCAAAACACTTGCATGCAATAGCGAGTGGGTGCTGATGCTGTTTCCTAATGACATTAGCCAAACTTTATTAACATTATATTTTTCTACAAAACCCTTTCAGTTTAAACATAGCCTCTTATGACAAATATGTTGTGCTGCTAAATATACACTACCAGTCAAATGTTTGGAATCGGTAAGATGTTTAATGTTTTTAAAAGAAGTTTCATCTGCTCACCAAGGCTGCATTTATTTAATTAAAAATACAGTAAAAACAGTAATATTGTGAAATATTATTACAATTTAAAATAACTGTTTTCTGTTTGAATATAGTTTATAAGTAATTTATTCCTGTGATCAAAGCATCATTACTCCAGTCTTCAGTGTCACATGATCCTTCAGAAATCATTCTAATATGATGATCTGCTGCTCAAGAAACATTTATTGTGTACTAATATATATATATTTATAACATTATAAATGTCTTTACTGTCACTTTTGATTGATTAAATCCATCATTGCTGAATAAGAGTATTAATTTCTTTAATTTCTTTAAAAAAGAAACTAAAACTAAAAATTCTTACTGACCCCAAACTTTTGAACGGTAGTGTATAATGTTACAAAAGCTTTGTATTTCAGATAAATGCTGTTCTTTTGAACTTTCTATTCATCAAGGAATCTTGAAAAACAAAACAAAACAAAAAAACTGTTTTCAACATTGATAATAATCATAAATGTTTCTTGAGCAGCAGATCATCATATTAGAATGATTTCTGAAGGATCATGTGACACTGAAGACTGGAGTAATGATGATGAAAATTCAGCTTTGATCACAGGAATAAATTACTTTATAAAATATATTCAAACAGAAAACAGTTATTTTAAATTGTAATAATATTTCACAATATTACTGTTTTTACTGTATTTTTAATTAAATAAATGCAACCTTGATGAGCAGACGAAACTTCTTTTAAAAACATTAAAAATCTTACCGATTCCAAACTTTTGACTGGTAGTGTATATCTCTACTTTTCATTACGTACAAAAAAAGAAAAGAAAAAAGGTGACAAATCAAGAGAGGTCTAAAAATGACCTTTTCCAATGCGCTTGTACAAATAATTGAAGAAAAATGGAAAGAAAAAGACCAGGTAAATGAGAAGTCATTGCAGATTTGAAATTGCTATGGCATTCACAGACATAAATCTACTTCCTCTAAAACCCCTAATGCATTCATCAAAGGCCAAAATCATTGCTTAGAAGAGACAGGAAACATACACGTTCCCAGCTATTTGACTGGAATACTCTGCTTGAACTCATTTCGGAAAACATGTAAATATGACACATGTTAGTCTTATTTACATTTCTGCATATTCAAACATGCCATATTGTGAAAACCAGTGTTGTTCAGTGTCACTGATGTCAAACCTGCAAAACATCCCTCACACAAAGCTATCGTCTGACTTCAGAAGACAGGGAATGTAGTGTAGACTCATTTAGATTAACTCTTATGCTGCTTTTAGTTCTTTTTGGAGATTGATAGTTTCTGGCCACTCAAGTTTTATTGAAAAGAGCAGCATGAATACTTTTCTAAACGTATGTGTTCCACGTAGAAAGACTGTCATGCAGGTTTGGAACAACAAAATGCTAAATATATTCAATATATTAGCATGCACTTGCTGTAAATGACATCTGTTTGTGTAGTGAGGCTGAAGGATGTAATAAAAGTAAACGCTAAAAACACAGTGGTTATGTTCACTAATCATCTGAATGACTCTAAAAATGGTGCATCAGTTGTGTGAAATATAGTCTAGGCAGCCTGTGAATCTGTGCAAGGCCTGAAACATCTATGTGAACACAAACCATTCTAGCTTTGTAATATAATTTGTTTGCATCCTTGAACAAATCCAGCCCAGTCTCATTAGAAAATACCTGTGGGAACATTTTTGCAAAATGAAAATATGTAGAGCCATGTACGTTTCGTGACAGTTTCAATGTGAAATGTCCACTGAGTGGCGTTAAAAGAGTTTTTTTTCCAAAACAGATGAATGTGAATATGGTACTTATTACATTGTTTTTATACGCATCACCGCAGATCTAATGATCCATTACATTTAAAAATAACGTACCACAAACACTACACCTAAACCTACCCGATAGCGTTAACCCAAATGTGACATTAAAAGCACTCGTAATCATGCCATTTTAGCTTGTTTTTGATCTCTCATCTTTGAGCTCTTTTACCATGACTCGTCTTTCACGGGATTCGTACCCAAACCTTCCGCAAGTACAACTCCATATCAGCTGAGCTACTGAGCAAGCTTGCTATGTCAGAAAAGAGAAATATATGGAGCTGGTTAAGCGATGCAAAGTCCAAAATATATTTGTTTACAAATCGTGCACTTTGGTAAAAGCATTTTGAGATCATAACATAATATTGTGCATGGAGATGTGAAAACAAGTTTTTATTAATCCATAATCTGACCCTGTGTATGAAAACGATTAAAAGCGCTTGCTGTTTTACTGCCTCTAGTGTTCATTTTTGTTGGAAACTGCAGTGATATGTACGTATTGGTATGTATTTTGCGACTTGCCAAAATGTTCCCACAAGTACGTCTTTCCATGAGACCAGGTTGCAGGAATCAGAATGCAAGTAATAATACGGTGCAAGGGGGTCTTTTATGCCCAGTTTTCTCTTTCAGAACTATTGTCATGGTGGTGCAACAGTTTGAGGAGAAACCTGCAGCCTTGTAGAGTTAGTTATTTGACATGTTTCTAGTTAACTAATTCATCCCAGTGACTCTTTTGAATCTGTTCACTTTAAAAGGGTCATTTGGATTCATTAACTGATACACTCAGTGATTCTTTCTGCAGATTCTGAACATCTTTTTGGTGTGTTATGGCTGAGTAACTAAATCATTCACTTAACTGACTCTTTCAAAAATACTTGTTTATGAATCATTCAGGAAAAAAGTAAGGATGCAAAACATATTGATGCCATATCAGCCAATATTAGAGGGTTTTTTTTTTATTTTTTTTTTATTGGTTACCAGTTAAAGTCATAATGAAACAGAAGTTGTGATAGTCTTCCCTATTGTGACGTCTATTCAAGTAAAACGGCTTCTCGAACAAGAAAAACATAGGATGAGACTTGATTTTGTCCTAGAGGAACTGATTGGATGGTTGTGGTTTGTTATTGGTGGATCTCATGTGAGTGACAGGTTGCCCCGCCCTCGTCATCAGAAAAGAGATGTCGCTGCAAGAGAGAGAAGTTACTCTGATTCAAGATTACAAGGCACATGAATAAAAAAAATAAAAAAAATACTGATGTTCATGGATAAATTATTTATAATATAGGAATATTCCATAAAAAGAATAAGATTGTACGGAGCCCTGGACATGACATGCAGGGAAAAAAAAAATAGTAGGCTAAATTGTGCGCACGATTTACTATTTTGTTCCCTCGATTTAGAAATCATGCGCATGATTTATAAATCGAGGGAATGAAATAGTAAATCGTGTGCACGATTTAATTTTATTTCTTGCATGTCATGTGCGGGGCTCCATAAGAATGGTCAATTTCGATCTATTGAATATTTATTTGTCCATGCTCATTTTCCATATTTTTACATTTAGATCACCTTTGCAGCTCAATTAAAATTCATCTTTAAAAACACTAATAATTTAATAACACTGTTAATGTAATCTTTAATAAATCTCAAAATGATTATTCATTTTTCATACCTTACACTTTAATGATATGATGACTAAATTTGATCATTTAAAATGAATGATTTAAGTTTTTAGTGTTTTATTTTTAATAGTATTTTGACAAAACAGCATATATAATTTTAATAATCGGCCATTTATTAGCCATTACATAAAAAGATAACACTTTAGTTTAGAGTCCAATTCTCACTATTAACTAGTTGCTTATTAGCATGGATATTACTAGGATATTGGCTGTTTATTAGTGCTTATAAAGAACATGTTAATTATTCTGTATGACCCCTTAATCCTACCCAATACCTAAACTTAACTACCTTAATAACTATTAATAAGCAGTAATTAGGAGTTTATTGTTAGTTAATAATTGGACCTAAACTGCAGAATTTATATACCACTGGCTTCCTAAAAACAAACCTTATAAAAGTTTGCGTTTATATAACAAGAATGATTCTTTGTTCTCTTAAAAGATTTGTTCAAAAACACATCGACGAACAAAACACTACTATCATAGAGCATGTTTCATGCCACACACATTCTCTAATGAACAAACGCATACTTCAGCTTAATTGGCTTTGAGTCAGACGAGCCAGATCTCAGTCGCTTACTTTAATATGAATTCAAATCCAGCTAATCAAACACACTCCAGTATTACTCAGGCAAAAACCAAGACAAGTTCAGCCACATTCCCACCAATTTCCTGTCTTTTGAATAATACAACTGCTTCTATATGGAGAGATGTTAAAAGGCTTTTGCTGTTCTTTCTTCTGTGGCCAATTCTTCAGGAGTACTGATGCAAAACAAACTGGTCTACTCTAAAAAGACTCTCCATATTTCTGTCTCATGACTCACACTGACACCTGATGAAATAAAAATCGCCTAATGCTTCATAATGGCACTTCCCTATCTTATTTACATTGTGTATCTAAAATTAGCCTCATTGAGTCACCAAAAGTGTTGTACTGGAATTTAAAACAAGCTAAAATGCTGCCGGATAGTCATTCAATGACAATATTGGCAAATTATCGCACTACAGGGTTGAGGTTACATCAAAGCCCTTATGATGTCGAAATGTGTTTTTAAAAGTCATCAGCAGTCATAGAGCAGAGCAGCGCTATTAGCAGAGCCTGAAGAAGTGGAAAGGGGCTCATTTGCTACAGTTCTTTCACTTTGATTGTGGAAACACCTGACTTATGTTTGCTCTCATCTCCTTCTTCCTTTGAAAGCAAGAGAAACTGCTATTTTCAGAACCCTACATGATTCGGATACATTAAGAAGAGTAAAGTCTCCGAAACCACGTGAAGAGCTCTCTGTTCCAGCGTCACGCCTGGAGACGCGAATCAGAAACCCACTCTTGAGGGCACACTTAGTTTGGTTTGTCACAACAAGCTGGTATTTTAAGCTCAGGGTCATAAAAAGTCGCTGTTGTTGCATTCAGGCAGAGCTGGAAAAGGAGTGCGTGCAAATACTCCTGATGCTTCTGGACAAGTTGCCATAATTGCTTTCAAAGCAGATGAATCTTAAGGCCACTCACAATCAACAAATTATAGAGAAATGTGCGCCTGATGAAATAAATTGGGATCTTTGGATGGTTTCTGTTTTTAATGCTTTTTGGTGCCATTTCATGTTTTGCATTTTGTTAGCTTAAGGATACCAAAGCAGACAAGATGCACTCTCTAATTTCTATCGGTGCCTTTTTTTCCTTCTTAAATCCAAATTATCTAATATTAATTCACTGCATCCCGCATCGTTCCACAACAGGATCTGCATAAATGCAGCCAGAATTAAATCAACGTGAAATTGACCCTTCTTAATACTCCGCCCTGATATTATAGTGCACGATTCATTAGTGCATGTTCATTCAAAGAAATTAAACAGTGCCTTTTCACAATCCATTCAATTTCTAATAGATAAAATCCAGTCTTACCTTACTTTTTTGTTTCTCATTAAATATCCAGGATGGGTTAAAAAAAAAAAAAAAAAAAAAAAAAGTGCTGCCAGTGCCTCTTTCTATGGTAAACCTTAATACGGTCTTAATACTAAATGTTGAGAAGGCCATCTTCTCTGGTCCGGATTATCATTACAAGTAAGAGTAGAAAATGTAATTTTTTACACAGTGTCCAATGTATCATTTTTTTTTAAGCATTAACAGTATTTCTTGCATCTCTCTCATTTTTTTTTTTTTTTTTTTTTTCCTCAGTTCAGATGGGCTTTATTGACATGAAAGTTTTATTTTCTTGAGAACCTTTGTTCCCACAGCATCAAAAAAACATTTTTCCAAATTTTTGAACAGTATGCAATAACAGTAATATGAACATTAATTGGTATGAAGATTGATATAATTATTTTTGTATCGTATATAATGTGTGTGCTCTGTGGTGACTAAGATCTTTTAAATACGTTCAACATAAATGTTCCTTTATGTTCCTTAATGTTCCATTTCACTCATTTCTCTCCCTTTCTCTCTCTCTTAGGAGTCAGTGAAGACATTGTCGCTGAAGTTCTTTCAATGTGGTTCACGTCATGAACAAATTTGTTTTTGTGTGTTCAAATGTTGTAATATATTATTTTATAAAATATACACAATCTTAAATATACCCCCAGAGTCATCCTTGTGTTTTCCCTCTGTACTTGAAAATGTGGTTGATCTGACAGAAAAGGCCAGGATTCCTTGTTTATTTTACTTGATTATATTACTTATTATATACTTTACTTATTATATTATGCTAGTTAGTCACAATAATTAATTAACATTCAGCTCAGTAGTATTTGGGTGTTATAAACCTTTAAAAAACTCTAAGTAGTTAGAATTGGGTGGAAATACTGCCTTGGTGGCACTTTTTTCGGTTCTCCAATACTAGGATCCTAGAACTGCGGTCCTGAAAGTGCAGCCTCCGGTATTGCAGATGGATAATATTGCAACTGGCAGACCATTGCAATATATAACAATGTGCAATCATGTGATCATGCGATCGTGGGTTCGATTCCAGCATGTGCTCATAAAGTGTATATGCACTATAAAGCACTAAGGGTAGGTTTAGGGGTGGGGTGTATGTAGTCATTAATAAAAAATTATTTTTGCTAAATTGAAATAGGACAAATGGTGTAAAAAGTCCACACATTGCATTTAAATGATTGCATTTTGATTGGTAACGACGGTCATACGTAATTTCATGACGACAGACGTAACACGACACTCATTATTTTTACGCCAGCTAGAGGGTGCATGACTTTAAAACATAAATAAACATAAATATTTTTTTCTGGAGGACAGTCTCTATTGGGGGCAGTTGTGGCCTAATGGTTAGAGAGTTGGAGTTGTAACCTAAAGGTTGCGGGTTCGGGTCTCAGTACCGGCAGCATATGTAGGTGGGAGCAAATCAATCAGGTGAACCAATGATTCAATGGTCCATTCATAAAAACAGCCATTTACTTAGGCCCTGTCCACATGTTGGTCAATCAGCACGGGGAACACGGGTATTTTTCAAAACCAGCTTTTTTAAATGCAGTTTGGCCGTTTGTCCACACGCAAACGCAGTATCCGGTCACTGAAACCAAACTGTTTTGGAAACGCCTGCCAGGGTGAAGATATTCAGAAACTCCAGTTGCAGTGTTGTCGTGCAGACAGTAAAACTGGAGATTTTGGCTTGTGACGTCAGAACCGGAACCAGTAATAACCCTTTTTCCTGGCTTCTGATTGACCAACATGGCTTTACGGTTAGGGTTATATTGCCACCTGTTGGTTTGGCATGCACTTGACAACGCTTCATAGTGTGATTTTGCATTTCATGTGGACGTTGTTGTTTATAAAAATATGTGTGGACTAGGCCTTAATTCCTGAATGAATCAGCTGTTTGAACGAATCAAATGAATAAATAACTCAATGACTTATTTAGGCATTTACCGCCACCTACTGGCAGTTGAATTTCTTATTTAGAGTTTCATTTCATAAAAAAATAATGATTCCTTCCCCCTCCAATCATATTGCTTCATTCTAGTAAGTACCGCCACTTTTCATGCTTCAGTCAATTCCAGATGGATAACATCAAGCCAGCCACAGAGTTTTCTATGTTTAATCAGTTTCACTTGAAAAATATGCCATATTATAAGAGTAAAATGGGATGTTGTTCAGTAAAAGCTTAATTTTTTATTCTGGAATGTACTGTTGTTTAACAACATGCCAGTTATTCAGCTGATAAAACATCTTTCCAAAAAACCTTCAATAGACAAAAACGTTTTTGAAAATTGTGAGTTTTTGAAAATGGCATGGAATCTAGGATCTTTATACAGTTTGTGCCATTTTAAATCTGTTCCTCACAGCCTCTTTATCCTCTGTGTAAAATTCAATATGGCATCTATCCTGACTAAGGTCTATAGGTTAGGAAACAATCCCATACATTCATGTCATATTAAGCTGAAGTAAAACTGGCCTCCTTCATGATGCACATAAAAGATAATGATGGGATTTTGAATGTAAGCTGACCATGGATTTCAACAGGCAAGATATTCATATCCAATTAAAAGCTGCACAAAAGGCACATGTCCCATGGGGAGTGTCGCTCCATAGCAACTTCAGTTTTCAAGCACAGAGGACATTTTCTCTCCTGTCTCTCTCTATTTGACCTCTATAAATGTAGTCAGTAGTCTATTTAGCCTTGAAACATTCTGATTTATGGTGGTCTGCACCTCTTCACCTCCCTATGAGAGTATGATCAGTAAAAAGAGTGTTTATATTGCTTCTGCAAGCATACTACCAACAACCACACATTTAACAACCTCCCATTTACACAAAGGACTATTCTGGACTATTTAAATGTCATATTCAGAGAGGATCACGCACAAAGTAAAGTAATATAACCTTGAATTAAACAAAGCTGACTACCTAGCTGACTCCTAGTTACCTAATATTTGGGTACTTTATGTATTTATTTTGTCTCTGGTGAGACCTTCTGTTACAATACAGCACCAGAATAGAAACATTTACATTCATAATAACATTAATAGTAGGTTTGCTTAGTGAGGGTATAACAACCCAAAGCAAAACAAAAGAAAATTCAAATGAGCAACAAAAAGTGTTTTTTTTTTTTTTTTTTTTTTTTTTTTTATGACTGCAAAAGTTAAATTTCCAAAGGGGATGTTTTGTTAGTAAAATTGAATTACATGAATTTCCATGTTTGCGGAGATAATCCCATTCCACTGATTGTCACACCTGGGTAAAATATGCAAATGAGCAGCCTCTGCATAAAACAGTGGCAAATGAGTAATAATCATCATTCACTAACATCGGGTCCATAATCATTGACAAGTGTTTCACATGCAGTCACTCAATTTCACAGTGATGGTGGTGCACAGCAATTTGCTTTCATTGTTTTCTTTGAGCCAGAATTTTGGAAAGTGTATTAATATTGTGTTAAACATGCTAAACAATCACCATGACCTTGTGTTTCTCATACGCTAAATTAAAACAGATAAACTAACACTAGATTTTTGCATTTTTTGAAGAAAAATGTGGTGATTTGAACTAACCAACACAATGCTAGAGTGTTGTGGGTGTTGATCGGGACATTGCTACACGATTGTTAAGGTGTGTGGAGCGCTTTATGCATTGCTATGCAGGTTCTACTGCGTTCTGGGTGGTTGCTATGGTGTTTTGGATAGTTGTCATATGGTTAATAACCCATATCCCTCCAAAAATGAAAAAAAAAAAAAAAAAAAAAAAAAAAAATTCTAGTTATCAAAAATGGCTTGGGTCCCATGTTCCCCCAGCTGAAAAAACAAAAAACGGTTTAAACCAGCCGAAGCTATTTCTTGGTCTTAACTGGTTTAAGATGGTCTTGGCTGATTTAGGCTAATCTTCCAACAGCTGGGGTTCGGCTAGTTTAAACTGTCTGCAAACTAGTCTCCCAGCCTGAAATGTGCCCAAACCCCCTCTAAAAACCACCCATTACACTAGCTGATTGGCTTAGGCTGGATGTTTTTGCATGTTTTATCATCCACCAGAGGAAAATAGTAAGTACAATTCATTAACAGCACACTTTTTGTCAACAAGTTGCTTAGTTTTAACTCTTTCCCCAGCACTGATGGAATTTTCAGTCATTTAAGAGACGTTTTCCAGCCATTGACACAATTTTCCAGCTTTCCGTGTTTTCACTGTTTCACTACAGTAGGGGGAGCTATTATGCAACTTCTGAAAGAGTAGAGAATTTCCGGGTCAAAACACATGCAAAAAAGAAGCAGAAACAAGTGATAAAAGCATTGCTTATGCACGTTGTAGTCTTTGGAAAAAAAACACGTTTTTCTCAGCTTTTTGTTCAAAATGTTGCTTTTTTTGTGTGTATGTGAAACTTACCCACATTCAAGTGTTGATAAAAAATAATGCATAAAGCTAGAATATTTATATTTTTTAAAGAGGCTCTGTTCTTTCTTTTGATATATTGCATGTTCAGATATTCATACAACAAAATATTCTGGGAGCCATGAAAGTTTTCTGAAAATTATCAAAAATGCTGGTTGTGGCTAGCAACATAAAAAAAATAAAATAAATAAAAATAAAAAACGCTGGCGGGAAAAAAGCTAAGTACAATTGATGTATATACTTGTCATGGATTATGGAGCATTTCAACTTGTTCTTGACTTGGACTCAAGCCTGGATTTGAATTCAAATTAGCTGGTCTCGTGTATAACACTGCTTGCTAATCCATGCTACAGTACTGGCAGGTTAAGGGTTACTGACTGGAAAAGGTTACTTCTTTGAATTATGTAATTAGGAAAACTCATTAAGCTGAATAAGTCATTCCATTTTTTTTTTTTTTTTTTTTTTTTTTACATGTTTCTTATTTGATATGACAGAAGCTTAGCTGTTACACTGTACCAATCTTTCCTTCGATGACACAAAAAGATAAACGTCCAGGGTTCTTCTATTCCCAGCAAACCTTTTAGTGTAAAGCATGTATTTTTTGCAGAGGCCAGGGCTCATGATAAACACAGAGAGGCTGTGTCTTAAGAAGGTCCCTATTCCCCGACTCATTTCCCATCATTAATCTAAGTGAGAGGCTGAGGAGGGACTACCCTGTGTGGCCTCAGGTATGGCATTTTAACAGATGACTATGTGCCAGCAAAAGGGCCCTTCCTAGTTTTTTGGTTCCTGGACCCAATGATTCCAATTTTGGTGTCAATGAAAGCAGCGATTTATCATCCACCGTATTACTTAGTGTGGCGGGTGGAGGGGACCATTCATCTCCCTCACTGCCAGGCCTGGGCCAAAAAGACGCAAGCCCAGCAAACAACCACACCAACCTCCGCTGCACCCACACGCCCCAACTGACTTCCCCCGCCTCTCAAACCCCACAACAATGTGTTACCCCAGGCTCCACTGCCCTTAATATGTTCCAAAACAGCGTCAGTGCTACAAAAACTGCTTGTTTGGTTCAGCAGGGCAGACTAAACATAAAAAAAAACAAAAAACTATTCAACATGCAGAATGAGTTATGGTACATAAATATGCAATTTATGCATAAAATGGAAAGTTAGTCTAAAATTCACCTGGGCCAGGAAGAAATTGTAATGGGTAGACCGCTCCTTCCACAGGCCAACAGAGTAGTCTAATCTAAACCATACATGCCAGTAATATGGTATACGTCGATAAGCGTGGCTATTGAAGGATGGAAATGTGACATAACTATGAACAATGCAAACTTGATGTCAGTTTGAATGATATGTTATTGAAATGTTATTATATACTGTTTATATATAATGTATTTTTTTTTCCTGTGATGCAAAAAAAAAAAAAAATTCAGTATCATTACTCCAGTCTTCTCTTCAGTGTCACATGACCCTTCAGAAATCATTTTATCAATGTTGAAAACAACTGTGCTGCTTTTAGTTTCAAAATGAAAAGCATTTATTCAAAATACATTTTTTAATAATAAGTCTTAACTGTCACTTTTTCAATTCAGTGTGTCCTTCCTGAGTATGAATTTCTTTCAAAAACAAAAAGTGCATAAATATACCATTTAAAGTGTATATATACCATTTAAAAAAGATCAAGTACGTTTTTAAAAGAGATAAATCTGCTTTATTACCCTTTAAAGCGTAAAAAAGCAGTATCAGTTGATTGAAAGGGGCTAATTGTTAATAATTGCTCTAACCTTGATTCTTCCCACATACAGAAGTCTCCTATTTCACGCAGCTCAATTAAAGGTGATAAAAAGGACAATATTACCCACCCTCTGTGCACATAATGGGCTATGCCTAGTGTCAAAAGCAGATAGCCATATACTGTATGCCTAGTAGGCATATGACACTGTGCTTATAATTGTATAAATGAGTACGTATGTGTGTGTACAGGAGGTGCTTCCAGCTCTGCAATGACAGGGACACACAAAACAATTTCACGCCCCCCAGGGGAGCAGAGCGATGGAGGTGCTGGGGACTGAGGCATGGCCCCTGAGCACACTACTTCCTCCGCTTCAATTAGCGTTCGGCTCTCACCTGCTGGTCACCGCAACACGGGCAACTGCCAAGCATGAAAAACCCCCAACAACAAGCTTGGGCTACAGCAATCTGTCCCTGCCTGTGACACATATGACTCTAATTTTACCCTTCCCAAACTCAATATAGTTCTTTCGATTGTATGACATGGCACAGCCCACTTCCCTCGTCCAGATAATTCAGGATCCGCTTTTAGTTTCACGGTTTAATTCGAGTCGGATTGTTATTGCCAAGTCATGATAAAAGCCTAAAAACGCTAAACTAGCACACTCCAAGACAAAAATGATGATTTCCTTTCCTATTTAAATATATAGCACAAACGTATTACCCACAATTCTATCTTGCACTCATAACAACCCTCTATAAAACATGTTCTCATGGTCCCTAAAGCAGTTACACATTATGTGAAGGAATAACTCATTGTCTCCTTTAAGACTCCATGAAATAGTCAGAGTCCAAGTAGTGCTGTGCTGATGCATTTACTACTGAAACAGGAAGTTGGAGTGGGACATAACATTCTTTAGAAGCCATTTTAATAGGCTATTTACATTAATTGCTAATGCTAAACAAAGATAGGTGGTATTTGGAGAAGGACATTCTCCTTCTGGAGAATATTTTATTGAACAAAAATTAGGTAAATATAGATACAGTATGATTTTTCAAAAGAGAAATACTGTAAATGAGCATGAAACTTGTAGGAGTATACTAGCATTAGCCTCAAAGTTAACACACAACTAAACACAAATTTATGGTGAATTTAAGCCACGTCAGAAAGATCGTATTTACGAGTTGAACGCACATGAATGCCACCACAGTGTTGTTAAATAAAAACATGAAAAGCAAGGACATCTGATGCGCATTCTTTACTCATCATTTTGTAGAAGTAGAGTTAAAAACCTTGCTGTATGTTTTGTAGAAAAGGTACCATCTTGTTCCAACCAAAGTGATTTGAATGCATCTGACATCATAATCATGACTTCTCGACTTGAACGCACAATTAGATTTCATAAAAGCAACTTTTTGGAATAAACTAGCTAACACAGATAAACAACAAGTTTAGATTTCATTGGATCAACTTTTAGGAGTAGACCTATACTACTATTAGCCTCAAAGCTAACTCAAGAGTAAACAAATTTAGATTTCATAGGAGCAACTGTTAAGAGTATACTAACATTAGCCTCAAAGATAACTCATGAGTATACAAATTTAGATTATATAGGAGCAACTGTTAAGAGTATACTAGCATTAGCCATAAAGCTAACACACAAGTAAACAAATTTAGATTTCATTGGAGCAACTGTTAAGAGCATACTAACATGTAAGTAAATATAGCGTATATACTAACATTAGCCTCAAAGCTAACACGAGTAAACAACAAATTTAGATTTCATTGGAGTGTTAGGCACATATACTAACATTAGCCTCAAAGCTAACATATGAGTAAACAAATTTAGATTTCATTGGAGCAACTTTTAGGAGTATACTAACATTAACCTTAAAGCTAAAACACGGGTAAACAACAAATTTAGGTCTCATAGGACCCACTTTTATGAGTATACTAGCATTAGCCTCAAAGCTAACACACAAGTAAACAAATTTAGATTTCATTGGAACAACTTTTAGGAGTATACTAACATTAACCTTAAAGCTAACACATGGTTAAACAACAAATTAAAATCTCATAGGAGCCACTTTTAGGTGTATACTAGCATTAGCCTCAAAGCTAACACACAAGTAAACAAATTTAGATTTCATTGGAGCATTAACTGTTAAGAGTACTAACATTAGCCTTAAAGCTAACACGTGGGTAAAAATCAAATTTAGATCTCATAGGAGCCACTTTTATGAGTATACTAGCATTAGCCTCAAAGCTAACACACAAGTAAACAAATTTAGATTTCATTGGAGCAACTCTTAAGAGTATACTAACATTAGCCTCAAAGATAACTCATGAGTATACAAATTTAGATTATATAGGAGCAACTGTTAAGAGTATACTAGCATTAGCCATAAAGCTAACACACAAGTAAACAAATTTAGATTTCATTGGAGCAACTGTTAAGAGCATACTAACATGTAAGTAAATATCAAATTTAGATCTCATTGGAGCCACTTTTAAGGGTAACTAGCATTAGCCTCAAAGCTAACACACGAGTAAACAACAAATTTAGATTTCATAGGAGCAACTATTAGGAGTATACTAGCATTAGCCTCAAAGCTAACACACAAGTAGCACTTTATTTTACAGTCCTGTTTCGCATGAACATACTATGTACTTATTGTAGTAATGACACTAACTAGGTACTAACCCTGAACCTACCCCTAAAACTTTACCCATGTAGTTACACTACTCAGTACTTTTGTGGGTAAGTACACTGTAAGTTAATTAAAAAAGCACATACAAATAAAGTGCAACCTAAACATCAAAAACTGTTTCAGTGCACATCATTTTTGTTTTCAGCGTAAACAGACAAACCACATTTTGCTGTAAACTAGTCATGTTGTGCCTGGTTAGGAAACTGTGTAACATTTCACGTGCACTTAAAATGCCTACATTTCATATCGCGGCTATCATCAAGAATGGTCACGGAACAATAACGGTTCCATCATAAACCAGCATACTTGGAGTAGCAGAAAAGTAATTAGGCAAACTGAAGATGCTTTTGGAGAGACAGGAATCATATCAGTGTTTCCCAGTGTGCCTGGCGATGCCTGCAGCTCTTCCACGGCATGTGCGCTCGCTGATATGAACGACGGAGCTTTTGTTGTGTCTTACTTACCAACACCACACCGCTCCTCATTAACCTTTGCACAGATAAGCCTGTTTCAACGGCATGTTTCAACGGCTCCAGTGAAGCGCTTCCTCATCCGACAAAAATATCCCAAAATAGCATATTTTAATCCTGTTTTAAGATGCCGTATCATTATTATGAGCCAGATTGCACAATCTATATTTCAGTTGCGACTGCAGCTCAGAGGTTTTGGCCTAGTTGCCACCTGATCCACCTATAATTACCCAACATGCATTCTGGGGCCAGTGTTCATTCTAGCACAGCTAACAAGGTTAAAAGGTGCAGCTTGAGTCTAATGAGATTCACGATAATTTGCTGAGTAATTGTTAACAACATGTTACAGCTTTTTCTCTTTCTCACTTGCTCCCGGTCTCCGGTTCTCAAAGCATATGCTTGTTAGAGGAGACGTTCAGGTAGAAAGAAGCTCATTTCTGGGCGCCGAACGGTTCTTGCGCAGCTGTGTGTAAGAGGAGGAGGGTGACGGAGGTGTGAATATACAAAGACGCTAAACAAACACGACTTTTATCGGAAGCAACATGCAGGGGCGCAGACAGGGGAGTGAATATTAACTGCCAGTGTGTAGGGATAATTGGCACCAAGTGATTATTCATCCACTCAGGTCAGCGTTTGAATGGTAGGATCAGATGGAAAGCAAGCAGTGTGAAGAACAAACATCGGTAGCAGAGGAAAAGGGCACGGCGTACGTGTGGGATCCAGCAAACTGAAACAACACCTGAGCAACTACTGAGTTTTCCCTGAAGCTTACACTGAAAACAATGGTGTAGAAAACTAAGGGTTGATTTGCAACCTCAAGACTCTTGCGATCCACCGGTGGCTTCCCACCTTGGTAATTTAATGCCAATCTCCAGTAACAAGCATGGTGTCTAGAGTTGGTGACAACCACAGGCAGTTTACAGGTGTCTTTCCAATTGCCGGACTGCTAGTTGTCAGCCTAGAGGAAATCTTGGTTAACAATACACACAGAAAAGTAGAAACAAGTTTAAATATAAGCTCTGCTCCAAAACATAGTTAGCGGACTTGCTTTTGCTGTCTACATAGGCACCGACCTTCTAAGGCAGCATTCTAAACCTAAAATTAAGTGCATGAGGGAATCGATTAACAACCAATCCAACAGAGTTTTGAAGTTAGCATGTGGCTAAGCAAACAGCATAATACCAAAGACTTTATATATATATATATATATATATATATATATTAATATATATATATATATATAGGATGACAGTGTACTCCTATTACTTATGAATGAGAGAAAGTGCAACACCCAATATGGCGAATAAGGCCCGCCTTCTAAGTGAAAGAGCCAATCGTTGATTAGTAAGTCATCATGTCACTGCAGCTCCAGTTGCTATAGAATTGGGATGGGCGATATGGCCTAAAAATTTATCACGATAATTTCAGGTATTTATTGCGATAACGATACCAATGACGATAATATAAAAAAAAAAAAAATATATATATATATATATATATATATATAAAATCGCAGATTATGTTATGTTTAAGTTGTGTTCCAGTGACTGTGCTGAAAAACATCACACAACAACAATTACACAATAATAATTAAAATCAATTAAAAGTTTAAAATGGAAACACAGATTCTGTATACTCTCATGGTGCAAACAGTGGCAAAAATAGTGCAAACAGCAAAAGTAACAATCACCAACCATGTCCAAAATTACAACAGAGTACAACCACAAATAAATCCTGATAAAGTAACAAACATGTTAAAGTAACCTGATAAAGTAAAGAAGTTCAGTGTGAAACAGTCAATAACACTCTTAGAATGTAAATATAATATGTATGTGGAACATGCAACCACCAATTAGGTAGTTAAATTTTCAACACTCTCGTCCCATGGAACAAATTGTAAAAATAGTGCAAACACTGTATCAAAAAGTAACGATCCCAACTATGTTTACAAAATACAGCTGTGACGCAGCTCTCCGTATACACGCTTCGGATGAGTACACACAAATCTCCTCACAGAGCGCGCGAATTGTCTTTTGCGTCTTACGGTTGAATGTTTAAATTGGCAAGGTTTAAATGAGTTTAGTTTAAACACAGATAGCAATGTGACGTGTTCATGTCTCACCTGCGCTCGCGCACTATCAACACCCAGGTGATGACGGCGTAAATGACTGCTCATATGGATCTTGCATTGAACATTTGTTTATAGTGATTATGGTAGTTTGCTCCACATCTGATTTTCTATAACCAAACCAGTTCCAAATTGTGGAGGTAGCTCCTCGCTTAACAACAAGCTCCTCCTCAGCCTTACGTCCGCCTTCCGCCATGCTTGTTTCACTCCGCACGTGAACAGTGAATCGGTCGCACACGAAACTACGTCATCAACTAGACTTTTTCTACTCAAACTAGAGAATTTTCAACGGTATATCGCAAACGATAAGATAACGCCCATTCCTACTATAGAAACAGACAGCATTTTCAGACTTGCGCTCATGACTGCGCATTGGCTGGTCTAGCATGAAAAACAAGCTTTTTAAAATGCTATTTGAACATATAAAACAAGCTTCATGAGACTGTTGTCAGATTTCATTTGGTGTTTTCAAATATGACATTTAATTGTAAGCTTAGTGAACAGTTTTGGAGAATTTGATGTTTCCCCATTCAAAAAGATAGGCGCTGCACTTGGATGCCCGAGAGGCGTTTCAAAGATGGCCGCAGAGTGAAATGACTTGTCTTAAAGGGACTTTGATAATACTCAGTCCCACTTTATATTTAACTACTATACTATGATTTAAATTAATAATTTGATACAATGCACTTATTGTGTATGTACATTTTAACATTGTACTTATATTTTAAAAATACCTGCATGTAATTACAACTGTATTTAATTTACATTTACATTTAGCCATATCCCATATCCCATATTACATTTACCTTACCCATATCCCACCTCAGAAAAAGTGTTTTGCAATGCAACATCAACACAAAAAGTACAAAGTGCATTGTACCTATTTTTTTTTTTTTTATACTATGGAAGTCAATTGGGCCCATCAACTCTTTGGTTGCCCATATTCTTCGAAATATATTCTTTTGTGAAAGAAAGAAATTCATACAGGTTTGGAGCAACTTGAGGGTGAGTAAATGATGACAGAATTTAAATTTTTGGGAGAACTTTAAGTGTACTGTCTAGGTAGGCAGCTAACTATGTTTTGGAACAGTCTCTGCACATCACACGACACCGTTTTCAACTAAAAACGTAAAACTTTTAATGTGTTTTGGCTGTTCATTTACATGTCAACGCTGTTTTGGGTACCTGAAAATGCAAGCTTTTGGCAAACTGGTTTCAAAGTGTACGTTTTTGAAACAGTCTCAGTGTAAACAACAAAAACGCGAATATGTGGAAATGATGATGTCACGCACATGCGTATTACATGTTCATGTGTTTCATCGCCATCTACTGACCTGGCAGCAGAATACAGCATTTTTAGTCATTTTCGCAGATCCATGTGAATGGGGATCATTTTGAAAATGGTGTCATCTGTACGGAAAAACTTCTCCGTTTTAAGCATATCGTTGTTGTGTAAACATACCCTTAGGTAACACTTTACAGTCTAATTCTCACTATTAACTAGTTGCTTATTAGCATGCATATTACTAGGATATTTACTGTTTATTAGTACTTATTAAGCACATATTAATGCCTTATTCTGCATGACCTTATTCTACATCCCTTAACCCTACCCAGTACCTAAACTTAACCACTACCTTACTATTATTAAGCAGTAATTAGAAGTTTATTGAGGCAAAAGTCATAGTTAATAGTGAGAACTGGACCCTAATTTAAAGTGTGACCAAAATTTAAAATGTGGAGTCTCAACAATGACTGATCATTTAAAAGTAATGTCTGAGAAGAATGAACAGAATCATAGAAGTATTTATTGCAGGTATTTAGTTTATGCTGGTAGCCTGTCGCTTGACAACCACAACCAACATATGGAATTGTTCTAAAAGTAGTTTATTAGCTCCCATAGATCCAACTAAGTTTAAAAATCTCACATTAACCAATGAAACAAATAGACTTATGTTCACCAAAAAATGAAAATTCTCTCATCATTTGCTCAAACTCATGCCATCCCTGATGTATATGACTTCCTTTCTTCAGGTAAACACAAACAAAGATTTTAAGGAAATAATCCATTACTGTGAGTTCATATAATGTAAGTGATGTTTGAAAAAATTGTGACAGTAATCCGTATGACACCAGGTCTTCTGAAGCAAAACGACAGGAGTGTTCACAAAGCGCATATGTCACATGTCACAATGTCCCTCTCAAGAACACTCGTATGGCAGTAGGCTGGAATCATTGATTCATAGTTTAAAAAGTTTAAAATATTAGTATTTTTCTCACACACATCTATCATTTCACTTTAGAAGACATTGATTTATCCAGTGGGGTCGTATGGATTACAGTAACGATCGCTGTGTGTGGTTTTTTCAAGAGTCAAACGCTGGATGGATTATTTCCCTAACAATCTTTGTTTGTGGTTATCTGAAGAAACAAAGTCAAACACATCAGGGATGGCATGAGGCTGAGAAAAGGATGAGAGAAATTTCATTTTTGGGCGAACTATCCCTTTGAATGTGAATAAAGCTATTGAAATAATCGAGTAGATTCCTCCCTTCACCACATTCTTCATTCTGTCTGGCTTCTCCCCTCTCCAGCTGTATAGACCAGAAAAAAAACAAGCTTGAGGAAGCACATCATCTGTTCAGCCTTTAGGAGATGGAGGAGGAGGGTGAAACATCTGCGCCATTTCAACAAATAGGTAATCAAAAATCAAGTAAATAATGCCAATAATAAAAACGAAACCCCTTCTGCTGATCCCATTTCAGCTGAAGGGAATATTTAACAGAGCTCAATGTAAATGTCCATCAGTAATGATTATTCCTGAGAGACACACTGCAAATGCTATAATGCACATGATTTACTAAGATCCCAAACAAAGGTTACTAATTTGCTTGTGCAATCCTAGAAATTGCACATCCACTTTAAGGGTGTCCTGTATGTGATTTACTACAAGTTATTGTACAAATGTGTAGCAGTAAGTACAACAGGACTCTTTGCGTGTACCAAATGTTAAATAGGCACCTCACTTGCTGCTTTCACTAAATACTCACAATTTTAATTATGACTATATGGAATATATGATTTATATTAACAATGATTGCAGACTGGAGGCTGTTATTATGTACTACTTAACTACCTCCCTGTTTTGAAAAATAAACTTTGGAGATGGGCTCATTTGTTTGTCAGAGTCTAATATATACGAACGTATGTTCTACAACATAAATGCTGCTCAGATTGCATAATTTCTTGAAGAACAATGATGGAGAGCAAATCGTTAAGGAGAAATATGACACAAACAATGGACAATATATCAATATTTCACGGATTTAATGCTTTTATGGACAAAAAATGCTGTTCATGAACATTTTACCTAAAAGCGACAGATTGGATTCTTCCCACGATCGTTGTTTCCAACGCTATCTCATGACCAATTTGTACGTATTTTATGCAGTGGCTAATTCATACGAATTTGTATGACCTCACTCGTAAGAATTCATACGATTTGTCTAAACCCCAGTGACGAGTAAGTTTAGGGCCGGGGTTATGGGTAGGTCATTTACGAATACGAATTACGCCATACGAATTAGCCACCTCGTAAAATACGTATGAATTGCAGTGAGATCGGGTTGCTGTTTCATAACAAAGGTATGAAGTCCCAAATTACAATATTACTGTTGCTGGAGCATCTATATCATAAAACAGACACTGTAGATTGACACTAAACCCTTAGAACTTTCAAAAGATATATGACATTCTTAACCCCTTAAGCCCGCAGTGTCCCACCGGCGGGACACCATCCCTAAGTACTTCATAATTTTTTTTTGTACCAAGTACTCCAATGCATCAAAAAGCATCATACAGCTCAGATAATCATGTGTTATATGTCATTTGGTCTCACGGAGTACAATGCAATGAGCATAATTGTTTTGGGCTTTGACTAAACTTGAGCGAGTTTTTGTCCGTGAAGCCCCCCAAGACCCATATGTAAATAATAAGCCGTTGCAGCATTGATGTCATGTTTCGGCTCATAACATCAAGAAACATGCTCCAATTGTGGAAACTTTGCATTATTTACATCAGATTCTCACAATTAAAATGAGTTCAATATTAACATAATCCAATTAGCCAATCACGAAATATTGCTCACGGAATTATGACACACAGACACACAGATGCTAACTAAAACTAAAATTTAGCTATCACGTGGCATTTTAGCTTATAACTTCATGAAACATGCATAGACTGTAGAAAATGGCACATAATTACTTACAGTGGATGCTCCCGATTGAAATGAGTCCAAGATCAACATAATCCCATGTGTCGATCACGAGTTACTCCACATGAAATAACGATTTTAAAAATGCCCATCAGGGGTGCCAAGGGCTAAACAAAAAGGCTACCTTTGTTCCAAATGCTGTAACTTTTGATTTCTTCATGCGATCACCATAAAATCTGATGCAGATACATTTCACATATAGAGGAATGATTCCGCTACCTTATTTCCTTCATGAGATACTCCATATTAAATTAGAAATATATGTAATTTTTCCCTTTTTTCCACATTTTTTTTTTTTTTTTTTTTGCTGTTTATTTGCAGTTTCTCAGCATGAGAATGTCCAAATTTAATTACTTTTTTTTTTTTTTTTTTAATTTAAAAAAGTTTCCTTTCAAATAATACCAACCTTTTGACTCTCCTTGCTATAGTTTTGGAGTTACTGAAAATACCCTCAGGGCTTAATATTTTTAGATAGTAGTCTATATAGTAAATGTAAATGAAGGTAAACAAAGGGATGTCAAGCCCGAGGATCAGTGCACTTCAAGAGGTTTATCTTTTAATACCAAAACAAACAAACAAAACAAAAAAATCATTGTCTTTTAGTATTTTTATGCACACAGAGTTTATGAAATGACATTTAGTATGCTAAATCACTTCACGTATGCCATTTATTGTATTTGCAATTGCAGGACACCATCCTGTATTTTGCATGTTTGGTAGCACACGGCCTAAATCACAGCCTAAATGTGATTGGCTCTCGAGGAAAATATTTAAAATGATTTTAAATAATGATTTTAAAAATATCCTAACAATGCATTTTCTCTGTCACTATTTAAAAGTCATTTACACATGCAAGTCATTTCATCGCGGGCCTAATAAAAATTCTAAATTTGTAAAGGCCATCACAAGAAGAATAAAGTCCAAATGAAAGCCTTTATGCCACAATAATGAGGTACAAAGAAGTCGCCAGAGTTAAAGGACTCTGCGGTAATGTTCTCATCCTTTTCCAAAAGGCCACTAAAACTGCTTTTACAATATCCAGACACTTTTACATAATTCATGTATGCAGTGGTCACACAGATAATTACATTAGCAATAAGCAAGGGAAGTCTCCTTTTAACGCGTACCCTTTGACTCAGGGGCTAGAACAAAAGTGTGAATAGACACGGCTTTCACCATTACCTTCTCCTCTCGTCAGAAACGTTAATGCAATTGCAAATGGCCATTCATTCCGCAATCTGAAAACCTTTTTATCATAATCCAATTACTAGGTCTCATTTATCAGCCAACATTTTATCACCCAAAACAATACGATGAGAGGTCAGTACCATTACTTCCGCTATTCATACGCTCTGTCTTAGAAAAAGCTTTGGTTAATCATGTGTCTGTAAGCTAATAGCCAAAATATGAGGAATTGGGGTTTATAAAGGGCTACTGACTAATTATATTCTTTTTAAATAAACAATTATTCACTCTAAAAATAATGTGTTGGCTCAAACAAAAATAAATAAATAAATAAATAATGCAACAGTTTGCATCAATTTCTTGGAGTTTGTGTGAATTTACGTTCCACAACATATTTAACATGTATATTTAATGAACAAGTGAGATATTACTTGTCACTGGCATTAGCGCAGTCATTGCTTATAGAGTCAATGTAGTGTTTACCTTCATATATCTCTTCAGGACAATGATAACCACAAAAACTTCATTACAGAAACTCTTTTAAATGTCAAACATAACACTAACAGGTCTTTCCCTTCACTAAAAACACATAAATTAACACTTAATTTCAACATTTATTCTTCTTATCCTGTCCTATGCAAAGCATGCTGAAAACTAGAAATCCACTGCTTAATTTCCGATGTTATCAAGAAAATTTCATTACGTTACTACAACTTAATTAAAAAAAAACAAAAAAAAAAACAATTAATGCAGAAATTTGAGTTTAAATTACAGACGATATTAAGCAGATGTGATGATCAACAATATTATGTCAAAAGAACTCAACAAAATAGTTTGCAACTTAAAATGTTTTATTAAAATAATAAATTAAAATTTGCAAACATGCATTTATTTAAGTTGTGGTAATAGCTCCCCTGAATTACTTTTTTTAGTGTTTTTATAACTACAAAAATAGCCTATATCAACCCATACTGACATTACTTTGCCAAGTAGGATCGTATTCTACTTGGCCTTTGAGCAACATCCCTATGGACCAATCAGATTTTAAACCCAAGTGCCATTCTGACTTGACTTGCAGTTGAATTGTTGTTCGACAGCTAAGCCAAAGTTAGCCTAATCTCTATACGCATTACCCATGTGCTTAAGACCCCAAGACCCGTCGTTGGCAGAGACCTCACATTACTGCTAAACTCTGAGTTTTTGACTTCACATGGCTGTGGGAAGTGTGTTGCATTTGTGCGTTCATGTTTGTTTTTTTATGCCTGCCCTTTTGGCATTGATTTAAACATGTGGCTAAACATTTCAAGATAAGAGCGGTATTTACCTCTCTGGTGGGGACAGATAACATCCCAGCTCATTACTCCAGCCATGTTGGCTAAAACCCTATCGGACAGACCTTTACACAGCAAGCCGTACGGAAGCATTGTTCAGGTTGTTGGGAAAAAGAATAACGTATCTCTGATTCTAAAGTGGTCATTTAAGAGTGTTTCTGGAGCTACAAAATTACAAACTCTGTGCTTTCACAACAAACTGCAGCAAGAAACAGAGCTTGATGAGACAAAATAAAAATAAAACATCCAAAACGGATGAGCAATATTGGAAGAATTTGTAATATAAGTAGTGAGCTGCCTACCTGACGCAAAGGTTAAGATTTATGTATTTGAGCTGCATATAAAATTGTCATCCATTTGGATTACATAAATTTAACTCAAACAATAACTGACAAACATCACATTAAGTTTATTAGTTTATGTTAAAACTGTGTAACCCCCAACCCCCAACCCCCTCCCCCCATATTGAGTGTAGTATCACAATGTGTTATCTTTGTACTATTTATACACAATTGTAGTATTGATTAATATTTTGAATTAGCTTTTATTTTGTTTAATTTAGTTTAAGTTTTAGTAATTTCATTATACGTGATCCTGGACCACAAAACCAGTCATAAGTCACACGGGTATATTTGTAGCAATAGCAAACAATGCATTGTTTGGGTCAAATTTATCGATTTTTCTTTTATGTCAAAAATCATTAGGATATTAAGTAAAGATCATGTTCCATGAAGATATTTTGTAAATTTCCTACCATAAATATATATTAAAAAAAATTGTTTTTGTGAGTGGATATACATTGCTAAGGACTTCATTTGGACAACTTTATAGGCGATTTTCTCAATATTTAGTTTTTTTTTTTTGCAAGATATATATACAGTATCTCACAGAAGTGAGTACACCCCTCACATTTTTGTAAATATTTTATTATATCTTTTCATGTGACAACACTGAACACTTTGCTACAATGTAAAGTAGTGCGTGTACAGCTTGTATCACAGTGTAAATTTGCTGTCCCCTCAGAATAACTCAACACACAGCCATTAATGTCTAAACCGCTGGCCACAAAAGTGAGTACACCCCTAAGTGAAAATGTCCAAATTGGGCCCAATTAGCCATTTTCTCTCCCCGGTGTCATGTGACTCGTTAGTGTTACAAGGTCTCAGGTGTGAATGGGGAGCAGGTGAGTTAAATTTGGTGTTATCACTCTTACTCTCTCATACTGGTCACTGGAAGTTCAACATGGCACCTCATGGCAAAGAACTCTCTGAGGATCTGAAAAAAAGAATTGTTGCTCTACATAAAGATGGCGTAGGCTATAAGAAGATTGCCAAGACCCTGAAACTGAGCTGCAACGCGGTGGCCAAGACCATACAGCGGTTTAACAGGACAGGTTCCACTCAGAACAGGCCTCGCCATGGTCGACCAAAGAAGTTAAGTGCACGTGCTCAGCGTCATATCCAAAGGTTGTGTTTGGGAAATAGACGTATGAGTGCTGCTAGCATTGCTGCAGAGGTTGAAGGGGTGGGGGGTCAGCCTGTCAGTGCTCAGACCATACGTCGCACACTGCATCAAATTGGTCTGCATGGCTGTCGTCCCAGAAGGAAGCCTCTTCTAAAGATGATGCACAAGAAAGCCTGCAAACAGTTTGCTGAAGACAAGCAGACTAAGGACATGGATTACTGAAACCATGTCCTGTGGTCTGATGAGACCAAGATAAACTTGGTGGTGTCAAGCCTGTGTGGCGGCAACCAGGTGAGGACTACAAAGACAAGTGTGTCTTGCCTACAGTCAAGCATGTTGGTGGGAGTGTCACGGTCTGGGGCTGCATGAGTGCTGCCGGCACTGGGGAGCTACAGTTCATTGAGGGAACCATGAGCAGAGCATGATCCCCTCCCTTTGGAGACTGGGCCGCAGGGCAGTATTCCAACATGATAACGACCCCAAACACATCTCCAAGATGACCAGGGTAAAGGTGATGGACTGGCCAAGTGTCTCCAGACCTAAACCCTATTGAGCATCTGTGGGGCATCCTCAAATGGAAGGTGGAGGAGCGCAAGGTCTCTAACATCCACCAGCTCCATGATGTCATCATGGAGGAGTGGAAGAGGACTCCAGTGGCAACCTGTGAAGCTCTGGTGAACTCCATGCCCAAGAGGGTTAAGGCAGTGCTGGAAAATAATAGTGGTCACACAAAAACATTTTCACTTAGGGGTGTACTCACTTTTGTGGCCAGCGGTTTAGACATTAATGGCTGTGTGTTGAGTTATTTTGAGGGGACAGCAAATTTACACTGTTATACAAGCTGTACACTCACTACTTTACATTGTAGCAAAGTGTCATTTCTTCAGTGTTGTCACATGAAAAGATATAATAAAATATTTAAAAAATGTAAGGGGTGTACTCACTTCTGTGAGATAATATACACACACAATATTTATATATGCATATACACACACACACAAACTAAAATTATTTCAATATTTTTGGGTTTTTAAGTTTAGTTTAATTTTTCTTTTACCAATTGTCAATTGACATTTTTTTTTAATAGATTTTAACAGATTTAGTTTTTGTAAACGATAATAAAACTTACTTTTTACTGCAAACTGTATTTAAAGCAGCATCATGTATCGCATACTGTATGTAAACCCTCTACCTAGGTCCTACTCGCCCCGCTCTGCACGAGCCTCGAACCTGGGTCTCCAGCGTGCGAGTTAGATGCTTTAACAAGGAGGCTAAAGGCTGCAACACCTAACATCAGTCGCTAGAGCATCTCTTGAGATCAGAGGAGTGAGGTTTACTCACACAGCGACTACTAGCTGGCCTCCGTTACACATACAAGACAATCCCAGAATGGATTGTGACTAGTTCAGTACAGAAAATCATCAAAGTTGGTGGATGTAGTCATAAAAAATGTTGATAGTACTATTTTTTACTAAGTACTGTAAATAAGAAATAAAATTAACTAATAGTAATTAAAAATGAAGTGTATTTTAGTATCAAGTTGTTAGCTTAGCAACATGCTAACACCAAACGCTACTGGAATCAACTGGAATCCTGTTTAGTTGTTCGATGCCTGTGTAGAACGTTCCAAATCAGTCACTTAGGACGTTCAGTTGCTGATTTAGAAGGCAGTCAGTAGACAGCGAGGCAGCTCACTAGGGTCTGAAACAGAACTATAATTACAACATGGCTTTTTGTCTGTGTTTTACATGAGGATAAACAAACAGACAGTGGAACTCCAGGAAATAAAAACATTAAAACACTCACAGCCTCCAATGCTCAGAAACTGAATCACAAGAACAAATAACAGGATGACATAATTGAAGACAAAAGGTTTCCACTGAGGTAATGGTTTATATTTTGTAATTAATACACAGTTTATTGAGAGTGGTGTTCTGACAAACACCTTGAAATCCCCACCTCTCCTCTCAGGGGCTGACTGAAGAAATTCACAGCCTAGTTCCCTTGACAATATTATCTCCAACGAGCAGACAATTTGCTTCTTTGTTTAAGACACGAATACCACTGAAACTTCATTATGGAAAATCCAATAAATAAAAGGCAGTCGGTATGGAGTTATTGAGATCCGCTGTACTGAGGCTAACATTCTTGCATATAATAGGCCTTTTTTCATCTTTTTTTTTTCCCCTTCTCGTCTCGACTGAGGAGTAGATCAAGTGAAGGTTGTGTCGACCTCTTGCATGGCCTACATTCTAATGGGGGAGCTAATTGCATAATTTGTTTTAGAATTAACGGCTAATAGCAGCCGCTCTCCGATCCGCAGCCAAACTCCCCCTCCCTCGCTTCCTATTTAACTGGAATTTACGGAGGCTTTGGACAATGACTCATCGATACTATGGGAAAATAACGCCAACTAAAGTCAACAGGAACTCTGGTTATGAAACGGCTCAATCTGAGTTCATGTGCAGATGGAGTCGCTAGGTTTTATGGCATTATGCCAATACGTCTGAAAGCAAGTTGTTTAAAATCAATAGATGTTGTTAAGGATTAATGCTAATCATGTCATGTCGGAATTACCATAATTGTGTGTTTCTTCAGTTATGGGCACTTTTATGTCACTTTTCATTAAAGCTAGCAGATTTAAACTTTCTTTTTAATACATATATGAAGGTCACAATAAAACAGTTGTGGGAACATTTTAACATGCCTTCATTATTTACTTTTGTGAGATTTTATTGTTTTACTCATGTCATTGACCCAGACTTTCTTAAAATATGAAAATCCATCATGTGGAGACATGCCTAAAATATAACTTGAGGTGTGAAAAAAACAAAAAAATAAAAATAATTATCACTTGTGAATACTGAACAGAATATTTTTGTTGTGTGCTGTAATTTTGTTAAGTTATGCAAAGTGTGAAATTATTTATTTGTGTGTATTTAGTATACAAATGCAAATGGAATTAGACTTAGCAATACAAAGGAGACAAATATTTTCTTACAAAAATGTTTAACATGCCATTTCCACCATGAATGTTAATGAACTTAATAAATAAAATAACATTTGCTGTTAAAATGTTAAAAATGTTAAACAACTCCAGCTGAAATTTCTAACACTGTGTAATTTTAAAGTCCAAAAAATTATAAGAAGAAAACGACAACAAAAACAACAATTGGAATGTGTAGTTTTAAAACTTTTTATGAAAGTTCCGATTTTATTATGCCAATTTATTGTATCTATTGTTACCTGGTACAATTTCTTATGGAAGCTTGTTTCCGTTATGAAATAAAAAAAATGAAAAAGGTAATTGCGACATTTTAGCTCATAATTCTGACTTTTTTTCTCAGAATTGCGTTATATAAAGTCAGAATTGAGAGATATAAAATCAGAATTGCGAGATATAAAGTCAGAATTGCGTGATATAAAGTCACAATTGCTTGATATAAAGTCACAATTGCGAGATATAAACAATTCATAGAAAAAAGTCAGAATTGCGTGATATAAAGTCAGAATTGCGTGATATAAAGTCACAATTGCGAGATATAAAGTCAGAATTGCGAGATAAACAATTCATAGAAAAAAGTCAGAATTGCGAGTTTATATCACACAATTCTTACTTTATAACTTTGTATATATATATATATATGTTTTGTTTACATGAACAATAAAGCCCTAAACCCATTTCTAAATAACTCTTAACCATAATAATATGTGAATCAATGAACTGGCATCTATAGGTTGGGTTATCAGTAATAGTTGGATTGTCAATCTCGCTCAAACCAGGCAATAACTTGGGCTCCACATGATGTAATAACCAAAGAGAATTGCCAAATGAAACTAAACAAACAAAGCTGAGCTAAAACACAGAGAGAGACTGGGCGCAGGATTCAATCAATACCGTGTGATCCAGCTGTCAGTCAAACCCCCTTATACTTTCAGCCCATGGCCTTCAAAAACTCACCCACTGTTGAGAGAGACTCTCTAGCTTGAGTATGCTTAATTAAAGAGCTTATTTGTAAAGATTTTATTACTAATGACAATTACAAAATAAGGGGAAACACAAAAAAACACATTAGTTTCTACACCAGTTCCTATTTGTTGAACCAACACTTTATTGCTAGCAACTGACTCTAGCAAGAAATGACATATTTTTCCCAATCACTTGACTCCATCCTCAGTAGCCAATGATCTGTGTCCTTGCATCTCCGACACAATGATACGATCTATTACAGCTCACTCACAATGCCTCAGGCGTTCAGTTTAATTATAGTAGTGCTAAAGTGCAACCTTCATAGTACATTACCACAGTGGCATAGAAATAATAGGAAAAAAGGTTCATAATGGTGAACGTCTTTTTATTATTTGGTAAATAATGGCTGGTTGTTCAAACTTTCCATCATGGTCGGTGTTTGGAATTTGATTGTAACCTCAGGTCCTGTTCTCTATTATGCCTCATTGGAACCTAATATTGCTTTGCATTGTGTTTTAAATTGAAATATGACAGCACCACTGAAAGGAGACATTTTTAAGGAGCGGTTTCATTAGCTTCTATTCTACATTTTTACATTTAGCTTTTCAATTATGTGAAGAGACCTATTGTCATCCATCGTGCTGTGTTCGAGTGAGTGAGGAAATTCATTGTGCAAACCATCTTCATTCCCAAGTGTTTGGACAGTTACAGATGATTAGAAAGTCACAGATGTCTTATGCAAAGAAGTTGATCAATTCGACAGTACATTTGTAGCAGTTCAAGGAATAGTTTACGCAAAAATGAAAATTCTCCAAACCCATATGGTGTTATTTTGTCTGTAGAACACAAAATGAGAAGTTTGTATGAATCTTTCTTTAGCTATTGTCCATACAACAGTTAAAAGTGACCACAGCTGTCAAGATCTAAAAAAAAAAAAAAAAAAAAAAAAACCACTATTAAAAAAAAAAAGAAGGAAAAAAAATTACTGACTCCAAACTTTTGAACGGTAGTGTATTGTTACAGAAGATTTCTATTTTAAATAAATGCTGATATTTTTAACTTTTTATTCATCAAAGAATCCTGAAAAAAGTATCACAGGTTATAAAATAATATTAAGCAGCACAACTGTTTCCAACATTGATAATAAATCAGCATATTAGAATGATTTCTGAAGAAGATTATATATGCAAATGTGTGAAATAAAATCAATGATTCAGCAACAAAGCAGTAAATAAAAACCGAACAGCAAAGGAGGTTACACAAGAGTACAAAACAGAGACATACACTCAAACACAACACACTGAACTGGTGTGGCTGTAACAGTATGGTAAAATTGAGCCAAAATACTCAAATAAGTGGTTGAAATCAGATCAGACCCAGATTTATTAAGCTGTGATAAAACATACCGGTTCATTTTTGTTAAATTTTTAACAATGTCCTCCTCTGTGTTCAGGTTTGAAAGTAGTCAAATTAATGCAAAAACTGACACTTAAAATCAACATTTCAGATAAATAAATAAATAAATAAATAAATAAAATAAAATTAAATTAAATAAAATAAAAAAATCTAAACCTTGACAAAAAGATTTTTTCTGAGAATGTCTAAGTATAAATCCAAATCCACAACTTAATAAAAATAAGTATTTATGTCTAAAAACTACTAGAGAATTTAAAAGCCACTTTATATATAACTATATAGGAATCTAGTGGTTACACCATGACATTACATATGTTTTTTTTTTTTGTTTTTTTTTTTTTTACTCCCACCAGATGGCACTAATCTACCTTCAGAAAATTGGATTTTAAATGGCTTGTCTCTATTTTAACATGGAATTCTGCTTTATTTGAAAAACAATTAAAAAAATATATTAGAGAGAAAAAAAAGTGTATTATTTTCAATGAAAAAAAAAATCTATTACAAATTGTATAAATATTGCATAATATCATAAAATACCCTGAAATTTTAAATAATAATCAAAAAAATGTTATTGAACAAAAATACATTACATTGGTTTTCCTGAAAAAAAAAAGAAAAAAAAAAAAAGTTAAATGTCAAGGCTAAACAATGAGGACCTTTTAACCATTTGGGTTAAAAGAATCACAAGTGTGATGTGATGTTGCAAGTCTTAAATTCTTTAAAGCTGTATTGGCTACTTTCATCCCTATCTCAAACACAACAATTCATAGGTGACATTTTTCTGTGAATTTGTATGATTTGATTTGTACAAAAATGTACAATGTTGAGAAAAAAGTAAGCATGACGGTCTACCTCTAACTACACCTAGGGTAGCACCATATTTAAATTTTGACAGTAATGAAAATAAGGCTGTGAGGGATAGAATACAATGTGTTCAGTGGATTGTATTTTTGTTTAACAACATACACTCTAAAAAATGCTGGGTTAAAAACACCCGAAGCTGGGTTGAAAACGGACAAACCCATTTTTTTTTTTTAAACAATAGTGAACTTAAAATGAACCCAAAATAGGTTGGAAATTAAAAATCAGACACATAATTACTAGAGGCAACAATAATAATCAAAAGGTGAACATTTATTATTAAGCAATTTAACAAATGTTTATGGTTTAATTATTATTCATTAAACTTATTAATAAATGTTTATTTAATGTTAATTTCCAACATACTTTGGGTTCATTTAGAGCAAACAATATAGTAATTTTTAAAGAATAGTTGAGTTAAATAAAACTACCCAGCATGCTGGGCAAACATTTAACCCAAATGCTGGGTAAAACAACCCAATTACTGGGTTTATCCATTTTCAACCCAACTTGGGTTGTTTTTAACCCAGCATTGTTTAGAGTGTACTGATTGTTCAGCTGATGAAATGTCTTTCCAAAAAAAGTTTCAATAGACTAAAACTCCACATCCACACTAAATTCAATATGGTGTCTAACCTTTTTTAAGGTCTATTGTGGAGTAAGCAGATCGTACGAAAGCATAAGAGTGAGATCATTACACAATTATATGAATTAAGGCCAGTTCACACTAAAAACGATAATTATAAAGATAACTATAACGATATTAGCATCCACAACAATGATCTTTGTATTAAGCGTGCAATGCAGTTGTCATCTGCCATTTTAAATGTGACAACTCTTTAAAGATGAATGGATTCTGATTGGCTGTTAGTGCTTTTATTCTTCATCAGCAGGAATAAATCGTTAGTTGTGCTGTCTCATAGAATTAGAATGATTACTAACACATTATTATTGTCCTGTGTGTGAAGTGTGTTGGCTGCGTTTAAGGTGCTTCTGATATGTTCATTAGAAATAGTTGATGTATGGAAAAGCACTGCACAAAGATTCTTACAAAATTCTCCTTTTATGTTCCAAAAAAAAAAAAAAAAAAAAAAAAATGGCATGTTGGTCTGAGGGTCTCAGAGGTTCAAGGCATGGTGTGATACCTACTGCATAGGCTGACAAATCTTTACTTTGTTCCCAAATCCAACAGGGAACATTGGTCAAAAAGCTCTCATACGTTCCTACAGGAGCCAAAATGGATAGCATGCTGGTCAGGGAAGACCATGGATAATGGGGAAATGGCTAAATGTGGACACATACCTGTTGAAAGAGTCCCAGCATGGGGTGAACATCCATTTAAGAGGCAAAAGAAAAAAAGAGAGAAAAAGATGATTAAAAAATATAGAGAACATATATTAGTTGTTACACTGCTGCAATGTCTTTCACATAACCTTTCACCCAATCACACATGAGAAAGCGAGGAAAAGAGGTTGCTGATTGACAGTTTGAGCGGGCCATCAGTAGATTTCATTCCAGATTGCAGTGTTATCTACAGAGATAGGCAGAGGTTATCGCTGACCACCTGCTCTGCATTCTGAAACACACTAACTGTTGCATCACCCGCCACATTACGGAAAGGAACCCACGCTGAGAATGCCGGATACGTGATAACAGTGAACGTTACGCTTTCAGAACACACTAGATTAAAGTCGGAGCTTTTAATGTTTCTGGCGACCTGAAATGAATTTGGAAAATTTCCATCACCTCTGCTTGAGAAGAAAACAACAGCAACAAAGAAAGTGGATATTGTGGGCTAGTTGTCAGACGTTTTTACCTAGGTTTATGCATAAACCTTAACACATCTCGGCCACAAAATCATATTGCAAAGTTACTACAGAAAAAAAGATGTAGTTTGTTGAACATGTTGATAATATGTACCAACAGAAAGACATGTTATCACACTATATGCGGTAAATTAAACCATTACATTGCCTATTATAGGCTTTTCAGCAACATTTAACAATTAAAAGCAATATGAAAAACTTATTAATTAAAAAGTAGCAAAAGTGAAAAAGATGAGAGAAAAAATTACATTTTAAAATGTAATTTATTCCTGTGATCAAAGCTGAATTTTCAGCATCATTACTCCAGTCTTCAGTGTCACATGATCCTTCAGAAATCATTCTAATATGCTGATATGCTGCTCAAGAAACATTTCTGATTATTAACAATGTTGAAAACAGTTGTGCTGCATATTTTTGAAATTTAAATCTTATAAATGTCTTTACTGTCTGTTTTGATCAATTTCTTGCATCTTTGCCTAAACCTTACTTACCTCAAAAAAAAAAAAAAAAAAAAAAAAAGTAGTGTACAATGTCACTGCTGTGTAATTGGATTTTTGTCTCAAAATCTTATAGTTAATGAGATACAACTACCCACGTGACAAGTTGCCCTGGTTTCTCTTATATTCATGCTCTCTTTTCCTGAATCATTTGTAATTGGGAAGGATAAAGAGCCTGCTGACAGCAGCATTATCAGTTATTTACTCCCGATAGTGACTGTACTTGACTGGCAGTATCTGTAGCAATCATCACAGGTCATTCAGCCCTGAGTAAATGGCTCTTTTAAATTCCGTATATCACATGCCCATTTTCCGGAGAGTTGCAGTGTCATCAGATTAAAGAGGTGCTAAATGCTAACTCACCGCGCCGCCAATAAGGTCCACAGACTGCAAATGTTCCTTGCCAACATGTTTTCTGAAATTAGCCGTATTATAAACATAAGCACTTTAAATGCACATACATTTGCATGTATGTTTCCTGCAATGATTCACAGTGAATGTTTATGTTTTCCACATTAAAGGTGTTTTTTCGATCAGGACACATGGATATAAAGATGGCAGAGTTAAATATCTGATTACAAAGATAAAAAAGAGAATATAACACAAAACATTTTAAGCCCATTAATAAATCACATAAAATAACATACAGTATTAGTGATTTCAAAACCTAGTAAGCTGCCTATGTAGGCAGCAGTTTAAGTGCACTCTGCAACATAAATAAATGAATCCAATATGGCAGCTGAAATGAGTGAAATAATTCATCCAGAAATATCAATAAAAATAGTTCAGTATAAATGAAAATTTGCTATTTTACTCAATATATGAAGAGTTCAGATACAAAAGCCACTAAACGCCACCTCCATCAAAAATGAGATAATGATATTGAGCGAATGCTCTCCACACATAGTATATGTTCATCAAATACTTTTGCTTCAAATCCGCTAAATCCCATTCAGAAATACCTGCTCATTGGCAAAAACCATTAAACACCACTTCCCTTTGTCAGCAGGAGCCTCTAAGTCCACAGAAGAACCAATCTGAAGACGTGATTTGAATCATATGATTTCAAGACGATTGACGGTGTGCGTATGAGCCGGCTTTAAATTGTCGAGCTGCAAGTTTTTGTCATGTTTTGTCCATCATGGCAATGACAGGATTTTGCAAATAGCAAGTAAACACTACCAGAACTGCCAGAAAAGGACAGAAACTCTTCATTTGTATACTGTGCATTTTTCATTTAGTAGGAAACCACGCTGATTTTAGAAATGTGAACTTCTTTGTGCCAATCATTATCTTAGCAACATGCTAATATCAACAACTCTATTGGAATCAATTGTGATTCCCCACTTATGATGTACCTTCTCTGGTAGTATTGGCAGTAGGCAGGACACAAGGTTTTGGAACAGACCGATAGTATGTGCTTAAAAATTATACATACAAATGTAAAATACACTATGCATAAAACTGATTAAAACCCACCCACACGCAGAAATATGAACATACAAATCCAGCTGGCCTGGCTGACGTTTCAGTTACTAGAAAGTGTGATAGAGAGCATACTTCCAGGCATGGTGATGTTGGCAGAGGTTCACAGGGATCATCCCATAGCAGGATGTGGATTACTTTCGTATTAACATGTGGCTTTAGCGGCACGCTGGGTCGTACCCTGTGCTGCCCGCACAAGCGAGGACTCATCTGTCCGGGCTACGGGGGGAGAGGTGAAAACTGTCGCCCTCCGGCCACACTCATCTCACTCGTTATTCCTGGAATCACTGATTGAAACCCCGCTTTTAGCTATCATGGGCCGACATTGAATTCTGTCTAGTGAAACCACACTATTTATGGATTTAAAAAGCAAATGTACTTCTTATGTAACTAGCGATATGTAACCATCTTTATTTTTAAAGGAATAATCCAGGTTCAGTTACACCTTTTCATTAAAAAAAAGCTGGGTTACACTGAGGCACTTACAAGAGGCAATGATATGTAAACATTAAAATACTCACTGTTTCAGAAGTATAGCCACAAGACGACAACAATATAATATACAGATTCAAATAATACAAGGTTTTACCCAACATACTCATCGGAAAAACGTGCCTCTATCTAAATTTTTGCAAAATGTGCCTACACATATAATTCACTGCATATTCTAGTCAAAATGAACACTAGTGGCAGTAAAACACCAACAACTTCCATGCGAACCAAACAAAAATATATTATGACCTCAAAACACTTTTGGGTCACTCCATGTCAACTCAACCAGAGGTCCCTGGCTCAAATTTTGGATCATTTTTTTTCTGAAGAAAGACAAGCATAAATAGTAATGAAAGCTAAAATATTAAATGTCACAGATGTATATTTACTGAGTAATCCCCTATTTTGTAGAGGGGGTCAAAATGACAATTTTCACCTGAGATTTGGAGCCAAATTAGAGGGGTGTAAAAATGACTTTATAAAGATGGCAGCATCATTATTTTAGTTTTACACAGAGATTGGTAGGTCTATTAGTAAAATCTGTTGACTTTAGCAATCTTTGTTTCATTATATGCCAATGATGACAGTTCAAAAATTGCAAAAAAGCACTTCTTGTGTTTTCTGCCTCAAGTTTGCACGCCTGCAACTCAATAAGTATTAAAGATATCTTAATATCCTTTTAGATACTGGTTCTTAACAAACTTTCTTTTTGGTATCTTCTTTTTAAATGCCCTCGATGGTTAAATCCCAGAGATATGGAGATCTTAATGTGGCTCCTTGAGTAAATTGTACACATTTTCAGTGGGCAAAAACCAAATGTGGTTTACTTTGCATACAGCTGATACTTATTTTAAAGAGGAATATCTGAAGAGCAAATAATGTTGAAACGAAAAATGTATCTCGTGTTTTTCTATCAACTCAACTGCATAGAACATACCTGTCTGAGTGCCATAAATACTCCCTTTTCCAAAGTTTGCATGCCTATAACTCTAAAAGTATTCAAGATACCTTAATATCCTTCTAGATTATCATTCTTAATAAACTTTCCTTTTGAAATCTTCATTTTCAATGCCCTATATTGTTCAGTCCCATGGATATAGGGATCTCAAAGCAGCTCTATGTTTAAATTGTTGAATTTTACCCATTTTCAGTGATCGAAAACCAAATGTGGTTCACTTTGCACACAGCTGATACTTATTTTATTTAAAGAGGAATGTCTGAAGAATAAATAATGTTTAAACTAGAAATGTATCTTGTTTCCCTCTATCAAAATAACTATGCTTTTAAAAATGATAAGCTTCATATTCCTGCTTTTAAATCTTCCAAAAATTGGCACCATTTACTTTCATTGTAACCTGCCTTTTTTATTTTTTTAAAGAAAGCAAGGAGAACATTTTGTTGTTGTTGTTGTTGTAATCAGCAATACAGCACAAATGCTCTCGATTGAGCCTAATCTATGTTGAACCCGGGATATTCCTTTAAAGATGCTAGCTTTTAATACGAGAAAAGAACAGAATACACATATTGCTCATTCCCAAACAGACTTTTACTAGCATTTCTCAAACATGGTGGTATAATTGATGTATCTGTTGCTGCAGGCAGACTCAGAAAGGGAGGCCTGATGTACTCTTTCTTTTCTTTTTTTCTACCCCCATCCCTCTTTCACCACCTGCCACATGTTGCTACGCCAGATCTCCCTCCATCAAGACGAGTGATTCCAACGAATGAAAGACGACTCGCACTCTCTTATTCAGTCATCCATCAGACAGCATCTGACTCACACACATGCGCGACTGTGCAATTAAGACCAAACACCGCGGAAAAGCATAAATCAGTCACAGCAAAAGAGTGTGCAAGAAGAGGCTTGCTGTTTATTCAACTTCATTACAGGCAAATACATATTGATGTGAATTTACATTGTTGTCTAGAAGAGGTCAGGCATGAAAATATCACACTGACAGCCCACTAAATATGATATACGTCTTCTACAAATAACGCCATATTTATCATGAAATTAGACGTTGGATGTTTTGACTTCGCTTTGCACGTGGAGAACTGTTCAATGAAGCAGAATCTTTAAGATAGCTGCTAAAGAGCATGCAGAGTACATTCTTTCATTTATGTATTGTAATGTTGTTTATTTTCCGCTTAATTAAACTTTAATTAATTAGCATCCTGTCACTTAATGTTTAATTGTAATTGCAGGACAATCCAGCAGCTCTAGTGAGGAACATTATTACACAATACACATCTAGAACATTTGTATGGTGTGTGTGTGGTTATTTGCTCAAATACAACTGACCTCCAGTCTTGTAAGATTTACTTGTAACATACAAGAATAAACTATGTTTTTTGGAGTCCTGCAGTAACCATACCTCTTCTCTTATCCTGATCCTTAAAGGGTTAGTTCACCCAAAATTGTCATCATTTATTCACCCTCATGTCGTTCCACACCTGTAAGACTTTTGTTCATCTTTGGAACACAAATGAAGATCTTTTTAATGAAATCTGAGAGATTTCTGTCCCTCCGTTGACAGTCTACACAACTACCACTTTGACACTTCAAAAATGTCATAACTCTCTATAATACACAACACTCTATAATATGATGAACAGATTGAATTTAGGCTTTTATTCACATTAACATTTATCAACTCATACATCAGTTGTGGTAAACCAACATGCTGTGCAAGAACCAATGAGGTTCATTCTCGCGTTACATATCATGTTTGAGCTTCCGCAAGAACCAGTGAGGTTCATTCTTGTGTTACGCAGCATGTTTGAGTTTCCGCACATCATGTTACACATCATGTTTGAGCTTCCAGAAGAACCAATGCGGTTTATTCTCGTGTTTTACGCAGCATGTTCGAGCTTCTGCAAGAACCATTGAGGCTGATTCTTGTGTTATGCAGCACATTTGAGCTTCCAGAAGAACCAATGAGGTTAATTTTCGTGTTACGCAGCAAGTTTGAGCTTCTGCAAGAACCAATGAGGTTCATTTTCATGTTACACAGCACGTTTGAGCTTCTGCAAGGACCACTGAGGTTGATTCTTATGTTATGCAGCACATTTGAGCTTCCAGAAGAACCAATGAGGTCCACTTTCATGTGTTACACAGCACGTTTGAGCTTATGCAAGAACCAATGAGGTTCATTCTTGTGTTATGCAGCACATTTGAGCTTCCGCAAGAGGTTTGTTCTCGTGTGTCAAGTAGGTTCGGATGAGCTTCTGTTTATGTTCACTGATCAATGTTTGTATGTGAATAAAAGCCTAAATTCAATCTGTTCATCATATAAAGCGATCGTGTCTCTTCAGAAAATTTGACTAAACCACTCAGTTTATATGGATTAGTTTTACGATCTCTTTATGAACTTTTTGACTAAACTAACCCTTTAAACTTGGTGGAAACCAATTTTTCTTTTCAACTGCTCTACCTCCACATCCAGCTCTCAAGTCTGCCTATAGTGGTCCATTTCTGCAGTTACACGCTCCTGCTAGCTGGCAAGCGCCGGATCCTGTCGAGAAAGCCCAACAACGGGCACCATTCAGTCACTGCCAGGCTGAATGACCCAGTACATAGCTCAGCTGTACACTAGCATATCAATACCCCCTAAAAACAATGAACCCAAGCCGATTGACTAACAGATGAACGAAGCGACAAGTCAGAAAAAGTCACTCATAGATGCCTGTCAACAATGCCTAATTGGCAACACATTTGTTTGTCATTCACTGAACTTTAACACTTTCCATAAACCTAACAGTCTAATTAGAACTTGATGGTTACATGAAAATGTGTCATTATTTTCTGAAGAAACGCCACAGACATGTGCACAGCATTTGGCGTTGGGCTAATTAAATCTATTTTGTCTATGCACAGCAAATGAACCTTGATGAGCAATGTGATCTTATTAAATGACAGCAAGACAAATCCACCACTGTGCCTTGGTGTAATGGGTGCAATGTTTTCCTGACAACAGACCTCAACGGTACCGTCGCCCAAACAGCTGTGAGCTGGCAGACCACAGAAGTTGTGTTTTTCTGCTTTCACTCGTTCACTGACTCATCCATGACCGTTCTGATCAAAGCTCTAACTAACTATTTAAGGGCTGATGTTGCTGATCTTTTCAATGGAGTAACTGATTTTTTTTTCTTCTTTTTTTTACTGAAAATGTGAAATGAGACAATTCAATTAATTTAAACTTTTTTTTTATAAAAAATATATTTTTTAATTAATTAAGGTATATAATTCAATGCAAACACATTTTTCTTAAGAAAAATGTTGAACATTTAGTAACTGTAATATAACAACTTGCATGTGTGAACAGTTACATTAGGTGTTAACTTTACACCATAACTTTAAATTATGTTGATAAACGTTTAAAATGACAAATGCTTAAACATTTTTAAAAACAGTTTCTTTTGGTACAGTAAAATGTTCTAATAATGTTCTATGTGTTTATGGTTTCAACTTTAGACATACTGTATTAAACATAATACAGTTATAACACAGCAATACTGTGTTTTATTTAACAAACTAATGAATAAAATTATATAAAATCATGTTAAAACTATAAACTATATAATGTATATATATATACACCCATACAGCTTCGATTATTGTAAACGCAATTAAGTTTGTTCCTGTTCGACCAACAGATGAAGAACTTTGCGTGTCTACATTGATCTATTGATGTTTTCAGACTGGAAAAACTACCAGTCAGGTATTTTCAGTCTCATTTGAAATGAGCAGTGTTGGGAGTAACACATTACAGATTACATTCAAATTACTTTTTGATGTAACAAGTAAAGTAACGCCTTACAGGTAATGTGCATAACGTAATCAGATTACTTTTTGATGTAACAAGTAAAGTAACGCATTACAGGTAACGTGCATAACGTAATCAGATTACTTTTTGATGTAACAAGTAACGTAATGCATTACAGGTAATGTGCATAACGTAATCAGATTACTTTTTGATGTAACAAGTAACGTAATGCATTACAGGTAATGTGCATAACGTAATCAGATTACTTTTTGATGTAACAAGTAACGTAATGCGTTACAGGTAATGTGCATAACGTAATCAGGTTACTTTTTGATGTAACAAGTAAAGTAACGCATTACAAGTAACATGCATAACGTAATCAGATTACTTTTTGATGTAACAAGTAACGTAATTCATTACAGGTAATGTGCATAATGTAATCAGATTACTTTTTGATGTAATAATTAAACTCAGATACAAATGTATAGTATAATGCAATGTAAGTCGCTTTGGATAAAAGCGTCTGCTAAATGCATAAATGTAAATGTAAAGTAATGGTACAGGTAACGTGCATAACGTAATCAGTTTACTTTTTGATGTAACAAGTAACGTAATGCATTACAGGTAACATGCATTACGAAATCAGATTACTTTTTGATGCAACAAGTAAAGTAACACATTACAGGTAACATGCATTACGTAATCAGATTACTTTTTGATGTAACAAGTACACACCATTTTTTAAGTTTAAGTGTACCAACATTAATTTATTAACCCTCCAGTGTTTGTTTGTCGGACAAAATGGTGGATTCAGCATAATGATTAGTCAGATTGGCTGTCAATCAAACTCCCAGCGAAGGGTAAATTGTAGCTGAAATATAGCTAGTGATGCATGATGTCCAATTTAATGGACAGATGATTAATCAGAATTTCCTCCCAAACTAAAATCAATACTTGGAAATTTAACAATGATATGACTCTTTAGATGTTACTTGATGCTACAACATTTTTAAATTTATTTATTTATCTGCCAGAGTCTGCATGAGTAGAAGGAATGGATTGATATTCCAGAGCAACTTGGCATTTCTGACTGGCAGTTGGCCATCTTGGTTTGGAGAGAGAGAGAAAAAAAAAAAAAATCCACATACAATGGCTTGCCATTGATGCATTAGTGTCCACTGTAGAGGTTGATGTGCAACTATGCCATCGAAACCCACACATAAGCAAGAAAATGCTTTTTGAATAGATGTCCATTGTAGTGACCTCTATGAATGAAAGGGTTAAAATGACTTTTTTTTTTTTTTTCAAAAACAAAAACTGACTAAAATGAAAGTTTAACAAAACAATAAAACTGTCTGACAGTGAGTAAACTGTGAGTAAATCCTAGTATCTTATAGGAGCCACAGCCTAGAGGTTACCACAAGTGCTCTGAAACATTGAAGCTCATGCAAACATTCAAAATCCATTTCCTGTCCTTTATCCACAATCTGAATCAATAAAAGGCCAATAATTTCATTTTAAGATGCATCTTAAGAATTCATTCTCTAGTTAGTGGAATTCCATCACAGAATAGTTGGTAAGGTGTAATGCATTGCACCATACATAACTTAAACTTCCCGCTGTAAGATTTTTGTTTCATGGAGTAGTTCACTTTCCTAAAGAAAACTGAAAAATTGGGAATGTGACTGACAAAGCACCACAGAGTCAAAAGTAACTTCTGTTCATGTCTCGCACAGGCGTGTAATAAATCATCCACACAATCACTGACCTGCGCTCTGACAAACTGGAAATGAAAGTCTTTTCCCTCCTGACAAATAATGTTTTCTCTGCCCTCAGGCTTTCTATCGGAACGGTGTATATGTGGGGGAGGTGACGGCATCAGGCCTGTTTCCTTTGACATTAATGGCAAAAATATGAGGACTGACTGATCTTATACCTTGACTCTTCATCCGAACCAAAATGAACCAGGAAACCTTTGCAATCATAGAAGGGACAAAAATCCTAATCTAAACTGTATTTTCTAATGTGGTGTCTTATTTTGGACAGCCAAGTAAGAGTTTGTGTTTAGCTTCGCTTCTCTTCCAAGCACTTCAAAGGCCTCCTCAGAGACACGGTGAGAAACGTTCACCCTAAGACAAAGTGGTCTTAAGCACTGATCTGCCACTGTTTTCTTTACGATTAGCATGGCGGCGGAGCAAAATGTCATTTAGTCAAACAGTGCTCCGACGGATTTGCTGCACTGTTTGTCTTCTTAAACCTACAAGTGAAGAAATGGCAAATGAACCGAAAGCCCATGAATAAAACAAGAGAGAGGTAGAAGAGGTTCAACAACCTTTCAGGGATGTGACTGCCAGGAATTCATGGAAATTGTGATTTAAGCAGACAGCAGCAATAGGCAGTCGTCTGGCTGGGAATCTTTTTTGGCTAAGAAGGCAGGCTTTCAGCACTTTGTCTTCACTAAAAGATATTAACAGCAGTCTAGTTCTCTCTCCCTGTTCTCAGCATCCGACAACCACGAACAGTCGTTCTACTGTCAACTTGTCTCCTGCACAATATTTTCAGAGAGTGATATTCAGACTGAACAAGCTAAATGTCTTTACCATTGCAATGAAACAGTCAAGTCTGCATTGTTCCTTGGCACAGCCTGAGGAACACTTTCAGAAAATTTCAGCTAAAATGTCTGTTTGAATGCAGGTGAAGGATTAAAAAGAGAGATAAGACAATAGCTACATTTTGAAACTTGCAAGCTGTCTTGCTGTCGACTGCCTGCATAGATGGGGAGTTCCCCCTGACAGCGATTTACAGCGAAAGTCATTCATTTACAATGAGAGTTGTCGATTTGAGGCCACATGAGTGACAGACTGTTAGCAATGTGATAAAGTTGAGAAGAGCTCAACTTTATGCAAATGTGCAGCAATGACAACTACTAATGGGAATAAAGACAGTTGGATACAACAGCCAAGTACCTAGTAGTAACCAACAATAATGAGGCTTGGTGACTTCCAAAGTTAGCAAGGCGCAGTACAAGCATTTTAAAGCCCAAAGCATACTTCACTTTTTACGCATACACGGGGGTCAGTGTACAGTGCATGTGATGCGAATTTCGTCATCAGAAGAGTATTGTACGCACACCGTCGGATTTTTGTAACCATGCGTACTTATACGTACAGGTCGCACATGCGCATTTAACTTATTTTGCAGTAATTAGTTTGTCCACAAGGTGGCAACGATGCCCTGGGGGCATCGATTCACAAGATAGTCAAAGAAAAACTACATACACAGAACAGACCGGAACACATGCAAGCTACAGTGACAATGGAGGCCTACATAGATGAAAGATTGTGCAAAAAGGTTAGAAAGTCATTTGTAACTCTAGCATGAAAGAATACAACCCATGTAAACATCTTTGTAACTCATGGTGAGAGATTGCTCAAAACTGCGCATGGCCTGTGTATGCATACGAGTCAAATGAAGTATACTTTCCAAGGCTGTGCTTTCGACTGTGCACGTACACTAGCGTATGCGTAAAAATACCCAGGGCTTAAGATTTGTCTTTAGTTAGTAAAGCAGTCAAGTAGCAACCAATGTGACTTGGTTAGCATATGGCTAACAACATAATACACTTAAAGTTGGCATGAAATGGAAGTTGAGACTCATTTTTTCTCTATTGTGACGTGAGTGAAACGGCTTCTCGAACAAGATCAAATGTAGGGTGGGACTTGATTTTGTGCATGGGGAATTGATTGGATGGTCGTGGTTTGCTGTTGCTGTAAACTCATGTGAGTGACAGGTTGCCTCGCCCGTAAACATGTAATCAGAAAAGAGATGTCGCTGCAAGAGACACGTTTTGTAACATACTAGGAGCAAGCCAATGATACCTTAAAATTCACAATTTAACAGAAGGCTGGTCACTAGGTTTCGGAAAAGAGCTAATGTGTCAGAATAATGAAGATGATGCAATGACAAGTAGAATTCAAACCACACCTTTGCCATTTAAGGTTGGGCCTCAAGAAAGCTATAATCCTGTGAATTGCAAGTCAAAGAGAGGTGATTAACATTGCCTTAACAAATAGGGGTCATTAGCCCAGCAGATTGTCCGTGACATTTCAACCACACACGCACCACCACAAATACTAATAGCTGCGTTTCTGTCCGCATCCATCTCAGACAGCTCCATCATATTATCAGCAGACTGCAGCAGGTGGGAGCATGTCACATATCGAATGTGCGAGCCAAGACTGCCGAGAGACAGAGAAAATAAATAAATAAATAAATAAATCTCACGTTTTCACTCAAAACAAACCCATGAGCATATTGATTGCCTGATCGCAGGTGGTTAAGTTTTTAAACTGTCTATGTGGTAGCTTAAGTATTACAGATATTGAAGTGAACCAAGGTATCAGGATTTGCATCTCTTGGGTTTGCACCCCTGTCCTTTCCCAGCATCCCTGCTTTGAAGGGGTAAAGCAATAAAGCTCATTTACAGTAAACAGGAGCAATGGGACATCTTTGTTGTGCCATCGGTGGACATTAATTAGTCATTCACTGTTTGTCCACATGCATAATTCAGAGGGGGAGGTGGCATTTGCAAGGTGTGCGAGCTGTGGGGGTTTTCGTTCATTATTCTTTCATCTTTATTTTTTATTTGTTTGGCAAAGCTCCTTTCTTACGTGTCTTCATGAATGCACTGCTGATCTTCCACTCCGTGCTGTGATCCACCTGTTCACGTTTAACTTCACTGCAAAAGCCACTGCTTGTAATTTTACCTGTTTCAAAAGAACAGCTTTAGACAAATGACAGGGCTGGAAATCAACTGTTTTCAGTGTAGAGTAGTACAGGAGCTGCGTGGAGTTCCAACCATATGCGTATTCAGACATTTCTGATCCAATTTGAACTTCTGTGGCTTGACTGTATGTGACCGTCCGACCGGATGTGATGCATTTTAATCAAAACTATGAGCACAAGGTTAGAAATACCAGTATTTTGGTCCACTAAAAAAATGTATTCCGTAAACACCATTTCTGTAAAATGGTGGTTATTAATAATTATGGCAAAAAATAAGCAGAAATAACTGTTTAATAATTATTTAATCATTATTTACGTTGATTAGACCTAGAAAATCTACTATGTTTTTCCCCCCCAATGTATTGGGGGTCAATTGTAGATAATTCATACATTCATGTTATTCGTTCCCATTCATTTTACCATGTTGAATAAGAAAGGGGTAACATTTGTTACACAACCAATTTGAAAGTTCTGTGAAACTGCCATAAGAGGGGCAAAATGCAACAATCACATTGGAGACCTTGGAAAGCCAGTTTTAGTCATAGACTTAGAAGTTGGACTGACTTCAACTTAGTATTGGGCTTTCGACTATTAAAGGAAAAGTTCACCCAAAAATGAAAATTCTGTAATCATTTACTCACCCTCATGTAGTTCCAAACCTGTATGAATTTCTTTCTTCTGTTGAACACAAAGGAAGATATTTGGAAGAATGTCAGTAACCGAACAGATCTCGTCCCCCATTTACTACAATAGTAGTACTATAGTACTGACATTCTTCCAAATATCTTGCTTAGTTTCTTTGTTTTGCTGAAAACAAAGGTCAAATTTTTGAGCAACATTGCAACTTAAATTTTAAAATTTGGCTTTGAAATCCAAAGTCTAAGAGTTTAGACTTTACAAATGCACTTAAATTTTACATTTAGACTTTAAACTTTACACTTACACCACCTGATGTAGGCTTAAAAGTTTGGACAACGCAACCTTACACTTTGCACTTTGTACTTTATTCAAAGTGTCTTTTGATATAAGTATATGATCTAGTCTTAAGATATAGACTTACAGGACTTTGGATTTTATACTTTACACTTACACTTCAAACTTAAATCCTAGCTCTGGACTTTTATAATGCCAAATCTACCAAAGTCCACATGTCTTTTTAGCTGGAAACTTATTATTATGCATGCATTTCACAAATGATTATATGGTGGCCATTCAGTCCAAGCTGCAGGTACTTGCAGTGCTCTGAATGAAAGTCTATAGTACGACTTCTCTACTCCGCTCCACGGAAATGTATTTTGTGCATGAGTGAATTAGGTGATCATTTTTTATCTTACACGCGCTATGGCTTCTGGAGTCCGCTGCAAGGAAATTGGAGAGGAAAAGAAGTTTAACATTTATCGCATGCCGAGGTTAATCTCTTGAAATGGTGGGATTTTGTCAGAGGGAAGAGGAAAATCCTCAATGCACTCCGGCAGAATTACAGTCATATTTCAGAGCGCTTTTTTACCTCTGTCTCTCCTCCTCACCTTATCCTCCTTACCAAGTATCAAATCGTCATTATTTTTCTACTTCAAAAACACATACTCTAAAATGTCTTGGCCCAGTTTTATGCATCTATAGCCTGCTGTTCAGGTAAAACAATTAGTTACAGTTAATGGAGTGGCAAGCGTCTAATGGAAGTGCCTATTTTTGCTCTTAATTTTAGTATAAACCCTTGCTGTCCATCTAAAGAATCAACAAGGGAGGGCAACATATATGGAGGCCCTAAATACCTGCCTATTAGACTGTATCCATGCTACCTTTGTGCCATGAGAATCCCATAGACTGTAGCTTGAGACATTGCAATCTCTCCTAAACTCGATATGACATACATAACTTAAAATGGCTTGGATTACTCAGAAGAAAAACCTGAGAAGCTCTAAAGAACTGTTGTTGTTCTCTATTCAATATATTTGCTGTCTTGGTGAAACAATGATATCTCATTTGTAGTTTTTTGATTCCTAAACTGCCACATGATTCCTAAATCTGTTCTTATTCACCTTTGTGGCCCTTTCTCTGTTCCTCTTTTTCACAACCTGACAAAAGCAGGTGCCGAAAGGCATCTGGTAAAAAAGTACCGCGCTCAAAGCAAATCACTTCTTGCAGCTGTCAAAAGCAAGTCATACGCCTCTGTGCATCAATGCAAGTCTATTCACACTGAATTTAAAAGGCAGATCCAGAGCGAAATCGAACAAACCCTTGTGGCTTTAAGCTCCATTTCACTGGTAGCTAGGTCTGTCTTTCACTACAATATAGAATTGAGCCTGATGCATCAGAGCTATACTGAAATCTGCCTTACCATCAGCACTGTACAGTTTAAACGTTCACAGCATGTAAAGTACAGTTAGCATTTAGAGTGTACTGTCACTTCCTGAAGTGCATGCTAGTTAACATGACTGTCATGGCTGGAAAAAAGTAGTGTTTCACTTGTAGAAAGTTTGAACTGGTTGTGACACATGGTCTCATTTATGGTCTGGCCTTCTACTTAATGCCCACTACAAGACCAGCACATCAGAGCTACAATCTTTCTAAAACAGTTTGCGTTATGTGCACAAATTAGCATGGGAACAATCAAAGACATCAGGCATAACGAAAAATGTGCAGAGACTTCTGTAAATGTGTGAGAGGCGGTCTGCGACAGATTTGTTGCATCTCTTGCTGTGCAATTTATACCTGTATTTTATGGCATTTGCAAATGACTGTCTGCCGCACTGCGAAGTAATTCCACCCTGTCATATTTGTCTTTTAAAATTGTAACAAATTACGGTGATTTATTATGTGGAGCTCTTTGAGGTGCCCCCTTTTTCCATTTCTGAGAAGATAAGTCGCTGATGGCAAGATTGCAGGGCCATCCATTTAAAACGTGAGGCACTTGACATGAAGACATGTTTCATTCTCTCTGCATGTGACACAGCCCCCTTCCTTTGACTGGAGCCTGTCAGCATAATTCAACCCATCAGCATGCTTTTGTTGGGTATAAGACGAGCGTGTGTACATGTGTGTGTGTGCTAGTGCATCTCAGCAAACGGACCGGAACCTTCTATTCTCGTTCCTCCCATACCCATGAACGCTCTCTTTACCTCTAGACCCGCTAATGAGGTGTGACTTGTCAGTTGGAGGACCGGACTGCCTGTCATCCTTCGTTCTTTCCTTCCATCCCTTCTTGCGCTCGTACCTTTCTGCCCTCCTCCAGTCAATAGGACTTAGAGCTCTATCTGTCATGGTTAGAGACAACCCTGGGAGCTTTGACTGAATGATGTGTGTTTTAGAGTGTGTGAGAGAGAGCATGTGTAATCCTGGCACTTTGCATCCCCTTTTTCCTAAGAAAGGCAAAAAAAGAACAGAAAATGAACTGCCGGCATCATCTAGTAGCAATTGTAAAGTAGGGCAAGTTGCCAACAGGGTCTTTTGACTGTACAGAAATCCCCTTTTCCCCATTTCGGAGATTATGTCTTCAACCTTATTATGATGGAGTTGTTATAGCAGGAGTGCGTGTAGAAAATGTGAAGGTGGTTGTTCGATGTTCGCTGTAAGGTAGATGAAGTCAATAGAACAGTAGATCACTTTGGTAACAATTATAAAAAAGAGGAACAATAGCCGTTTCCATCGCAGGAACTTTCCCCAGGAGCTAGGGACTTTGGGGTGGTACTCGGTGTGTTTTGACCACAGGAACCAGGGTCTAAATAAAACTCTGGGTAAAAAGAAAAATCCCCCCCTGCTCGCGAGGTAGTACTTTTTCAAAGCTCAGAAACTTTTGGGGGTGGGACTTGAGCGCTGATCATGATTGGTGGCGTTTATGGAGCATTTTGATTGGTTGATTCCAGCATTTTATTTCAACCACCATTTTTAAAAGTCTGTTGCGGTGCGTGCAGTAAGAGTTGTTTGCTATTCGAATCAACAATGGAGTTAAAAAAAAAATACTACCAATGGACAGGCATATATTAAGCTTATAGGCGCTCAACACATGCACACTAGAAAGTTTCATCTCTGTCCAGTGTCTGTGCTATTTCTCTCCAGAAGTTATAAGCAGTGAAAAGGTCTTTGTACTAGAGTAACGCGTAACTAGAGTTACATTCTTAATCCCTTTACCTAAGTGCTCGTCAGTCTGGGCGTCTATTGTTGTGTTTCCAGTAGTGTATTATTGTATTTGTTCTGTCTCTTTGGTTTCTTTTTCGACTGTAAAACAATGGTCTGGGTCAGTTTTGTCATATGGTGGACAAACTAATAAGTGAAAAAAAAACAAAAAAAAAACAAGGTGCCTTGGCGAATGGAGTGCACACTGTATGCATATCTTAGCATACAGGTAAAAACCAAAGTATACTTTGGGCTTTACTGTTATAAAAATATAGATAATGTGGGATTAATAGGTATGAACAAAGAACCCAAATTGTCCATCTGGTACTTGTGAACATGCATTCAAATACAGTATGCAAATTACCTTTGTTAATTTGCTTTTACTAAACTGTTTACACTATTAAACAGTTGTGTACACTATTATCTTGCTAACCTTGCGATCTCATAAAAGCACCCCTCCGTGATGCTATCTGCAATGCTTTCATGCGGACACTTGCTTTAGAGGTGCATTGAAGCTTGGACGCAAATCATGTGAAGCGGTCTTAATAGGGTAATTAATTTACAATATCATTCATGATATCACGAGTCCTGATATGTTCTAAATGTAGTTTCCATTTCATTTCCCATTCATCTATTGTCCATTACTTCATCATCTAGTCATCAATCAATCAATCCTTACTGCATGTCGAAATCTGAGAAATGATGCTTGTATGCAGTTGCAAAATGGAATACAGTGACACTGTTGTTTCAAACGTCATATATTGCCGTCCACACACTCCATGATTTTAGTCCTGATTTTCCACTCACTGACAGTTAATGAAGATCACTGATAAAAGTTGCCTGAAATGTGATTTTTTGACATTTCAAAGACGTGATCTGAGAGAAACACCAATGTGTTGCAAGACATCCAACCCTGCAAAAACTAATTTCTGCTACCAGGTATAACAGTAATGCGTCTTGGCTGACCACTTGTGATCGGTTCAACGAAAACATCCTAATACCACGTGGAAACATGCTTTCTCTCTCACTCACTTGATTTCTGGTATATTGCATATAATTTGCGGGCATCGGGGAGCTGCTATAAATATACAGGAGACTCCCTGATCTTCCAGGAGAGGTGGGATGTCTGTGTAGATGTTCAACAGATATTTAGAAGGTTAAATATCTAGACCTGTCTATGATCTAAGCCCTGCAGTGTGAAATGTGTTTTGGCTGGAAATGACAGGCAGTTGTGTAATGAGAAAAGAGCAGCAATCTGACGACTTTGAAAGTCACAGTCTGTGGGTGGCATTCAAGTTTTTGAATAACATTTTCATAAATAACACCTCTTTAAACAGATATAAAACAGTAACAACTGAAATATGAGTAAAATCCTTGCATTAGCATTGAAAACATGTAGCAATTAGCCTGTTCTGTCACTTCCTGGAGGTTTTGTTAGTTAGCGTTATTGAATATTGCCTGGCTGTTATTCACCAACCAACTCTCCATTGCCTTGATTTTTTCAAAAATGATGTCTTTCAGCCAATAAGATGCATATCACTTTTGAATTTTTCTTATACCATCATACTAGCCGATCCAAGCTCAACGGAACAAACGGTTGGGTTTCAGATAGGGTGTAGGTTAGATTTTCATATATGCTTCTTTACATACCCTCTTTCATCTTGGAATCATAGATTAGCTAGCTTTTTTCAAGTGGTTTTGGCTTCAGGTCGAGTTCAGATTCAAAATTTGAAAGTACCAATCAGGTCAATCAGGTCACAGGGTCTTTTTTTTTTGTGAACTGGATTCAGGTTTCATCCACTACATAATACATTTTCAGCAGGCTGTCTTTCAAAATTAGCTGTATCTCTGTCAGCTAACTCATTGTGTTGAATTACACTCTGCTAAGCCACATGACTTGCATGGGTTCTTCAGACTGCTGCCTTACTTTTGCTAATTGCACTTGTATTATAAAAACATATTCCCCATAGAGCTCTGCCAATTTAATCTTTTGTTAAAACGTGTGAAGAACATTTGTAATTTAATAAACCTCATTAACAGAAAATGGAAGAGGGAGGGCTTAATGAGGAGAGGGGGGATTTTCAGACAGCCTACCGAATGTCCTAGAAATGCCCTGTTTTACCCCTGAAAGGAATTCATAATGAATGTCTCACCCTCTGCTAATCACTGAATGCCATACTGTGAACACATCAGTCATACAGCCTGCCAATTATGCATGCTGCTTTTCATACAATGTATAAAATATCTGATCCATTTGAACAGTGTTTAACTTTAAGTATATGTGCCTTTAATTTTAAAGTTACAATCCAAAAATGGTCTGATTTAACATTTCCAAAACACCCATGAAAATGAAATAAAAATGTTGCGTTTAAATTGTTCCTTTAGAGCACATTTTCCTCTTTTTATTATCATTATCTCTGACACGATCATCACATCTTCAGATGTAATTATGTTTAATGAGAATGACAGTAACAAAATGGTGCAGTGGTTTATGCAAATCACTTTTCTCGCACTCTGAGTAATCAAGAAACGAAAAGAATATGACTGTTGAGTTAAAATGATTAAATAGTGGAATAATATTCTTCTGCAAGCGCAAACAGCCCTTGAGGATGTGTGGTGTGGGTGGGCTTCTGGGCCTGTGGTGTGTGTGTGTGTGTGTGTTTTAATAGATACTTATAACTTCAATCATTTACCTGCTTTCTTCATTTTACACTGAAATACTTTGAAATGTGTATGTTTGGGAGACATACATGACGATTGGACAAATGGGTAATAATCTATAAAAAATAGCTTAAATCAGCCTGAGGTACTAGTCTTAGCTGGTTTAAGCTAGTTTTACTTGTCTCTCAGCCTGGGCTGCATTTTCCAAAAGCATCGTAAGTCTAAGTTGATCATAGAACCATTGCCACCATTGGAGCTATGATCAACTTAAGGTGATGATACACAGGGCAACTTTTTGAGCAATGTTGCTGGGCAATTTTGCAGATCGATGTTGCTTGGGCAGTTTCCCTTTGAGAATGGGCAACAAATTTCTATCTAGATACTTTAAATCGAAATTTGTTGCCCATTGTCAATGGGAAAGTGCCTAAGCAACATCGCTATTCAACATTGCCTGGCAACATTGCTCAAAATGTTGCCCTGTGTATCATCACCTTTAGGCTTACAATGCTTTTGGGAAATGCTACCCTGGTCAGTGTGGTCTTTGTTTGCCCCAAACCCCTCTAAAACTCTCAGACCAGCACAACTAAGACCAGAAAACCACCTTAGGGTAGTTTAAGCAGTGTTTTCAGCAAGGAAGTGAGGCTGACCAGAGCTGGCAGAGAGGAAAACCGCTCTTGAGGTGCCGGTGAACTACTCATGCGAGACTAGGAAGGAAACATGCCATGAAGGGCTTCTCAGGCTGCGTTATTGATTGGAGTTCACTGGCGGCCATCATTGAGACAAACACGGTGGAAAGAACCAGAGGCGATCATTACCACTCGAGCACTGGTGTCAGTAAACATTAGATTGTCTTTACACTGATACTAAAGGGAAAGCCTGCCTTGAACATCAGGCCTCAGCTGTACAATGGGTTCCCTGTGGGAGTATAATTCAAATCAATAGATGTTCTGACTATAGTCAAATGTTTTGAATACTAATAGATTGCTTTTTTGAGGAGAGAAAATGCTCATTGGACGGAACTGGATATCCTTAGATTTAACAAGATTTACAAGATTAAAAGAACCAGCAGACATAACGGTAACAGCATAGACATAAACAGAAACATTGTTTTGACTCGACAATTGTTGTAGCCGTTTCGTCTTTTAGTTTAGTTTTTTTCAAATTAAATCAAATCAAATTTTGTTTGTAAAGCACATTTAAAAATCAACCTTGGTTGGCCACAGTGCTGTACATGAAAGTAAAAAGAAAAAAATAAGAACAAGAAACACTAAAAAGTTACAGAAGCATGGATTTAAACATGTAGTGGTAGGTTGTTTCACAGCTTTGGGCCAGCCACTGCGAAAGCTCGATCACCCTGCTTTGTAGGTGAGATCGTGGGACAGACAAGAGATGTTGATCTAGATGGGTTGTGAGTGACAATTAAGTCAGAGAGGTATTTGAGGGCTTGATTGCAGAAAGCTTTATAAACGAATACAAAAATTTTAAAATCAATTCGGTATCGGACTGGCAGCCAGTTTAGAGAGCGTAGAATTGGGGTGATATGATCTTGTTTGTGGCTGCCTGTGAGCAGACGGCCAGCTGAGTTTTGGACCATTTGGAGACTGGAGATTGAGGAGAGAGGTAGCCCAACATATGAGTTAGTCATGTGGAAATAAAAGCGTGAATAACTGTTTCAGAGCTGTCCCTACTTAAAAGCGGTTTGACTTTGGCCAACCGGTGTAGGTGGTAAAAGCTGGCGCTAACTATGCTATTGATTTGTTTGTCTAGTTTAAAATTACTGTTGAGATAGAATCCTACATTTTTAACATTGGTGGTAAGGTATGGAGTGAGGATGCCTAGATCGATAGAATTTCCGTTAGATAGCTCATTTGGACCAAATTTGGGTTTTATCGTTGTTCAATAACAAAATTATTCATGAGCCAAGTTCATGAAGACATGCCTCTAATCTCTTGTGTGCAGAGTTATCTTTATGTTTTATAGGTATGTAGAGTTGGGTGTCATCTGCGTAGCAGTGGTAGGGTGCCAGAATCAGAATCAATCCCTGGGGTATGGCGCAGGTGAGGTGAGTCGCCGAGGATGAATGAGCATCTAAACTAATTGAAAAACTTCAGTTGGAAAGGACAGACTGGAACCATTTGAATACCGTGCCTGCGATACCAAATACCGTTCCAACCGAGATAAGAGAATCTTATGATTGACGAAATCAAAAGCTGAGCTCAAATCTAATAGCCTAATCTAAATTTTTAAGGGGACATATTCTATGCAAATGTAGCATTTTATTTTGTACTATGTTAATCAAGGTTTATTGTAGTAAAATGTTGCAATTTGTTGTGACACAACCATTTCTGACTCTAAGAATTTAAAAAAATCCCCTCTACTCCAGTTCTAAAATCGTACTTATCCTATATATATATATATATATATATATATATTGAAAAATGGCATGTCAAGAGTCTTTGAACCATGTTTGACGTCAATGAAGTGAAACGTCATTGTCTTTTAATCAAACCTGATGCATCAATATGATTTTAGAGCTACAGTACTGTATGACAAAGGTGATTTTTGTTTTCTTTAATTTTCAATTTTCACTCTGCTCTTTTCACAAAGATATTGTATTACTTCAGAATATAACATTTACACTAACATTTAAAAGTCTGGGGTCAGTAAGATTTTGTAAAAAATATTCAATAAGGGCACATTATTGATAAAAAAAAAAAAATGTAATGACATTTATAATGTTACAAAATATTTTTATTTCAAATAAATGCTGTTCATCAAACTTCATGAAAAATCATGAAAAAAACAAGCATGTCCACACTTCATTAAGCATGTATTTTTGAAGACGACTAAGAAGACAAACACAAAGGTGGAATAATATATTAAATAATATTACTGTTTTTATAAAAAAATATGTATATAACTAAGAGATAATTGGAATAAAACAGGAGTTTTGGCACGAGTCCAGGGGCCAGTTGCATAAACTTAGTCACTATATTAAGACTGTGTCTTAAGGACTAGTTTGACCAACTTGCAGTTAACCAAGGGGTAATCAATGTTATTTTTCCAATTTCAATTACACCAATCTACCTTTTTATGTAACGGACTTTAAAAAATTAGGACCACTCTTCAAGAAAAAAAAAACAGTGTCTTAACTTTCAAGACTAGTCTAAGTGGTTTATGCAACCGGCCCCAGAACTCAGTCACTAATAAACTCACACTGTTTGATTGACAGCTCCAGCGATTGTAAAGGGAGCGTTCTTTGATCGCTTTCTATATATAATTTAATCACCGTTTAAATATCAGATTATTTTCATCCTACTAAGAGAAACAACGTGAAGTTGAGCGTTTAGTCACTGGTTTAATTTACTGACAAAGTACATCTGACTGCACATGAAACATTAAATATCAGATCAGGCATTAGAATTAACAGTTATTTAGCCTACATGTTGTCGCATTATTGTCAAGTCCATATCATAAAAGTCTGATTGCAAAGCCTGCGCCGAAATGTGATTGATTTACCAAAGAATCCACAGTGAAATGTACCGAATACAAATAAATAAAACTCAACTGAGACATTCACATTGTTGAAAATAAATAACCATATTCCTTGCATTAGGATCCTTTGAAAGCTTAATGTTATTTTTAGTCTTGTATCATCTAACTAACATGACAGTGGGCGGGGCTAACGTTGCAATGATGAAGTAGACATTGATTTCTTCTGAGGAGGCAGCATTTCACCTCATAGTCGTTCGTTTTTTTAGTTCTGAAACTTGGATATTCTTATAGTACGATGACCTCTTGATTTCTCAATTCACCTTCATACACTGATAACCAACACTGTCTACTGTCAGTTTTGCATTATTTCACCAAGTTCTTCATGGCACATGCTAGGAAGTCGAGCAGTGTGATATTGCTGACACTACAGACTTTTATCTTTCTGTTGTGGGAAGGTACAAAAAAAAAGAAGAAAAAAAAGATGGAATTCAAGTTGCCAAGCTGAGCACTTTCATGGCTTTGTCCTCTGTTTCTGTTCCTGAGCAAAAAGACAAATTAAACAAGTTCCTATAAAGTGGCGTCATGAGCCTCTGGCAGCGTGCTATTAGCTGGGCTCCTTATTTGTTAAGCAACTAGATTAATTTATTGTATTTATATGGGTGGCCACCTGCCTGGCCCTACTGAAGGACACTTTGAAGCACAGTTGTTAGTTGGTTAATCTTTCTGTGTGGATGATTGAGGATCTACCATTCACAATAAAATAGTCAATATGGGAGAGAAATGCATCTAAGGGATCATAAAATAAATGGTTAATTTAACTCTCAAAGGACTCTTAACCCCAGAGACTCACTACTGGAGCAATACTAATGCCTGACTGCACTCTAAAAAATGCTGGGTTGTTTCAACCCATGTTTGGGTCAAATATGGACAAACCCAACTGTTGGCTTTAAAATTTAAATTAAAATTTAAACCAATCGTTGGGTTTGTCCATATTTGACCCAAACATGGGTTGAAACAACCTAGCATTTTTTAGACTGTGACAGATAGCAGTTATGTATAGTACAAACAGCGCAGTATGTAGTTCATTCTGAACACAGTCTCAGTTGTGTCCCCATTTTTCATTAGTTATATAATTAACACAAATCAGAAGGGCCACAACTTATTTACTTTTTTCAGACTCCGTGTACAGTTTCATGCAAAAGAAATTGATTTTTAGACATTTTTTATAAATATTTCTTTTTATTTATTGTCCCGATTTCATGTCACTAATCAACACCATTACATTCAATGGGTTATATAGAATAAAAAAAAGAAAAAAAAAGAAATATAATTAAATTATATTTTCATGATATATATACACATACTAAAATACTTCATGAAATCACTCACAGTTTGGTATTTCTGACATCATAATTTATGAGGTAACAAACTTTTTTTTTTTTTTAGCTTCCTGTCAGTATGGTATCCACACTTTGGTACACAATTGCCTTGTCAAGCTCAATATTTCATTAAAAAAAAAAAAAAAAAATACTTGATGTGAACACAGCTTCTGTATGCGAGTGGGCAGGATGTTTAGGATTCATGTGGCTAAATGAAGCATAAATTCAGAGGGGACTCTTGACCAATGTGTCCAAACAGCATGTCCTTGTGAAACCCTGAGGACATTAATACCAGCTGCCCTTGGTAGGTATTTCCTATCTGTACTACCTTCATGTTCCTGCTTTGTTTGGTTTTGTACAATTTCTATACAGAACAGTAGAATGAATTAATTTTGACAGTAGAATGGATGAGATTTGAACCCATTGTCTGCATGAGCTCAACATGCTGTGTGCTAACTGCTCTTACTTTGTGTCATCTTTAATGTAGGTTAATGTAATTTACAAAAGACATTCCTATCAACTAAACTTAGATAACCTTAAGTCTATCATGATTATAAGCACATTAAAGCTTTAAAATTTGGCAGCAGCTATTTACAAGTGTAAAAATGTGTAAATAGTGGAAGATTATGTTTACACAGAGTATAAATCGCAACAAATAGGATCTTGAATAAACTAAGTGTGTACTTTGGTTACAACATTTATATAATGAGCGAGTGCATCATGAATTCATCTTCCAACCCGTGTTTTTGTCTTATCCTGAATCACTACAATAAGTCTGTAATAAGTGTTTATACACAATACAGAAAATAAATAAATAATTTAATGGACAAAACAAACAAACAAAAAAAAAAGAACTGAATAAACCCAGTTCTTTTGCATTAACACTCTCCCTCACCTTAAAACTTGAGTTGGATATCATCTAGTCCATTTTAGTTTAGAATTACACAAATGTGAAAATGAAGCGAACTAGGAGTGCCAAGATGAAATCTGACTCCACTTTCAAGGCAGGCAACAGTGTGAATGTGCAATTTTAGCCCACTTACTGGATCTTTTATTTGTAGTGTGAAAATGTTAGGATGTTAAAATGGTTTCTTCTGTTTTTGGGACAGGACTATATGTTTGATTGATCAGGAAGAATTTTCACACAAAAACCTTTTCAAAATTCTGTTCGGTGATATTAGTTGCACATAAATTAAGCACTTCAGCTTTAAAAGGGACTCAAGTCTGACAAGAGTAGGAATCTCTCTCTAGAAACAACAAAGGATGTAGATCCAGGAACTTGTCCTATTTAACACTACACCTCTTTTATGGTTTATTTTTGTCAACAAGAAAACACCGAATAACACAAAGTAAAATGTTAAAAGGTTGTTACATCAGCATGTTTATGCATGAGCATAACCAGTGTGTTTTTTTTTAAACATTCTTCTAGCTTGATCTCACAGTTCTTTGGTATGAGAGGGAATTCTTTCTCCTTTCCAGAGTGTATTTATGTTTTTGACATTCTGCTAAAGAAGAAACCCCTAAGGCTACCCGCGTTAACACGGCCTCTATGTCAGAGACAGACTTAGCAAACATTTTTATTATCCATTGATTCATGGCCAGCTCTGCTGAGCAGCCTTTTATGCCAGACAACACCGCACGAGTGCAGCTGGCATCGGTCTGATAATTAAACCAAAGCACCTCTACCCTCTAACAGCTCCTAATAAAGCTCTCATGAAAAAGATATGAATGTGAAAAAAGAGAAACGGAGGTGCGTACCAACCGGATGAGCCTCAGTGAAAGTAGACTGCTTGCAGTGAAAAATGCAGTAGGTAAAACAGAAATCACACTAATAATGGAGGTAAAATGCATGGGTGACAGTTTGTTACACCATTGACTGATCTGAAATATTTGATAGTGCAAAGCACTTTGGAGCCTCTAATTACTGGGTATTAACCTACTTTTATCCCATTCCAAGTCATCCACAGAGCCTTTAAAACTGAATATGTAAGTGCTTTTTGCAATGTGCTATATTTAAATTGGGTTTACCTTATTCTTAAGTCTGTCAATGAAGTATAAAAGGATGTATCTAGTTCAATACAAGTTAAGCTCTATTGACAGCATCTGTGACTGGCTGTCGATTCCCGCAGACAATCATTTCGACTCATACTAAACAAGCAAAAAATGTGTTTACAGTAATGCACCTATAATAAAAAGTGTTGTTTGTTGGCCAAACAAAGCAATTGCATCGCTTCATAAAACTGAGCTTAACCACTTGGGTCACATGGATTACTTTAATGATGTCTTTACTACCTTTCTGGGGCTTGAAAGTGGTAGTTGCGTAGGCTGTCAATGGAGGGACAGAAAGCTCTCGGATTTCATTAAAAAGAACTTAATTTGTGTTCCGAAGATAAACAAAAGTCTTACGGGTATGGAACAATATGAGGGTGAGTAATTAATGACAGAATTTTCATTGTTGGGTGAACTATCCCTTTAAGGCAGTAGCATATCTAGGCATACAACAGGGATATTAGCCTCAAAGCTAATGTACATTTGTTTAACAAGTATCTACTCAGTCTATACAGCATGTTAAGTTTGATCAACTGAGCTGTAGCATAACTTGTAGAATGACTCAACCATATGATCATAGTTTAGATCAAATTTTAGATCAGAGCTGATGCCCAATGTGAAAAAAATATCCATATGGAATACGACGGATATTTGTGCTTCAGAATGGGTTGCTGACTGAAAGTGTTTTTGTGTGTGTACACAAACATAGCAGCCAGTTTGCAGTTATAACCCCCTGCAGTGTTTGTGTAGGTATACTTAGTCTAATGTTGCTTTTATCTGCAGTGTAGTTTACATGCAGGGTAATTAAAATAACAGTCCCTGTTCAAATCTTTGCCATCATAAGACAAGATATTCTAATTAACACTTTAATAATGAAGCACACAGGCAGACATCAAAGAGCTCTGAAAATATTTCACTGAGGAGGACTAGAGAGAGCAGCTAGAGATGGAGGATTGTGGTTGGAGGGTTTCACAGAAGTTCATCTATCATCTCGGCTTTTGCCTTGCTTGGAAAATCAAAACAAATAGTGGTGCAAATCAATTACATGAAGAAAAAAAAAAACTATGTAGCTTGTCAGAAATGCAGAACTTTCTCCATTTCTTCTTGCTTGACAACATGACAGAATTCCGAGATTAAAATCTGAAAACTTTATATATTATTTACACTCTTGCCTGCTCAATCAATTCCCAAAAGCAAGTTCTTTTTAGGTTTTGTTTCGTAGATCAATATGCTAACTATGGCTATGCTAGTATGGATAAAAATATCTTAAAGAAACACAACAATGAGTCATTCCAATCATTTTTTCATTGAACACAACAGAATAAATTATAAATATTGGGGAAATGAAAGACAGGAATTTTATTTAAAATGTCTTCTGTATTTGATGGCAGAACTTTCATTTTTGTGTGAACTAATCCTTATTTGATTGTGGGTTGTTTTCTCCGTCTCTATTAATATGTTAGTCAACCGATCATGAAAATAAATACTTGATTGAATTGATATCAGCTTGCAGATTCTCTTTTATCTGAATTCTGATAGAGCCTTAAACACAATTAACATGTCTTGTTTTAAAGCCCATAAAAAAAACATGTAACACTGTGAATTAACTAAGACTAAATGAGAAAATTAAGATTTTTTTTTTTTATGTTCTTCTCAGGCTGAGCTTTTGTAAACAGCTATGTTGTCAAGGAAACAAGCGCCATGGTGACACTTTAATCTGAACAACTGTAATTGGAAATGAGAGTAAGATAAAATCTTTATATCCAGATATATGAGAAACTCAATCTGGAAAGAACTAAAATACTCATTATTGCTGTATAGTAGCTTGAATGTAGATAATAAAGATACAAATGGAGTGATTGTGCTGTGGGGATAATATAATAGCTAAATTCAGGCAGATAAATGAAAGTTAAGAATAAATTGAGTGGATCCACTCTGGGTCAAATCAACACAAGCAAATACTTCTCTGCTGAACAGCATTAGCTTAATAGGATATGCTGCTTCATGCAATTTCTGAAATTCTCCTCATACCTCAAGGAAACATTATATCTGTTTTACTAAAACTAAAAAACGACCATGAAGTACCATAAATGTACTCCATATGACTTCACTATTCACAGCTTTGTGTGAGAAACAACCCAACATTTAAGCTGTTAAATCAGTGGAAATCTTGCATTTGCACCTTTACATAGAGTATGTTGTACTTTATACACACCTTTACAAATTGAATTGACTTTCAATTGACCGTTTTCTAACATTGTGGAATGCAACTTTTGACTGAGACTTGTGACTGAGATTTGAGAGCTGTGGCAGAAAGGAAGACTTTAACTAAATAATGATTTTATCATATGGCTTTGTAGGGCATGACTTATTAAAACTACTTTGTATTTTTTTTTTTTTTTTTTCCAGTTAGCTCACAAGACGAGACGAGACATGAGATTGAGCTCACAAAACAAGATTTTTATACGGTATTTAAGAAATCCACAATGATGAAATACATGACTAGTCTAATCATCTTGTACTGAATGTCATTTCATTTCTATTTTCTGAGTATGAATTATCATATGCAGTAAAAGACAACAATATTGAAGCACTGTAAAAGGTTTAGCCACAAATGTTTCTCTCCTGCATTAATTCATATGAGTCTCTTCAGACCTTAGAACTGTACATGATTTATGAGCTTCTACAACTTTTGACCTCCTAACTGAACTCCTTTCCATAAATTGATCATAGAAATAAAAACAGTAGGCTATAAATAAAAATGAATAACACAGTTTTCTATTAGTCTTATTAAGTGCAGACAATAAGTGCAACCATAATCAAAGTACAACTACACAGCCCAGCCTAGCATAGCTTTCATACTGGGAGAAATTTGCAAGCATCAGGGAGCCGCTTTTAAAATGCGGGGTATTGAAATTGTGTTTGAATGTGCGTTTTACTTTCCCTTTTGTGTACTCTGTGAATAGGGAGTGGCGGTGCTGATCACACATTCTACAAGATAAGACATTTGTCAGACGCTTAGGGCTCTGTTGTCCAACGAATCTCCACCATGGTCTTGTCAGTCATCTCAACATGTGATTAGTGAACTGATTCCTGCTGCACTACATACAACTCTGCAGCTCGTGTTGGATGAGCTGGATGGAATTGAAGCAACTGTTATCTTACTGAATTAAATGGTTTTCATTTCTATAAAAAGCAAAATGACAGTGGAGGTGTAATGTAAATGTAGCGGTGGCATATTCTATCCTAATTTCACCTTCACACTTCGTAATGGCAATATCGCGAGACCGCTTTTCACCTCCACGAGAAATCGTCACATTTTAATCTTGCGGCACGAGATCTCATCACACCCCTACTGTGCAAGCCCTATAGTTTCCATGTAGTTGTCAAATACCATAAAAAAAAAAAGTGTATATCCTATTAGCTTTCCACAGCTCACTCCTCAAACTGAGCAGCATACAAATAATAAATTCTGTGTCTCTAAGCTAAAAATCTAGGTAATACCATACTTCATACATTTACAATAGACTGAAAAACACCACGGATGGGAAGTTAGACACTAATGTGCTGTACAGGATTATTAAAATAATTAAGTAGCAAGTAAGTAGTAGTAAAACAGTAAGTTCCTATAACTTGCATTACTGGCTTTTTAGGGTGGGTGGTCTCTCTTGAGCGTTATGATGCAATAAAATGTCAAACATTTGATATGGTCACCCTTGACTGTTTAGAACAACCCTCATCTTTTGAAAATGTTTAAAAAAACAAACAAACAAAAAAAAAAAAAACAAGATTCATCTGATCAATGATGGCAAAGATATGAAGAACCATCAGGACCAAGGAATGCAAGAGACAGGACCAAAATCTCAAATAACGAAGGGCTCACAAAATCTTATAGGCATCTCTGGCCAATTACCTTGTTAATTACAATCTATTGTTGACGGCTTCAAAAGCAGATCTGCTCCCTGATTATACAGAGCATTTGTCTTCCAATGCAAAACCTTAATCGGTAATTATGACCTGCAGCTGCACAAGCTCCCTGAAAGATTTTCAGCTGTCATTCTCACACAGTGGGACTGCATGTGTCTGAGAAAGAGAGAGGCTTTACTGTGACGTCTACTGAACCTAAACCCAGTGAAACTCCTGCTCCTGTTCATTAACATTAAAGGTTACATGTGGAAATGTCATGACTCTCTCATTAGAATGAAAATGAAGTGCTCAAACACTGGCTGAATCTCAAAATCTGTCACCTCTAAGAAGCTGGACCATTGTTTTACTGTCACTGCTCATGACTGTGACCACCTGGAGTTTGCTATAAGGCAAGCATCACTATTCCTGTTACTCACACTAGGGGTTAAGGATTTAAACAAATCCCCAACCATAAGTATTAAACTTTGGAGCATGAATGATATCTCAATATTTCAGATTATTGGGCAGGAGTGAGCTACTGCTTTTCTAAGCGATCAGGCTTATGATTTTTGCCCAGCAGACAATAAAGGAGCGAAAAATCCTATAGGCTTACACTGAAGAATGGACCTGCAGCCAGTTGCAACAAACTCCTTAAGTTAAGAAAACTTTTAGTGATGATTTGTTGATACAGTAATTACATCCAGGACTGCAGTAAGCAATTCTATGGTCCGGTACAAAACCAGGCCCCCCTCAAGCCCGGGCCTTGAGACCTTTTCTGCAGCTCTGATTAAAGAGATTACTTGGCTTGCTGCAACTGGGACCTGAGCCATATCTAGTGACCAGAATATCCTCAACACTTTTGACTTGGACCCAGGGTCGTAGCTTAACTTCATTGTGCCCAAAACAACATTTGGGACATCCCCTTTGTCCAATAAGTAGGCAATACCATAAAGCAATGTTTCCATCCCCTCTTCCTGGAGGCACATCAATATAGTACACACTTTGGATGTCTCCCTTGTTTGATCAATCTAAATCAGGTCTTGGAGTTTCCACTAACAAATTGAGTTGAATCAGGTGTGCTTTATTAGGAAAAGTTCAAAAATGTATTTGGTTTGTGTGCCTTCAGAAACATGGTTGAGAAACACTAGAGGACTTTAGTGAGGCTTTTATCATCACAGTGTTCCTGGTTGTCCCGCTCTCACGATGGCCCTGCTTAAGCCAGTTGAAAACACCAATCAACCAGCTGGTACATCTTGATATCAGAGCAAAGCCCTGGCAACCACCCACAACATCCCACCACCATGGCAGTGACTGTTTGTTCAGAATAAAACATCTAATTTAAGCCTCTTATATAGATGGTTTTCTTTAAGATCTATAGAATAAAATGTTCAACTGCTGAACCCTTTTCAGTTTAAATGATCCTTTATTTTTTTAAAGAGTGTTGCCTGTTGCCTAAGAAAGACATCTCAACCCTTCATCTATAGGGTCAAGATGCCACTCAGCAGAAGCACCCAAAGCTCACATTCAGTCAGCACATCTTTACATTTCCAATGGAAAGGTGGACCAAAACAAAGCATGAGGAAAATGGGGTCACTGGGCAGACTCTCAGTGACACCATCAGTAATGTCCAAATGTCTATAATACGGGCCCTCCTTGGGAGAGGCCTGTCAACAGGACTAGATCCAACACAGGGTCTCATCTGGTGAATCTGGATAGTTCTAGTCAGACAGACAATGTTCTTTGCACCCGGCTAGCCCCGCATGTCACTCAAAGACAGGGCTACAAACGCCTCACCGCCCCTGACAGGCTTCTCTGAAGTCTAGAGTGCTGACCTCGATGAGAAGTGTCTTCTCATGGTTCTGCTGGAAACCAATGCATAGCAATGGATAGATCCATTAGGGAAGGAAGTTCAGAGGTGAAGGGGGATCACTTCTTAACACGTTCTTCCCAGCGGACATGTTGAAACAAGCTATTCCCTGAGTGACAGAAGGTGGTGGAAATGGTAAAGTCCATTAAAGAATTACGAATCAGATGAATATTTCAGCATGATGACTTTGTGTTATGACAGGTAAGAGTCACTCTTTCTCTGACCCCCTATCTGACTACATGCCCTGGAGGTCAAGTTGTGGGTTTAGAGGTCTAGCAAACTCTTACTATTGTCAATTTGAGAACCGTGTAATCACTCACGCATGCAAGAAGGTAGGTCAAGAGTGCACCAGAGGTACAGAGTTGCAAGTTGCTAACAGTTTTATGTAGCAGTTCATTAAAGAACATGGCATGAGATGTGTGGGAGCAGGAAATGAGGGTGGGGGAGTTTTGTTGCTACTTTAAAGTTTGAAAGCATGTTATGAAGGTATGAAAATCCAAGGACTTTCAGAGGTGAATGCATGGCTATCAAACATAATTCACAGTCTTGTCTAATTTGTTCTATGGTGATAAAAAGCCTTTGATTATGCTGTGCGGAGATTAAGGAGCTCACAGACACATGGCTAACCGAGCTAGTGCTCAGCGCAGTCAGTTACGCATATCTTGTTTAACTTCCTTCCGAAAAACCTCTCCATCCCAAGGCGAAGCTTGCACGATTATACAAAACATGAACACAAAGATTTGATGCCAATAAGCAGAGAATGTTAAAAATTACCCCAAATATTAATCACATTGATTTTAAAAACTGAAACTCAAGCCTCGTCTCTGTTCTACAATAAGCTAACGCTGTACACACACACACACACACACACACTAGCTGTCCAGTCTTGTTGAATTCATATCATCGTCAGTGTAGCATTGCAGGACAGCTGTGGATAGAAAGGTGGAGATGGGGTGAGTGTGCAGTTGAGACGCTCCAGTACACTCACCTGAGAGCTGAGAGAGAGACAGCATCAACAAATGCTACTAGCATGATTTGTTACCAGCTGTAGTGCATGTCAGAATGACCCAGCTAATGTGAGGAGTGCTCAAAGCTGGAATAAAGTGCTTGGAATGAAAATTCAGGTGAAAAATGCTTTTGTATTTAGCATTTAGCAGATACTTTTCATCTTAAGCATACTACATGTTGGGATAGTCCGTCTGGAACAGCCAGGGGTGCGTTTCCCAAAGCGAACTATTTTCGCAAGTTCCGCTGTTACCAGTAGAGTTCAATGGGACTTACGACCATAGTTGACTAACGATGCATTCAGGAAACGCACCCCTGGAAGGCTACCTGGATATTGACAGTGCTGTTTACCAGCACAATGGTGACTGCAAAATTATGATTTCAATAACTGCCAGTTTCTCTCAAAGCCAAATGCTTGCACGTTGAGCTGTGCTCAAATGAGTGACATGGAGTCTAACTTTTGTTGTTTCCTGTTCCCATTACTGTTCTGTGAGTAAAACTGGCTAGAATATACAATGTTCTAAAGAATATTTGAGTGGCTGCCAAGCAATATGCCTGTTGACCACAGGATATTGTGGGTGGTTACCGGGGCATTTCTATATGAGTGTTGTTCTGGGATGTTTTAGGTATACAATTTCTAGGATGTTCTAGGTGGTTGATTACTGGCCAAAAAGTCTAGTAATTTAGACACATAATAAACACATAGGCTTAATGCATAGACTGAGAGGTTATTTAAATATGTAATCATAAAGTTAACAATAGTAGAAGCGACACTTTCAAAGAATTTCCATATTGTAGGTTAGCCCTGTTTAGGAATAAACCTTCAACTTTTTCATTTAAAGACTAGGTTCTTGACCTGTTAACTATCATCCAATATTGTATCAGCAGCAAAATTCAAGGACAAGGTGGACAGAAGAGACAGAAAGGGGAGAGATAAACGGAAAGTGGTGCAGCCCGTCTCAGGACCCCCATTATGTGTGTGATGGTGTGAGCACTAACTTTCCACAGCTCAGATAACAGCCTGTGAATTCCTGATGACTGATGCTTCCCCACCTGCCACTTCACATGCAGTCATGGTGAAAATCTGTCAAGCTTATCAGAGAAACGAGCGGAGAGGGCAGTGGACACTGTGACGGCTCAGCAGTCACTGGCAAGCCGCTGGCTGTTGTAACTCTGTGTCTGTAAAGCAAATTTCCTGTTGTAAGGGAAGCCAAGGAAAATTTGGGATATGGCATGTTGGTTATTTACTGATGATAACGACATCATGATGTAGCCTAATTCACAGATCACATCAAAAGTGTGATTAAAAGTGTGTTAGGTCACAAAATACTTTTAAATATTGCTCTACCAACCCTGTGATACTGTGGCAAGAGAGCCATCAATGTTTTGGCCATAATTATTTACTTACATTTTGTGTGTGTGTGTGTGTGTGTGCAAAACATTTTGAAATACAGCATCATTTAGAAACACATCAAGAATATGCATATGAATGAACAATGAACAATGGGACATGCTGCAATGTATTCTGGGAGCCATCATAGAATAAAACTCAACCATGGCTCCCAGAATGCATTGCAGCATGAAGCATGTCACTATTGTTGAGATTAATATGCTGATTCTTGATGTTGGAGTTTTGTGCCCATAAAATAAATAAATAAATGCCACAACATTACACAGTATCACAGGGTTGGTAGAGCGATATTTAAAAGTATTCGATGACCTAACATCACTTTTGATCAATGATGAACCTTGGGTATGAGATCTGTGAATTAAGCTACATGATGATGTCATCATCAGTACAAAACTAACGTCATACGCAAAATTTTTCTTGGCATCCCACAGCCAGATGAAAAACTAACATTTAAAAGATCAAGGGTGAAGAGCCCAACTAAAGCAAACACTGATCACCATAATAGTGACTTCAAATGAAACGGTCTATGTTGTCCCAACACTCTTTTGTATGTCTTTGTATTAACTTTCAATTTTGAGTAAAACATGTAGGATATTTAAGGCAATCAGTTTCCACACACTGTAAAATGTTGCCTTGGTTTAACTCAAAAATAACTGAATTATGGAAACCAATGCATAACAGAATTATGAGTATTTTGAAAACTAATTTGTGTTTGACCAATTATCCTTTATATGTTTTCAACATGCACCCTTAAGTAATAGCAACACAACTTTCCTTGTAAACTCAACTAAGTACAAAGTGCTTGACTCTTGCATTGTCAATATAAGATCTTGTCCAAAAATGGATGCACCTCTTGATGGAAATAAACGTTGTGATGTTATTTCCATCAAGGTGCATCAAATTTCTGGTCAAGATCTTGTATTGACAATTCATAAGTCAAGCACTCTGTAAAGTACCCACATCCCAAATACTTTCAATGAATTTAAGGTCTGGACTCAGAGGTGCCAATTCATGTGTGAAAATGATTCTCCATGCTCCCTCCCAACCATTCTTTCACAACTTGAGCCTGATGAATCTTGGCTTTGTCATCCTGGAATCTGGCCATGATAAGTCTTCCTACATGGTTGTTTAAGCTACACACTCCATCAGTTAGGGTTAAAAGAACTGTTCCCAAACATATAACATGCTAGAAACATAATAATCATAGCAATAATGATCCAGTCAAAGATTCTTAAGTATTCGCCTATTTAAATCCAAACAGCAGTGTATTAACGCAATATGTTATTCCATATATTTTGTAATATATTTAAACCTTATTGATCATAAATGTATAGAAATATATTTTCTTTCCGTAAGGGTCACCTGATATAAATGATATAAGAGTCTCACTTATCCTTAATTCTTGTGCAAATGCTAATTATTCATGTGTGTAGTTTTCCGTATTAACACTATAATATTTAATCTTAAAGAGTTATCTTTTCATCTTGTGTAGCCAGACTTATGACAATCAGACCACATCACAGCCTATTTTGGTCAAGAATCACCCACTTAGACATGGAGAGATGATTTGACAATCATTTGAAGGGATCAATCAAAGTTTAATTATGATATTTAAGGGTAGGTATATCGGAAATAGTTGATTCCACAATTATTGAACAACTGTATAGAATACACACAAAAATAAAAAATAACAAATGTCGGTAGACATACTTTCAGAATGTCTGTCCTTCCAAAAAATAATAAGTACAGTTTTTTTTTTTTTTTTCACAGAAATAACTCAAAGTAGAATATACAGTACTGCTTCATGGATATCTAATTTACTTGCTACTAAGTGACTCAAACATGCGGATTGGTAGAAACCTCTGCACCTTAACTCTTAGATGTTGCACAGTGCCAGCCAATTAGACTAGAACTGCCAATTTTCAGCTAGCTTGTGCAATTTTGTCTGCAATATCCATTACAAAGTGATCATTTTATTGTTAGAATGTCAATCAATCAAAAATACTTTTTCTGTGAACCATGCCAAATTCAGTAGAAAGGACCCTCTTCATTTTATGCTGATTTAGTCTTATAAAATGCATTTGTTTACATTGTCAAATTAAACTCTCTGAAATCATTCTTCAAATTAAATTGATTTATTTATTCCCAAATGTACCCCAGCACATTTATAGTTCTGCATAATGCATCCAGCCTAATGTTGTGGACTCATTACCGAGGACAAACCCTATCCAAGACTATCACACTGAGGTTCGTCACACACCCTTAGTAAGTACATGCCTGAAGACAGCACCCATTGCAGTGTGGGCTAATTAGAAAGCTTTCTTTAATGGGGTTAGTACAGCTGCCACTATGATGAAGTTACCCATGGTGCTCAGTACAGTAGTTTAATGGGCTCTGACTGGGGAACTGCTGGCGGATTAAAGCTTTGTGTGGCATTAGAGAGGGACTGTGTTCTCGAGGGCTGCACTCTATATGTTAGTCATAATAAGGTTGTCAAGGATTGTTTGGCATTCAAGGAGATACAGGGATCAAAGCTTAATGAAGGAATTAAATGAATGGTTCACTTTTTAACTTTTCAAAATAAATGCATTGGGATGTTGTTGATGACTGTTTTCTCAGAGGCAGATCAAGAAAGCTTAACAACCACCCTAAATTACACTACCAGTGAATCCGACATTGATTTGGGAGATTTCTTTAGATTTTTGCATTTTACACAGAATTATTGCCTATGCAATTACCATGGGTTTCTGGGTGGCTGGCACCGATGGTTTCTATGATCTACTTAAGCTTCGGATGCTTCTGAGAAAAGCAAGATCAGCAAGTCTCGTAATGAATATGAAAGAAAAAAGTAAACGCATTTATTATCTTCCCACAACATCAAAGAGAACGAAACAAAAATATAAAGTCATCTCAAAGACACAAGAAAAATATTACAACTCGCAAAAACCAAGTGGAAAAAAGAAAGAAAGAGACCGAGAGGCAAAAAGGTAGGAGGAAAAAATCTTGTGGCTGATAAATTCAGGGAGTGGTGAGGGAGCAAATCGCTTCCGCCAGTCATGCTTGACCGTGCTCCTTGGAAAGTACTTCCCCCCATGTGTCGGGTCATGTGCTGAATAGAAATGAAGCCGCACTTCACCACTCCACTCATCCCCGTAATAGACTCTCTCTTGTGGTGACGGCCCTCTAATGAGTTCACTTTCCGCTATTAGGCTGGTTACGACTGCTAGCGCCGCGCTAACCCCTACAGGCTACAACACCTCACGTTCCACATTTACAGGGCTCTCTACAGTAATGTGGTTTCAAATTATGCACTGTTATGTCATATTATATTGTCTGTACATTGCTATTAAAAGTGTATTATCCTATGCTGATTTCGATTTGTAGATATGATTGTGGGTCCTTGGGGAATTAAAGGCCTCGGCTAGAGTCAGTGAGGGGAATGCTAAAGTACTCGCACACACTGGCATTATGGGTATGAATTGCCACAGTGTTCTCTGTTTGTTGTGATGCCTGCGAATGCCTGGGGCCAGTCGCATGTAAAGCTTCACAAACATTCCTCATGAAAAATGAAAATCTCTAAGTAGGTCCATACTGTATAATGCATGCCAGGGTGGCTTTGTGGAGATTTATGACGCTGCTGTGGCCATCCAAGGGCGGAACCCTGGGGCAAGGGGGAGTGATCCAGTCGCTGAGGGCAAGAGGTGAGTGGTTTGGCTGGCTCTGCTTTGTCTCAGCGGATATGAGGAAGGGGATTTCATGCGCTTTAATCCTCCAGTTTACAAGACAGGCAGTTTATAGGGACATTGTGAATGGCTGTTTCCCTCCATTTAGCCAGCGCGCCACACTCATTCCAGTTAGTTTAACGCTACCTCGGCTCCAAGAAGAAGGATTACGCTCGGGTTCATGTCGCTCTGAGAGGAGTTGCCCGAGTTCTTGGAGTGGGCAAGTAAGTGTTTGTTTGTGTGCCGTTCGGCAAACTACACGGATCATGACTTCCATTTAAATTCACAACAATAAGGAGATGGATGGTTGTGGCTGGGCTCTGGAGTTTGACCTCATGTGCCCGTGTCTCCACTGTGATTATGAAGTTTCAGAGCTGCAATATATGGAGGTCACGACTAATGACAAAGTTATTGAAAAGGAACTGTGTAGTTTGACCATGTCAGGGATACATATACATTTTCATAGCTTTAGCGGGCCTAGACTAAAATTGATTACCATGTGTAGGAAAAAGGTATTAAAAATGTGACCTTTCTATATTTTGGTACCTGGCCTAATGCCATAATAACTCATGTTAAATTTGTAAGTGCGATCGAGAGTGCATAAGCCTAGGAGGTAAAGGCCACATTGCCATTTCAGAGCAAACTCACACACACACACACACCACTAAATGTGTGTCTTTTATGTGCAGTAAGGCATGCAGAGGCAGCCATTTAAAATTCATTGTCAGCAAACATCAGAGGATAATGAATTTGCTGCGTGAACAATTTGTGAGCGGGCTGTTTTTTTGGGTCGGAGAACTAGACCCTGAACAAGTTATTAGCCTGCTATGAGATCTAACATTAAGACTGATGGCATAGCAGAGCAACAGGAAGAACAACCACCGGAGAAAAGTTTTCAAGGCCTTTTAAACCATGGCAAAACTCCTCAGGTGAGAGTTTGTTTGTGTTGTGCCAAAGGACACAGGTTAAATCGAAAACAATGCTCAATGTGATATAAGAAGATGTCATTTTCTCCTTTAACATCATAACATAAAAAAAAAAAAAAAAAAAAAAAACACAATAGAAAAGGGTAAGTTCATCTGGGGGCTTTTGTGAATGTCTTTCCTAATTAAGTTTCCCATCACAACATATGAGGTTCCCTACCAGCACGCAGAGAGAAGGAATGGAAAAAAAAAAAAAATCCAATTCCATCACTGAAGAGCATAACAATGGCTGCAGTGGCCGGCACCAGACAAAAGCAAAATGAATTCACACTAGCTGAAGCGCAAAGACATTCTTTATCTTCCTATTATACTACATCTCCGATATGTTGTGATCTCGTTCCTGACAGAACAGTGCCATTCCAATCTATGCGAATTCAGACTCGGTGTCCTCAGTAATCACAAGAGATGGATATGACTGCTCCACAATGCGTTCACTTCAACTATCAAAAACTATACAATGAGGTAAATAAATAATTGAAGAGTTTGGTTCCATAACGCGATAAACGGCATTTTTAAAAAAATTGAGTTTCCGCCAAAATCAGTATTGTATCTGGTCCGTATTAAAAAGTAATTTATTAATTTTGCGCAAAATGTGAAAACCGTCATGTTATTCTGTCATGTTTTCTCCCTTTCTTTCCAAACCGTGACAAACGCCACTCTCCCTTCTCTGCAGAAGGCGATATATCCGCTCAACCAATCACAGCGCACCATTCCACGCACTGTAAACAGTAATGGGGCGCTCTGAATACACCCGGCATCCTAGTTTTCTTTATCTGCTTTGTACTTTGTGATCAACAAAAACAGAAAAATTAATAATTTTGACGGCATTGATGAACCTGTGGTGGTTTCTGTGGTGGGGAAGAAACGCAAGTCATCGAAATGTAATCATTTATGTGAGGAGATTAAGAAGATGAGGCACTCGGGAGGAGGAAAAATGCCGGTTGTTGCTTGTTCCACGACAGCATCAAACTTCTGTCACGGTCCCCAAAACTGAATCATGAACAGTTTTTAAAAGCCATTTTTAATGCCAATGTACTTGGCAAATGTGTATATTTTAACCGTGCAGTGGAGCCAGATACTGTTTAATCGGAAATGACAAACAGAGACATAATTAATTTATAACATTAACAAGATGACACGTTGAATTCATTTTGGGAGCGACGACTGAATGTATTTTTAGTAAAATGCCTGTATATAAGATTAGTATTGACAAAGTTCAGAGGCTGTCATATATGTGAATCAACTTACTTTGTTGTGTATTTTCAATATGAAAAATAACTTTTATATTGATGGATTAATTGCATTTTGAAAAAAAAAAAAAAAAAAAAAACATGTCATGGATTTATTGCATTTTGGCGAAAAAATAAACCTTTGAAAATCAAAATCTATGTTTTTATAACCAAAAGATGCAATGTGAAAGTTTGAAACAGAAAAGAGTGGTTTTCATCTTGCCGCTTTCTTGGTAAAGAAAACACATTTTTACTCAAATTAATCAAAATGGATTTATAGCGTTTTGGAACCAAACTCTTCAAATATACTGTGACCAGTACCGGGCCACAATGAATGAGGTGGTTCACAAAACAATGATTGCATTGATACAATGTGAAATGCAAACCCTGCCTGAATTAGGTTAAGCAGCCAATAGTAGTAGAGGAGGAGGCAATAGGGATCTAACTAA